>CM019692.1:53335261-53985261 GCA_009760885.1 Achatina immaculata
TAGTTCACACAGTGACATAATAACATGTGTACTAGTTCACATAATGACCTACTAACGTGTGATAAGACGTCACAGTAACTGTGTTCCGATTACCTCACAGACCGCTGGGGTGAAAACCTGGGTCTAACATCATAGAACGAGAACAGAACAAGAATAGGACGATAACAGGATGAGTAAAGAACGAGAACAGGACGAGAACAGGACGAGAACAGATTGAGAACACAACGAGAACACAACGAGAACAGGACGAGAACAGGATGAGAACAGATTGAGAACGCAACGAGAACACAACGAGAACAGGACGAGAACAGGACGAGAACAGATTGAGAACACAACGAGAACAGGACGAGAACAGGACGAGAACAGATTGAGAACACAACGAGAACAGAACAAGAACAGGACAAGAACAGGACGAGAACAGGATGAGAACAGGACGAGAACAGAACAAGAATAGGACGAGAACAGGATGAGAACAGGACGAGAACAGGACGAGAACAGAGCGAGAACACAACGAGAACAGAACAAGAACTGGACGAAAACAGGACGAGAACGGAACGAGAACAGAACGAGAACAAGATATCTCACCTTGAGGGTTGTAACAACCAGAGTTTTGTTACCGAAAGGGTTCCCTAGATACAGGTTCTCTCCGTGGGTCATATTTATTCCCGCAGAGACTCTCCATTCCCCTCCCTGGGGACAGACAGAGAAGGGAAACCAGAGTAATATAACCCATGATTACCATGAATATTTAATGAGCAATTGCTAGTGTGGCTTCATGCATAAAGCTGTTTACATCCTCTAAAGGGCTTCGTTAGTTATGAAATATTAAAACGCACCTGATGGCACAGTCAAACCACGCAAGAACCCAAGATCTGTAGTTCTTTACAGGAACTATAAAACAAAAATCCATTTTATACAGGATATAGAATATCTTGAATCATTTGTACCCACAACCTCAATAAATATTATAATCAGCATAGGGTTTACTTTAGGAGCTGTTATAACTGGTTTCATATATACCTTGACTTCAAGAACTATTATAGCTATTGTCATGTATACTCTGACTTCAGGAAGAATTTTAACTGGTGTCATGTATAATCTGACTCAAAGAGATAATATAACTGGCGTCATTCGTACTCTTGACTCCGAGAGAGCTAGCATAACTAGGGTCATGTATACTCTGACTCCAAGAACTAATATAACAGGGATTAAATGTACTCTAACTCTGAGAGTTTTTTTATAAATGGCCTTATGTTTACTTTGACCCCAAAAGCAATTATAAATGGCGTCATTTGTACTCTGGTTTCAGGAAGTATTATAATTAGCGCAGGGTTTAATTTGACTCCAAGAACTATTTTAACTGTCTACCCTGACTTCAGGATCTGTTATAAATGGCGTCATACTTACTATGACTCCGATAACTATTAGGAAAAATGTTGGCATCTCCTCCATCACACAAACACTCCAACTCGTGAAGCTGAGCCACAAACCTTAATAAGTCCTCGCGTTGTCAGTTGTAGGACGTCCAGCTTAAAGTCCAGACGTTTGCCTGCTTTCAGCATTATATCCCCGGTAAGGCCTTTCATAGGAACCTGGAGATGTAGAGGGTGACTGACATAATTAACATACATCTGTATACTTTTCTTTACAAGCTCAGACCACACCATAGGAAAGCATATGAAAAAAAATACTGCAGACTAAATGAAAGATATCTGATGCCATGATATCGACGGGCCATGAATACAACAACAACAACAACAAAAGTGAAACCGGAAATGAATGCTGGGAAGTTGATTGAAGAAGATTATAAAACAGAGAAACGTTAAATGTAGAAGCTGCCAGATTCGTGTTTGTTGGCCACTTAATCCTGGCTGATTCTATCAATATTTGATCGACAAAAGCCACTGGCTACGGTGAACAACCAGTCTACAAAACAAATTTCTGTTTCTCTCACCGCCCTCCCCCTCCCCTCCCCCCCCCCCGGCATACTATTGATTAACCATTCTGTTTTCATCCACAAAGGCCCCCCCCCCCCCAGGAAGTCATGTCTCGTAAAACAGTGGAAGATATTCGGACCCCCAAGCAATGCACCGGCTGAACTTCCCCTCATCAAGCTTGGTAACAGTAATCCGTGGTCGTGTTGGAAGGTGAAGTTCCTTTTGCCCTGGCACCTCCAACCTTCATGTCCGACTCTCTCCTCATCCTCAGAATAATGTAGAGCGTCCATGCAGGAAAATCTCTCGTGTGCTCACTTTATATTGTCATTTCATCCCAGATCTCATGAATGAATAGTAAAGTCTCTCATTGATGCCCTCAAATATCTTTGCATCTCAGATCTGGTTTATCTCGTGACGTTAGTGTCTCTTGACAGGTAGGTAGGTAAAGGTAAAGGTAGCCATGTCATGCCTTAGAGGCACATAGGGATATGGTGTTAGTGCACATATTTTCCTTGACCTGTCAGCACAGTAGAGGGTGATGTGGTCAGTATCACGCCTGGCCGCCTTTCTTTCCCCAACTTCAGAAGAAGTCGGGTACCCATTTCTACAGCTGGGTGACTGGGGCGCCTCCGGCCGGATTCGAACACTCGATCTTCACCATGAGAAACCAGTGCACTAACCACTTCGCCACTCAGACGTTTTTAGCTATAGCGGATTAGTTACTTGTGTCTGCTACTTGAAGATCGGCATTTTACCATCATTACCTCCTACATATGTTGGTCTCATCCCTGGTCCATATAACAGTGACCAACAGTTTGGACTTGTTAAGTGAGAACCTTTGTTTTCTGTGTTAACCTTCTGTTGTCCAGTGTCCTTTTCTGCAGCTTTTTCTTTAACCATCTGTTGTCCAGTGTCCTTTTCTGCAGCTTTTTCTTTAACCTTCTGTTGTCTCGTGTCCTTTTCTGCAGCTTTCTCTTTAACCTTCTGTTGTCCCGTGTCTTTTTCTGCAGCTTTCTCTTTAACCTTCTGTTGTCCCGTGTCTTTTTCTGCAGCTTTCTCTTTAACCTTCTGTTGTCCCGTGTCCTTTTCTGCAGCTTTCACTTTAACATTCGTGCCCTGATCTATTCGCTCAGTTAGAAGATGGCCATAAATGTAGATCTGAGATAGCTGAACCTGTCCATGGTCGTAAATGTAGATATAAGATAGCTGAACCTGTCCATGGTCATAAATGCAGATCTAAGATAGCTGAACCTGTCCCCTTTTTCAAATGGATTTCCATTCTGAGTTATACTCATCTGGAGTGATTGTACCTTGTCTAGGAATTCGGCAGTACCTTGTTTTGAAATTACCGCGTTGTTGACACTTTTATTGTCAGTGAGAACGAGTCACGTGCTCAGGTCAAAGACTCTTGAGCTGTCTCCATATGACACACATAGTCCGTGTCTTCAGAAGTACGTTGTGCCAGTCTTTCTTAAAAGGAGGAGAACAGAAGATGTAAGTGCTTCATTTTTGTATCTGTCTTTCTTGTTTTTATCTGTTGTGTTGTTTTTATATCTGGTCTTTGAAAAAGACAGTAGCCGAAATATTGATTGTTGTATGTTCTTCATTTATGCGTACTCGTCTTATTTTCTACTACTCTCGTTCCTACACATTTTCCTCACTCTTTCTAGCTTTTTGGAAAATGGAGCCATATATCTCGTTCTACCGTATTTGGAAGAAAAAGTGTCATGACTAGATCTTCATTCCTCCCCCCCCCCCTATTTCAGTATCAGTCTTGGTTGTAAATCGGATGATATTAAACAATAAACAAACACTGAATTCATCACTAACGCCTTCTCGTGGTTGGTAAGAACAAAATATACATCACTGGCTTCTCGTGGTTGGCAAGAACAAAATATACATTCATTCGCTTCTCGTGGTTGACAAGGATAAACTATACATGCACTGATAAGATTAAGACATTCTCAAAATGAAGGGTTTGCGATAATCATTAAAATAAATAACAGTCTATTTCCGCCAGGTAAAAGCAAGTGACACACTGACCTGGTTGATGAAAGAGTACAAGCTTGGTCCAGAGGCCCAGGGTAGTGGGTTGTTGCAGCTGGCGTTGACGGCCCGCAAGATGGCCGATTTGTCGTAGCGCTCTAAGGCGTGTGCTAGTACGTACACAGAATCGTACATGAGCGCCACCTCGTGCTGGGGAGAGAATGGTTCAATTCGCTTGTCATCATCATCATCATCATCATCATCAGGTGCAGTGCCGACTAACGTTGGCTATTATGCTTTTCCAGAGTACCCGATCCTTCATGCAGGCCATCAGCTCAGTTGGTGATCTCCTCTCACACCATCCCGTCAGACTGTCCAGTATCATTTCTCTCGGTATTCCACTGGCTCTTCCTCCCTCTATTTTTTCTGCTGTTATAATATTTTAAATGCCCCCTCTCCTCATTGCATGTTCTATGAAAGTACATTGTCTCTTTCTTTTATTTGTTTGACAAGATTTTTTTTTTGTTTGTATCTCCAGCTCTTCTCAAACATTCATCATTAGTTATTTTTGCTGTCCAGGGGATTCTCAACATTCTTCTAATAAGCCACATGTCTGCTGCTTCCAATGATTTTTGTGCAGACTTGCCTACTGTCCATGATTCACTTCCATGTAACAAGATAGGTTCAAAAGAGCATTTTAGGACTTGTTTTCTAACGATGTGTTGCATAATATGTTTCTCATTCTTGAAATGCAGTCTTTGCTTGGCTTATTCTGTTCTTAATTTATGTTCTGCATTTCCCATCTGAAGTTATTTCTGATCCAAGGTATTTAAATTTCTGCACCTGCTTTAGAATAGTTCCATTTAATTTTATACTGCATTTTGGTGGATTCTGCTTCTTATAAATAACCATAGTCTATCTTTTTAATGTTCAAAATCAGGCCTTTCTGTTCACTTTAAAGCCACACCACATGTTCATGGTAATAATAGTTGGCACAGAGATAGGCCTGAAGTTCAGGTAGTAAGCTTTGTATGATCAAACTGAGAAGCTGCTTTCCACGATGACCGCAAATTCAGGTCAATCAGGTGTGCATGTTATTTCTATTAAAACACTGAACATGGGAAGTTAAAACTATTTAAGAAGAAAAAGTAGGAACAGCTTTCTTCAAGCACACAGTAGCGACGTTACGGTTTGTACATTAATCACAGAAAAATATACAGGATAAATAAAAAAGGGAAAGAAGATCAAATACAAATTTACATGAACGCTGTACAAATATAGCAACGTAAAAAAAAAGCAATAAATGGAGCACTTATAGTACAGAGGGAATGTGACTGTACGTAACATTCCCTTTCTCCACAATCATTTTCTCACCTGCAACACTTATTTCAGACTCTTCTCGCAGATTACAAACCCTCCAAATTACTCTTTGTACCCTTTGAGACGCGTCCTGGGTGGTTTTTGTTTTCCCCTCAGTACCCCATTCTCTACGCAGTGTGATGATGGTTTGTAGCTCTCTAATTTTGAAAATAATCAAAGTATACTTAAAACCAGCAGTTGGACTTCCTTCCGGAATCCATTTGTCGACCCGAGGTGCGTGTTTCAGATTTCAGAGCGGTTGTGTGTTAATTTAACGAGTTCTTGTCGAAGTTTATCGTCGGTAGGTTTTTGTTTATCAACAAATATGGCTTCCAGTGGTAGTTTATTTCATCCAGAGCAGCATATTTCTGCATTACAAGCTCAGAATTTAATTTAAAAATGTCTAGACTGCGGTGAAGAGAATGCAGTAGTAAAAGATTTAAATTTTCGGATCCCAATGCTGTAATTAAAAGGATGAGGATGTTTTTTTTTTTTTGGTCTAGCAGCAAAACGTGCTAGAAGGGTAGCTGGTGATACTACTTCTCAGCTAATACTAGCTGTAAATAAAGCTGGAGACTGTGTAATTAAAAAAAATTAAATGTTATAGAATGCTTCAAATTAAAAAAAAACACAATGGCCTGTTTTATGGTAAATATTAGTCAACGCCCGCCCACTTGTTTTCATTTAAGCATTACCTACCCACTTGGTGTTTTTATTTTACTGTAAATGCATAATTAGTGTATGTTTTCATGTAAATTTTGGAGGATATGTGAAGAAAAGGTGTTTGTGTATATTTTTATTCATTATGAAATTATATGGCCAACTACAGTGGATTAACTTGATGGGTAAGTGAAAAAAACATTATTCCAATTTCTTCATTTTCCATTCTTTCTTCTCAGTTCTTAGCTCTTTGTTGTTGTTGTATACTAACAACATGCTAAAGATTTTATTAGAAAAACAAAATACATTTTTTCTTCTTCAAATTAACATATAATATATGATACTATAAATCAGATTATGCCTTTGCCATTCTTTTAAATGTGACAACCATCCCATTCCACATTGTGAAATTTACCCCCCTTGGTCTTTTGAGGGAAACACCTCCAGTATTCACCTATTCCACCCATCCTTATTCCAGCTAGGCTACCACTATATTGCTCTCTCTCTTTTCTTCGGTCCCCAAATCCTCTTTACCACCTACTTATCACACACTGCAAGCCTCCATTTTAAACATTCTCAACACTCTACCACATGCACTCTTGGATGCAGCTTCTTACAAGTCACAGCTGACTGCTCCATGTATTCCTTTTTGTTTTGGCATTACTGTTTGCTGTATAACATTCATGTGAGTTTATAGTTTATCTGTTTTCCTCGCTTCTTTGTCCTGCATGTTTTTGTATGTTTAAGGTGCAAACCTAAACCTTGCATCTGTGTGCTCTTTAAATAATAAAGCTGTTCTTACTTTTTTTTAACATTTTGTTATCACAGCTTTACTGCAGTGACTTCGTGTATAGCTATAAATTTAGTTTTGTGTACCTATACACCAACTAATATTGGAGATACTATGAGCGATATTAAAAGGATGACATCTATCGCTCTTCAAAAAATAAAATAACTGAAGGATCTGTGGAGAGGAACAGACAGAACTACAAAAATAAGATTTTTAAACCCATGCATCTTTCCCATCACAACATATGCCTGTGAGACCTGGACACTTAACAAAACAGCTGAGAAACACATAAATGCCTTTGAATGTAAATGCTACAAAAGAGTTCTTCAAATATCATGGGCACAAAAAAAAAAAAAAATATATCCATACTACAAGAACATAATAGTGAAGAAAGCTGGCTAGCAACGAAGATTAAACAGAGAAAACTTAAATGTTTTGGACATATTAAACGTCATGACAATTTAAAGAAGACCGTATTGGAAGGTTACATAATAGGACAAAGAAAGAGAGGAAGACCAAGGCCAAGATGGTTGCAAGACGTTGATAATCTGCGAATGGTCGCATCAGCAGCAGGACATCTTGCTCACAACCGAGAGGCCTAAAGGAGTGCTGTTAGGGTGGCAAAGTTCCGCAAGGGACATGCAAATGACTGACTGACTGATACTTACACACTAACTATTCATGTGTTACTTAACACAGAATAGCAACCAACAGATACATTATCCACTTGAACTTACTGGCAGGGACAGATAACCCGTTGTGTTCAATAAACTTAGATCAGTCTGCATCTCGTATATCTCCATGTCTTGGATCACTTTCCGAACGTAGGGGTCACTGGGGTCGATCAACCGGAAGCCGGTTAAGTTGACGTAATTATGTCGGTAGTCCTCCATATCAATGGATTCAATGTCCTGAAAAGTAGGTCACGTAAACCAGTCATGTGATTATGATGGTCGTTTTGGAGACAGTTTGGACAATGAAATGCTTTCATGAGAAAGCTGCTATAGTTGGTTGAAAGCTACAGTGATTGTGTGTGAAAGTTGTAGTGTTTTTATGTGAAAAGCATAGTGTTTTTATGTGAAAGTTACAACTGTTGTGTGTGAAAGTTGTAGTGTTTTTATGTGAAAAGCATAGTGTTTTTATGTGAAAGTTACAATTGTTGTGTGTGAAAGTTGTAGTGTTTTTATGTGAAAAGCATAGTGTTTTTATGATGTGAAAGTTACAACTGTTGTGTGTGAAAGTTGTAGTGTTTTTGTGTGAAAGTTACAATGGTTGTGTGTGAAATTTGTAGTGTTTTTATGTGAAAAGCGTAGTATTTTTATTGTGAAAGTCACAATGGTTGTGTGTGAAAGTTGTAGTGTTATTATGTGAAAATCATAGTGTTTTTACGTGAAAGTTACAATGGTTGTGTGTGAAAGTTGTAGTGTTTTTTAATGTGAAAGTTGCAATGGTTGTGTGTGAAATTTGTAGTGTTTTTTAATGTGAAAGTTGCAATAGTTGTGTGTGAAATTTGTAGTGTTTTTTAATGTGAAAGTTACAATGGCTGTGTGAAAGTTGTAGTGTTTTTTAATGTGAAAGTTGCAATGGTTGTGTGAAATCTGTAGTGTTTTTTAATGTGAAAGTTAATGGTTGTGAGTGAAAGTTGTAGTATTATTATGTGAAAAGCGTAGTGTTTTTACGTGAAAGTTACAATGGTTGTATGTGAAAGTTGTAGTGTTTTTTAATGTGAAAGTTGCAATGGTTGTGTGTGAAAGTTGTAGTGTTATTATGTGAAAAGCGTAGTGTTTTTACGTGAAAGTTACAATGGTTGTGTGTGAAAGTTGTTTTTCATGTGAAAGGGATGTGTAAATCTTTGCTGTGTCTACAGTGGCTGAGGACGCCGCTGAAGATGTTTGTGAAATGAAATGATTGTTACTTACAGCGGCTTAGTTTACTAAAGATGGGCGGTGGTTTATGGGCCCCCTCTGTGAGGAATAAGTTGGTGCAAAACTGTTTTAAGTTCCCCTACCCCTCACTCCCACCTTACCCCCCCCCCCCCCGTCTGTACATGGACCACCTTTTAATTGCTCCCTTTGTCTCCCTTCGTCATCTGGGCCCTTGGCTCTCTGGGGTCCGAAGCGATGCCCCAGCTCACTGAGCCCGCTGATGGCATAAGCTGCTGGCTCCATGTTGGTCCAGACTGGACTGTGGAGCTACAACGGATATACTACCAGGTCGAGGCTGAAGATGATGGGGTCTTGGAAGATGAGAATGGCAACTGATACGTCTCCATGATTCATCACCAGCGTATCTTAAGTCAGTCGTTTGCAAGTTACAATATAAGGTCATTTATAAGTCCGTGAAACATTTTAAAAATTGTAAACAAATAAACTACGAAACAGATCATGATTATTCTTACTCCAAGAGAGAGAGAGAGAGAGAGAGAGGTATTTTATTTTAATAAAGCCGGCTCAGAGCTTCCGTGGTTTGCCGCAAGGAGGCAGCAGTAGCAAATATGGCGTTCAGTGAACGTGAGCAGTCATTTTGTGTTTTGGAATACTCAAGAGCCTCGTCCATTGTGATTGTGCAGCGACAATTTCGAGCGGAATTCCAGAAGGCACCACATGGTAAGCTTCTCTAACACGGTTCACAGTTTCTTCGCTTGCTCCTAGACGTCCCTTTTTTAAACCTATAGCTTACAGAAGTGAGTATGTTACATATTTTGAGGGGGTTTTTGTATGTGTGTGTTCAGACCGCTATTGGAAATGTTGATATTGGTCAGGCTTGTGAAAATCTCTAGGGTTTAGGGTGGTCCTTCCGTCCAGGCTATTTTAATCTAAAAACCCTCACCACTAGGAGGTGGTACACTATCTAGCTGCACCATGCCGTGTAATTAAAGAAAGATTTATTTTAAAAAAATAATCAAAATGTCGTGATTGGTCAAATGGCTTCTCTTAGTGGGGAGCGAGTGCTTTCACCAAAGGAAACTCAAACATTTCAACAATTAACAGAACTCATTTATTAATCAAGAATTCTGCTTTCAGCAACTACCTAACATTTAACACTGCATAGGTTCCCCAAGGTAGAATTTCTCAACGGAGACAGGAAGCGGTCTTTTGATGTTTTATAAAACCTCGACACCGAAAGCTAGTGTAGTTTAAATTACCTAGTATTACCTCATGTTGCTTGACTGACCATGTTCTAAAACCGGACCAGTGAAATGTAGCTGGTGGCAGCATTTGTCAGTGTACGTGTATACCGATGGGCAAAGAATAGACAAAACTTGCAAAACTGAACAGGAGCTAACAAAAACCTCTCTCAGACAGATCAGTCAAGATATCTCAGTTTACAGATCAGTCAAGATATCTCAGTTTACAGATCAGTCAAGATATCTCAGTTTACAGATCAGTCAAGACATCTCGGTTTACAGATCAGTCAAGACATCTCGGTTTACAGATCAGTCAAGACATCTCAGTTTACAGATCAGTCAAGACATCTCAGTTTACAGATCAGTCAAGACATCTCAGTTTACAGATCAGTATGTGACTGATAAGTTTTGACGTGGAATCAGTGCATGAGTGTCATGATTAGTAACGTCTTGTGAAAATTAGTTTGAATATAACTGATGGTTTATGAGGATAACAAAAAAAAAAAAACGAGGTCCGCCTGTTATATATTGTCTCCACAAACTTGGATATTTGTAACCCATGTTTTCATTTGTATGCTTAAATGAGGTCATAAAAAGAAAACATTTGTCAGTCTTCTTCGATCTCTTCTGACGACAGGTCTGCTATCTTTTCTTTTCTTGATGTGCCCTCTCGTTGTAGCTGAATATGTGACGTTTTTAACATGAAGGAAACTTCTTACCATGTTTGTGATCACATAGTGATGGTAGGGGTCTATCATCCCTTCTTGCAAGGCCTGGAAAAAATATAGGGCAAGTCAGTTGTGCTGGAGTGTCACAGGCAGGAAATATCAATCTACATTACTTGTTAGAAGTTCAACGCTTGTTTGTATCAAAGTTTAGACAATATATTTATAATCTTCAAAGTTTAGCCAGTATATCTGGAATGGTCAAAGTTTAGTCAGTATATTTGTATTGGTCAAAGTTTAGCCAATATACAGTATTTGGAATGGTCAAAGTTTAGTCAATATATTTGGAATGGTCAAAGTTTAGTCATATATTTGGAATGGTCAAAGTTTAACCAGTACGTTTGGAATGGTCAAAGTTTAACCATTATATATGGAATAGCCAATGTTTAACCAATTTATCTGGAATAGCCAAAATAAAAAAAAATACAATTTATAATCGAAAATTTGTGCGTAGCATCTGTACCAGTCACAAGGACACAGCTAAGGCCGAGAGAAAGAGAGAGGGAGAGAGGGAGAGAGAGAGAGGGAGACAGAGAGAGAGAGAGAGACACGGGGAAGAGGGAGGGAGAGTTAATCTTACCATTTTCAGGAACAGAGTCGTCTCATCTACTGGCAGGTCCACCAACATCTTCTTCCATCTCTTTTCTTTGGCCTCCTTCAGGATCGTCCTCATGTTGGACGAGTCGACGTGGCGGACAAGGATTTCCTGCAGGAACCCAAAGTCTCCGCGAAGAACTCTCTGAACCCGACTCAGACCTACAGGAAAAACATACCAGCATGTCACTGAAACTTATAGAACAAACATACCAGCACGTCATTGAAAGTTCCAGAACAAACATACCAACACGTCATTGAAACCTACAGAACAAACATACCAACACATCATTGAAACTTACAGAACAAACATACCAACATGTCACTGAAACTTACAGAACAAACATACCAACATGTCATTGAAACTTACAGAACAAACATACCAACATGTCATTGAAACTTACAGAACAAACATACCAACATGTCATTGAAACTTACAGAACAAACATACCAACATGTCATTGAAACTTACAGAACAAACATACCAACATGTCATTGAAACTTACAGAACAAACATACCAACATGTCATTGAAACTTACAGAACAAACATACCAACATGTCATCGAAACTTACAGAACAAACATACCAACACGTCATTGAAACCTACAGAACAAACATACCAACACGTCATTGAGACCTACAGAACGAACATACCAACACGTCTTTGAAAGTTCCAGAACAAACATACCAACATGTCATTGAAACCTACAGAACAAACATACCAACACGTCATTGAAACCTACAGAACAAACATACCAACACGTCATTGAAACCTACAGAACAAACATACCAACACGTCATTGAAACCTACAGAACGAACATACCAACACGTCATTGAGACCTACAGAACAAACATACCAACATGTAATTGAAACTTACAGAACAAACATACCAACATGTAATTGAAACTTATAGAACAAACATACCAACACGTCATTGAAACCTACAGAACAAACATACCAACACGTCATTGAAACCTACAGAACAAACATACCAACACGTCATTGAAACCTACAGAACAAACATACCAACACGTCATTGAAACCTACAGAACAAACATACCAACACGTCATTGAAACCTACAGAACAAACATACCAACACGTCATTGAAACTTACAGAACAAACATACCAACACGTCATTGAAACCCTACAGAACAAACAAACATACCACCACGTCATTGAAACCCACAGAACAAACATGCTAACACATCATTGAAACCTACAGAACAAACATACCAACACGTCAGTGAGACCTACAGAACAAAACATACTAACACGTGACTGAGACCTACAGAACAAACATACCACCACGTCAGTGAGACCTACAGAACAAAACATACTAACACGTGACTGAGACCTACAGAACAAACATACCAACACGTCATTGAGACCTACAGAACAAAACATACTAACACGTGACTGAGACCTACAGAACAAACATACTAACACGTCATTGAGACCTACAGAACAAAACATACTAACACGTGACTGAGACATACAGAACAAACATACTAACACGTCACGGCTGATATAAAATGTTCACGTGTTTTTATGTTTCATCATCCTAATATTCCGGACAAGTTCGCATGTGCTCAGATCTCCTTCTTAGAAGATTTCCATCAGGGAGATTATGTGCTCAAATGGGCGCACTTCGTAGCGCCGGCTAGAATCATTAATGAGGCAAATATGCTTTAACACGATGCATCGAATACTTGTTTTACAACTGCACTGCGGCTCAGAAGTACGCGAGTGTTTCTATATAAGCCTACGCTGGTTTGGATTATCTAAGTGATATTGCTGTCAGAGTGTAGATGTTTATCTTTTAAACACTTTTACACTATTTTTTTTCCAATATTTAATTGTAACTTTAGCCGGCGTGATAATGTGTAAAACTAGCGTAAATGATCTTTTCTAAAATCTATGTTAGATTACATATCGCAAAGCAAGGATGAAAAATGGTAATTCTAGAAATCTTGTAAGCGAAATTACATTTAACGTAACGACTAAATGTTGATCTTTTTACCTGTATGGTCAAGTTTTCCCGTCTTGTACCATCACTGGTATTGATCTTACGGGGGCTACACAATGGTATTTGATGTTGTGTAGATACTGAAGAACAGGCATACGAGGAGCGGTAGAGTAGATTATGGCTTTTATTTAATTTAAAAAAAATTTTTGAAGATCAAGAAGCAGGTTTAATGACGACCTTCACCTTTAGGGAGGCCTTGGGGATCCATATGCTTGTAGCTAAGTTACTTCAGACCATCAACATATTATAATGGCACAATCAGCATGAAGAATAGCCTCTGATTTGGCCTAGAAAACACTTAAATATGTTTAGCGTAACCGTCTGTGCTGACGTATTAGCCATAACATACAGGCAACATACACACTTTATATATCACTGTTACTTGTGGCCTATACTACAAGAGCTTAATATTGAAGAAGGCTGGCTAGTGAAGAGGATTAAAGAGAGAAAACTGAAATATTTTGGACACATTAAACGTCATGATAATTTAGAGAAGACCGTATTGGAAGGATACATAATGGGAAAAAGAAAAAGAGGAAGACCAAGACGAAGATGGCTGCAAGACATCGTTGACGTTCTGCAAATGGATGCAACAGCAGCAGGCCATCTTGCTCACAACCGAGAGGCCTACAGGAGTGCTGTTTGGGAGGCAAAGTTCCGCAAGGGACATGCAAATGAATGAATGAAACTTGTGGCCCTATTGTTTAGACATCTATAGCAGTTTTTTTTTACTTGTGGCCCTATTGTTTAGACATACATGACAGTTTTTTTTTACTTGTGGCCCTATTGTTTAGATATATATGACAGTTTTTTTTTACTTGTGGCCCTATTGTTTAGATATACATGACAGTTTTTTTTATGGCATTATTGTTTAAACATCACACATGATAGTCGTCTGAGACCCTATTGTAAAAAAAAAAACGATTATTTGTGGTCCTGTTGTTTAAAAATCACAGTTAATTGTGGTCCTAGAGTAAAACATCATGCATCACTAGTATTTGTGGCCCTATTGTTTAAACAGCACACGCCATAGTTATTTGTGCTCCTATTGTAAAAATATCATGTATCACAGGTATCTGTGGTCTTATTGTAAAAGAAAAGAAAATCTTATAAGACAGTTATCTGTGGCGTTGTTACTTAAAGATTATACATCACTGTTATCAGTAGTAGTATTGTTTAAAACATTATTATAAGCACCAGAAAGGGGCTAGCGATAGTCTGCCAGGACCGTCATCACAACACCTGTGTACAAACAGGACCGTCATCACAACACCTGTGTACAAACCATGTTCTGTACTATAGATGACCAACACCTCGGTCCAACCGTAGAAAGTTAGGAGATCTGTGTACGCTTTGCTCATATGTTGAGCAGCCGGGTACAGGTTGACGGTCAGAGCATGAGCAGGGGTGGTGAGCGCTTCGCTGACGTCACTCCTCATCTCCAGGTGGGGGACCTGCATTGAGGCACACACTGAGTTCACATACCCGGCCAGGTTGTCCGCGCGAGGCCCGAAGACTGCAATGATGTTCTGTTCCAGCTGCCGGCATACTGAAGAATGGGGAGGTAATCACAGCTGAATTATAAAACATAGAAGATATGAGATGATTTGTAACATATTCATGTAGCTTACTTACATTATATGTAGCATGCTTAGCCTAGTAAAGTTCATTGAGGGCATGTAACATAGAGCAATAACATATACCTGAAATATGTAACATAGTCCTGTAGCATGGCCGATTTTTTACGTAACATGTTCAGTGTTTATAATAAAGATATGCAATAAAGTCTGTTCGTGAACGACCGTAACAGAGTTTGTTAACTTATTTTACCGTTACAGAGTTCGTTAATTTATTTTACCGTAAAAGAGTCTGCTAACTTACTTTATAAAATTCAATACAGTCTAGTATGGCACATTTGGGAAAATGTATTTTGGTTTGGTAAATATTTAGCTTACTGAGGCTATGCATGAACATGTCAGTGATGGCTTAAGCTCATCAAAGATAAGTTTTAGCCAGGGGGTCTCACGCCCTTCGACCTATATCGTTCGTCTTCTGGTTCACGCCCTTCGATCTATATAATTCATTTTTCTAGTTCACGCCCTTAGACCTATATCGCTATTCTTCTGATTCTTTGATCTATATAGTTCTTCTTGCATGTAGAGAGACCGATGAAGCTGAGACAGGGCAAGAGCGCCGAAAGAAAATCTGAAATGGGCTAAAACATATAATAGAAGAACCAACATTTGACGGGAACTATTAATTGACAGAGTCTTCGCTGGATGTTGGAGTATGTGGCGGAGCATGTATAAGGCTGTCCTAAATGCAGTGATGCCGGACTCTGTATTATAAAACGTGAAATCTGAAGATTTTCATTTGGTTCACGACCTTCGACCTATATAGTTCTTTTTCTATTAAACGACCTTCTATAGTTCTTTTTCTAGTATAAAATGTATAACACAATAATATATATTTGAAACTTTTTTTACCCTGACTCTTGTCATTCTGCTCTTCCCTCTCCCGGAGGAGTTGACAGCACAGCCTTGCACGCCTCCACATGACAGAAATATAAACCCCAATATTAACCTAACACTTAAATGTTTCTCCATAGACGAAATACACTCTCATGCGCTCTCTAACGATAACATGACCTCCCCCGATCATCGTACGAATCCCGACCTATTCAAATTAAGTATGTATTCTTTATATACTTGGCCCGCGAACTGGACTCTCTCAGACTTGCGCACTTCTACGCTATCCAGCTGCTGACCCATTATTTCTACTCTAGGGTTGCCAATTAACCTTGGTAACTAGTCCTTATCTATTCCCTGCAGTATTTCTTGTTCTATTATCTTTTTTAAAATCATGTTACTTAAAGAATCTCATTGTTTGTCCCAGAAGTTTTTCAGTGTTGCGATGTTCTCTAACTCTCTTCTTCGCTTGACGAGTTTATGGAAGATTTCCTTGTAGACTACCACGAAGAAAGATCAAAACGAGTTAAAAAGACAAAACAAATCAAAACAAAAACTGTAAAAGCTCCATTTTAGCAGCCTATGATAATTATTCACAATTTTTGTCTTTTTATGTGATGGTATCACCGTACCAAATCACGCGCTGACACAAATCGCAATTGTCTGTAGTTTTTTTCCTTCATAGATCACATTACTTTACCGAAGATCCAGGCCATTTACAGCAATGTAGTGAATACATAATATTACATTACAGTAACATAAGAAAAATAGTTGAATAATTCGAACTTGAGATGAAAAAAAAAAGAAAAGCAAAAAGCAAAAAAAAAAAAAAAACATGAAAAAAGTGGAAATGATAAGTTCACTGACTCCTAGGCTAGAGAGACTGTCTACTTTATTTTATAAAAGTAATTCTGATAACTCTCCACGGAGTTCTTGCCCTTGTCGGGTGTATTCCGTTCAAATAATGAGAAACAATTAGATTTCCGTACAAATTCTCAGAGTTCTGGACAAGTCACAGAAGAGTTCCACTAACCCTTGACTTATAATTGACTCCCTGACTGCCCCTGAAGTGGTTTGACTTGGAACATTTGCCAGCGACTGACCCGTCATCAGAAGTTGAGGATTCACAGATTGTGTGATAGCGACTCTTCACGTCTCACAGAGAGTGACAGAGTGTGATAGTTCGCAGTCACAGAGAGACATGAGTTAATTTTCCCGTCGGTAAAGTCCACAACCCGAGGCCTTTCCACACAAACTCCTTCTGAATATCATGAAGCTATGAATTATCAGGGAAATATGTTGGGACATCAAATTCAAACCACGCAAAATCCTTATGAAGACTCGCGCTCACACGAGCTGAACTATTTAGCCCTTTTCTGTCTAATTTTAACAAAGTATTTTTTCGTAGAGTCCAGATGAATGTGATGTACCCAGTCGATAGAGTTTAGCGGTCATTGTTTTCCATTTTCCACTGTCTTGGGTATTTTCTTTCAGCACTTTTGCCTTTCTTTCCATGTGACATCTTTTCAGGCTTGTTAAAACACTTTTTTTGTATTTCCTAGAATCCAGGCGAAGATGGCTGCAAGACATCGCTGATGATCTGCAAATGGATGCATCAGCAGCAGGGCATCTTGCTTACAACCGAGAGGCCTACATGAGAGTTGTTAGGGAGGCAAAGTTCCACAAGGATCATGCAAATGAATGAATGAGAATCCAGTTTTTTCCTTTGAATCATTTCACTGTAAATTGTTTCAGTCCCGTGCGTTCTAACTTCTATATAACATTTCTTAATGTTTCTCACGAACTGCTAACGAACTTGAATGAAATATTTTATTTCACATATAATACATAAAATAATATTTGTCTTCAAAATGGGTCTTTTGTCTAAGAAAAGGCACAGGAAATGAGGATCCGAAACTTGTTTTGTACGAAATTATTGACACAGGATTGGAAAAGGCTAAAAATATTAAGCGATGTATATTTATAACTGATATGTTTATATTGCCTAGATATAGTAATAGATATATAATTATATATTGCCTAGATATATCTAATTTACACTTCCATGTTGAATTCTCCAAAAAGTTTGGCAATACATAATGTAAGTAATTTAAGAGAGATAGACAGAGCACTCGTTAAATATCATGAAGTTTTCTTTTCAAGAAAATGTATAGGAAGATCAAGAATGCGATAAACAATAGATCAAGAATGTGATAAACAGAGATGTTGAATAGGAATACTACACTAGATATATTTGTTGAGAAAGATAGCGAAGACAAGGAGAACTTTACAGAGATTCAAAAACTTAACAATTTGCTACTGAGGGTTTGCTCATTTCTTACAGAAAGCAGAGTAGACGTTATATTTATGGGGGTTTAGGTTTTAAGAAAGTAAGGGATTATATCAAAACACTTTGTATTATTTATTTTTATCAAGCCAAAGTTATCAGGTCCCACTGGTTATTGTACGTCAGCGATTCTCAACGGGGGCAGACGGAGGCCTCATCGGGGAGGAATTTCTAGTGTAAAGAAAGGGATTTCTAGTACAACTGGAGGAATTTCTAGTCTAGTGGGAGGAATTTCTAGTGTAAAGAAAGGGATTTTTAGTACAACTGGAGGAATTTCTAGTCTAGTGGGAGGAATTTCTAGTGTAAAGAAAGGGATTTTTAGTACAACTGGAGGAATTTCTAGTCTAGTGGGAGTAATTTCTAGTGTAAAGAAAGGGATTTCTAGTACAAAGGGAAGAATTTCTAGTCTAGTAGGAGGAATTTATAGTGTAAAGAAAAGGATTTCTAGTCTAATGGGATAAATTTCTTGTCTAATGAAAGACATTTCTAGTCTAATGGGAAGAATTTCTAGTCTAACTAATGGGGGAATTTCTAGTCTAATGAAAGAAATTTCTAGTCTGGTGGGAGGAATTTCTAGTCTATGGAAGGAATGTCTAGTTTAAGGGAGATTACAGTAGGAAAAGAATGTAAATTAGAGAAAAATCCTTTCTGGATGATGATTTATTAAAGAATAGAAGATCCAGGAATAGCCTGGGTTGAAAAGGAAAGACTGAGATCTGAGACATTAAAAGCCTCTCTTGTAGAGAACTGATCTTGTATTTTTTTTAAAAACCCGCTTACTAAGGAAGGTTGAAAAAAGATTCGTTAAGTGATATATTTTAAATAAATGAGGCTGAAATTAAATAGAATTCTACAAAAAAAACCCTTTCTTTATATAAAAAAATGGAAAGTTTACACAATCTAGGACAGTATCAAAGGTAGGTAACCCAGTATATAATTATGAAGAGCTGCAAGTAAAAGAAGTGGCCAGTGAGACGTCGATGACAAGTCAGTCATTCAGAGACAAAAAAACGTCTTCTTCGTGTCAATATTTAGAACATTCTTGGTCAGTCACAACGGAGAAGAGTCAAGTTGTTGATACCTGGTGACAAGATTCTGCCATACCTTGTCATAGCCCGTCAGTCATGGGTCAGTACGATGTTTGTTTTTGTAGCAGTATGGGAGATAATTTGTTTTTTTTCTCTGCAGAAAGGCCATTTCTTGCCTTATGAGGCTTTATTGTGAGCGAGAAGGTCACGTGGTTTGAAAATCCCGTGACTGAGAATTGTGGGAGAAAACCTGAGTGATTTAGTCTTCGTCTGAATGTGAACCGGTGCGGACGCTTTTTGTGATGTCCCCGTTGAGTATATGGGCGTTATATCTGTTCTTGACTTTTGTAGTATAAATGGACTCGCCACATGGCAGGGGTAACCTGCCGTCAGTCGGATTACTGTCATCTCCATCAGCATTATCATCATTTCTATGAATAAAATCCTCATGTCAAGAGTACCCAGGACTTGCTTCATGTCTGTACCAGTTGGTTGCTAAAGTGAGGTTTTGTACGAGCCAGAAAGTGAAGCTGACGGCTGGAATTCTGTGCATAACAGATCCAGCAACACGGCTTCAAGGTGGATGTAAGACTTGGTACACATGGGCGCAGAGGCAGGACAACTACACGACATGGCCCTAGTAAAGAGTGCCAGCCCCACCACAGAACACACGAGAGAGAGAGAGAGAGAGAGAGAGAGAGACCGTGCCCATATGTCCTCACCTACACGTTCAGAAATAGAACGGTGGCTTAGAACTGAGCCAGCAGGTAGTCTTTAAGGTACAGTCAAAAGTCTCAAGTCAGATATACTAGAACAGAAGGGGCTTTGTAATGCGGTAGCCATCAAACATCAGCCATCAAGGTTAGTTTTCATTTCACAAAGTCAAGGTATAACTAGGAAGGGCAACAGCTGCCATACTGTAAAATCACACACTGAAAATATCAACGATCCGTAGAAACAGAAATCACACAATCACAGAATTAACATTCAGTAGCAATAGAAATCACACAGTCACGGAATTAACATTCAGTAGCAATAGAAATCACACAGTCACAGAATTAACATTCAGTAGCAATAGAAATCACACAGTCACAGAATTAACATTCAGTAGCAATAGAAATCACACAGTCACAGAATTAACATTCAGTAGCAATAGAAATCACACAGTCACGGAATTAACAATCAGCAGCAATAGAAATCACATTCACAGAATTAACAATCGGTAGCAATAGAAATCACACAATTACAAGATCAACAGTCAGTAGCAATGACAATAACGAAATTATAAAATCAATAGTCAGTCACAACAGAAATCACACAGTTACAAGATCAACAATCAGTCACAATAGAAATCACACAATCACAATACCAACAATTAATCTTATCTTATCTCTTATCTTATATCCTTCCCGTGCCGTTAGACGTCACATAGGGCTCGCAAAGTAGTTCGCCAATTTTTCCTGTCTTCGGCGAGTCTTTCAACCTCATCAAGGGATTTTATGCCTGTTAACTTGGCCTCTCTTAATAATGTTCTCTTCAGAGTTTCACGCGGTCTGCCCCTTTTTCTTCGGCCTGTTGTGTTCCACTTGATAGCTTGTTTTGGGATTCTCTGCTCATTTCTTCTCATCAAGTGGCCAACATATGTCCATCTCCTTTTCCTGATCACCCGTGAGACTGGTTGTTGTTCAGTCATCTGTCTTATCTCTGCATTGTTCTTGAATTCATTCCACTTGATGCCGAGTATTTTCCTTAGGCATTTGTTTTCAAAAGAGTCTAATTTCTTTTCTATTTCTTTAGTTGTTTTCCAGCTTTCGCATGCATAAATGAGGGTGGATATTACATTTGAATTGAATAGTCTTAACTTGGTTTTTGTGCTTATAACTTTTGAATTCCATATGTTCTCAAGATTCTTGAAGATTGATGCTGCTTTTGCAATTCTGATCCTAACTTCCTTTCTAGTGTCACCATCCTGGTCTATGTAGCTGCCAAGGTATGCAAATTGATTGACTTCTTCAATATCTGTCCCTTCTATGTGTATTTTTCCATTTTGATTGATGGGAATTTTCATTATTTTGTTTTGTCCTTGTTAATTTCAAGTCCTATTTTGCTAGCCAGTGAAGATAGGCTATCTGTTTTTTCTTGCATGGAATTCACATTATTACTGATAAGAGTTATGTCATCAGCAAAATCAAGATATTCTAGTTGGGTCTCATGTACCCAGTCAATACCTGTGTTACCTGTGCAGCATTTTTTCATTATGAAGTCTATTGTAATCCCAAAAAGTAAAGGAGACAGTATACATCCTTGTTTCACGCCTGTTTCAATCTGGAACCATTCACTCATCCCTTCTTCTGTCTTGACTGCACAACCATATCCATTGTATAAGTCCTTAATGATGTTGACAATTTTAGATGGTATTCCATATAGACATAAAATTCTCCATAATGAATCTCTGTGTATGCTATCAAATGCCTTCTTAAAATCTATGAAATTCAGTATTAATGGTTTCTGCTTTTCAATATGTTCTTCAAGTATTATTCTGAGAGTAAAGATCTGGTCGAGACAGCTTCTCCCTTTTCGAAATCCTGCTTGTTCTTCTCTCATTGCAGTATCCACTATATCTTTGAGTCTATTCAAAATGACCTTGCAAAATACTTTTGACACAACTGATATTAAGGTTACTCCTCTCCAGTTGTTACAGTCACTAAGGTTGCCCTTTTTTGGTATTTTCACAATGATTCCCTTCTTCCAATTAGAAGGGACCTTTTCTTCTTTCCAAATCTTGTTAAACATTCTCTGTAGTTGTCTCATGTTGTCACTATTGATAGCTTTTAGCATCTCGGCTGTTATTTCATCTTCAACAATTAATCACTGAAGTAAAAAAAAAACCACAACATTCAGTCAGTCAGTCAGTCATCACATTCAATAAATAAATCAGTCAAAACCGTAGAATAACGACAAAGGGAAACAACTCCCCCTCCTTTTAACTTGCTTTATTGATCATTATTTTTTTAATAAATAAAGATTCTCATCCTGTCAAGAGAAGTTCAAGCAGGTTTTCACAAAGACGCGAATTCATGTCAAAGGAAAGGAGACGGAAGCAACAACTACCACAGACATCTCTAGAACAACAACAGCAACGGCTACACCTTACCTTTCCTAGAAGCTGCGAAGCCGTCGGAGATAGGTAGCAGCTGGATGTCGTAGGTGAGTTTGGTGTTGGCCAGGAGCTGTCTGTCGTGATTGATCCGGTAGATGGCGTATCTGAAGGCGTTCTCGATGCTCACGTGCTCATCCATGTCCCCGAAGAGACCTCCTGACAAGAGATCGACAGTGAAACTTCAGAGTCAGCCGTTATCTAGGGGAACTTCAGAGTCAGTCATTATCTAGAGAAACTTCAGAGTCAGCCGTTATCTAGGGGAACTTCAGAGTCAGTCATTATCTAGGGAAACTTCAGAGTCAGTCATTATCTAGAGAAACTTCAGTGTCACTTAGTCATTATCTCCGTTCAGAAAACTATAAAGGATTATCATTACTGAACTCTGAACTTGTCAGAGAATGCTTCAGCTTACTCCACCGAAGGAAGGTAGATCTCTGCCCAGTACATGTAGCACAGGACATATCATTTGAAGAGGCGGTATCTGGGGCAAAACCTACTATATTTAGTCCAAAAAACACCTGTTGATTTCCATTCGGCCTTTCCAGCTATGTGCCGCTATGCCCAGGGTATCATCTAGGAACTAAAATCCTCATACTCTCGTGTACTATGACGTTAGCGATGTAAGGAGCTCCTAAACTCCCAAATCCTCGTGCTATTACAGAATTTTGTGAACCGTTTCTTCATAGAAAAGCATAAAAGACCGATATAAAGACCCTAGATAAACACAAAAATATGAACTTTCAGTAAATACAGACAAAACAGAAACTGGCAAAATGGCTTAGTGCATCACCGTTTTATATGAAATGATTACGAAAAACAGAAAATTTGCGTTAACGACAAGGCATTCCAGGAAAAAAATTTTTTAAACAGAAAAAGACAAGGCAAAGTTTCAACAAAACAGCACATGCTGAAGAAAGAAGCATTGTATAGGAAAAACAGCACATATTCTATAAAAAAAAAACCGTTCATATTGTAGAAAAGAAAATAATTACGCACACAACGAAACTTGTAAGGTCAAAACTATGGAAGAGAATTCTACCAAAAAAATGTCATCATCCTAAACAAAACCAAAAAAAGATAAAATTAAAATAAAATATGACTTTAAACATTATAAAATGAAGTAACAAAGTTACAAACTTTTAAAACAAAGATTTGTTTACATGTTGTCCTATGCTATAACACAAGGTAGCACCCTACCAAGGAAGAAATAAAGTAGATGGAGGTGTATGCTATAATACAAGGTAGCACCCTACCAAGGAAGTAATAAAGTAGATGGAGGTGTATGCTATAGTACAAGGTAGCACTCTACCAAGGAAGTAGTAAAGAAGTTGGAGGTGAGTGGTTCAGACATAAAAAAAATGAGAAAAGTGGGCAGTGATAAGAACAGCAGAAAGTAAGATAAACACATGTATGAGAACATACAGCAATCAATATTTCGGCAAAGGTCTTTTTCAAGAATAATATACAAAAACAATACAACAGATAAAAGCAAGAAAAACAGATGAAAAATTAAACACTTCGCTTGATTTTGGTGTACTACTTATAAGAAAGAAAGGCATAAAACGCATTAGTTTCTTAGGAAGCAAACCAGGGCAATAAGTGGAATCGAACTAGGTCTTATATCAGCCACATAATTAAACTTCAGAACAAAGATAAGTAAACAGTAAACTTGGTGACCTGCGGCACAAATATTTCACAGAAATATAAAACAGAGGTTAGATAACATGCCAGTCACCGGAAAACGCAATGACAAAAGATATCAAGGTGTTAAAAATGAGGAACCATGGTCAATAACATTTTTGGAATAACTTCTGATAAGTTTACATGGTTCATCACCAGCACATCTTCAGTCAGTTATTTCCAAGTTACAATATGTTTTTTTTTTTTTTGTCCATGGTCCAAACTTTCGATAATACACTACTTTTAGTATGTAATCTCTCAAGTCTAAAACATTACAATATGTTTTTTATACGTTTCAAGATTTTAATAATAAACTGCTTTTTTGTACGTAATCTCTGAACTCAGAAACATTACGATATGTGTTTTTTTATACTTTCCAATATTTTTCGTAATAATACGCTGCTGTTTTTGTAAAATCTAATCTGTCAAATAGAAAAGACAGAATACGCATTTTTTAAAATATATGATCCTAGATTTGAATAACAGACTTTTTTGTAACTAATATCTTAGATTAAATAAAGTTGGAATACGTGTCTTTAGAATAGATTCCAAGATTAAATAACACCCTGTTTTTGGCATCGTCTCCAAAATAACACATATGTACATAATGCGTGTTTGTGGTGTTACGATCTGATAAAGAAATAATATTCTACGGTTTCTCATTCTGTAAAATCAGACAGACATACTCAGCTTTGTGTACACTGCCTGTTCGTGCTACAAATGTATGCTCGGTGTTTGGATTGTATTATCTGCCCCTGTATTTGTGTTTACGCCAATTTCTGCTTGCCTGTTGATACGGTATGTTATTTTTATTCATCCTCATACGAGAGAAAGTTGAAAAAAACCACGTGGCACGGAATCTGTACCGGAAATGAACTCTGTGGGTAGTAATTTCATTGGTTGATTAATTTTACGCGGAGAGGTATTCGTTATCTGCTGTCCTCACTGGAAACTTGGAGGCTCCATAAACGCGTTACTCTCTGATCCTTCATAACCATCTTTCAGTGGATGAAGAAGAGTACTTTTGGTGCATGTTACAGTATCGATACACCGACATCCTCGAGCAAATATTCTATGGCGAAACGCTACAAGAAATGAGGCTACGTGGACGCCCATGCAAAGAATATCTTGAAGGAACGAATGGGAAAATTTTGTACAAATTACAGGGAAAGCTGTGACACCTGAATGTGAGGACGCTAAGTCAGTTTAAGATGAAAGGTGAACAAACCAACTTGAAGACAAGGGGACGCAAGAGTAAAGAAACTTTGTAAACAAATATGACTACTGCTTCTTTTATTGTTCAGAACAATAATGCTCTAAAATTTCTAATGAGAAACAGCGAAGATCTAGCACAGTCAAAGGGTTTTAGGACAGTAAAGAGATCTAGCATAATAAAGAGATTTAGCACAGTAAAGAGATCTAGCACAGTAAAGTGATTTAGCACAGTAAAGAGATCTAGCACAGTAAAAAGATCTAGCACAGTAAAGAGATTTAGCACAGTAAAGAGATTTAGCACAGTAAAGAGATCTAGCACAGTAAAGAGATTTAGCACAGTAAAGAGATCTAGCACAGTAAAAAGATCTAGCACAGTAAAGAGATCTAGCACAACAAAGTTTTGTGTGGTTAGCATTTGAAAATTCTCTTGTTATTTTTCTTACTCTCGCGACTAAAATACTTTATCTACTATATTTCTAATCCTAACCGCATACAAATTGTACTAAGTCAGCGAAGCTTCCACACACAGCTGAAATACATCTACACCCACCAAAATCTTCATCTAGATGACAAGGGACCTTATCCAAACAAGAATATCATTACCCATATGTTACTCAGTAATTTTGTTTTCAGTTTTCTTCTTGGTTATAAGTATTACGTCGAAAATCATAGAATTAAGTGGTTCTCGTGTTTGATGCGCATGAATCCAGAACAACCAGCAGCACGTGCATACAGCTCGAAAACCTCTGGATATGGTGAGTGAGGACTGAGGGAAGACACACGGAGGAAACATAACATGACAGTTACCATGGGCTCTCACCTTTTTCTGGACGGATGTCTGAAACTCCCTGCGACGCTAATGGCATAAGGAGACAGAGAAAAAGAAAAAGAAGTAGTAGTAGTAGTAGTAGTAGTAGTAGTAGTAGTAGTAGTAGAAGAAGAAGAAGAAGAAGAAGAAGAAGAAGAAGAAGAGGAGGAGGAGGAGGATAAGAAGTAGAAGTGACAGAATAAAAAATCATTGCACACACAGACATAAGACAGGATTAAAGAAGTTGTGTACAACAATCTAACTGTGAACTTACTGTCCCAAAAATCGCTTATACTACACTTTCAAACTTACCAAGAGTTTTTGACTTATTGACTAAAATAACTTGTATTCGCCTGCATAATTTTGGTTTGAAATGTCCAAAAGTATTACAACATTGTTATAATTTTGGGCTAAAAACAACCTTGCACGCGATCAGGCTTTTTAACGGGATAATAAGAAAATCGTCATTTAAAAAAGGGTATAATTTTGTTTTGTCTGACCACAAGACGTTGTACTTTTAGACATAAATTTGTATTCTTTTGGTACTTTTAGCCATAAATTTGTATTCTTTTGGTACTTTTAGCCATAAATTTGTATTCTTTTGGTACTTTCAGCCATAAGGTTTTATACATATATATGCTTCCAGTTATCAATCTTTCAGTCATAATTTTAGTCTAACCTGTCCAGCGAAATTATATAGGGAGTAACTTTTAGGCTGACCAGTTATAGGAAAGTTAGTGGTTAATTTATTATTGATTGATTGATTGATCTTTATTTCAAAAGGGTTAAGAATTGGGCACGCAGGCCCGTCTGACATTCTGCCCTTTATCATACATCTTTCACTCTATTCCAGACATTCTACAAATATGCTGTTCATATCTTCTTCTTCTTCTTCTTCGTTCGCACTGTCTGTCTATATCTGCAGTCCTGTCTCTTGGATAAATTTCACTGTTTTTTGTAACTCATGTATGGAACCGTAGAGCTTATCTTCTTTAGTGGTTTCACTGGGCCAGTAATTATTTCTCAGTGTCTCGTAGTTGATGCAGTTCTGGAGGATATGTTCCACGGTTTGGGGCACCTGGGCACATGTACATAGATTAGTAGTACCAACCTTAAACTTTGTATACATATGACTTCGGAGTCGGCTGTGTCCTGTTCGGAGACGGAAGATGGTGACTTGTTCCTTTCTGTTTAGCATGTGATAGTCATCATGTGGTGGTGTTTGTGGCTTCCTGTAGGTTTTTATCATGTTTTTCTTCTGATTATAGGTGACTGGTATGTCTGGTTGCTCCATTTCAGTGCCCTCTTTGGCCAGATGGTCAGCTTTCTCATTGCCTGGTATCTCACAGTGGGAGGGAATCCATTGCAAAGTGACTCCATGTTGTAAGCCAATTTTTGACAAGGCATCCGTAAGGTCTGGTAGTTTGTTGCACTGAAGAGCCTCCAGTACTGATCTTGCATCTGTGAGAATTACTACAGGACATGTATCAATTCTGGAGTCTGATAGTTTTTCAACTGCAGCAATAATTGCCCTAACTTCTGCATCAAAGTTGTTGCAGTATTTACCAGTGGGTATGGAAATCTTGTCAATGGTGTTGTTTGGATATTCAATATATGCTCCTGCCCCACCATTCTTTATGGCATTATGTGCAGATCCATCTGTATACACACGTATCCAGGTGTCACATGGATATTTGTCATCTAGAACACTAAGTGTGGCTGTTGATCTTACAAGACTGCTCTGCATCTCACCATTCTGCACACCTTTCACTTCAGTCTGAATAGTTATTTGTGTATAATCTGCTTCTTTCCATGGTGTATGCTCTGGTACAGATGATAATGGAGTAACTACAGTTGGAAGGTCAGGTATCAGCTTACGCATACGCTTGGCCTGATGAATGAAGCTGCTTCTTTTAAGCCGTCCTAATGCCAAGTTATTGAATCTCTCTTTCAGGGGATGGCTTACAGAGCTAAGGAATTTTTCTCCCATGGTCATGACCTTTGTGTCTCTACGTTCCTTTAGCGGTTGAACACCAACTATTTTCTGCATTTCTACTATTGGTGTGGACCTCATGGCACCTGTGATAATCCGTAGTGACTGATTTTGAACCTTGTCTAGATTATGCAGCGTAGTGTTTGATGCTGTGCACCAAGATGTTGAGCCATATTCTAAATATGGTAGAATACTTTGCTGATATACGTTCTTGAGGATTCTTTCACTAGCTCCCCATGTAGTCCCACTCAATTTTCTTAATATGGCTAGTTTTCTTCTGGCTTTTGCTTCTGCACTGTTGATGTGTTGCTTCCAAGTCAGTTTTGAGTCAAGAGTCACTCCTAAGTAAGTGGGTTGGTTGTCCATCCTTAAGGGTATTTCATTTACAAAGATCTTACCTGCTTTCTGTTTAGATGAGAGGGTGAACAGAGTGGTGCTTGATTTCTCTGTGTTGATACTTACACACCATTTGTTTGTCCATGATGTCAAGATGTCTGCTGCTCTTTGGAGTCTCTGTGTAGCAACTGTCGCATATTCATCTGTACACCACATGACCAGATCATCTGCATACAGTGCTGCTTTGATTCCATAGGGAAGTTCCTTGACCAGGTCATTAATGAATACAAGGAATAGTGTAGGCGAAAGGACTCCTCCTTGTGGTACACCGTGTCGCAGAAGTACTTTCTGGCTTTTGTGTCCATCCATTACTACTCTAGCTCTTCTATTGTGTAAATAGGACTTTATCCAGTTGTACAGTCTTCCATTCACATTGCAGTTTCTTAGTTTCCACAACAGACCTTTTTTCCATACTTTATCAAAGGCTTTCTTCAGGTCTATCCACGCTGCTAGTACAAGGTTTTTCTCTTGGAATGCAGCTGTTCATATAACAAACATAACTAACATTGAAGCTGAGAGACATAAAATAAAATATAACATTTACGTTTCACTCTTAAACATTCACTCAGTATAGAAGTAACTACATACATTATAAATGACTATCTACTAAACAAAATTTTCGGGACTATACAGAAAACAATTAATTGTATTCGGTGTCTGTAAGAGCAGCTTAAGATAACTTTTGAAGTGGATGGAGGTGTATGGTTCAGTTTTTTAAACAAAAATAGAAAGAGTGAGGAAAGTGAATAGAAACAAGAATGTCAAAAAGTACGATGAGCAAATATAAATGAAGAACATATACAGCAATCCAATATTTCGACAAAATCATTTCTTTTTTTTTTAACAAGGATAAAATACAGAACCAACACAACATACTAAAAATCCTACCCAAAGTTAAGTAAAAAGTTTAATTTAAGTTTAAGTTCAGCTAAAATAAAATTAAGTTTAATTTAACCACAACCAGTGTGTGACTGGCTCCATCAGTGGGTGCTGAGACGTAAAGGAGACGACAGTTGCGGTAAAACTGGTTCTAGTAATGAAATTAAATGTGTGTGTGGTTCAGTTTTACGAAAAGATAGCAGTGAGGAAAGTGGGCAGAAAGCAAGATGAGTATGAAGAACGTCAACAATCCAATATTTCGGTAAACGCCTTTTTCAAGGACCACATACAAAAATGTAGGAGATTATCAACCCGGATTCAGAAGGAACAGGTCTACAGTAGACCGGATATTATTGTTGAGACAGAAAGCTGAGAAGAACTGAGAGTATGGAAAATAAGTTCATAACATAGATTTCAAAAAGGCATATGATAGCTTCTATAAAAACAGACTATGGAATATAATGAAGGAGTTTGGGATACATAAGAAATACATTAACATAAGTAAACTATGCAAACAGGAAACAGAAAACATGGTGTCATATAAAGGAAGGAAATCAAAACCATTCCAAATAAGAACAAGCCTGAAGTAAGGCGATGTCTTGTCCCCAGTGCTGTTCTGTCTGTTCCTAGAAAAACAAATTACAAGAACGATAAATAAAGAACAAATCATTAAAGACATAACGCGAATACTAGGATATGTAGACGATATAGATGTTGCAGAAGAAACTTTGCAAGAGACCACAGAAGTCTTCACACATCTCCAAGAACAAGTAGAAAAAAGTGGAGCTAAAGATAAATTTTGAGAAAACTGAATACATGAATATAGCAAGACCAAAAAAATTTTAAAAACAAGACAATCTGATCCAAATAGAAGGTATAAGGATTAAAAGAACAGATTCATATAAATATCTGTGGGAATTATTCAATAGCTTCAGCATTGTGAGAGATGAGATTAGAACTAGGATACAAGCACGAAAAAAAACAGTTATTTTGCCCTTAGACACTTGTTGCAATCATAAATCCTCTCACATAACACCAACCTAAATATATACAAGACACAGATTAGACCAGTTGTCTTATATGGATCAGAAACATGGAGCAGTACAAAACAAGATGAAGCACAGCTACAAATATTTGAAAACAGAATCTTGAGACGAATGTTTAGACCAATTACAGATCCTATATCAAGAGAATGGAAAATTAGAAATAACAAAGGAAAACATTCGCTATTCCTGTCTCCACTTGTAACTACCATTATGAGAAACAACAGATTGAGATGGCCCAGGCACGTGGGCATGATGGGCGAGAATAGACAGACAAAAATGGCTTATACATAAGAGATTAAAGGGGAGAGACAAAACCCAGACAGAAACAAAGGTGGAGGGACAACCTGAAAGAAGAGCTACGAGCCATGGGAGCGGACAGTTGGCAGGAGAAGACTAAGAACAGAGAGGAATGGAAATAAGTCTTGTCTGCTGCAATGAGATGCAATGGCTCGGAAAGCTGAATGAATGAATGAATGTACATATAAAAACAACACAACAGAGAAAAACACTAAAACTAGATGAAAAACCTAGACCTAGTTTTTTAGGCTTTCTCTTAGTACGAGAGTTGTGAGATTTCGGCTTTCCGAGAACGGGCGATTCGGAGGGTCAAGGTAAGCATAACCTCTGGTGTAGTGACGGGACTGACCAGCGTGGAAGCATGTAGGGTGTTGTTGAGACTGGTCATAGTCATTTTTTTTTCGTTGAAGGAGATGGCCGGGTAGCATGTTGTTTGGGGGAGCCGTTATCGTGGAATAATTGGGCTTGAAGTGTTTTGATGTGGGAAAATGATTGTTCTTTGCATTGATCCCAAATACCCGAGCCGACCTCATGTGGAAAGGCCCATATGAATGTTTCACGATGTAGTGTTTGTAAAATGGGACACAAGATTAATGATGGCTTTGATCCCATGGTTTAGTTCTTGAATTTTCTGTACATTTTTTGTTCTATGTGTTTTATATGTTTTAATGTGTTTTTGTCAGTACACGATTTTGATTATCACCAAGTCGTGATCGTGTCATGTGACTGTCTGGTTTTCGTTAATAAAGATAACCCTCTATTTTTTTTCCTGGATCAGATATTATAGTTTTGGTTAGTTTTTATTATGTGATGTTAGTGATGTCCAGTGTTACATGATTCACGAAAGAAAACATTACTCAACCTGGTGGTTTGCTGCAACGTAAATATTAAATGAAAAGTTTGACCTAGGGAAATATTTGTTGGTGATGTTTTAGTTTCAGTTGGTAAGAGTTGTACACGGGGGGGGGGGGGGCAGTTGAAAGTGAGCACCTTAAGAAGCATAACAATAAACACTCATAACATTCATATATAAATATTTTACAGTTGGCAAACAAAATGCGCCCAGCTAAACGTAGTAGAGCACGAAGTGAAAGCCAACGATTGGCTGAGAAAAGATCACAAAGGGTACCATATGGTAAATAACATGGCGCTATGCCACAAACAGCCATAGCTTGCCAGTATCCGGTGGTCACAAGCTAAGTCTAGATTTTTCATCCACTTTTCGTGGGTTTTTATCTGTTGTGTTTTTTTGTTGTATGTGATCCTTGAAAAAGACTTTTGCCGAAATATTGGACTGCTGTACGTTCTTCATTTATATGTACTCACCTTGCTTTCTGCCCACCTTTCTCATTCTCTGTTTTTGTAAAACTAAACCACACAACTCCATCTGTTTTCAGTGGGTGTTGGAAAGGAAAGCGGGGCACATATGGCAATGCCCAGAACGCGAGGATGCCCGTTTCTGATTACATATTACAGATACGTTTAAGTTTTAAAAAACTTTATTTATTATAATTTCGGATTAATTTGGTTTAAGACATTATATTACCTCATTAAAGCGACAGTATAGAAGAACATTCATCAGACTCTGCATAAGATGAGTTAGTAACTATCTAAAGCTTGCTTGTTACGTCTAATTTTATGATAATTTCAAGCAAACTTCTGCGATCCAAGTATTCTTGCACGTAGAATAGTCATTGAAGACAGCGGTTCTTAAACTCTTTAATTAAGGTAGCGGATGGCTAAAGTCAGCGAAATTTGTGACCGCTCTCTACACTCTCCTGGCCACTTGTTGTTAAACTGAAGACACGCATACATTGTTAATGTGATTTAGACTTTGTCTGCTTATCCCCACATTGTTCGTGTGATTTAGACTTTGTCTGCTTATCCCCATATTGTTAGTGTGATTTAGACTATGTTTCTTTATCCCCACATTATTAATGTGATTTAGACTATGTTTCTTTATCCCCACATTGTTAGTGTGATTTAGATTATGTTTCTTTATCCCCACATTATTAGTGTGATTTAGACTATGTTTCTTTATCCCCACATTATTAGTGTGATTTAGATTATGTTTCTTTATCCCCATATTATTAGTGTGATTTAGACTTTTTTTTCTGCCTATCCCCACATTGTTAGTGTGATTTAGACTTTTTTCTGCATATTCTCACATTGTTAGTTTGAAACAGACTTCTTTCTGCCTATTCCCACATTGTTAATGCAGTTTATATATTTTCTGCTTATTCCCAAATCGCTAATGTAATTCAGACTTTTTCTGCGTATCTCCATATGGCCATTCGTAGACCCCCACTTTGGGAGCCCCTGTTTTAAGGTATTATCTCTGTGTTGCTCTCGTGTTGTCCCATTCTTTTATTCTGTGCACTCTAAGAAGACCCTTTGGTCGAAATGCCAGTACGAGTAGGTTTTTTCACCCCCTCAGTAAAATCTACTGTACAAGGAAATTTCTTACGCCGTCCCTCTCCACACTCCCCTCCTTCCAACTTCCTTCCTCATTCCTCAATAAACTTATGATTCTTATATTATATGGTGAGAACCTCTATTAAATCAGTACACAGACTGGTAATAGTTTTATATTATATGGTGAGAACCTCTATTAAATCAGTACACAGACTGGTAATAGTTTTATATTATATGGTGAGAACCTCTATTAAATCAGTACACAGACTGGTAATAGTTTTATATTATATGGTGAGAACCTCTATTAAATCAGTACACAGACTGGTAATAGTTTTATATTATATGGTGAGAACCTCTATTAAATCAGTACACAGACTGGTAATAGTTTTATATTATATGGTGAGAACCTCTATTAAATCAGTACACAGACTGGTAATAGTTTTATATTATATGGTGAGAACCTCTATTAAATCAGTACACAGACTGGTAATAGTTTTATATTATATGGTGAGAACCTCTATAAATCAGCACAGAGACTGGTAATAGTTTTATATGGCGAGAACCTCTCTTAAACCAGTACACAGGCTGGTAATAGTTTTATATTATATGGTGAGAACCTCTATAAATCAGCACAGAGACTGGTAATAGTTTTATATTATATGGTGAGAACCTCTATAAATCAGCACAGAGACTGGTAATAGTTTTATATTATATGGCGAGAACCTCTCTTAAACCAGTACAGAGACTGGTAATAGTTTTATATTATATGGTGAGAACCTCTATAAATCAGCACAGAGACTGGTAATAGGTTTATATTATATGGTAAGAACCTCTCTTAAATTAGAATAAAGACTGCTAATGGTTTCTGGTAGATTCTTGAGAGACCGGATGGACGACAATGGAAACAGAGCAGGATATATTCCGCTGTACATTGTCTTGCTGTAGATACCTTTCTAGAAGAGTCAAGTGAAGGGAAGAGAGTGTGGAGGGAGGGAGGGAGGGAGAGCGTCAGGGGTCAGGTGAGATAAAACTCAGTTGATTGACAAGTTCTGTTAAGCCACTCTCAGAAAGTCGGTGAAGCAGAGTGGAGAAGAACTCCAGGCCAACCACGCGTCCCCTTCTCACGCACCCACGCCAGGAAACCTGTCTCACGAGCACGTACTCACACACAGCCCCCTCCCTTTACCAAGTATTCAGTTCCAGGCCTGGCAGAAGAATTATTTTAATTAACTCTTTCACTACCAAACAAAATCTCCAAGCAAATACACAATTTATAGTAAACATAACCGCCATATTTATCGGCAAACGAGCAGAGGCCTACATTTAGAAACTGCAGTTAATTATATTGCTCGGAGTGTAACATTAACTTGAAAACTATTCCAAGACTAAAAGTAACAAGAACACGTAAATAATACTTATTATCAGTATAATACAGTTGCAGAAAATTATCATTGGTGAACATCATGCGTTTTACAAGATGACAGCGATATACAGCTGCCATCTTCACCAGACAGTACGATAAAATACGAAGAGATAAACGAGAAGAAGAAGAAAAAAAAAGAAAGAAACACATTTTCAAGTAACAAATCGTTTTCGGAATATCCGCGACCAGTTTCGAACTTTCATGCAGCGCAGTCACTAAAAAAGGGAGATGAATGTAAAGTGATTTATAAAGTGGAAACATTAATAAAACCTTCAAAACAGGGAAATACACAGAACATTTGCACAAACAACTTCTGAATATGAACTAATCTGGAAGGGAATTCGAAATTTCATTTCGAGTTACAAGCTGTTATGTAAGTGTATCAGTTCAAGATATACAAGAATATGGACAAAATATAGAATGATATTGAGAAGATATACAAGAATATGGACAAAATATTGAGTGATATTGACAAAATATACAAGAATATAGACAAAATATAGAATGATATTAACAATATATACAAGAATATGGACAAGATATACAAGAATATTGACAAGAAATACTACAAACAAATAAACATAAGAATGCTAGAGAAACCAGCACTGGAAATCTCCGATCTTACAGAAATATCGATTGCAGTATATAAAGTATATTATACCTCTTTGTCTGCAGAGCGGTTCTCAACTTTCCAGGTCCAAGTCCTCTCATTTTTCAACACAATCCGCCCTGACTCCTCTCCTATAAAATTAACTTTTCATCCCAGAAAGGATTTTCACCATTGTACATTCTTTTACAGTGCTAACATTCTTACCTTTGGACTTGAGATTCCTCCGCGAGGAGCCACCGTCCGCCATTTTGAGAATCACTGATATGTCCTAAATTTAATTTCAGCAAAAATTTAAGGGAAGTGTCCCTTTGGTCTCATTTATACCACTGTGAAATGTGGCTATCAGATCATTGATCTGTCTGAACTGCTCACAGCAGACACATAAAAAACCAGACAGCCCACATTCTCTGGTGTTATATTTTTCACTGGACTGAACAACATTTCTCTCTTACATAATTGGTGTTTCTCTGAGTCATGATATTTCACGTCTGTTGCCTTATATTGTTTCTCTTTATAACTGGCGCGGCCAAGTGTATCCTCTGCTACAACAAGATATATTCTGTTCTTTCTATCACAAGCTACATTCAGTTCTACCTGTTACATGGTAAATTCAGCTCTGTTGTTACATGGTAAATTCAGCTCTGCCTGTTACATGGTAAATTCAGCTCTACCTGTTACAAGATAAATTCAGCTCTGCTTGTTACATGATAAATTCAACTCTGCCTGTTACATTGCAAAATCAGCTCTGCCTGTTACATGCTACATTCAGCTCCATCTCACACACATACACACACATGCTAGGATGCATCTTTCTAGTAATGTCCTACATACTACTCTGAGTATCTCATGGGTTTTTTTTTCCACTTTTCCTTGTCTCACAGTGAACTTCTCTCTCAGGCAAGTAAAACTGAGGAATATTTTACAGACTGAGAAGTAGAGATTAGGCTTCATTGCTATTTCACTGATGTACAGTTGTTTTAGGTGCAGTTTTGTTCTAATACGAGATAGTCTTTGTGTGGCCTGATTGGCCTTGGAGCCTTAGCTACGAAATTCGCGTCGAGAGCGACGCTGACTAGTTTCGCTTGTGGATTATTGTGGTTCCTAAAATGGCGTCTTCGCTGGGTGGCTCATTATCAAGGACTGATGCGAAGGGCCATTGATGTACATTCTATGCGATATTCACTGGCGAGGTTGTGGAGCCATCATGGGAGAATCTCGTTCGCGATGTTACCGAGAACAAAATAATGAATTTGTTTTAACAGAGATGCCTTAGGTTGTCTCTATGATCAGGGGAAGATGCCATCAGATGTTTCTCTGACAGAGACAGGGTTTAGCTGTTTCTGTTATAGACAGATGTGTTAGTTGTTTCCATGATAAACAGATGTGTTAGCTGTTTCCATGATAGACAGATGTGTTAGTTGTTTCTATTATAGACAGATGTGTTAGCTGTTTCTATGATAGACATATGTGTTAGTTGTTTCTGTGATAGACAGATGTGTTAGTTGTTTTTATGATAGACAGATGTTTTAGTTGTTTCCATGACAGACAGATTTGTTAGCTGTTTCTGTGATAGACAGATGTGTTAGTTGTTTCCATGATAGACAGATGTGTTAGTTGTTTCCATGATAGACAGATGTTTTAGTTGTTTCCATGATAGACAGATGTGTTAGTTGTTTCCATGATAGACAGATGTTTTAGTTGTTTACATGATAGACAGATGTGTTAGCTGTTTCTGTGATAGACAGATGTGTTAGTTGTTTACATGATAGACAGATGTGTTAGCTGTTTCTGTGATAGACAGATGTGTTAGTTGTTTCTATGATAGACAGATGTGTTAGTTGTTTCTGTGATAGACAGATGTGTTAGTTGTTTCTGTGATAGACAGATATGTTAGTTGTCTCTATGATAGACAGATATGTTAGTCGTTTCTATGATAGACAGATATGTTAGTTGTTTCTATGATAGACAGATATGCTAGTTGTTTACATGATAGACAGATGTGTTAGCTGTTTCTGTGATAGACAGATATGTTAGTTGTTTCTATGATAGACAGATGTTAGTTGTTTCTATGATAAATAGATGTGTTAGTTGTTTCTGTGATAGACACATGTGTTAGCTCTTTCTATGATAGACAGATATGTTAGTTGTTTTTGCAATAGAGTTGTAGATTTGAAAATATATAATTTTAAAAAAAATTTTTTTAATTGGGAGAAAAGTAACTGTCCTGTTTATACAAGATCACCTGGGCCAAGATCCATTTACTGGGACAGGAAAATGGTGTCAGCTGTTAGCACCTAACTCACGGACAGTACGTGCGTGGAGGGAATCCTTCCCTGGCTGTTACCAGCCGCAGGTGAGAGTTTCAGGTAGGCGAACTTTAATGAGAGCTGATAGGATATCCAACCTGGGCGGATTTGGCCGATGTGAGAAGTCGGCACGAGGTTTGACTGTAATGAGTGCGTACGTTGATAAGTTAAACACTCACAAGCTTTAGCTGCAGGAGGGAGGGGGTTCGAAAAGGCGACGTGTGAGCAATCATTCAAGTTAGACACAGCCTTCCACGTGTCAGATACTTTCTCTAGCTAGTAGAGCGTTACATGCGGGACTTACAACTGTTGAACTATGACTACGTTTTGGGCAATATGACCTTATTTTAGGACCAAACTACGTATAAAAACTGCAACAACTTACATAAATAGAAAAGTATACGTATATTAAGTGCAGGGGTGTTTCCTTATTTTCGAATAATGAAAATAAAAGGCATGTGAAAAACCTATCTTCGTTTTCTTTTCAAAGCCAGCAAATAAATGACATATAATATAATATAATCCTCTAGTCTTCACCTATATTTTTAATGGTTCCGTCCCTTGATTTGCGGTTGCATTTCGACTCGTCCTCGTGTTTCATAAAAGACAATACATTGACAATAACACGCCACATACTAATTAAGATATTGATTAAAAAAAACAATTAATCTATATAAATTTACATAAAAAATAGAAATAATGAAAGAGTAAATGAACTTAGAAACGTTTTGTTTCATTTTATAGAAAACTTGCAGAACGCTTTAACTTTACAAAGAAAAAAGATTAACAACAGATGAGTGTTGTATTAACAACAGATGAGTGTTGTATTAACAACAAATGAGGGTTGTATTAGCAACAGATGAAGGTTGTATTAACAGCAGATGAAGGTTGTATTAACAACAGATGAGGGTTGTATTAATAACAGATGAGGGTTGGATTAACAACAGATGAAGGTTGTGAAAATAAGGGCTGAAGCCTTCTTTCCAGGGCCATCTGAAGGATATTTTAGGAGAGTCAATACAAGCAAGTTTTAGCTGTCACAATACAAGCACGTTTTAACTGTCAGAATTCAAACATGTTTTAGCTGTCACAATTCAAAGAAATTTTAGTTGTCAGAATTCAAGCATTTTTTAGCTGTCACAATTCAACTAAGTTTTAGCCGTCACAATTCAAGCAAATTTTACCTGAAACAAAGCAAGCAGGTTTTAGTTGTCACAATACAAGCACATTTTAGCTGTCACAATTCAAGCAAATTTTAGCTATCACAGTTCAAGCAAATTTTAGCTGTAACAACTCAAGTAAATTTTAGCTGTCATAATTGAAGCAATATTTTAGCTGTCACAATACAAGCAAATTTTAGTTGTAACAATACAAGCAAATTTTAATTGTCAGAATTCAAGCAAATATTAGCTGAAACACAATCAAGCAAGATGTAATTGTCACAATTCAAGCAAATTTTAGCTGAAACAATCCAAACATATTTATTTGTAACAATAAAAACAAATTTATTTGTAACAATAAAAACAAATTCTAACTGTGACAATTGAAGCAAATTTTAGCTGGAACAATTCAAACAAATTTATTTGCAACAATACAAGTAAATTTTAGCTGTCACAATTCAAACACATTTTAGCTGTCACAATTCAAAGAAATTTTAGTTGTCAGAATTCAAGCATTTTTTAGCTGTCACAATTCAACTAAGTTTTAGCCGTCACAATTCAAGCAAATTTTACCTGAAACAAAGCAAGCAGGTTTTAGTTGTCACAATACAAGCACATTTTAGCTGTCACAATTCAAGCAAATTTTAGCTATCACAGTTCAAGCAAATTTTAGCTGTAACAACTCAAGTAAATTTTAGCTGTCATAATTGAAGCAATATTTTAGCTGTCACAATACAAGCAAATTTTAGTTGTAACAATACAAGCAAATTTTAATTGTCAGAATTCAAGCAAATATTAGCTGAAACACAATCAAGCAAGATGTAATTGTCACAATTCAAGCAAATTTTAGCTGAAACAATCCAAACATATTTATTTGTAACAATAAAAACAAATTTATTTGTAACAATAAAAACAAATTCTAACTGTGACAATTGAAGCAAATTTTAGCTGGAACAATTCAAACAAATTTATTTGCAACAATACAAGTAAATTTTAGCTGTCACAATTCAAACACATTTTAGCTGAAATAATCTAAGCAAGTTTTGTCTGTCACAATTCAAGCAAGTTTTGGCTGGAACATTTCAATAAGTTTTAACTGCCACAATTCAAGTAAACTTTAGTTGTCACAATTCAACGAAGTTTTAGCTGTCATAATTCATTTAAATTTTAGCTGTCACAATTCAAGAAAATTTTAGTTCTCACAATTCAACGAAGTTTTAGCTGTCACAATTCAAGTAAATTTTAGCTGTCACAATTCATGTAAATTTTAGCTATGACAACTGAAGCAAGTTTTAGTTGTCACAATTCCATCAAATTTTAGCTGTCACAATTCAAGCAAATTTTAACTTTCACAATTCATACAAATTTTAGTTGTCACAATTCAAATAAAATTTTAGCCGGAACAATTCAGGCAACGGATCAGATGATGACATATTTGGGAAAATGCTTTAAGGGATGATATTCTTGTTACTGGCAATTCTGGAAAGAGTGATTTTTTTTTTATTGAGAATGCTAAAAGAGATGATACTTTTTTGCTGAGCAAATACTAGAAGGAATATTTTTTACTGGAGAAATGCCTAAAGGGGTAATACTTGTTGTTAGGCAAATGCTGAGAAAGATGATAATTTGTGCTGGGCAAGTGGTAGAAAAAAATGATACTTTTTTCTGGGCAACTGCTGGAAAAGATAATAATTTTTACTGAGCAAATGCTGGAAAGGGGCATAAATCACTGTATGCCTGAAATACGCGAGACACAACGTGCGAGCACAGAAACTGTGAGATGTTGTTTCTACAACAAACTTACTAGTGGAGATGACTTGATGGATGATCTCCACATCAGAGATGTATCAGACACAGTTGGCTTTTCCACATCCTAATCCGAAGTAAACTCAGTTTTTGTGGTTATCTCGATACCTAAGTCTGACTACTTGAGACGTAACAAACAAGCAACATTTGGGATCCTCAGAATGACATTTCAGCACCGTCAGCAATCGTTGATTGTGACATCCTTATTCCAGGTGTCATTCAGGCAGGTTTACACAGTCAGCCACGGGTCTTGATCACGAAAGATATATTCTTTCTCAGGTTTCGCAAATCTGAAAGTAGGGCTAACCAGATCAGGAAAATGGAGGTAAACCAAGGGTTACTTCCCGTTATTTCGTGCATCAAAATGCTGCGATATTCCGCATCCATCCCACTGTGAGCCATTCATTGTCTCCTTTTGTGAAAGTTACCACTGTCACAGTTCATATATACACACACACACACTAGTTGATTATCTGGCGTTGCCCGGGTATTTATTTATCCCAGTCAACAAAGTTCTATTCATTTCCACAGCCTTCTAGACTGTTCTACAGAGGTCAGTTCAGTTCCACACTCTTCTAGAATGTTCTATAGATCTAGATGGTTCTACAGAGTTCTATTCCTTCTATTCAACTAAACGTGGGCTTAATTGTCATCAGGACTGTCATCAATCAGCTTAACGACCCCGAACACTATGGAGTCGACACTAATCTCGGTCAGTTTTGACATTTTATTTGTCACCACTTCTCACACCCCCCCCCCCCCCCCCCCCCCCCCCACTCCCATGCCGATGGAGGCTGAACTTTCGAGTGTCACTATTCATCTCAGCGACCCAGAAAACTATGGATTCGTCACTAATATCGATCGTTTTCGATTATTTCTACATGTCACTACATCCCACCCCCACCGTTAGGACCCTATGCCGATTGGGGCTGAGCTTGACTTAAACGGCATCGGAAGTTTCACTATTCATTTCAGCGACTACGAAAACTATGGATTCGATACTAACATCGGTCGTTATCGATTGTGTGTACATATAACCACATCCCACCCCCATCCCTAGCCCCCCCCTTCCATGCCGATGATTGCTGAACTTGGACTTAAACGCCATCGGGAGTATTCATCTTAGCGAGCCCGAAAACTATGGATACGATACTAATATCGGTCTTTTTCGATTATTTGTACATCTCATCCCATCCCAATCCACCCCTAGGACTCCATGCCGATTGGAGGTAATGAACGTGATCCAAACTGCACACTATCAGTGTAGGAAACAACTACACTGTGAAGTAAAAGAGCGAAATGAAACTGTCACATTTCATGAAAGTAGATAAACTGGAAGACTTGCCGAATTAGCGCACCTTATAGACGACGGCCTAAGATCGGGAGGTTGATGGAAATTTCGGGAACATCATTAGCCCACGGCCAGAGTCATATCCACAACCTTCTAGAAGGCTGTTTTTTCTACTTGCCGTTAGACTTGCCATGGGAGACTACAAATGTTTCTATTAGACCAGCACTGGTCCATTTAACGATTATCTCCCTTAGACCATTGTTTGTTCCGCCGTGACTTCAGTGGATAAGACCTCCACCCCATTCGTACCCCTCTACCAGTGCAGATAGGGGTGTCTTAGCCCCAAATTATACATCATCTCCAGATTCTAAGTCATATGTGTACCAAGTTTGGTTGAAATTTCTTCAGGCGTTCCAGAGTGATGCCAGGACATACATCCATACACACACACACACACACACACACACACAATATATATATATATATATATATATATATATATATATATATGAAGTTATCTGATTCCTTACTTTTACTCGACCTGAATCCAGGCTGCTGATTGCTTTCTACGTGACTCTGCTTAAGACATGGGTTTGTCACAGTTATCCCCCTTGCGGGAAGGTGCTTAGACCTGAAGTGACATCGTGGACGCACTTTTAGCTTGTCACAGTACCACAGTCAACCATATCAAGATTCCTTTACTTCGGTTGTTACTATGACTTTCCAGAAAATTTTCTAACTGTAAACTTTGTCTTTTACATTATCACAGAAGAGTAAATTTAGACGACCGCGTGATCTCGGAATTAGATGTTTGCCTCGTGTGCTGGAGGTTGCAAGTTCAGATCCCACCAGAAGTGGCAGGATTTTTTTCTCATGAATGTGAGAGAAATAAATTCCTCTGGTCTTTATGTAGTGGGACAGAAGGTCCCTGTGTACTGCGCGACAGAACGTCCGTGTGTACTGTGGGACAGAACATCCGTGAGTATTGTGGGACCCCAGCGTCCCTGCGTATTGTGGGACAGAATGTCTGTGTTTATTGTGGGACACAACGTCCGTGTGTAGTGTAGGACAGCAACGTCCGTGTGTATTGTGGGACAGCAACGTCCGTGTGTATTGTGGGACATAATGTCTGTGTGTCACCACTTCTCACACCCCCCCCCCCCACTCCCATGCCGATGGAGGCTGAACTTTCGAGTGTCACTATTCATCTCAGCGACCCAGAAAACTATGGATTCGTCACTAATATCGATCGTTTTCGATTATTTCTACATGTCACTACATCCCACCCCCACCGTTAGGACCCTATGCCGATTGGGGCTGAGCTTGACTTAAACGGCATCGGAAGTTTCACTATTCATTTCAGCGACTACGAAAACTATGGATTCGATACTAACATCGGTCGTTATCGATTGTGTGTACATATAACCACATCCCACCCCCATCCCTAGCCCCCCCCTTCCATGCCGATGATTGCTGAACTTGGACTTAAACGCCATCGGGAGTATTCATCTTAGCGAGCCCGAAAACTATGGATACGATACTAATATCGGTCTTTTTCGATTATTTGTACATCTCATCCCATCCCAATCCACCCCTAGGACTCCATGCCGATTGGAGGTAATGAACGTGATCCAAACTGCACACTATCAGTGTAGGAAACAACTACACTGTGAAGTAAAAGAGCGAAATGAAACTGTCACATTTCATGAAAGTAGATAAACTGGAAGACTTGCCGAATTAGCGCACCTTATAGACGACGGCCTAAGATCGGGAGGTTGATGGAAATTTCGGGAACATCATTAGCCCACGGCCAGAGTCATATCCACAACCTTCTAGAAGGCTGTTTTTTCTACTTGCCGTTAGACTTGCCATGGGAGACTACAAATGTTTCTATTAGACCAGCACTGGTCCATTTAACGATTATCTCCCTTAGACCATTGTTTGTTCCGCCGTGACTTCAGTGGATAAGACCTCCACCCCATTCGTACCCCTCTACCAGTGCAGATAGGGGTGTCTTAGCCCCAAATTATACATCATCTCCAGATTCTAAGTCATATGTGTACCAAGTTTGGTTGAAATTTCTTCAGGCGTTCCAGAGTGATGCCAGGACATACATCCATACACACACACACACACACACACACACACAATATATATATATATATATATATATATATATATATATATATATGAAGTTATCTGATTCATTACTTTTACTTGACCTGAATCTAGGCTGCTGATTGCTTTCTACGTGACTCTGCTTAAGACATGGGTTTGTCACAGTTATCCCCCTTGCGGGAAGGTGCTTAGACCTGAAGTGACATCGTGGACGCACTTTTAGCTTGTCACAGTACCACAGTCAACCATATCAAGATTCCTTTACTTCGGTTGTTACTATGACTTTCCAGAAAATTTTCTAACTGTAAACTTTGTCTTTTACATTATCACAGAAGAGTAAATTTAGACGACCGCGTGATCTCGGAATTAGATGTTTGCCTCGTGTGCTGGAGGTTGCAAGTTCAGATCCCACCAGAAGTGCCAGGATTTTTTTCTCATGAATGTGAGAGAAATAAATTCCTCTGGTCTTTATGTAGTGGGACAGAAGGTCCCTGTGTACTGCGCGACAGAACGTCCGTGTGTACTGTGGGACAGAACATCCGTGAGTATTGTGGGACCCCAGCGTCCCTGCGTATTGTGGGACAGAATGTCTGTGTTTATTGTGGGACACAACGTCCGTGTGTAGTGTAGGACAGCAACGTCCGTGTGTATTGTGGGACAGCAACGTCCGTGTGTATTGTGGGACATAATGTCTGTGTGTATTGTGAGACAGCAACGTCCGTGTGTATTGTGGGACAGAATGTCTGTGTATTGTGGGACAGCAACGTCCGTGTTTATTGTGGGACAGAATGTCTGTGTATTGTGGGACAGCGACGTCAGTGTTTATTGTGGGACAGAATGTCTGTGTGTATTGTGGGACAGCAACGTCAGTGTTTATTGTGGGACAGAATGTCTGTGTATTGTGAGACAGCAACGTCCGTGTGTATTGTGGGACATAATGTCTGCGTGTATTGTGGGACAGAACGTCAGTGTGTACTGTGGGACAGAATACCTGTATGTATTGTAGGACCCCGACATCCATGTATATTGTGGGACAGCAACATCCGTATGGGACAGAATGTTCATTTGTATTGTGGACCCCAACTTCAGTGTGTATTGTGGGACAGTAACGTCCATGAGTAGTGTGCGACAGAATGTCTGTGTGTATTGTGGAAATCCAACGTTCTTTATGTATTGTGGGACAGAATGTCCTTGTCTATTGTGGGACCACACCGTCCGTGTATATTGTGGGACAGCAAATATAGGCTAGTGAAACTCATCAAAGACCCAGAAATGACTTTCTCCATGAGAGGCTAGTGAAACTCATCAAAGACCCAAAAATGACTTTCTCCATGAGAGGCTAGTGAAACTCATCAAAGACCCAAAAATGACTTTCTCCATGAGAGGCTAGTGAAACTCATCAAAGACCCAGAAATGACTTTCTCCATGAGAGGCTAGTGAAACTCATCAAAGACCCAGAAATGACTTTCTCCATGAGAGGCTAGTGAAACTCATCAAAGACCCAGAAATGACTTTCTCCATGAGAGGCTAGTGAAACTCATCAAAGACCCAGAAATGACTTTCCCCGTATATATTTTTTTTGTTCGTTATTTCATCTTTGTTCCGCGTTGTCTCTCCATCTGACACGGTCCACCTCTAGCTCATTTTCCCGATATCTCTTGAGAGTGTATGAATTTTCTTTGTATTTTTTCTTTCTTTCTTTCTTTCTTCCTTCCTTCCTTCCTTCTTTTCTTTCTTTCTTTCATAAAATGCTACTGGAAAAATACAGTAGCCGTCTCCAATGAAACAAGCATTTAAGATGAGTCGCTTAATGTTACTGAAGTTGTATGGGGCCGGGTGTGGGGTCATGAGATGTGAGTGTTTACCTCTGTCTGCTGCTGTAGAAGAGCTCCTCTGATGTTCTCATCCAGGCAAACATGGACTCTACATTTCGTGGCCTGGGAGCCGGTAACTGCAGCTAAAACGAGTTCGTTGAGATAAATCTAAAGATAAGACTCCAGATCGTTTCATGGGGAACAAACGAGAGAGAGAGAGAGAGAGAGAGAGAGAGAGAAGAATCAACAAAATCTGAGTTATTTTATATCGTTTATGACAGATGTAATAACTAAACTAGAAGACAGTATCATTTGCAACTAATCCATCTATATATATATATATATATATATATATATATATATATATATATATATCCCTCTCTCATCATCATCATCTTCATCTTTTGTAAATAAAATCCATTTGCTCTCTTTCTCTCTCTCTCTCTCTCTCACCCTCTCTCTCAATGTTTGGGAAGTTGGAAAGAGTGAGTGATGAGAGACGTAGAGAGGAATGTCAAACGAGCCTGCATGCCCAATTCTTCATCCTCTCCAAAAAGAAAAGCAATCAGTCAATAAATCATGCATTCATTCAGCCTCTGAAGTAATTTAAATGTGCTAAACAATGCTTGAGAATGTAAAGGACGTATACGGTGAATTCAATTTGTATCTTATATTAGTGAATATACATATGTAGGGTATACCAGTATGTATATACTGTTTATATTGTATTTATTCTTCTTCTTTACATTTATATATATATATATATATATATATATATATATATATATATACACGCATTAAAGTGATGTACAATGAAAGTGTCTGATTGAAAGATGAGAAATGAAAGTTAGACGTGTCTAGATGCCCAGTTCTTAACCTTTTGAGAATACAGTTTGTTCTTTCTTTCGGCCTTTTCTCTCTCTCTCTTCATCAAATGAAAAAAAAAGTTCAAGCGTTCTCTCCTTTCTCTCTCTCTCTCTTTCTCTCTCTCTCTCTCTCTCTCTCTCTCTCTCTCTCTCTCTCTCTTACTCTCCCTCACGTCAGACGTTTCTTGTTCAACATTCGAAAGTGTTGGGGGTAGACGTTAATCTTCTCTTCTGCCAACAAGTGCAGGTTACTATTGCCGCTGCAGATCTTCAGCATGAAAGAATATTCAAGTTAAACGACCCCTCCCCACCCCCAACAGAAACCACGTGTAGTGTGTTCATCTCGTGGTAACATTCTCTTTCCTATCAGAAGGGACAGTTCCTTGATCATTCATTCATTTATCTGCATGTCCCTTGCGGAACTTTGCCTCCCAAACAGCACTCTTGTAGGCCTCTCGGTTGTGAGCAAGATGGCCTGCTGCTGCTGCACCCATTTGCAGATCGTCAACGATGTCTTGCAGGCATCTTCGTTTTGGTTTTCCTCTCTTTCTTTTTCCCATTATGTATCCTTCCAATACGGTCTTCTCTAAATTTCCTTGATAAGACGCATTTATAGAAACTGCAAGCATGGACAAAAGAAACATGGTTTGGATCATTTTTTGTCCATGTTTATTGACAATCCGTGGTCAATAAACACGTGGAAAGTTTCATTAATGTGTTTGAAAATGTTTGCATATTCTGCCCATGAAAATCTCCCTAATGTTGGCCAATTTTATCCTCTCACGCGGGCAAATTTGATCTCTAGAAGATATGTTATATTTATTAGGGCGTTCTGTTGTTAGAATAAAACTGCGAAGGCGTATCTCTACGGGGTTCTAATATTTCCGCGCTGAAGAAATCCTGAACACAGAAGCAAGTATTTGGTTTATAATCAAAGTCGTTTCTGTGCTGTCAGCGCATGGTTTGTGTATAACGTTGTCCCCAAGAAGATTATTCCGGAAGAGATGGAGCAGTAAAGATGTCTATGGCTCTAACTGACACATGTCAAGAATCACTTATACTGGACAAAGTAGCTTTGATGTATTGTGATCTGCGACCAAACGTTGACATCTGTGGCTTTGATCTTGGTACGCTGGTCCATGGTTATGGGACTGTTGTTTTAACCAGGGGCAGTTAAGGTGGTTAATCAGTAAGTTCAGACTGTACCTCCTTAGCCAGTATGTTCAGTCTGTACCTGGTCATTCATTCGTTCATTCATTCATTTCCATGTCCCTTGCGGAACTTTGCCTCCCAAACAGCACTCCTGTAGGCCTCTCGGTTGTGAGCAAGATGGCCTGCTGCTGAATGTACCTGGTCAGTGATATGAGTAAAGATCGCAGAAGAAACTGTGGAAGTAACAAGTGTTTAGTAAGAATTTCTCTCTGAGAGAACTTCAACTTTTGTGCCGTCACTAAGAGAATATTATCTTGAGTCTAATCTATCATTTTAGGGTTCAGTATGTGATTATTTCATGTGATTCGCGATCAGCACTTGAAAGTTAGACGTGTCTAGATGCCCAGTTCTTAACCTTTTGAGAATACAGTTTGTTCTTTCTTTCGGCCTTTTCTCTCTCTCTCTTCATCAAATGAAAAAAAAAGTTCAAGCGTTCTCTCCTTTCTCTCTCTCTCTCTTTCTCTCTCTCTCTCTCTCTCTCTCCTCTCTCTCAATGTTTGGGAAGTTGGAAAGAGTGAGTGATGAGAGACGTAGAGAGGAATGTCAAACGAGCCTGCATGCCCAATTCTTCATCCTCTCATGCATTCATTCAGCCTCTGAAGTAATGTAAATGTGCTAAACAAAGCTTGAGAATGTAAAGTACGTATATGGTGAATTCTGTTTGTATCTTATATTAGTGAATATACATATGTAGGGTATACCAGTATGTGTATATACTGTTTATATTGTATTTATTCTTCTTCTTTACATATATATATATATATATATATATATATATATATATATATATATATATATATACACGCATTAAAGTGATGTACAATGAAAGTGTCTGATTGAAAGATGAGAAATGAAAGTTAGACGTGTCTAGATGCCCAGTTCTTAACCTTTTGAGAATACAGTTTGTTCTTTCTTTCGGCCTTTTCTCTCTCTCTCTTCATCAAATGAAAAAAAAAAGTTCAAGCGTTCTCTCCTCTCTCTCTCTCTCTCTCTCTCTCTTTTTCTCTCTCTCTCTCTCTCTTACTCTCCCTCACGTCAGACGTTTCTTGTTCAACATTCGAAAGTGTTGGGGTAGACGTTAATCTTCTCTCCTGCCTACAAGTGCAGGTTACTATTGCCGCTGTAGATCTTCAGCATGAAAGAATATTCAAGTTAAACGATCCCCCCCCCCACCCCCAACAGAAACCACGTGTAGTGTGTTCATCTCATGGTAACATTCTCTTTCCTATCAGAAGGGACAGTTCCTTGATCATTCATTCATTATTTGCATGTCCCTTGCGGAACTTTGCCTCCCAAACAGCACTCCTGTAGGCCTCTCGGTTGTGAGCAAGATGGCCTGCTGCTGCTGCACCCATTTGCAGATCGTCAACGATGTCTTGCAGGCATCTTCGTTTTGGTTTTCCTCTCTTTCTTTTTCCCATTATGTATCCTTCCAATACGGTCTTCTCTAAATTTCCTTGATAAGACGCATTTATAGAAACTGCAAGCATGGACAAAAGAAACATGGTTTGGATCATTTTTTGTCCATGTTTATTGACAATCCGTGGTCAATAAACACGTGGAAAGTTTCATTAATGTGTTTGAAAATGTTTGCATATTCTGCCCATGAAAATCTCCCTAATGTTGGCCAATTTTATCCTCTCACGCGGGCAAATTTGATCTCTAGAAGATATGTTATATTTATTAGGGCGTTCTGTTGTTAGAATAAAACTGCGAAGGCGTATCTCTACGGGGTTCTAATATTTCCGCGCTGAAGAAATCCTGAACACAGAAGCAAGTATTTGGTTTATAATCAAAGTCGTTTCTGTGCTGTCAGCGCATGGTTTGTGTATAACGTTGTCCCCAAGAAGATTATTCCGGAAGAGATGGAGCAGTAAAGATGTCTATGGCTCTAACTGACACATGTCAAGAATCACTTATACTGGACAAAGTAGCTTTGATGTATTGTGATCTGCGACCAAACGTTGACATCTGTGGCTTTGATCTTGGTACGCTGGTCCATGGTTATGGGACTGTTGTTTTAACCAGGGGCAGTTAAGGTTCAGACTGTACCTCCTTAGCCAGTATGTTCAGTCTGTACCTGGTCATTCATTCGTTCATTCATTCATTTCCATGTCCCTTGCGGAACTTTGCCTCCCAAACAGCACTCCTGTAGGCCTCTCGGTTGTGAGCAAGATGGCCTGCTGCTGAATGTACCTGGTCAGTGATATGAGTAAAGATCGCAGAAGAAACTGTGGAAGTAACAAGTGTTTAGTAAGAATTTCTCTCTGAGAGAACTTCAACTTTTGTGCCGTCACTAAGAGAATATTATCTTGAGTCTAATCTATCATTTTAGGGTTCAGTATGTGATTATTTCATGTGATTCGCGATCAGCACTTGAAAGAAACATGTGGGTATAATACCCCATGTTCTTGTCTCAGTGTTTGTATCTTGCTCCATTGAGCTTGTTTCAGTGTTTGTTTCTTGCTCCATTGTGCTTGCCTCAGTGTTTGTTTCTTGCTCCATTGTGCTTGTTTCAGTGTTTGTATCTTGCTCCATTGTGCATGTTTCAGTGTTTGTTTCTTGCTCCATTGTGCTTATTTCAGTGTTTGTTTCTTGCTCCATTGTCCTTGTCTCAGTGTTTGGTATATGCTCTGTTGTTCTTCTCTCAATGTTTTTTTATGCTTTGGTCTATTCGTCACAGTGTTCTGTGCTCCACTATCTAGTCTCAGTTCTAAGTTCTAAGTCTATAGTTCATGTCTAAGTGCTTCGTCTGTACTCTATTTTTCAAACCTGAGTGTTCTGTCTCTGCTCTATAGCTCTAGCCTGAATGTTTAGTCTGTGTTCTAAACAATGTATAGCTCTAGCCTGAATGTTTGGTCAGGCTTCTAGTGCTCTAGCCTAAAGTTTGGTCTGTGCTTTAGTGTTCTAGCCTGAATGTTAGGTCTGTGCTCTATAGCTCTAGGCTGAATGTTTGGTCTGTGCTTTAGTGCTCTAGCCTGAATGTTTGATCTGTGCTCTAGTGTTCTAGCCTGATTGTTTGGTTTGTGCACTATTGTTCTAGCCTGAATGTTTGGTTTGTGCACTATTGTTCTAGCCTGATTGTTTGGTTTGTGCACTATTGTTCTAGTCTGATTGTTTGGTCTGTTCTCTATAGCTCTAGCCTGAATGTTTGGTTTGTGCACTATTGTTCTAGCCTGAATGTTTGGTTTGTGCACTATTGTTCTAGCCTGATTGTTTGGTTTGTGCACTATTGTTCTAGTCTGATTGTTTGGTCTGTTCTCTATAGCTCTAGCCTGAATGTTTGGTCTGTTCTCTATAGCTCTAGCCTGAATGTTTGGTTTGTGCACTATTGTTCTAGCCTGATTGTTTGGTTTGTGCACTATTGTTCTAGCCTGATTGTTTGGTTTGTGCACTATTGTTCTAGTCTGATTGTTTGGTCTGTTCTCTATAGCTCTAGCCTGAATGTTTGGTCTGTTCTCTATAGCTCTAGCCTGAATGTTTGGTCTGTTCTCTATAGCTCTAGCCTGAATGTTTGGTCTGTGCTCTATTATTCTAGCCTGAATGTTTGGTCTGTTCTCTATAGCTCTAGCCTGAATGTTTGGTCTGTGCTCTATTATTCTAGCCTGAATGTTTGGTCTGTTCTCTATAGCTCTAGCCTGAATGTTTGGTCTGTGCTCTATTATTCTAGCCTGAATGTTTGGTCTGTTCTCTATAGCTCTAGCCTGAATGTTTGGTCTGTTCTCTATAGCTCTAGCCTGAATTTTTGGTCTGTTCTCTATAGCTCTAGCCTGAATGTTTGGTCTGTTCTCTATAGCTCTAGCCTGAATGTTTGGTCTGTGCTCTATTATTCTAGCCTGAATGTTTGGTCTGTTCTCTATAGCTCTAGCCTGGATGTTTGGTCTGTTCTCTATAGCTCTAGCCTGAATGTTTGGTCTGTTCTCTATAGCTCTAGCCTGAATGTTTGGTCTGTTCTCTAAAGCCCTAGCCTGAATGTTTGGTCTGTTCTCTATAGCTCTAGCCTGAATGTTTGGTCTGTTCTCTATAGCTCTAGCCTGAATGTTTGGTCTGTTCTCTATAGCTCTAGCCTGAATGTTTGGTCTGTTCTCTAAAGCCCTAGCCTGAATGTTTGGTCTGTTCTCTGTTATTCTAGCCTGAGTGTTTGGTCCGAGCTCTGTTGTTGTGTCTTCGCTTTTGGCCCAGTTAAACTCTCTTAACCTCTGTCATAATAAATTTCTACGTTTTAAAAATTATACTCGCCATGACAGTCCAGCTTCTAGTAGTCCTTACAGCTTACCTCTACTAGCCGTGACAGTCCAGCTTCTAGTAGTCCTTACAGCTTACCTCTACTAGCCGTGACAGTCCAGCTTCTAGTAATCCTTACAGCTTACCTCTACTAGCCGTGACAGTCCAACTTCTAGTAGTCCTTACAGCTTACCTCTGCTAGTCGTGACAGTCCAGTTTCTATTAGTCCTTACAGCTTACTGGTCGTGGCAGTCCAGTTTTTATAGTAGTCCTTACTACTAAACTTAGATATACAGGCTCATTGCTGGCTTTGGAAATCATGATTAACCTTAGATATATAGACTCACTGCCAGCAGTGGAAATCATGACTAACCTTGGATATACAGACTCACTGCTAGCGGTGGAAATCATGACTAACCTTGGATATACAGACTCTCTGCTAGCGGTGGAAATCATGACTAACCTTGGATATACAGACTCATTGTTAGCGGTGGAAATCATGACTAACCTTGGATATACAGACTCACTGTTAGCGGTGAAAATCATGACTAACCTTGGATATACAGACTCACTGCTAGCGGTGGAAAGTTCCGAGTTCTTTTCGTTTTACACAAACTATAGACTAGCGAATTTCAAGGTCCAAAGTCCCAGTTCTCTATTTCCAGACCAAGGCAGCTAATGAATCCTCCCCTATATATTAAATCATCCAGAAAGGATTTTCACCTTTGTTCCCCAGTTATTCCCTGGGAAGAATTCCTCGCCTTATACTCGTGCGTGAAATTCCTTAGGACCCACCTGGCCCCAAGATGAAAATCTCTGACACAGACTGAACATAGACCGAACATAGACCGAACATAGCGTGAACGTGTCAGTGAGTATGTTGTTTTTATATGAACTTTACGTCTGTTTATCTTTACATGTACTCTTCAGGTCCTGAAATCTGTATTTATGACGAGGAGTCTGTCTTTATGTATGGTTTTTACATTCACAAGTACTTTTAGACAAGTGTTTATCTTTGGTTTTTATATTCACAAGTGTCTTTATATTCACAAGTATCTTTATGTAGTGTCTTTATATTCATAAGTGTCTTTATGTATGGTTTTTACATTCACAAGTGTCTTTATATTCACATATGCCTTTTTGTATGGTGTTTATACTCACATGTGTCTTTATATTCACAAGAGTCTTTAGGTATGGTTTTTACACTCACAAGTGTCTTAATGTATATTTTTTTTTCTGAATGTTCTTTACATTCATGAATGTTTTCACACCTTGTTTTTATATACATAAGTCTTTATGTGTGTCCTCTTGATTACATAGTCTTTGTTCGCTTGATTACATAAGTCTTTATGTGTGTCCCTTTTTCTTACATAAGTTGTTATGTGTGTCGGCTTGATAACATAAATCTTTATGTGTGTCTATTTTTCTTACATAAGTGTTTATGTGTGACCGCTTGATTACATGTCTTTATTCATGTCCGCTTGATTACATAAATCTTTATGTGTGTCTGTTTTTCTCACATAAGTCTTTATGTGTGACCGCTTGATTACAGATCGTTTTCTACATGTTTGTTTTTTTATATTGGCACGTTTATATTCACATATTTTATCTGCTATATATGCTCTTCTTGTCCACTTTCAAGTCTTTTGTATGTTTTTTTGTTTACATTCACAAGTTTATCTTTATGTATTTTCTTTATATAAATATCTTGGTCTTTATATGTTCTTTATGCTTGTTGTGTCTGTTTTTATATGTGCTGCACAGACACAACAAATCTATTTTCATGTTTGTTATGTCCGTTTCGTCTGCCGCTATGTATGCTCTCTATATGTTGTATGTGTATGTATAAAGTTTGGCACTTGGACATAGAAAGGTGATTATTTAGCCTGGGAGAGGCGAGAAGGAAAGGATAAGTTAAATACAATTAACCCAGACAATGGCCTCTCACGGCGGCTATCACACGAGGAAAGCACGCACACATTCTGTCCTACCATGCTGTCCCATGCTGTCCCATGCTGTCCCGCTCGTCTTGTCTGCTACACAAAAGCGCCGAAGACTGCGCTTTCTATCGTAGAGTAAACAATCATATGTTGCGTGCGTCTTTCCATGTGTCCGTGCGCATCGACATGCAGGCAAGTGAGCATGTTAAGAAGTGCGTGAGACAGTGTACGTGCCTCACATGTCAAGTGGGGGTTTTTGTGATAGCAGGATCTGTAATAGGGAGAGTTTGAAACTGTCTGAGAGACATGATGTGATTGAAATCGTTCTCCATGGAAGGATGCCATTCATCTTTTCCTCCAGTTTTTTTTTTAATCAATCAGCCTATTCACTCGTATATTAATTTATTTATCTATTCTTCCTTCCATTAACCCATCCAAAAATCATTCACTCCAGTCATACATTCTTCCATCAAACATCCAGTTATCTATATGTTTACGCCCGTGTATGTCTATTTGTCTTCTTCTTCTTCTGACGTTGACTTGTGTTCTGAAATTTTCAATGGTCAGCTGAAGTTTGTGTACACCCTCATAAACTTTCCTTGGACGAGCATAGGTGCTGTCCACATATGTTTTTTCGGCTCCATATATGAGGGGTGAATGATAAGTTCTCGGCATAAGGTACAGATACTTGAAACACACAGTTGATACTAGGTGCATTTGTAGATCAGGTTAATGTAAGATTAAACACCAAGTTTCAAGAAATTAACTGCAACCAATTTTTTTTTACATAAGTTGTTATGTGTGTCGGCTTGATAACATAAATCTTTATGTGTGTCTATTTTTCTTACATAAGTGTTTATGTGTGACCGCTTGATTACATGTCTTTATTCATGTCCGCTTGATTACATAAATCTTTATGTGTGTCTGTTTTTCTCACATAAGTCTTTATGTGTGACCGCTTGATTACAGATCGTTTTCTACATGTTTGTTTTTTTATATTGGCACGTTTATATTCACATATTTTATCTGCTATATATGCTCTTCTTGTCCACTTTCAAGTCTTTTGTATGTTTTTTTGTTTACATTCACAAGTTTATCTTTATGTATTTTCTTTATATAAATATCTTGGTCTTTATATGTTCTTTATGCTTGTTGTGTCTGTTTTTATATGTGCTGCACAGACACAACAAATCTATTTTCATGTTTGTTATGTCCGTTTCGTCTGCCGCTATGTATGCTCTCTATATGTTGTATGTGTATGTATAAAGTTTGGCACTTGGACATAGAAAGGTGATTATTTAGCCTGGGAGAGGCGAGAAGGAAAGGATAAGTTAAATACAATTAACCCAGACAATGGCCTCTCACGGCGGCTATCACACGAGGAAAGCACGCACACATTCTGTCCTACCATGCTGTCCCATGCTGTCCCATGCTGTCCCGCTCGTCTTGTCTGCTACACAAAAGCGCCGAAGACTGCGCTTTCTATCGTAGAGTAAACAATCATATGTTGCGTGCGTCTTTCCATGTGTCCGTGCGCATCGACATGCAGGCAAGTGAGCATGTTAAGAAGTGCGTGAGACAGTGTACGTGCCTCACATGTCAAGTGGGGGTTTTTGTGATAGCAGGATCTGTAATAGGGAGAGTTTGAAACTGTCTGAGAGACATGATGTGATTGAAATCGTTCTCCATGGAAGGATGCCATTCATCTTTTCCTCCAGTTTTTTTTTTAATCAATCAGCCTATTCACTCGTATATTAATTTATTTATCTATTCTTCCTTCCATTAACCCATCCAAAAATCATTCACTCCAGTCATACATTCTTCCATCAAACATCCAGTTATCTATATGTTTACGCCCGTGTATGTCTATTTGTCTTCTTCTTCTTCTGACGTTGACTTGTGTTCTGAAATTTTCAATGGTCAGCTGAAGTTTGTGTACACCCTCATAAACTTTCCTTGGACGAGCATAGGTGCTGTCCACATATGTTTTTTCGGCTCCATATATGAGGGGTGAATGATAAGTTCTCGGCATAAGGTACAGATACTTGAAACACACAGTTGATACTAGGTGCATTTGTAGATCAGGTTAATGTAAGATTAAACACCAAGTTTCAAGAAATTAACTGCAACCAATTTTTTTTTACAGACTATTGAAGTGGTAAGGGGTGGCAGAAATTGAGAACATGGATAAAATTTCTCATCGAGCAGTCATTCGCTACCTCTGCATCAAGGGCTTATCATCGAAGGAGACCCATGAGGATATTGTGAAGACTCTAGGGGAGAGTGCCCCTCTTACAGCACAGTAAAGAAATGGGTAGCTCAATTCAAACATCTACTAGTATGTTGGGCACTCCTGCAGAATATGTTAAAGTTCTCTCTGTAAGTTGGGGGGGGGGGGGCAGTAGTTCTTGATGTCTCTGTCTGCCTGTATATGCGTTCATATTTGTATCTATCAGTCTGTAAATTTCTTGTTTCAGTTTGTGTTCATCTATGTATCTCTCTCTCTCTCTCTCTCTCTCTCTCTCTCTTCTCTCTCTCTCTCTCTGAACCTTAAGTGCACATGGGGCTTCCGCAAGGGTTTTCCACAAATGCCTGCCCTTCGCCTTTTTTTCTGCTCTTGCCCAGGTGAGCCCTCTATTGCTCAACATCCTTTCTGTTGTTCTTCTCCATGTCTCCTTTGGTCTACCCTTACTTCTGTTCCCCTGTGGTGTCCATCTTAGTGCTATTTTTGGTAGTCAGTATATCTATTCGTTTGTAAATCTCTTGTTTCATTTTATTTAAATGTGGTTATAGACTGGACCATACATCATTTCAAAACAATCTTTCATAATGGAAGCAACAAATCACAGCCATATTTAGATGGAATCAGTTAAGCAAATTATTATTATAACGTCCTCAGCAGATTTTTTTACAGTAATTACTCACTCTCGTTTCTCCACTCTCAGGGAGCCCCATATTCTGGATCTCCCACTCTCAAGGAGCCCCATATTCTGGATCTCCCACTCTCAAGGGCCCCCATATTCTGGATCTCTCACTCTCAGTGGGGCCCATATTCTAGACCTCCCACTCTCAGTGAGCCCCTTATTCTGGATCTCTCACTCTCAGTGGGGCCCATATTCTAGACCTCCCACTCTCGGTGAACCCCTTATTCTGGATCTCTCACTCTCAGTGGGGCCCATATTCTAGACCTCCCACTCTCAGTGAGCCCCATATTCTGGATCTCTCACTATCAGTGGGGCCCATATTCTAGACCTCCCACTCTCAGTCAACCCCTTATTCTGGATCTCTCACTCCCAAGGGCCCCCATATTCTGGATCTCTCACTCTCAGTGGGGCCCATATTCTAGACCTCCCACTCTCAGTCAACCCCTTATTCTGATCTCTCACTCTCAGTGGGGCCCATATTCTAGACCTCCCACTCTCAGTCAACCCCTTATTCTGGATCTCTCACTCTTAACATAACCACGTTCATTATAATATATAAGTTCTGCTCTGGCTTATTTTAGTATTTAAGACGAAGTATATTCATTACTGTCTTATAACTCAGCCACTTGAATCAATGATGCTGCTGGACTCAATGGCGACTCTCATGTATAGCACTACACTTTAGCCGTTTAAATGTTATCAACATCAGCTTAGTTTGCACTTTCATACAGCCTTGTTACACGTTGTGACCGCGACTGCATGTTACTAACAATTAAAGCCAGTAAAACCCATCAAAGACCCAGAAATTACTTTCTCCATGAGAGGTCAGTTGAAACCCATCAAAGACCCAAGAATGACTTTTTCCATGAGAGGTCAGTTGAAACCCATCAAAGACCCAGGAATGACTTTTTCCATGAAAGGTCAGTTGAAATCCATCAAAGACTCAGGAATGACTTTTTCCATGAGAGGTCAGTTGAAACCCATCAAAGACCCAGGAATGACTTTTTCCATAATAGGTCACTTGAAACCCATCAAAGACCCAGGAATGACTTTTTCCATGAGAGGTTAGTTGAAACCCATCAAAGACCCAGGAATGACTTTTCCCACGAGAGGTCAATTGAAACGCATCAAAGACCCAGGATTGACTTTTTCCATGAGAGGTCAGTTGAAACCCATCAAAGACCCAGGATTGATTTTTTCCATGAGAGGTCAGTTGAAACCCATCAAAGACCCAGGAATGACTTTTTCCATGAGAGGTCAGTTGAAACCCATCAAAGACCCAGGAATGACTTTTTCCATGAGAGGTCATTTGAAACCCATCAAAGACCCAGGAATGACTTTTTCCATGAGAGGTCAGTTGAAACCCATCAAAGACCCAGGAATGACTTTTTCCATAAGAGGTCAATTGAAACCCATCAAAGACCCAGGAATGACTTTTTCCATGAGAGGTCAGTTGAAACGCATCAAAGACCCAGGAATGACTTTTTCCATGAGAGGCTAGTGAAACCATCAAAGGCTCAGAAATGACTTTGCAACACACAATAATTAATATATAGGTATACAACTATACACAAAGCACTGCAGTAAAACTGTGATACCAAAATGTATAAACTAGGAAAAAACTAGGAACAGCTTTATTGTTTAACGATAACAAACTTGTAACATTTCGGCACGGCCCTTTATCAAACAAAAAAGAACAGGACGAAGAATCAGAGAGAGGAGACAAAGTACAGATTGACATTAATTTAATGATAACAGAACAATAAGAAATGGAAAAATTAATTTAAAAAATCAAAGATCCAGGAATGAGTTTTTCCATGAGAGGTCAGTTGAAACCCATCAAAGACCCAGGAATGACTTTTTCCATGAGAGGTCAGTTGAAACCCATCAAAGACCCAGGAATGACTTTTTCCATGAGAGATCAGTTGAAACCCATCAAAGACCCAGGAATGACTTTTTCCATGAGAGGTCAGTTGAAATCCATCAAAGACCCAGGAATGACGTTTTCCATGAGAGGCTAGTGAAACCATCAAAGACCCAGAAATGACTTTTTCCATGAGAGGTCAGTTGAAACCCATCAAAGACCCAGGAATGACTTTTTCCATGAGAGGTCAGTTGAAACGCATCAAAGACCCAGGAATGACTTTTTCCATGAGAGGCTAGTGAAACCATCACAGGCTCAGAAATGACTTTGCAACACACAATAATTAATGTATAGGTATACAACTATACATAAAGCACTGCAGTAAAGCTGTGATACCAAAATGTATAAACTAGAAAAAAACTAGGAACAGCTTTATTATTTAACGATAACAAACTTGTAACATTTCGGCACGGCCCTTTATCAAACAAAAAAGAACAGGACGAAGAATCAGAGAGAGGAGACAAAGTACAGATTGACATTAATTTAATGATAACAGAACAATAAGAAATGGAAAAATTAATTTTAAAAATTGAAAAAAGGTCTTAGCCTTTGGATCAACACAGCACCAAAATGGTCTGCACGTCCTCGTTAGAAGCATAAAAAAGAAGCAACGGTAACGATGGAAACAGAGCGTTCGTTCTGAAAGGTGCAAAATTGTGCATGGTTGAGTGTAGAAAATGTTAAGAGATGAGGATGCGCACAGAAAGCGCAGAGAATTATTTAGAAACAGGAATAAGAAAATTCTTTATCGTCGTCTACCACTAATCCAACTCGACCCTGACACCCGTGACATCTTCTCTGATCCACTCCTTCTAGCATACAAGCGTGAGCCAAATCTCAGGGACATCCTCGTCCACAGCCACTTAAAGCGAAACCTTCCATATGTTGGAACCAGAAAATGTAACCGCCCTCGCTGTGTTACCTGTCCGGTAGTTTGGGAAAAGAAAACGATCTCCTTTCCTAAAACTATCCTGACTCTCCATGAGGGATTCACATGCGAATCCCGCAATGTGATATATGTCATCGTATGCAAAGGATGCAAGATAACTTATATAGGTGAAACTGGCCTTAGACTAGTGGATATCATACAGAAACATCTGTACGATATCACCCAGCATGCTTCGAAATCAGTCCCCAATCATTTCAGTGGCCCCAACCATAGAGGCAAATCTGATTTTCTGGTAACAGCCATCAAACAATGTCACGCAGATCACACAACCTGCTTAGCTCTTGAGAACCGCTACATTCATAACTTTGGGACACCGGAACCACACGGTTTCAATTCGTTATTCAGCTATACATAATCTTCCACAATCTTACTCATTCTCACTTGTTGCACATAGTTTAGTACCATCACACATCATCACATTACTATTCCTCTACCACAACCATAATCATTCATTTCACCTTCTCCTAAATAGATTGCCATCCCTTCCCTACCATCATCTACTATCAAGCATCCCAAATCCCTATCCATTCACTACCATTATCATCATCATCACCATCATCATCATCATCATTATGATGATGATCATCATCATCGCCTTTCACTCCCTTAAGAGTACCGGCCATGGATAGGGGCTCTCCAGTCATCACTGTTCTTGAAATAATTCTCTGCTCCTTCTGAGCGCATCCTTGTCTCTTAACATTTTCTACACTCAAACATGCACAATTTTGCACCTTTCAGAACGAACGCTCTATTTACATCGTTACCGTTGCTTTATGTTCATGCTTCTATCGAGGATATACAGACGATGTTGGTGCTGTGTTGATCCAGAGGGTGAGATAAGTCTTTTTTTCCATTTTTTGTTGTTCTGCTATCATTAAATTAATGCGAATCTGTACTTTGTCTCCTCTCTCTGATTCTTCGTCCTGTTTGTTTTTGTTTGACAAAGGCTCGCGCCGAAACGTCACAAGTTTGTTATCGTTAAATAATAAAGCTATTCCTACTTTTTTCCTAGTTTATATATTTCAGAAATGACTTTGCCCTTGATTTGCTAGTGAAACCAATCAACGAGATCCAGAAATGAGTTTCTCCATGAGAGGCTAGTGAAACCATCATAGATCAAGAAATAACTTTCTCCATGAGAGGCTAGTGAAACCATCAAAGACTCAGAAATGACTTTCTCCATCAGATAGGCTAGTAAAATCCACCAAAGATCAAGAAATAACTTTCTCCATGAGATGCTAGTGAAAAACATCAAACACCCAGAAATGACTTTCTCCCTATTGTTTTTCTTTTCGTTATTTCATCTAAGTTTTGTTCCGCGTTGTCTCTCCGTCTGACACAGTCTACCTCCAGCTCTTTTTCCTGTCATCTCTTGAGAGCGTATAGATTTTTCGTCGTGTTATACTCCAATCTTTGGTAGACGTTGCGGGACATTATCTTTTACACAAACTGTGGCCGAAAATGTCTAACTGTACACTGCACTGGATCAACAATTCGTGAATAACTATCTCCTGTTCTGCTGTTCCCCTCTATTCTTCTCCATGTCCGTCCTTTTGTTCTTTTCTCATCCTTCGTCCCCGTTCTGTGTATCTGTTTTGTCCTCCTTCTATTCTCTTTCTGTTCTGTTTTCCCTCAAAATCGTATGCCTGGCTTATACAGTATCGTATATGTTGTATATCGCAAATCAGTTGTCCTATAGGACACACCTCTAGATCTTGCTATTGGTCAGCTGGTTAAGACGGTCCACTCTCTTTTTTTTCAAAACTATTTGGAAATTGTGTCCTACGATTAGCAAATATGCCTCATCTGTCTGTTGCGTCAAATCCGTCTATTCACTTGTCCAGTCCACTATCTCTTTAATGTCGTAGGTTTCAGGGATTAGTCCGGCCTCTACTTTATTGTGTCCACACTTTTCATTGCGTCTACTATTTTTGGTATCTAATTAGTCTGATTACTCTTCTGAGCGTCCTGTCGTAATATTACTACTAATGCCGTGGGAGTGCTCCTTTACCACTGGTTCTCAAACTTTCCATCGTTTATGACCTACTTTTTATGTATCATTAATAATCATAACTATAATAAAATGTTAATAGTAATAATAATAATTATAAGAACATTAATAATAATAATAATTATGATACTATCCTAATATACAAGGGACTATGCTACACCATCATTCTCCGCCAAGTTCTCGATTTTGACACCTCAATGAGCCCAATATTCTAAATCTCCCACTACCAGTCTATCACTTTCAGCCAACTCCTCGATCTTTATATCTCATTATCGGTGGGCCAAACCCCCGCTTTTATCTGCAGCAACTTAACGAAATCAGATTCTAAACAACATGAAAGAAACCGAGGTGAAGAACTAACAGAAATTAACCGAGTTTTTTTTAACACTATTGACCACATTCTTCTAGATTCGAAACTTGTGTTCTGTGCAAGTCTACAGTTTATATTCTGTAGTGTTTATATATAATGCTTTCTGTCGCCATTCCTTGCCCCAGTTCCAAACTGTGTAATGCCTGTTTCTGTTAATAACAACAGTACTTGACCAGAAGCAAATCCAGGCAGTCTTTACATACTTTAAAATTGTATCAAAAACTGTCCAAGCTGTGATGTTCGAGTCTGGGTAAGGGCGTTCGACATGCCCTAGGACTGGAATAAACTGGCACTCATCCACAAGCCACTCTGATGAGATCCATCTCGAGTAGATGAGATTACTTCTGGACTCTGGCTTACTTGGCTCTAGGATCTGTGGATGGGGTTTACTGACACAAGCAGACGTGAAGCATTTGTTGCGGATGGTAAGCTCAGACGTTTTAGAAACGAGTGCGGAAATGTAAGTCAGCCATTTGTAAGTGTCACGTGAGAAGAGAGTGTAATGACGGCCACTGTAATTACTGAAGGTTATAGTTCTCTGTACAGTCTGGCTCTTAACAGGCGAGTTTCCCACCATCTTTTGGTTATTTATTGTCCGTTGTATTGTCTGTTGTATGAGAGAAAATCATTCTCTATACTGTCTGTTGTATGAGAAGAAATCATTTTGCCAAAATATTGATGTTTTTGTACGTATTCTGCGCCGTTATTTTCCCTGACATCATTATCTCTCTCTCTCACTCTCTCTCTCTCTCTCTCCCTCGTCCATGCAGTGTCCAGGACATATGAGTGCCAGCTTGTAGCGTTTACACTTTTGTTACTTTGTTACCATATGTTGTGTTTGGTACCTAGGGTTCTGTTGTGAGCGTGCCGGCTTCTGGTAGCTTGCTTTCATCAGCGACCCAAAGGATCCAGTTTCCTGGGTTACTTCGCCCCTCTCGCTGGCATTTTGGATTTCTCTTGCGTCAGTTTCTGAAGGTGCTGGATTTTTTTTTTTTTTTGGGGGGGGTGGGGGTGGGGGGTATACAGGGATGAAGTCACTAGCCCCGCGCCCTGGCCTAACTTTGTAGCCTATTAAAGGCATGCCTGGGAGGTAGCAGAGGCTGAATTCTTGCTCCCTGGACAGGCTCGGTAGCCCTACGAGCTGATCATATTATCTTGTGTAAAGCCATCCTTGTAAGTTCTACATCGATTCTTCATGGATATCAGGTTAGAGTTATACAATGGGGTGTAGTGCAGTTTTACAAGAAGAGAGAGAAGAGAAATTAGCAGTAAGACGAAACAACAGGGAAATGGTTAGAAACAACAGCAATAACAACCCAATATTTCGCCAAATACAAGGTCCGACAATTAAGTAATGAGACTGATTTTATTTACGGCCAAGACAAAAATGCAAATGAACATTTTGGATTTGTTGAAGGAAATGGAACACACAATGTCATTTATGCTTTACGAACACTAACAGAAAGAGCTTTAGAAGTACAGAAAGATCTCTACTTATGCTTCATTGATTACACCAAGGCATTTGACAAGGTGAAACATAATGAAATTTTTTTAATGCTTGAAGACATCAATATAGACGGCAAAGACCTGAGGATTCTAAAAGATATATTCTGGTAGCAAGAAACAGCAGTTCGAGTTGAAAATAGAACTGGAAAATATCAACCTGTAAAACAAGGGGTGCGACAGGGATGTGTACTATCTCCAGACCTGTTTTCTCTGTACAGTGAGAATATTCTAAGACCGATCATCACAGAAACAGGTATACAAATTTGGGGGATACAATATTAACAACCTTCGATATGCTGACGAAACAGTACTGATAGCTGAGAACCAACAAGACCTGCAAAATTGCTTGGATAAAGTCGCCAAAGAAAGTGAATACAAAGGGCTTACTTTGAATACCAAAAGACAGAGACTATGGTTATAACTAAGAAACATAATCCACCAACGTGCAGTACAAAATGAAATGGAACTATTCTAAAGCAGGTGCAGAAATTTAAATAGCTTGGATTAGTAATAACTTCAGATGGGAAATGGAAAACAGAAATTAGGAACAGAATAGGCCAAGCAAAGACTGTATTTCAGAGAATGAGAAACATATTATGCAACACATTCTTATCAATGAATGTTAGAAAACGAGTCCTAAAATGCTATATTGAACCTATCTTGTTATATGGAAGTGAATCATGGACAATAGGCAAGTCTGCACAAAAATAATTGGAAGCAACAGAAATGTTGTTTATTAGAAGAATGTTGCGACAGCAAAAATAACTAATGAAGAATGTATGAGAAGAGCCGGAGAAACGAAAAATCTTGTAAAAAAAAAATAAGAGAGAAACAATGTGCTTTCATAGGACATGCAATGAGAAGAGGGGGCAATAAATTAGTATAACAACAGGAAAAATAGAAGGAAGAAGATGAAGAGGACGACCAAGAGAAATTATACTGGACAGTCTGACGGGATGGCGTGAGAGGAGATCACCAACTGAGCTAATGGCCTGCATGAAGGATCGTGTACCCTAGAGAAGCATAATAGCCAACGCCAGTCCACACAGCACCTGATGATGATGATAATGATGATGATGATGATGATGATGGCAAAAATGCCATCTATGAAGCAAAGCATGAAATCCAAAGAGGAAACCTTCATTTATGATCTGGCAGCTTTTCATCGCCGCCCTATAAGCAGATGACAAACAAGCCGCCATTTTGTCGACTTAGTCAGAGGTGCATGGTCACGGAATCAGCATGGAGCAAAAAGCTAACATTAAATTCTGTTTAAAACTCGGAAAAAGTGTCATTGAGACAGTTGAATTGATGCGACAAGTTTATAGGGAAAATTGCTTATCTACAGCACAGATATTCAGGTGATATTCACGATTCAAACGTGGTGTGGAAAGGATTACAAATTCAACTAGACATGGACGCCCAATTTCTGTTCGTAATGATGAACTCTTTGCAAAATTCGGAGAACGGATACAAGAAGATCGTTGTCTGACTGTAATGATGATGGCAGATGAATTTGGTGTTAACTGAGAGACCATTAGTAAAATTTTAGTGGAAAATTTGGGCAAGAAAAAAGTTGTTTGCCGGTTTGTACCACATTCGGGGTGTCTGATGACCAAAAACATCAGCGTGTTGAATACGCAAAAGACATCATCAAAACGTGTCGCAGAAATAAACATTCAGTGGAAGTCATCATCATCACCAAAAGGCAAAATATTTCGTCTTCAAAAATCGATAGTGTTGGTGTGCTTCTACGACAAAGAAGTTATTTATTCCAGAGGGACAGACTGTCTCTGGCAAAGTTTATTTAAGTCTTTTGAAATACCTATTGAAAAGGATTCTCCGAGTCCGACCCGAGAATTCAACACCTGGTAGTTTTTTCCTTCATGATAATGCACCGGCTCACCGGGCAGTAGTTGTACAGGAACTTTTGCCCCAAAAACAAGTTTGTGTTCTCAACTATCCACCCTATTCCCCAGATTTGCCTCCCTGGGATTTTTTTCTATTCTCAAAATTAAAGGTACGGTTGACGATACTGATGACATCAAAAGGGCCGTAGTATCGAGTTTAAGGGCCATACCAACAGAAGAACTGCAGAGGTCGTTCCAGTGTTTGTTAGATCGTGTATCAATGCACAAGGGGCTTACTTTGAATAAAATACAGGTTATATCTTCAGATGTTGTTTATTTTATTTTTTTTATGGAATTAGTCTCATTACTTAGGGTTTTCAGTGCAAAGTAATCTGTGGAGAACATACCTCCAGCAGCTGTATGGTACAAACAGGAGTGAAGCAGGGATGTGTACTATCACCAACATTATCTATCTTGGCAGTAGACTGGTTAATGAAGGAGGCAACATCAGCTAAACGCAGAGGATTACAATGGACCCTTGACAGAGTGCTGGAGGACCTTGACATTGCAGACGACATTTGTCTACTATCAAGCAGCCACAAAGATATGCAAGATAAAATAAACAAGCTAACTCAGAATGCAAACAACATAGGACTAAAGATCAACGTAGGAAAGACAAAGTTAATGAAGCAAAATGTGAACAACAGAAATGTACTCAGAGTAGATAGCAAGTTAGTGGAGGAGGTCAATGAATTTGTATACCTTGGCAGTAGAGTAGTAGAAAATGGAGACAGCACAGAGGACATCAACAGCAGACTTACTAGAGCAAACTAGGCTTTTGCTATGCTGCAGACTATATGGAAATCTAAAAAATTAAGCGTGAAGACGAAAATCAGGATATTTAAGAGTAATGTTCTAAGTGTACTACTCTATGGAAGTGAATGCTGGAAAATCACCAAAACCATAGAAAACAAGTTGAATTCTTTCCAGACTAAATGTTTACGAAGAATTAGAAAAATATTTTGGCCAAACACCATAAGAAATAACATCTTATTGGCAGAAATGCAGATGAAGCCATTGACAACAATTATTGAGGAAAGACGCTGGCGATGGTTGGGACATGTGCTCCGAATGACTGACAACTCACTACCAAAAAAAAAAGCACTAAGATGGACAGAAACAGGGGAACAGAAGTAAAGGTAGACCAAAAGAGACATGGAGAAGAACAACAGAAAGGATGTTGAGCAATAGAGGGCTCACCTAGGCAAGAGCACAAAAAAGGCAAATGACAGGCATTTGTGGAAAACCCTTGCGGAAGCCCCATGTGCCCTGGGCACTTAAGGTTCAGAGAGAGAATCTCATTACTTAATTTTCGGACTTTGTATGCCTTTATCAAAGATAACAGAGACGACAAGATAGATATACAAACGCAAAAAAAAAACATGGACATTTTTTTTGCGTTTGTATATTTATCTTGAAAGAGACGGCCAAATATAGAATATGGTGGGCTAGAAATCAGAGCATCTGAGACAGAGGGGGTTGGGATTTAAATTACAAAATGAAAAGAAAAGCATTGCATTCGTAAAAGGACATAACACAGACCATATTAAATCCAGTGTTGCAGCTATCCTTCCTAAAGGTCAGCGTGGTTTACAATATTCTTTTCCTATGCTGATGTTGTGTTTCCCTGATGCTTAATGTCGAGACAAACAAAAACTAGGATATGTCTGCGAACTTAAGTAAAAATATCCCCGCTTTTCTCTATCCTTATCCATTTCATTTTCTTGGAAGTGTCGTCTACCTTCTCGAAATTTCTACATTTATAAAATCTTCCATTTTCCCAGTGTCTATAAATTCTATTGGCAAACATCATGGGATACAGCTCCCACAAACTTTCAGTTCAGTGACAAAGTGCAGAACACAATGGAGAGACTATCCGGAGGTTGGGAGAGATTAACTGAACTTGATAGAGCAGATGCTGCAGAGCGAGAAGGTGCGCTATCGCTCCCATTATCTTGGATAGATCTGAAGGCCAAACAAGAGAACGTGCAAGACTGGACACCATGAACTATAGCGGTAACATGAAGGAGATGGTGTTGGGCTGTTTACTTCTATGACAAACCAACCTGTTTTATTTCTTTTTGTTATTGTTGTTCGCCATGTGAAGTGTTGACGTTTGTGGGCGGGGGGGGGGGTTGTCTACGCTTTAAGCCTAATTAGTTAGAAGACTAGCTATGACTCTGACATGATAATAACAACTATGACTAGAACACCATAACATTAACTATGACTAGAACACCACAACATTAACTATGACTAGAACACCGCCACATTAACTATGATTAGAACACCGCCACATTAACTATGACTAGAACACCACAACATTAACTATGACTAGAACACCGCAACATTAACTATGACTAGAACACCACAACATTAACTATAACTAGAACACCACAACATTAACTATGACTAGAACACCACAACATTAACTATGACTAGAACACCACAACATTAACTATGACTAGAACACCGCCACATTAACTATGACTAGAACACCGCCACATTAACTATGACTAGAACACCGCAACATTAACTATGACTAGAACACCGCAACATTAACTATGACTAGAACACCGCAACATTAACTATGACTAGAACACCGCAACATTAACTATGACTAGAACACCGCCACATTAACTATGACTAGAACACCGCAACATTAACTATGACTAGAACACCAAAACATTAACTATGACTAGAACACCACAACATTAACTATGACTAGAACACTAAAACATTAACTATGACTAGAACATGACAATATTAATTATGATTTGAACATGAAGAGATTAATTATGAATAGAACATGACAGTGTTAACTTTGTCTAGAGCACGGACACTTTAACTGTGACTAGAACATGATTACACTGATTATCACTAGAACATGATTACATTGATTATTACTAGAACATGAGTTAAACCCTTTAATATAGCTCCTTCGTACCTACTATTAATATTACTTCATCTTTATGCTGCTGTCGCTGCTTCTAAAATAAAGTCGCGTCTCTGACATTTTACTTTATAAAGGTCTTCTCTGATCTTTAGTTGTGCCAGTGCCATAATGTTATGTGCCAGTTAAGTCAGCAGTGATTGGTCGATTTCTCTCAATGAATTGGCCATTTGGTGGCTACAAGATAAGGCAAGCTGGCACGTCCTACTACCCTGTGCTGCAATTCTGGCTTGTCCTTAGAGATACATAAACAGTTTCAGGCCAAACTGGCCAGCGGAAAGAGGGTATTCGGTCGTACCTCATGAAAGAAGGAAGCTTAGTGATGTAGTTAGTGGAGATGAGCTGATAGCAATCAGGGGCGGTTACTGTGAATGTTCGGAGCTGATAGCAATCAGGGGCGGTTACTGTGAATGTTCTGAGGACATTGTGATATGTATCAGAAAGACAAAGAAGTAAAGACTGTTTGACTAACAGCTCATTTCCTCATATATTTTTCCGTTTTCCTCTCCATCCATTAAAGCAAAATATCGGCGCAGATGCGATCTCCGTTTATCGAGAAATCCGTGAACCAAAATTTATTGGGGAAGAGAATGTGGAAGAGAATGTGGAAAGGATACCATTAATTGATCGGTAATGTTAGACCAGACTGAACTCAGCTGTTATCTCCCCTGCCTTGGAGTGGAAAGGGACTGTTGAAGAAGAAGAAGAAGCAGAAGAAGAAGAAGAAGAAGCAGAAGAAGAAGAAGAAGCAGAAGAAGAAGAAGAAGAAGAAGAAGAAGCAGAAGAAGAAGAAGAAGAAGAAGACGCAGAAGACGAAGAAGACGAAGAAGAAGAAGAAGAAGAAGAAGTTAAATTTTCTTCATTGTTTCTACAAATCGAAATGTCAGAACATTAAAAAAAGCCAGGAGATTTAAGAAGAAGAAGAAGAAGTTAAATTTTCTTCATTGTTTCTACAAATCGAAATGTCAGAATATTTTAAAAAAGCCAACTGGGAACTGTAAACATTAGACAAAGAAACACAACAAATCTCAGATCTGCTAGCGACAAAGATGGCCTAGCTAAGAGCAAGGAAATAATCCAGGCGATTGGTCACCTACAAAATGAACAGAGAAATATAGAAAGAAGACTGGCACATACCGGACTAAAATTACGATGAACGATCCAAGAGAGTTCACAGCACACACAAAAATCGAAGTGAGGACAGAAACAATGAATAGCTTGAATATTTCAATCATTTTGTGAGCAATAAAAAATAGGATAGTGGTGAGAGAGAGAGAGAGAGAGAGAGAGGGGGGGGGGTTCTTAAACTGCAACACTGATCTGAACGTAAAACATCAATACAGCATTAACAAGATGGAAGTCTCGCTGGAATGTGAGACATCAGAGTGTGGAAGGACACAGTAACAAAGCCAATTTCGCTATCGATATTCCTCTAAGTATGCGAAACGTGGACACTCATTACTGAACTAAATCGAGGAATACAAGAAACAGGAGCGAAGTTTGTGAGCAGATTTATCGGAATATAATGCACGTACCAGATAACACATTTTTGAAAACAAAATGAGAGATTCTGTTCAACATCTTGTGAAGTGCTGAAGACATTTAAGAAGAAACAGTGACATGGCGTGAACGTTGTTGCTATGGTCACATCTTACTGCCTAAGCAACTTAGAAAAGAATATTTCCACAGCACAAAGAACATTTCTACAGCGCAAAGAACTCGATGAAATAAACAGAGAGCACTAAGAAAATAACAGAGAATGTGGAGAAATAAACAAGAAACATGTAGAAATAAACAGAAAACACTGAGAAATAATCACAGAACACGGAAAAATAAACAGAGAACACTGAGAACTAATCACAGAACAGGGGGGAATAAACAGAGAACACTGAGAACTAATCACAGAACAGGGAGGAATAAACAGAGAACACTGAGAAAACTGAAAAATAAACAGAGAACGCTGAGAAATAAACAGAGAAAATTGAGAAATAAAGAAAGAACACAAAGAAATAAGCAGAGAACAATTAGAAATAACCAGAGAACAATGAAAAATAAGCAGAGAGCAAGGAAAAATAAACACATAACACTGAGAAATAAAGAGAGAAGACTGAGAAATAAGCAGAGAAGACTGAGAAAGAAGTAGAGAATACTGATGAATAAGCAGAGAACACCGAGAAATAAACTGAAAACACTGAGAAATAAACAGATAAAACTGAGAAATAAACAGAAATAAAGAAGAGCTAGATGCTATTTCCAGCCCATGCAGTAAAAGTGTTGAAGCACAAATCTTGTGTCGGATGGGGAGCAGATAACGGTGTGTAATTTTGCAGGTCTGGAAAAGAGTTTGTCCTGTTGTCTTGTTTTGTTTTCCATCTCCCTAAAACGAACTGCTAGTTGTGTTCTTTACAGCTGACGTTATGAAGATGTTGAGCCACAACATCGTGTCGGATTTGGAGTGCGTTATGGCACATATTTTGTCAGTCCCTGAGAAAAAGTTAAAAAGCTGGAAGCGTGCAGTACTTCTTTAGCAGACTCCATCACTATGGGGACTATGGCGATCCCTGCCCCGTTAGCCAGGTTAGGCCTGTTGCTGTTGGTTATAAGGTTGAACAGGCAGGGTCTTGGTCAGCTATGGTTCGCCACCCCGAGGTCAGCATGTCAGCTTTGGGTCGCTGACCTCTATACTGTTTATATCCCTAAGGATACCAACAAAAAGCTGATTGTTTCATTTTTCATCTATTTTTTTCATGTTTTTATCTGCTGTGTCGTTCTTGTATCTGATCCTTTAAAAAAAGGCTTTCGCTTAAATACTGGATTGATGTATGCTTTTTTTTAAACTAAAGAGTCTATGGAGAGGGATAGACGTAGCCACAAATAAGGTTTTCAAGAGCATTCATCTTTCCCCATCGCAACACAAAACTGCCTTTGAATGTAAATGCTATAGAAAAGTCCTTCAAAATCATGGACACAAAGGAACAAATATATCTATAATACAAGAATTTAATATTGAAGAAGTGTAAAACTTGATTTGTGCAAGTTTACATGTTATCATTTAGGAGGAATATTTTATAAAGATGGATCATAGACCATAACTTTTCCTTGTTATATATAAGCGTGCTTAGGGGACTATTCTGTCTCCCTTATTACTCAACTAACCCGAGTTTCTTTCCTTTGTCCTGTTGTATGCCAGTTGTGAATAATACCGCTAAATCATCTGACACTGAATACAGCAGTACACATGAATATACAACAGTACACATGACATATACAGCAGTACACATGACATATACAACAGTACACATGACATATACAGCAGTACACATGACATATACAGCAATACACATGACATATACAACACTACACGTGACATATACAACATTACACATGACATATACAACAGCACACATGGCACATGCATTAGGAATCAATAAATCTGCAATAAATATCATTTAATCTCACAATTAACTTCACAACAGCATACAAACTGGCACTGACAATCAGCATAACGACAAGACAACATTAATCTGGAACTATTATGATAAACGAATCAGTGAGAATGCAGATTCAATGCAATAATAATTCAAGCACAATAACATATAATGATGGGCACTCACCGGTCTGCAATATTAATATGATGAACTCTATGGATATATGTCGTAGAAAACTCACTGGGCCCTTATACAAGGCCTCCATAAGAATATATGTGTGCATTTTGCACTTAATCCTTGGGAGCCATAGCTGCACATAGCATACATTACTATAATGAAATTTTTTGTGTGCAGTCGCACTTAATCCGTGCCAGTCAGTCATAGCTGCACATGGCATACATGACTATAATCACTGTGCAGGCAAGCACATAGTCAGTATGAACGAATAGCACATATAAGATAATGCATATACTGCTAATCTTACTCAAGAAGAAATCATACACATTTAATAAGCAATCACTTCCTTGTAACATACATGTATCGTTACAATCTTAACTATTAACAGAACCTTACCTTCATCACAAATTACATCACTACACGTACCGACTAGAAGCCTACATCAACTTCTTTCACACTACATCCAAAAAAAAAACTTAAACCATATGAAGTGAGTATGGGCAGAAATCATAACTAAACAGTCATTTGTCTGAAACACATAATATAACAGAAAATTACAGACACAATCCATATGCACAAAGAAAACACGACCTGGTCACGGCCATGCCTCAGACACGAATGAAAAAAACGTATGAAATACGTAAAAGCTGACCACGGAAACAACACAAAACCAAATCACGTGGACGATTATTTTTATGTTCAAGGTCGTACGCCTCCTCGAATCTAAAACGCAGACTGGCCATAGAAGGTTGGTTAGGAAACAGATTAAACAGAGAAAATTGAAGTATTTCTGACATAACAAACGTCAAAAGAGTGTGGAGAAGACAGTCTTGGAAAGGTACATAATGAGAAAAATGAAGAAGGGGAAGACCAGGGCGAATACGGAAAAAAGACATTTTTTTATGTTTTGGGAACGGATTCATCAGCAGCAGGACATCTTGTTTGCAAAGGAGAGGCCTCCAAGAGAGCTGTTAGAGAAGCAATGTTCCGTATGGGACATATAAATGAATGAATGAATGAATAAATGAATGTTATTCATTTATACATGGTTATTTTACTTTCTGCCATTCTTACTTCTCTCCACAGAACTTGATTTATTACACAAACCATACAAAGACAGAACTTGATCAATTACTCAACTCATTCATGTGTACTGTTGTATATGTCATGTGTACTTTTGTATATGTCATGTGTACTGCTGTGTTCAATGTCAGATGATTTAGCGATATTACTCACAACTGGCATACAACAGGACAAAGGAAGGAAACTCGGGTTATTTGTGTAATAAGGGAGACAGAATAGTCCCCTAAGCACGCTTATATATAACAAGGAGAAGTTATGGTCTATGATCCATCTTTATAAAATATTCCTCCTAAATGATAACATGTAAACTTGCACAAATCAAGTTTTACACTTCTTCAGTATTAAATTCTTGTATTATAGATATATTTGTTCCTTTGTGTCCATGATTTTGAAGGACTTTTCTATAGTATTTACATTCAAAGGCAGTTACGTGTTGCGATGTGGAAAGATGAATGTTCTATATAAGACAGAACTTGATCAATTACTCAACTCAAACTATACAAGACAGAACTTTATCAATTGCTAAAACTATATGGAATACAAATTGAAACCAACTATAAATGAAAGGAGAAATATTGAAAATCAAGGAAGCTAAGATACTTTGGGAATCTCAAGAGGGACAGCACTATATTGAAGACCCTTCTTTAGGGCAAGATCAAAGGGAAAAGAACAAGAGGACGATAGCGATACAGTTGGATGGACACCATCAAGAGATGGACAGGAGGAACAAGCTTGGCCGAGTGTTCTAAGAAGACAAAAAAAAGAGCAGTGAAGATTCATTGCAGGCAACATTCTGCGGGAAGAAGGTACGAGATGATGATGATGATGATGATGATGATGATGATGAGCATAGAGTTGAGAGAGAAATTATGCTGTATGGTGCTCTTTTTGTATCAGTTATGATATATTTGTTTTTCAGCAAGTGTCATTTATCCTACGACCTGATTTGCTTTATGACGTCTGTTCCCAATTCCAGCATCGATTTCCCCAGAGGATGTTATTCTACTCCCATGCCGTACTTGTTTCAAAGGCTGATTATCCAGGAAGATCTTCGTTTGGGATTTCTACTTTGCCATTGGTCACGTGGAATCTATAATTTGCCATAACATCAACATCTCACAACTATAACAAGTGATATTCAATCGCAACATGAGGTAATAATTACATAAATATAAAAGAATTTCAAATTTGAAGATCAACTCCCCCCCTCCCCATCCCCCAAATCAGAAATTAAACTAAGAAAGGAGAAAGCACTCTCCGGTCCCGAGGGGCATATCATTAAACATGCCACGGAGCCAGGTCCCCCCCCCTCCCTGCTGCGTAATGGCAAGGAGAAGCATGATGGAGTTGATTATTAATGAATACCCTCAACCTTCCATCGATCAGAACGTTTGCCGGATAATTGAGTTTTTTAGCTGTTCGAGAACGTGGCCAAATTGAAGCGCATGGTCTGTTTATTAAACTAAGTAACAGCTCTCTAGTAGCGGCCATGTTTTCTTAGCGTCAGTTACGTTACACGTGGAAGGATCTCTTTATGCGATCTGTTTGAAGATCTTGTGTAAAAAAAGGGGGGAGGGGGAGGGGGGAGGGAGGAGTAAAGCTGAACGGGAGCCATGGAAATTTGGCCCTCTGTTAGTGGCGAGGGAGAGAAGTTTGTAGAGGATAGTTTTGCTGAAGACCTAAAACACCAAGCGCAGGCAAGAGGACAAAAGTTAGTGACCTTTGACCTAGAAACCTATGTATCTTACTGTTACTTAGCAAATATGACGGAGAACAAAAAAATATGATAGTTATTTTAAACTGCGACCTTTAAGTGAACAAATTAATTTCTTTTTTTTTTTAACCGGCAGAAATATTGGCTGCTGATTCTTTAGAAGGAATTTCCCTTGTCATTAAACTTCCAGACAATGACATGTTTACAGAAGGAATTTCCCTTATCATTAAACTTCCAGACAATGACATGTTTACAGTCAAATTGTATCATGCACGATTGCCAACAGAACTGGATTCATTGATCAAACTATACGAGACAGAAGTTGATCTATAACTCAAACTGTACTAGACAGAACTTGATCTATTACTCAGGCTATATGAGATAGAAGCTGATTTATTACTCAACCTATACTAGAGAGAAGCTGATTTATTACTCAAACTATACTAGAGAGAAGCTGATTTATTACTCAAACTATACGAGACAGAAGCTGATTTATTACTCAAACTATACGAGACAGAAGCTGATTTATTACTCAAACTATACGAGACAGAAGCTGATTTATTACTCACATTTACTAGAGAGAAGCTGATTTATTACTCAAACTATACTAGAGAGAAGCTGATTTATTACTCAACCTATACTAGAGAGAAGCTGATTTATTACTCAAACTATAATAGAGAGAAGCTGATTTATTACTCAACCTATAATAGAGAGAAGCTGATTTATTACTTAAACTATACTAGAGAGAAGCTGATTTATTACTCAACCTATAATAGAGAGAAGCTGATTTATTACTCAACCTATAATAGAGAGAAGCTGATTTATTACTCAAACCATACGAGACAGAAGCTGATTTATTACTCAAACTATACGAGACAGGAGCTGATTTACTACTCATACTATACGAGCTGCCAACATCTAAATTTTGCCCAAAAAGTAGTATTGCTGGGACATGCTGACAGCTTCCGGTAGCTGCTGAATCAAGCACACTTTTATACAGCTCCCGAATAATGGAATAAGATACCAAAAAATATACGCAAACTGGCGAATAGGTCAAAACAATTATACAGTTAGATAGTGTCGGATTAATGCCGGCACTAGCCTTTGTGCGCACAATGGTCCTCATTACAGGCCTGCGTTGGTAGTTATTTGAGAAACTGTGAATAACTAATGATCTATTTCAATGCGTAGATATAACGTTCTCCTGAAATAGCGATCTGCTTCATAATGTTATATATAACTAATGACATATTGTAGTGCGTAAGAAAATAGTGTACAAAACTAATGATCTACTGTATTGAGTAGGTATAATATTGTGCCAAATGATCTATTTTAGTGGGTAGGTATAGTGCTATGCCTAATTAAGGATCTACTTTAGCTAGCAGGTATAATGTTATGCCTAATTAATGATCTACTTTAGCTAGTAGGTATAACGCTATGCCTAATTAATGATTTACTTTAGCTAGTAGATAAAATGCTATGCCTAATTAATGATTTACTTTAGCTAGTAGGTATAATATTGTGCCAAATGGTCTATTTTAGTGGGTAGGTATAGTGCTATGCCTAATTAATGATCTTCTTTAGCTAATAAGTGTAATAGTATGCTTAATTAATGATCTACTTTAGCTAGTAGGTATAATGCTATGCCTATTTAATGATCTACTTTAGCTGGTAGGTATAATGCACCTTTTTGCTTCCGGGTGACGTAAAAGATGGCGGAAGATTTTTAACGTTTCTGCCGACAGACTTTCGTATGAAGCTTTTGCGTCGACGAATACCGTAAAGCGGGAGTTGGGCATAAGGCCAACAACTTTATCCTGAGACCCATCTAGAGGCAACTCTATGGGGAAAGAACCAACTGTTACAGAAACTCGCATCAGATTCAGTCGAGCATCGAGGATACCAAAACTAATTATGTCAGTCCGTAAGAATAGCGAAGAACAAAACCTCTATCTTAATGCAAAGAAAACTAAAGTGATGACAACTGACAAAACAAACAATGCAGCTGAAATATGTATCAATGAGGAAAATCTGGAAGAAGTGGAGAGTTTTGAATATCTTGGATCATTACTAACTAGTAGTGGAGATACAATGAGGGAAATTAAAGGGAGGACATCTATCGCTCTTCAGAAAGTAAAACAACTAAAGAATCTGTGGAGAGGAGCAGACAGAACCACAAAAATAAGATTTTTAAGGGCGTGCATCTTTCCCATCGCAACATATGCCTGTGAGACCTGGACACTTAACAAAACAGCTGAGAAACACATAAATGCCTTTGAATGTAAATGGTACAGAAGAGTTCTTCAAATATCATGGACACAAAATAGAAGAAATATATCTATACTACAAGAACTTAATATTGAAGAAGGCTGGCTAGTAAAGAGGATTAAACAGAGAAAACTTAAATATTTTGGACACATTAAACGTCATGATAATCTAGAGAAGACAGTCTTGGAAGGATATATAATGGGAAAAAGAAAGAGAGGAAGACCAAGGCGAAGATGGCTGCAAGACATCGTTGATGATCTGCAAATGGATGCATCAGCAGCAGGCCATTTTGCTCACAACCGAGAGGCCTACAGGAGTGCTGTTAGGGAGGCAAAGTTCCGCAAGGGACATGCAAATGAATGAATGAATGATCGAGGATACCAACTCAAAGTAGCCAAAAGAATATTGCTAAGAGAGGCCAGTTCATTGGGCATAACATCCCTTGATGAGGTTGAAAATCTCGCCGAAGACAGGACAATCTTGGCGAACTACCATGCGGGCCCTATGTGACGTTTAACGGCACGGGAAGGATGTAAGATGCGATGCCTAATTAATTATCTACGTTAGTGAGCAGGTGTGCCTGATTAATGAGCTACGCTGGTCATTTTGTCGAATGTATCCCCTGAGTATTTATGATACAGCTTTAGGACCCGAGAGTTGCCAACAACAAGGGAGACCGGATATCAAGGATATTTGCAAGGCAACAATAAGAGATTTCCCCCATCAGCTACGAGGGATGGAAAGAAATGGACAAAGATCGCGCCACCGGAGAACGCCTCTGTGTACTAACCTCTATCAGTTGAGAAAGAAAGACTTGCTAAACTTAAAAACAAAACGAGCGAAAGCAGAAAGGATGTAACTTTTAAACGCAAACAACTTTTGTATAAAATAGGAAAAAGTAGGAGCAGCCTTATTACTTAACGATTACAAAGTTGTGACGTTTCGGCGTGAGCCTTAATCATAAAAAAACATACAGGACGAAGAAATAGAGAGAGGAGATAAAGTATAGATTCACATGAATACTATACTATACTAAACAACTTTTGTGTACGACAGAAAGTTGTCAGTGAAATAATATTTGGAGATTCCAGAGACAGCTAAACCTAACTCAGAACCGCCATGTGTACTGAAAGGTTGTGGTTATTATGTATATATTAATCAAACGTCTAATTTGTGATCTACAATGGTCAGCACTATAATGTCAGTCATTTCAAATTTTAGGAAGCGAAAAGAAATGGAAAGAAACGAGAGATTACGACCACACAGCAATGAAAGCAAAAGATCAATGTATGGACTCTAAGCGCATAAAATGAGAAGTATATCGACCACTGCCTTCTGTATGACAATGGTTTAGTGTGACAGTGTGGGATCTCAGGTAGAGTCGCTAGGAATCTAAGGTACTGTTGCGGGGAGGAGGGGGGGTGTTGAAGTAGGGTTGCGAGGGGTTTGAAATAGGGTTGCGAGGGGTTTGAAGTAGGGCTGCGGAGGGTTTGAAGTAGGGTTGCAGGGCGTTTGAAGTATAGTTGCAGGGGTTTGAAATAGGATTGCGGGGGTTTAAAGTAGAGTTGCGGGGGGGTTTGAAATAGGGTTGCAGGGTTTAAAGTAGGGTTGGGGGGCTGAAGTAGAGTTGCGGGGGATTTAAAGTACAGCTGCGGGAGGTTTGAAATAGGGTTGGGGGGTCTGAAGTAGGGTTGGAGGGGTTGAAGTAGGGTTGTGGGGGGTCTGAAGTAGTGTTGCGGGGGTTTGAAGTAGAGTTGCAAGGGGTTTGAAATAGGGTTGCGAGGGGTTTGAAGTAGAGTTGTGGGGGTTTGAAGCAGAGTTGCTGGGGGTTTGAAATAAGGTTGCGGGGGTTTGAAGTAGAGTTGTGGGGGGTCTGAAGTAGAGTTGCGGTGGGGGTTGAAATAGGGTTGCGGAGGTTTTAAGTAGGGATGGGGAGTTTGAAATAGGGTTGCGGGGGGGGGGTTGAAGTAGAGTTGCGGGGGGTCTGAAGTAGGGGTGGGGAGGGTTGAATTAGGGTCACGAGAAGACGTTATACGATATTACAGTTTCTTTTTATTTTAATATTTGTATCTCTTTTGTGGATAGCAGATCTTCTTCTTCTGCGTTCGAGGTTGTTGGTCAAATCAGATCCTAATCTCTGTTGACATGGCAAAGCCCGCAATCCTCTTCAGATCCTGATAGAAACCCCAAAGTTTTTGTCCCATGCTTGTGTCCTCTGGCCATGTCTCACGCCGTAGGTCTGCATGTATCAGAGATCAGATTTAGAGTCACAGATTATGTATTGTGGCTGGTTTAGGGCCGCTTTTTAAATAAAAAGAAAGATTGGGAATCACTGCTGTATCGCATATGGCAATGACCATGTAACTAATGTCCGACTTTTTAAACTACATTAACCGATATACATAATATAGTGTTTCATTACTTAGCCCACGGTAGTAAATGTGCATATTGTAGTGTTTCATTACTTGGCCACGGTAGTAGATGTGCATATTGTAGTGTTTCACTACTTGGCCCACGGTAGTAGATGTGCATATTTTAGTGTTTCACTACTTGGCTCACGGTACAAGATGTGCATATTTTAGTGTTTCACTACTTGGCCCACGGTAGTAGATGTACATATTTTAGTGTTTCACTACTTGGCTCACGGTACAAGATGTGCATATTTTAGTGTTTCACTACTTGGCCCACGGTAGTAGATGTACATATTTTAGTGTTTCACTACTTGGTCCACTGTAGTAGATGTGCATATTTTAGTGTTTCACTACTTGGCTCACGGTACAAGATGTGCATATTTTAGTGTTTCACTACTTGGCCCACGGTAGTAGATGTACATTTTAGTGTTTCACTACTTGGCTCACGGTACAAGATGTGCATATTTTAGTGTTTCACTACTTGGCCCACGGTAGTAGATGTACATATTTTAGTGTTTCACTACTTGGTCCACTGTAGTAGATGTGCATATTTTAGTGTTTCACTACTTGGCTCACGGTAGTAGATGTGCATACTGTAGTGTTTCATTACTTGGTCCACATTAGCCATTAAGCATAATGTAGCGTTTTATCACCTAAACTACATTTACAGACGTGCATAGTTTAGTGTGACATCATTGACTAAACAAATTATTGTTTGAGTTAGAAATGACGGCCAATACTTGGAAGTCAGAGTATGTGAATATAAAAGCCAGCATTGACTGGATGTTACCATGACTGATTATATCAGTCAAATCTCGGCACAGTCAGTCATGTGAGAGCGAAGATACAGAACTGACGCTCGACTGTTTTAACTTCTTAGCTCCGAACTGTTTCCTTACACGGAAAGAAGACGTTATGTCCATGTGTGGATTATTCAGTGATAAATCAGGATAATAGCTAAGTCAGGATGGTAGCTCAGTCAGAATGGCAGCCACTCGTTTTGGGATTTGAGAACATTTTATTACCGGCTGATCCAGAATATTGATCCTTAACTAAGGATTCCCACGAGTCTTCGGCAACGTGTCCCATAGCTAGGAACTATTTGCCAAAGAAATGGCTAGTAACTATAGTGTTATGATGCTATGCTATAACAACGAAAATGCAATACACCATATCTTGTTTGGATTCCAACATGTGATCAAAGTATAGTTTGTTAGCCAAAACAAAAACAACAACAACAACAACAAAACCCCGTTCATGTCAGGAGTAAACTTCTCAAACTAAGAACTGTGAGGTTCCCCCCCTCCCCCCACTCGTTTTCTTATTGCATCATAACTAGCCTGTCCATTATCTTCTCTCTCATCCTTCCTTTAATTCTCTCCCCAGTTATCTCCACTACTCTTACGAAATTTCCTAGTTCTTCTCTTTCATTAAGATCTACAATAAATAATTAGTTGTCTTTTTGTTTGTTTGTTTGTTTGTTTACAGAATTTATTTAATTAAACTCTTTTTTTAAAGACAATTCTTATTTGCCGCTGTGATTTTTCCATTCTTCTGAAACGCATTTCTTTGTTTTTTGCAACGGTAATTATCTGACTATTTTGAAAAAAAAAAGTAATTTCTAGAGAACAAAATAGGCTGGACAAATATTGTAGTCCCCCTCCCCCCTTTCCTTATATTCTGTAAGAAAGAAGTATTTCATAAGATGCATTTCCTTGAAGTGAAGTTTTTATTTGATATTTTATTAATCTGATGTTTAGGACCCGGTTTTCATCATAAAACAAACTACCATCTTAGATTATTAGTGGGCAAAGTGTTTAAATTAGTGTACAAGGCCGATTTACGTCAAGTTCTGCATTTTTATGGGAAAAGATGCAAGGTAGAGGAGCAGCCGTGTCCAGGAGTGTAGCAGTTCAACTTCTGTTTGTCCAGCTGTCATCAGCTTTAGCAAAATCCAGTCTCGGTGCTCAGTCCAAAGTGCCACGTCGGTGCTTATCATCGGTACTAGTACAGTAATCATAGTACGGCTGGTCTAAATTATCGCCTGGGTACTTGTCGCCAGTACTAGTACAGTAATCATAGTACGGCTGGTCTAAGTATAGCCTTGGTACTTGTCGCCAGTACTAGTACAGTAATCATAGTACGGCTGGTCTAATTATAGCCTTGGTACTTGTCGCCAGTACTAGTACAGTAATCATAGTACGGCTGGTCTAATTATAGCCTTGGTACTTGTCGCCAGTACTAGTACAGTAATCATAGTACGGCTGGTCTAATTATAGCCTTGGTACTTGTCGCCAGTACTAGTACAGTAATCATAGTACGGCTTGTCTAAGTATAGCCTGTGTACTTATTGCCATTACAAGTACAATAATCATAGTACGGCTGGTCTAAATATAGCCTGTGCACTTGTCGCCAGTCTTCTTATCTTATATCTTATATCCTTCCCGTGCCGTTAAACGTCACATAGGGCCCGCAAAGTAGTTCGCCAATTTTTCCTGTCTTCGGCTAGTCTTTCAACCTCATCAAAGGATTTTATGCCTGTTAATTTGGCCTCTCTTAATAATGTCCTCTTCAGAGTTTCACGCGGTCTGCCTCTTTTTCTTCGGCCTGTTGTGTTCCACTTGATAGCTTGTTTTGGGATTCTCTGATCGTTTCTTCTCATCAACTGACCAACATATGTCCATCTCCTTTTCCTTATCACCCATGAGACTGGTTGTTGTTCAGCCATCTGTCTTATCTCTGCATTGTTCTTGAATTCATTCCATTTGATGCCGAGTATTTTCCTTAGGCATTTGTTTTCAAAAGAGTCTAATTTCTTTTCTATTTCTTTAGTTGTTTTCCAGCTTTAACATGCATAAATGAGGGTGGATATTACATTTGAACTGAATAGTCTTAACTTGGTTTTTGTGCTTATAACTTTTGAATTCCATATGTTCTCAAGATTCTTGAAGATTGATGCTGCTTTTGCAATTCTGATCCTAACCTCCTTTCTAGTGTCACCATCCTGGTCTATGTAGCTGCCAAGGTATGCAAATTGATTGACTTCTTCAATATCTGTCCCTTCTATGTGTATTTTTCCATTTTGATTGAGAGGAATTTTCATTATTTTTGTTTTGTCCTTGTTAATTTCAAGTCCTATTTTGCTAGCCAGTGAAGACAGGCTAACTGTTTTTTCTTGCATGGAATTCACATTATTACTGATAAGAGTTATGTCATCAGCAAAATCAAGATCTTCTAGTCGGGTCCCATGTACCCAGTCAATACCTGTGTTACCTGTGCAGCATTTTTTCATTATGAAGTCTATTGTAATCCCAAAAAGTAAAGGAGACAGTATACATCCTTGTCGCCAGTACTAGTACAATAATCATATTACGGCTTTTCCAAGCAACTCAGTAATTTTACTTGTCCAGGAACGTTGCTCCATGGTTACTGTAGACTAGATATTTTAAATATGTGGTAAAATAGATTGGTAAGATAGATTAGACTGTCTACTCTCAGAACTGTTACAGGCTATTCCAAGAACTGTTATGGACTATTCTCATAACTGTTATAAACTATCTATTCTCATAACTGTTATAAACTATCTATTCTCATAACTGTTATAAACTATCTATTCTCATAACTGTTATAAACTATTCATAAAACTAGTACGACTGGTCAAAGTAACTCGATCCTAATTTTACCTGTCGTAGACCGTGGTGCTATAACTATTGTATATTATACATTTAAAAAATCTGATAAAACTATTTCAGATTATCTGTGCACAGAACTGTTATCGACAGTCTATTGCAGGAACTGCTGATCCTATCTATTCACAGAACTACTATCGACAATCTATTGCAAGAAGTTTTGGTCCTGTCTATTCTCAGAACTGTTATCGACTGTCTAGAGCAAGAACTGTTAGATACTATCTATCCCAAGAACTGTTATAGACAATCTATTGCAAGAAGTTTTGGTCCTGTCTATTCTCAGAACTGTTATCGACTGCCTAGAGCAAGAACTGTTAGATACTATCTATTCCCAGAACTGTTATAGATTTTCCTATGTCCAGAACGCGTTCTATGGGCAAGAATAAACTCACTAACTTGAGACGAGTATAACCACAAGAAAACCCATCACGATCTCATGCGCCACAACAAATACAAATTGAGGCCAAAAGTCTCCAGGCGTACAAAAGGCTGTGGGTGAGCCCTACAACATTGCAATCAGTCCCTATAGTTGAGCTACTCGCAGGAACTGTGATGCGAGTTTGTTCTGCCTGCGACGTAAATACGAAGATTATTTCGTTATACGCAGTACTCAATTTCCGTTTATCCTGCTAACGAACTTCGCTACCTTTGACCCACTATGAGATAGGGAAAATATAGTTCGGTCAACTAGGGATATACTAGTAATGAATACTGGCGGATGAATTTCATCAAACTTGATGAGAATGCGCGGACGGTGATGAGGTGGAACAGTACTGGCTACTGCATGGGCTAGCAAGAGTGTGTGGCTTTGTGTCTTGGGAGTTAGCCAGGAGGAAGTAGGGGAGTTGCTTTGTGTGGGTGTGGGTACGGGTGTGGCTGTATGTGTGAGCAGAAGTTCGTTGTCCGTACTTAAAACTGCGAGGCCGTAGGCAAATTTGTTTCTCGTGTTGTAGAAAATGTATTACAGAAAAAGGAAAAAGAAGATAAAAATATGTGGTTCAGCGACTGCCTCCAGTCTAGTGAGGATTATATTGTTTACGGATAGTATTAATGACGGACTGAGTGAGAGAGAGAGAGAGAGAGAGAGAGAGAGAGAAAGAGAGACCTGCGACAAGGAGAAAGCGTTTTCTCTATACTTGTTTTCGAATCCAAGCAGGAAACGAACTCATTTAAGGGAAAGGTCAGACTCCACAAATTAGATTCTAATTTCTGCCTGATATTAAAGTAGAATGTACTTAGTTAAAGGACGGAAGATGTGATAACACAAGGTTTACGACTACACAAAAACTGTCATAAAACCGCGATGAAATATCTGTAACGTCCAGGTAAAGAGAGTACAATAACACTAAATAATGCAGGGAACAAATGCCGAACTTCCAGACAATATCTTCTGTAGTTATATGTTGACGATGATTACCGTAGACTAAAACAATCTAGTCTAATGTAAGAGTTTACTCAGTTCAAGCTTTTTTACGACAGAATTCGAGACTAAAACAAGTTGGTCTAATGTAAGAGTTTACTCAGTTCAAGCTTTTTCTACGACAGAGTTCGAGAATAAAACGGTTGTTATTTGATGAGTACTGGCGGTACATGGAGAAATCTACTCTGTCTCTCTCTCTCTCTCCCCTTTCCGCTTTCCCCACCCCCTCTTTACTATAAGCCCAACACATCTCACAAGTCTCTATTTAAACATTCACAATACTCCACAATGCGCTGCTTTTTGCAAGTTATAATTAAGTATTCTTCTTCTTCTTTCTACAATTTTTTTTCCATTCTTCTTTGTTGCACCACGAGAATTCACAAGAATTTATCTTTATCTTCTTTCCCTGTTTCTTTGTCCTCTATGTTTCTGCGTGATCAAGGTGTAAAGTGAAACGTCACATATGTGGGCTCGTTGCTTAATACGTTTTTCCCACTTTTGGGTTAAATAATTTTAACATTTTATATCTACTGCTGACCAGTGCAGAAAAGATCTTGTCCAGCACTAGCCAATACCGACTACATCAAATCTAGCACTAAAAACCGACTACATCATATCTAGTACTATCTATATCGACTACATCAAAACTAGCATTATACCGACTGCATTATATCTAGCACAACCTATACCGACTACATCATATCTAGCACTACCTATACCGACTACATCATATCTAGCACTACCTATACCGACTACATCATATCTAACACTGACCAGTGCTAGCTACATAATATCTAGTATTAACCAGTACATGTCTGGCATTAACCAGTACAGACTATAACCAGTACCGACTATATCATAACTAGCATCAACCAGTAATTATTATACACCTAGCACTAATCAGCACTTATTTTACATCTAGCACTAACCAGTGCTTATTTTACATCTAGCACTAACCAGTGCTTATTTTACATCTAGCACTAACCAGTGCTTATTTTACATCTAGCACTAACCAGTGCTTATTTTACATCTTTTCCTGCACTAACAAGTACTGGCTATAAAATATCCAAACTTAAAGTGATCCACCATCATAACATATCCAACCATTACAACAAGAAAAGCAACAAACTTAGGAAAAGCTTGTATATATGGGCGTTATTATTTATAATAAAAGCAACGGGCAAGTAGTTTTTTTTTAATAACAAAACAACAACCAAGAAGAAACATGAGATCATCACTCGCATGTACGAGCAAAATCTGAGAAGGTGAGTACAAGATGTCTTCCATCGAGCTGAAATGCCAGAAAATTTCTCATTTTTCAGCTAAAGAAATATTGGCCAAAACAAGAAAAACAAAACGCGACATCTTTCTAATCTCTTCTGCAAGGATGCCAGTGTAATATTTCTATAACATTTTTTTGTGTATAATTTAAATGTCAGTTGTCTGAAAAAAATTATATTCGATCTTTCTTGAGGGGGGGGGGGGAGGTTTAATAATTACTTCCATAAACTGTAAGCCACACTGGCCTCTATTGGGTAAACGTATCTAGTGGCCAGTAAAGCGTCGTAATTTGTTTTTAAATCAAGTTGTTTTTTTGGTCTGTTAAATTAATGTGCTTATCGAGTTACAGACGGTTAAGCAAACAGTTGTAATATAGGACTTGGAAATTTTAATAAGATAAGAGAAGGAAGTAAGAGAACAGGATGGTCGGCTATAAGAGAAGGAAATAAGAGAACAGGATGGTCGGCTATAAGAGAGGAAATAAGAGAACAGGATGGTCGGCTATAAGAGAGTAAATAAGAGAACAGGATGGTCGGCTATAAGAGAGTAAATAAGAGAACAGGATGGTCGGCTATAAGAGAGTAAATAAGAGAACAGGATGGTCGGCTATAAGAGAGGAAATAAGAGAACAGGATGGTCGGCTCGTGTTCTGATCCTTGTACCTACTCTTTAATACTGAATCTAGGAAAAAAAAGTTCAATCAAAATGTTCCATCTAAGTTTCAAAGAGCACGGCAGAAAGGAGATAAACGACAGAAAGAAGAGGAGGGATTCTTCACAGAGAGAAGATGAGAGAATCTCTAAACAACAGAAAGAAGAGGAGGGATTCTACACAGAGAGAAGATGAGAAAATCTCTATACAACAAAAAGAAAATGAGGGATTTTACAAAACAAAAAGAATGTGAGAAATTTATAACAGAAAGAAGATGAAAGATTTACAACAGACAGAAAGAAGATGAGAGATTTACAGCAGAAAGAAAATGAGAGATTTACAGCAGAAGGAAGATGAGAGATCTACAGGAGAAAGAATATGAGAGATTTACATCAGAAAGAAGATGATATATTTACAGCACAAAGAAGATGAGAAATTCGTAATAGACAGAAGATAAGAAATTCACGGCACAAAGAAGATAAGAGATAGACATCAGACAGACAATGACAGATTTACAACAGAAAGAGGGTGAGAGGGCGGGTGGGCGGACGGACGGGTAGGTGGGTAGCCAACAAATTGTTATTTTCAAAGGATAAAGAATTGGACCTGCAGGCCCGTTTGACATTCTGCGATTCATCATACAACTTTCACTCAAATTTCATTCAACTTTCAAACATTCAGTGCAGTGCAGTAGGTAATAAATACATAAAGAGCATGAGATAAATTAAAATGACAGAACTATTACATTCAGCCTTCGAAGCACGCTTTCAGTAGCATATAAAACATGGTATATCCATGAGATAAATTAAAATGACAGAACTACTACATTCAGCCTTCGAAGCACGCTTTCAGCAGCATAATCCATGAAATAAATTAAAAACAGAGCACAAATAGGGAATAAAACATACTTTGCAACACCTGCTAAAATCCAAAATCCTGTTACAAAACACCAAAAAGTACAACATCTACAACACTATAATAAAACTAGCCATCATGTTTGGATCAGAAACATGGAGTACAACAAAAAAAAATAAAGATGAACAAGTGCAGGTCTTTGAAAACAAGACCATAGGAAGAATCTTTAGGCCCATAAAGGATACCAACAGTGAAGAATGGAGAGCTAGAAAGAAGACTGAAGCGAACAGCTTATTTAAATCCCAACGAATTATAAACGTCTTGAAACTGAACAGACTACGCTGGTTGGGCCATGTAGAAAGAGTGGAAGAGTTCAGACAAACGAAAATTATGTATGCACAAGAGATAAAGAGAACAAGACCAAGGGGTAGACCAAGACAGAGATGGAAAGACAACGTAGAAGAGGATATAAAAGAAATTGGTGTCACCAACTGGAGAGAGAAGATAAGGAACAGAGAGGAATAGAGGCGAACTTTATCTGCAGCAATGGCTCGGAAAGCTGAAGAAGAAGAAGAATACCCACGAAATATCAATATTATCACAGCCATACATTTACAACATCAAGTATTATTACTATTGTTATTACTATTATTACTATTAACATCAAGCAAAGACCAAAAGCAAAGATAGGCTGAACACTTCCAAGAAATACTTAATCGACCACACCCAAATGCATTAATAAATTTTGAAACTGATTTACCAGTTCCACAAATAAATGTCAACCTAGATGAAACTGTATTGCATGAAAATGAAACAGCAGTGAATCTAATGGCTAATAACAAAGCTGCAGGTGAAGATGAAATAACAGCCGAAATGTTAAGAGCTATTAACAGAGACAACATGAACCAACTACAGAGAACGTTTAATGAAGAAAAGGTCCCTTCTAAATGGAAAAAAGGAATCATTGTTAAAACACACACACGCACGCGCACACACACACACACACACACGCACACACACACTCACTCACACACTCACACACACACACAAACGCAACCTTAGCGACTGCAATAGAGTAACCTTACTATTCATTCATTCATTTGCATGTCCCTTGCGGAACTTTGCCTCCCAAACAGCACTCCTGTAGGCCTCTCGGTTGTAAGCAAAATGGCCTGCTGCTGTTGCATCCATTTCCAGATCGTCAACGATGTCTTGCAGCCATCTTCGTCTTGGTCTTCCTCTTTTTCTTTTTCCCATTATGTATCCTTCCAATACGGTCTTCTCTAAATTATCATGACGTTTAATGTGTCCAAAATATTTCAGTTTTCTCTCTTTAATCCTCTTCACTAGCCAGCCTTCTTCAATATTAAGTTCTTGTAGTATAGATATATTTGTTCTTTTTTGTGTCCACGATATTTGGAGAACTCTTCTGTAGCATTTACATTCAAAGGCATTTATGTGTTTCTCAGCTGTTTTGTTAAGTGTCCAGGTCTCACAGGCATATGTTGCTATGGGAAAGATGCATGCCCTTAAAAATCTTATTTTTGTGGTTCTGTCTGCTCCTCTCCACAGATTCTTTATTTGTTTTACTTTCTGAAGAGCGATAGATGTCCTCCTTTTAATTTCCCTTATTGTATCTCCATTATTAGTTAGTAGCGATCCAAGATATTCAAAACTCTCCACTTCTTCCAGTTTTTCCTCATTGATACATATTTCAGTTGCCTTGTTTGTTTTGTCAGTTGTCATCAATTTAGTTTTCTTTGCATTAAGATAGAGGTTACCTTACTATTAGTTGTGTCAAATGTATTTTGCAAAGTTATTCTGAATAGAATTACAGATATAATGGATACCGCTATGAGAGAATAACAAGCAGGATTTCGAAAAGGGAGCTGTCCCGACCAGATCTTTACTCTAAGAATAAAACTTGAAGAACATACTGAAAAGGACAAACCGTTAATCCTGAACTTCATAGATTTTAAACGGGTATTTGATAGTATACACAGAGATTCACTGTGGAGAATTTTAAGAATATATGGAATACCATCTAAAATTGTCAACATCATTAGAGATCTCTACAATGGATATGTTTATGCAGTCAAAACAGAAGAAGGAATGAGCGAATGGTTCCAGATTGAAACAGGCGTGAAACAAGGATGTATATTATCTTCCTTGCTTTTTGGAATTCCCATACACTTCATAATGAAAATATACTGCACAGTAAAAATGGGCATTGATTGGGTACTTGGGACTCAACTGGAAGATCTTGATTTTGCAGATGGCATAACTCTTATCAGTGACAATGTGAAATCAATGCAAGAAAAAACAGATAGCCTGTCTTCATTGGCTAGTAAAACAGGACTTGAAATTAACAAGGAAAAAAAAACAAAAATAATAAAACTTCTCTTTAACCAAGAAGAAAAAATATATGTAGAAGAAACAGCTGTTGAAAGGTACACCAATTTGAATACCTCAGCAGCTACATAGACCAGGATGGTGACACCAGAAAGGAAGTTAGAATCAGAATTACAAAAGCAGCAATGACCTTCAAGAATATTGAGAGAATATGGCAATGAAAAGTTATAAGCACAAAAAAAACAGGTTAAGATTATTCAATTCAAATGCAATATCCACCCTCATTTGTGCATGTTAAAGCTGGAAAACAAATAAAGAAGCAGACAAGAAAATAGACTCTTTTGAAAACAAATGCCTAAGGAAAATACTCGGTATAAAGTGGAACGAATTCAAGAACAAGGCAGAGACAAGACAGATGAGCAAACACCAGTCTCATGGATGATCACAAAAAGAAGATGGACATATCGGTCATGTGATGATAAGAAAGTCAGAGAATCTCAAAATAAGCTATCAAGTGGGACATAACAGGCCGAAGAAAAAGAGGTCGACCACGTGAAACTCTAAAGAAGACATTGTTAAGAGAGGCCAGTTCCGCATGAAATCCCTTGATGAGGTTGAAAAGTTCGCCAAAAACAGGAAGATTTGGCGAACTACCATGCGAGCCCTATGTGACCTTTAGGGGCACGGGAAGGAGGTAAGACGTAAGATACGTATAGAAAATAGTTATCACAGCGATATCGCTTCGCAAGTTAATATACATTAGGTGAACTATTGCACAAATTCTGTAAGCATATTCTGATTGTTACACAAGCGAAGGGTTGGAAGGAAAGTACAAGTTTTAAGCAAGAAGGAGAGAGAGAGAGAGAGAGAATGAATTATCTTTATTTTTAACGGGTAAAGAATTGGGCACGCAGGCCCGTCTTACATTCTACCCTTCATCACTCCATCTTTCATTCTTAACACACACTCGATTTAATAGAAGTATACAAATTACGTTAGGAAAAAAACATATCAAAAGAGTATAAGATTAAATTATTACATTCAAAGTAAAAGAAAAGAAGTAATTAACCTAATAAAATAGCCCTCACACACGCATACGCGCACACACAGAGACATACACATAAACAAAATACATTTTCAGTACAGATCTTCTATTATATATTTTTAAACAAACATTAAAATCATTTCTAACACTTATGTGCACGGAAGGCACCATGAAATAAATAAACAAAAGGTGGTCTTTCTACCCAGGCTAAATAGATTTTAATCTACAAACCCTCATCACACACGTAGTAAAGTTATCTAGCGAGCCCATGCGGGCATTAGAAAACAAATAAAAAGAAAAAGAAAATCATTTCTAACACTATCTAACAAATTGTTAGACAAACTATATCATTTTAGTACTTGATAGCTGGGAGGTATGGGTTGACTGGGTGCTGGTTATTCCATGGAGGCATATAGTTACAGGCAAGTAAATAATGAAAAAGGTTTGAGTTAAAAGATGAAGTACTACTAATGGATTTTAAATGGTAGGGAAGGGTGTTACAGAGCTGTACTGCAGAGTATGCAAGGTTTTTCTTGTACAGATCAAGCGTGGGTTTAGGAGAGAGAGAGAGAGAGAGAGAAAGGAGAGAGGCAGGGAGCGATGTATGACATCAATTCATGTTCCGAAAGCAGAGAAAATGATTGACAAAGTAGACGCTTAGAGAAATTCAAGGCACTCTGGGAGGTAGATTCAAGCGAACATAAATGAGACGTATACTTTTTTCTCTATTTACTTTCTCATCACTGCTTGGATATATTTTTATTCCAAATGACAGAAATATGAGCAGTTCAGCTCACAAAGAACAGAAAATCTGATAAGTTTTTGCTGGCGACTTTTGCTTCCTCTTTCATTTGATCTCTCATACAATCACGTTTATCTCTGACATAAACGTGTCACTTTGCTTCACGTTTATCTCTCTCGATGAGATTTGTATACATCGTCCATGCTGCTCTCTTTCTACAAATGTAGGCGATGTTATTGGAGATTATGTTATGTTATCTGCTTGGTTTTTTTTCGTGAATGTTTGTCCACTTTTATCTGTTTTTATCTTCTTTTTCTCACATGAATGTTTGTCCATTTTTATCTGTTGTTTTGTTTGTTCGTTTTTTTATTTTTTATTTTTAAATTTTTGCTACAGATGTTATCTCAAAGTATAACGTTCCATTGTCAACAGTATTATTTCTTGCCTTCCTCGTGAAAGAATTCTGTGTTTTTTGTTACATTTATCTCCGAAAATTTTTCTAAGTTACTTCTTTGTTACACTGTTATTGGCTGTCAATTTTTTTGTTGTTGTTGCTTTTAAAGTATCCAATACCTGTTTCAGCGGCTGTAACTCTCATCCAACTTTCCATATGTACAGAATGTGTAAGAGAAACATTAAAGTGCTGCCAGCATTGCAGTTAGGACAAGACCATAAATGCTCGGATCTTCTCCTTTGTAGGAGGAATCTCAATACAGTGCACGTACTCCGTAGCGCTGACGAGAACGCATTGTATAAAAGAGACGGTGTTAGTAGAGCAGGAACAAACAACTGTCAATCGTAGAAGCCGCACACATGTCCATCTAGCCGTTTCCCTTCGTATATTGCGTGTAAATATTAAAAATGTTAGTTAAAATTAAATTCAAGAACAAAGCACGTAAATGATAATTCTACGTTAAACTTCTACTACATCTATCATTGATGTTGTCAGTCACTTGAACAAAGTATAACATGCTTCCTGGTATGCAAAGAGAGGGATCTATTTGCTAACAGTGTATAGGATACTTTTAGAAGTAAAGCTTCGTTTATGTAGTAATAATAAACTTAACCATATTTAAAGTTACTGTTAAATTATGTTAACTTTTAGTCCCGCGGGTTAGCGCATTCACATGCGACCAGAAGACCTCAGGGTCAATTCCCTGTTGGGTCGGAGTTTTTAAAACAAATATACCGGCACCGCGGTCGAGTTAGTCTCAAGAAGGGAGTACAGGAGTTTCTCTAAGTAAGTCAGGGAGGAGAGGCGCTTCTGTCCCTTCCTCACAATGCTGTGGCCTTCAGATGTGAAGGCATTAACACTTCACACCTTCCTGCATGTAACATGCCAAAGAACATTTTTCTGTTTTAGGTTACAGCCAGAAATCCAGAATCTGGCATCATCACATTAAGGGCCCATTGTAAACAAGCAACATTTGACAGGAACTATTAGCACATATACTCTTGGGTGGATGCTGTGTCATGCGGCTCCGCTGTGTACCCCAACATCACATTCAGGACAGTCCCATAATACTCCGCCGTGTACACCAACATCACATTCAGGACAGTCCCATAATGCTCCGCTGTGTACCCCAACATCACATTCAGGACAGTCCCATAATGCTCCGCCGTGTACCCCAACATCACATTCAGGACAGTCCCATAATGCTCCGCCTGTACCCCAACATCCATTCAGGCATTTTTCTACTAATGGTTCCAGTCAGATGGTGGTTATTGATTATACGCTTTTTCCCACAAAATTTAGCTTTTCTTCATGCATCCTTCCTCTGTTCTAACATCGTCAGTCTCCTTATATTAGCATATTGTCCATCCATTCCCTCTCCTCGTCCTTCCTCTGTCCTAACATCGTCAATCTCCTTATATTAGCACATGGTCCATTCACTCCCTCTCCTCATTCTCCCGCATCCTGTCCAAAATGGCCTTGGCAATGTACTCCTTGTCCATTCTCATCCTGCCTTGTATTTCAGCCTGTCCAGCCAGTCTATCGGCCAGATCTTTTCTGTGCGCACCCGCATGCCTTGGACAGAACATCCACGTTAATCCCCTCTCACATGTGACTGTCCCACCAGGTTTACCCGTTCTCTTTGAAGAAAATTCTTCTTAAATTCCTCAGCATGCTCTGTAAGTCCGTCACAACAGCACCATGAGACACTTCCTGATATGCCAGCCACCCAGTTGCCTCCAACACCGCCTCAATCGCCACGCCCACGCTGGATGTAGTGACTGCAAAGGCACCCAGTCTCTGTGTTACAACTTTTCTATTTCAATAGGCGATAAAGCTCCATCCATTTTTACTTTCTTCAGTCACTGAGCCAACTGTATACACTCGTCTTTAGTCACTGAGCCAACTGTATACACTCGTCTTTAGTCACTGAGCCAACTGTATACACTCGTCTTTAGTCACTGAGCCAACTGTATACACTCGTCTTTAGACACTGAGCCAACTGTATACACCCGTCTTTAGTCACTGAGCCAACTGTATACACTCGTCTTTAGACACTGAGCCAACTGTATACACCCGTCTTTAGTCACTGAGCCAACTGTAAACACCCGTCTTTAGTCACTGAGCCAACTGTATACACTCGTCTTTAGACACTGAGCCAACTGTATACACTCTCTTTAGTCACAGAGCCAACTGTATACACCCGTCTTTAGTCACTGAGCCAACTGTATACACTCGTATTACCATATCGGAAAACCTACGCAGCCTGTTACACGGAAATCCTTGTGAATTTTATCCACATGTGGGTGACAACGAAGTACATATCAATGATGTGGCAGACAGACTTGCTGGACAGGCTAAAATAAACGGCAGACTGACAGTGGACAAGGGGGGACATTGCTGGGGCTGTACTGGAGAGACTGCGGGAAAATGAAGAGCGGGAATGGAAGAACAATGTAGCTGTGAGGAGATTGCTGGAGCTAGGACAAATTAAAGGTGCTGGCAGGAAACCCGAACTGTGTGGCAGAAAACACTTTGTAAACAACGAACTATTAGCAGACATACTATTGGATGGATGCTGCTTCATGGGGCGGAGCATATATGGGGTTGTCTCGAATGCGTTGGAGCAGGAGTCTGAATTTTGAACTTTGAACTTTGAACCTTGTGAAATCCACATTTTCTCCAACTCTAATGACGGCTACGCCAGACAAGAAGAAAGCAGAGATCAGTGACATCAGAGGAACTAGGAAAATCTAAGCTAAGAATGTAGTCTGAAAAAAATAGACAAAAAAATGAGATGTTACTTCAGCTTGTTAACTTGTACTTCAGCTTGTTAACAACTTGTACTTCCACTTGTTAACAATTTGTACTTCCGCTTGTTAACTTGTACTTCAGCTTGTTAACAACTTGTACTTCCGCTTGTTAACAACTTGTACTTCCGCTTGTTAACAACTGGTTTGCAGGAAGTTCGTGATTTAGGTCTGTCACACTTCAGGAAAAAAAAGATGTGTATGACATCAAAGGCTAGAATACGAAAGTCACGAGATATCTTGGAAGAGAAATGTGAACACATCAACAAAGAAGTCCAGAAGCTGGTTTAAGTGCTAGAGTTTGTGCACTACGATCTTCTCTGATTTTGTCTTGTTTTTTGCCAACATAAACAGGGTATTAAATTCTTAAATCCTACTTTTACTTTTCAAACATTAACTTGTCTGTCTCACACGAATAATTAGTGTATAAGTATATAAAACTAAGTATACAACTAAACACTAAGCCACTGCAGTAAAGCTGTGATAAGAAAATGTATAAACTAGGAAAAAAGTAGGAACAGCTTTATTAATTAACGACCACACACTTGTGACGTTTCAATCTGAGCCTTAATCATATAAAAACACATAGGACGAAGAAATAGAGAGAGAAGATGATATATACATTCACATGAATGCTATGCAAAAGATAAGAATGGAAATAATAGAATAAAACCTAAAGAATGGAGCACTTAGCTATGACTTGTAAGAAGCTGTGATTTGTAAGAGGCCGTGTTCAGAAGTGAGCATGGTGGAGTATAGAGGATGTTTAAATATATAGTTGTCATGTGTGATAGATGGATGCTAAATGGGGAAGGGGAACCGTGGAAAGGGGAGAGAGCGATACAATGGTAATCTAGGCGGAAGAGGGTGGGATAGTTGATTATAGTTTGGGTTGAGGGGTTGTAATCTGATGGTGTGAGGAGGTTCTGAATTATGAGTCACAAGTGAGAATGGAGTAGAGCTTAGTGCAGAGGGACTATGATTGTGGAAGAGGGGAATGCTGGGTGTAGCTGAATTGTGAGTCCAAACTATATGGTTCCAAAATGGAAGAGGGGAATGTTGGGTGTAGCTGAATTGTGAGTCCAAACTATATGGTTCCAGCGTTCCACATTCCTAAACGTTGTGGTTCTCAAGCGCCAGGCGGCTTGTGTCATCTGCGTGTCCTTATTTGATGGCTGTTACCAGAAAATCAGATTTGCCTCTGTGGTTAGCGCCACTGAAACGATTAGGGACTGGTTTCGAAGCATGTTGAGTGAAATCATAAGGTGATTCTGCATGCGGTCACCTAATCTGAGACCAGTTTCACCAACATAAGTTACAAGGATCTTTTGCATACGATGGCATATATCACATTACGGGACTCGCATGTGAATCCCTCATGGAGAGTGAGGATAGTTTTGAGAAAGGTGATCGTTTTCGTTTCCCAGACTACCGGGCAGGTAACGCAGCGGGGGAGGTTACATTTTCTGATGCCAGTAAATGCAAGGTTCCGCTTCAAGTGGCTATGGACGAGGATGTCCTTAAGGTTTGGCTCACGTTTGTATGCCAACAGGGGTGGATCAGAGAAGGTGTCGCGAGTGTTGGGGTCGAGCTGGATTAATTGTAAATAGCGATAAAGAATTTTCTTAACCATCTGACCATGCAGGTGATAATGAAGCACCAATTTAACTCTTCTCGATGGGGTAACAGGTTTTTTTTTTCTGAATGTCTCTTCGCGGCTCACTTTTTGGATACGGTTAAATGCTTTCCGAATGTCTTTTTCTGGATAGTGGCAATAATGGAAATAATAATTTGTTGGATTCATCCATAAAGTCCAAGTTGTCCTGATATAGATGGAGGAGTTGGGAGTATGGGATGGAGTTCTTACAAGCTACAGGATGAGAGGAGGTGTAAAGTAAATAGGTGTGGCTGTCGGTGGGTTTGTAAAATACAGAGGTGACAAGACTGTCTGTGTCAATAGATGTTGTGATGTTTAAAAAGTTGACAGATTTTTCCGAAATTTCATGAGTGAATTTGATGTTCTCATTCAGCGAGTTGGCGAATTCAATAAAATTTTCTAGCTCGGCCTTTGGCATTTTAGTGACTCCAATGGCACCATTGATGTATCTTTTATAGAATTCTGGAAGTCTGCCAGTGTAGGTTTCCCATGATTTGACTTCCAGGAAACCCATAAATAAGCATGCATAACTGGGATCCATTTTCGTTTCCATGGCATAACTTGTCTGTCTGTCTCTGTTTGTCTGTCATTTATGAACGCTCATTTCTAGATAATTCTATGTAGACCTTCCTTTCACCCTTACCTTCATTCTACGCCTTTATTAGTTCATTAATCTTCACTTCCTAGAGCGATTTTTACCAGTCATCTCACTCATCGTTGAACTTCTTCTTCTTCTTCTTCTTCTCCATGATGTGCTTTCCTGCCGATGCGATGTAGTCAGCATGTAGGCAGCCGATAAGGTATAGTATCGTGTCGGATTGGGAGTGGGTTATGGTGACTATTTTTTCAGTCCCTGGGTAGAGATAAAAAGCTGAGGCATGCAAGACCTCCGCTGTCACGGGGAATTTGACCATTTTTGCCTGCCCCGTTACCCAGACTAGGCCACTAGGGGTATCAACGAAGATATGACAGGGTCTTGATCAGTACTGATCCGCCAGCTCTGACTCTAGCATGTCCATCTATGGGTCGTTAACTGCCAAACTGCACAGCGTAGTCACCCTCAGCACTCATAATGTTACTATGTTACTCAGCATATCACTTACCATAGAACTCATTATGTTACTCAGCATATCACTTACCATAGCACTCATAATGTTACTATGTTACTCAGCATATCACTTACCATAGAACTCATAATGTTACTATGTTACTCAGCATTTCACTTACCATAGCACTCATAATGTTACTATGTTACTCAGCATATCACTTACCATAGAACTCATAATGTTACTATGTTACTCAGCATTTCACTTACCATAGCACTCATAATGTTACTCAACAAAGAACTCATCATAGCACCCATCATGTTACTGTGTTACTCAGCATAACACTTACCATAACACTCATGATGTTACTCAGCATGTCACTTACCATAGCACTCATAATGTTACTCATCATAGCACCCATCATGTTACTATGTTACTCAGCATGTCATTTACCATAGCACTCATAACGTTACTCATCATAGCACCCATCATGTTACTATGTTACTCAGCATGTCATTTACCATAGCACTCATAATGTTACTCATCATAGCACCCATCATGTTACTATGTTACTCAGCATGTCACTTACCATGGTACTCAAAATGTTGCTCAGCATGTAACTTACCATAGCACTCATAAGATTACTCAGCATGTCACTTAACATAGCACTCATAGTGTTACTCAGCATGTCACTTAACATAGCACTCATAGTGTTACTCAGCATAGAACTAATCACAGCACTCCTCATGGCACTCTTAGCGCTCATTATGGTACCCAGTATGAGACTCATCATACCACTCATCATTGTATTCACACGACACTTGTCATGGTACTTTCATGGCACTCATCATAGCACTCATCATGGTATTCAGCGTGACACTCATCTTCCATACCTGATTATGTCCCAAAACAAAACAGAGAAAAACTGGAAACCTAACAAAACAACCAATATTTCACTCCCCACCCCCCCCCCCCAAAAAAAAAGCTGCATCAGGGGGTAACAGAAAAGATGAAAGCAATAAATTAATACAGAAAGGAAATTTGATTTCATTCCCAGAAGGACTTATATAATCTGCGAGATAACTTCATTTTCCCCCTTATATATCATTTTTTTATAAAGTCCAGGATCAGACTCACTTAAACACCCACCCAACAATCGGAATATCTGGCGCGGGAAAATGGCGTTGTTTATAAAGACAGACAGCCGGCGTGGGGAGAACATGACAGAATATCGTCAAGTGGGAAAAGACTGACCCTGAAAAGAACAGAACTAAATGTAAATATGGAAGGACAAAAAAAAACCTACTGGCAAAAACAGAAAGTTAATATAACATCAATGTTTCTCAACCTTTCTTCACCGGTGGCCCCCTTCCGACCTTGCTTTTTTTATATGGGCAGCACCCTTTCCTCTTCCTCGTCCCATAAGAGATGGAGAAAAAGTCGCGTACACTTGCCTTGTAAACAGCCTGACTATATGTTTCTGTTTATACTACTTTTAGTACTACAATTTACACTTTACAGCAAACAATTACCTACACAGCTTTACAGTTAGTGTAGTTTATTACTTGACCAATGTGAAGTTTGAGCTTGGTGAAGTGAAGGAAGATTTCTTTTCTTTTTTTTTTTTCTTTTTTTATTTCAGGTTACAGTGAGGGTATGCGTTAAAAGTGGGTAAACTTCTGTTCCCTATGTCCAGGCGCGGACGTTTCTGGGTCAACAAATAACTCGTTCGACTCAAACCTGATCCGACCAAAGATGTCGACCAAAGATGTCGTGGGAAATGCTGTAAAAAACCCAACATTTTTCCCATTCTTCTTCAAACGCTGTGTAAACTTTCTGGAATCTGCAATGTTTATCCAAAAATAATGTTTTTTTTCTCGTTCAAAAATTGCTTGCGCGTTCAAATTGCTCTGTAAGCCGATGAGCAGTTCTTGCAATGTTACGCCAACATCAGCAGCAATCACCGCAAGTGGATCCACTTATCCATGTCGGTATATCCATATCCAGCAGATCACGGACATGATCTTCTTTGTCATAATTTAGCTGCTTCAAATGGTCCACATACAGGAGTATGTCATTATCTTTTAATTCAGAACTCACTGCAGCCAAGGAAGAAAACTGAGCAAAGTCCGACCCCCAGCATTGTTTTGTTTACAGCTTCAGTTTTCCAAGAAATACCGTAATACTCTCTTTGCATGACAGAAAGTTAACAGTTTCTTCCCTGTAGTTTCCTATTTAACAAGTTAAGTTTTTTCAAAAATAGCGCAAAGACAAAATATGTCACATTATCATTCTTATATTTTTCTTTGTTCCCTTGATGCGGAGGCTGCTGATTCTTTCACTGGTTGCACAGAAGCCCATCACTAAGTCCCATACTTTTCTCTTGACAGCAGAATCTGTCCCACGTAAATCTGTCACAGGTTTATTCCATTGGTAATACCTCCGTGTAGTAGTACCATCTCTTCTATGACTGTTATATCTTCTCCAAGCCATCTGATTTCCTATAATACTGTAACGTCCATGTCACACCTGCTTAGTTCATTTGTTAATTCTTTACCTGCACTTTGTCTGTATCTCTCTCTCTCTCTCTCTCTCTCTCTCTCTCTCTCTCCGAACCTTAAGCTGATCTTTTGTTTTAGTTTGCTGACCACTGAAAAATGTCACAACCACGTCCCACAGAGAAATAGAACTACGACGACAGCAACCCCTAGATAATCAACAGATTTCTGTACACAATAATAAGCGTGTAAAATCTTCATTACTGGCCTCACGAAACTGTCCGAACAGACGATTTTGAAGTGCATTCGATTGTATGTTGTTGTCTGCATTTACTACGACACTTCGAGACTGAAGGTCGGGACTTTGCTCATGTGTTCTGTTTTTTTTTTAATCAAATGTTGCCAGTGAACCACGCAGGGAACACAAAATACTTCTGGGACAACACGTTTAGAGAATTCAGTTCCTTGTATATACATGTCATGGAAGCAGCACTATCAGTAGCACATGCCATGTTTTGTAAAGGAATATCATTTTCAGTGAATTAACTCTTTAATTCTTCAAAAAAACTGTTTCACTTCCAGTATCTATGCTAGACTTTCGAGCGAAAAGCTTCTCTTCTCTAAATGTGTCTTCATCCAATATCTTACATAACCCATCAATATTGCCGTGTTATCTGACAAACATGATTCATGAACTTGCCAAGCAAATTTCTTGACTTTTAACTGGGAAACAATTTGCTTTTTAACATCGTCTGCCGTTTCATTGATACGCATTGACCCTGGTGAGTTGCTCAAAGGAAAGGGTAATTTCGCGAGAATTTTGGCTCATGACAAACGAAATCACAACAGACACCGCTGGCAGCTCCAAAGATTCACCTAAACTGTGCAGTTTGCCTTATTTTTGCTATCAGTTTTGATACTTCGTAAGATGCTATTATACCTATGTCTAATTTAGCTGTGCCCTGGACAGCAAAAATAACTAATGAAGAATGTATGAGAAGAGCTGGAAAGACAAAAAAATCTTGTCAAAAAGATAAGAGAGAGACAATGTACTTTCATAGGACGTGCAATGAGAAGAGGGGGTATTGAAAATATTATAACAACAGGAAAAATAGAAGGAAGAAGATCAAGAGGAAGACCAAGAGAAATGATACTGGACAGTCTGGCGGGATGGTGTGAGAGGAGATCACCAACTGAGCTGATGGCCTCCATGAAGGATCGTGTACTCTGAAGAAGCATAATAGTCGCCAGGGCCCCTGATGATGATGATGATGAATTTAGCTGATTTCTAAACAGATATTTGCTTTACTGTAGATCTAGTTCCAAATTATCCCGCAACAGTTAGAAAAAGTTCAGTGAGGTGTCTTTCTTGTCTGCATGTGACTTCTCTGCAGATTTTCATTACAAACAATAGTCATACATATTCAACACACAGGCAGCGTATGGTCTTGTGATGAAAGAACAGACCCGTAGCTAACATAAGACACTGGGTACTGCTGACATTTCTTCTTTACCGAGCTACATATGGAGTTAATCTGATAGGAAAATAAAACAAAACAACAACACATACTATTTTTATATACTGATATTTTGGTAGTATAAAATAATATTAGATATACATTTTTGCATATTAAAACCAAAAACAAAACGTGAAAACACGAAGATTAAAGAAACTACCATATTAAGGACACCTGTATTAACATTAAGCGTAAGGACTTTTGAACATTGACAAGTTTGTTTGTATTTTTTGTTTTTCTCGTTTGGCAATGATCTACTTCAGTTTCCTCACCCAAGTTATTTTCAACAGCTACAAATACTACAGAGAAAAAAAGGTCAGGGCCACATATCACATCTCACTATGTTAAACATACACAATTTAGAAGTGAATTATATTTAATCACATTGCTCTTCCGTCACTTGGGCATCATAGTGTGACAGTTTCGTGCAGAGTAACAAACTTGTATGGGAGTAACTGATGATTATCTGGACATGCCCTTCTTTCTGATATTCCAGCAGGTGAAATAAAGATGGCCAGCAACGTGTGTGCCCTCCACGAGCGTTGATACAAGCTCATGAGTAAAGTCAACCTCCAGACAGTGTGCCGGTGGATCGGCTGCCAGTTCTGCTGCAGGTTTTGACAGAAAAGCTGGTGGATGGTTACCTCTTGCTGTTCGTCCCAAAATGTCCCAGAGATGCTCAGTAGAGGTCAGGTGGGAGTGCTGGCCAGCCCATCCTGGGACATGGTAGGACTGAGGAAGTCAGTAACAACACGTGCTCTGTGGAGACGGACGATGTCATCTTGGAGCTGGGCACCTCGCCCAGTAGCCTGAAGTGCTGACAGTACAAGAGGCTGAACAATATCGTCTGCATACCTAATTCCTGTGAGGTTCCTTCTGACCCGACGCAGGGAGATTCTGCAGTTCATTACAATGCAAAGCACATCATGACTGAGCCAGCTTCATAGACTTCATGCTCCCAAACTGTGGCATCCTTGAGCCGTCTCCACACATGAAATTCTGCCATCGTTAAAGGACATTGTGAACTTTGACTTAAGAGTACCGTGGAGCTCTGCTTACGAGTCCATGCCAGTGCAGGTCGATACGAAGCAAGACGAGCAGCGGGAAGACTTGTGTCAGGTGGAGATGTACTGCAGAACGTCTTGAATGAAGATTTACCTCATGTAGCCTGTTCTGAATCGTTTGGTCGCTGACAGTGGTGTTACTTGTTGCTAGCAGACGCGCCCTGATCGCGCTGGCGGTCTCTTCTTCTTCTTCGTTCGTTTCTACCACCAAGATCGCCCCATGATCCTGTGGAATTTATTCTTGTGGTCGACGATGTTTCCCGTGGTCCCCCTGTGGTCCCCGAGAGGCCCACAAGAGATACCTGAAGATCACAAGAGGTTCAGAGTATCGCGGGGCTTGGGCCTGAACTCTTGGTGTGTCACAGAAGCGGGATTGCATGACACCATGGTTTTCGTTGCACTAGTTTAATCTAAAGTTGGACTTTCTCACCGGAAAACCTCGGCGTGGTTTTGATATCAAGATATCCCCGCTGGGTGAGAGGTGGTTGCCCATCCAGCCTAGAGTTGGACCTTCTCACCGGAAAACCTCAGCGTGATTAGGATACGCATACATCCCCGCCGGGTGAGAGGTGGTTGCCTACCTAGACTGCACTGGTCCAGTGTCTCTGACTTAAGCATTTTGTGTTCGTGGCCGCTACCCTTCCTAGTTGTGACAAGGACGGAGCTTTTGTCCAGGAGGACGAATCCTCGCCACTATTAAGTTTTACCCCTGGGTTGAGCCAGTTTAGGCGTATTATCCCAGTATGGGCGTGTTTAGGACATGACCGACCTCTAGAGTAGAGGTACCGTGACCTGAGTAGCCATCAAGTTTCGCCCCTGGTTTAAGCTGATTTAGGCATATTTCACCAGTATGGGTTATATCCACGTGGCCGGCTTCTAGAGTAGAGGTGCCGTGGTATGAGTAGCTCTCGCCGCAAGACTACTGGACATACCGATTAAGCTTCACTTTATCCTTTCCATCACCTTTTCACATCGGCGCCGCATGACAACCCTAGTTGCTTTTTCACATTTTCTTCATTGGCTGGGAGGAGTTTCACTCCAAGCGCTGCATCCGCAGAATCTCGCCAGCAGTGTCTTAGTTTAACCCCTGGGTTAAGCCGGTTCAGGCCCGGTATGAATGCACATAGGACGTGATCGACCTCTAGAGCAGAGGTGCCGTGATTTGAGCAGTCCTGATCTCGAGACTACTGATTACTTCACTTAATACTTTCTTTCACCTTTTCCACAGTGGCGCCGCGCGGCAACCCCATTCGCACCTTTCTTCATTGGCCGGGATGAGCCACACTCCGGCACGACAGCTAAAGAATCCCACCAGCAGCGGGTTTTAAATCAGAGTTTCCCTAGTCTCAGATGAGCTACCACAAAGATTCTCATCTACCCGAAACGTCTGGCTTTCAGGCGCCAGATATTCGCCTTCGCCCCTTCTCCTGTCAGTTTGAACAGTTGAGAAGGCCAGGAGCTGGACTTGACTGTCAGAGGTTGTTTGAGACGCACGCCTTATAGACATTTAATTGGAATGGGGAGCGTATCCTTCACCCCACCTCAGGCTATGACAGTCCTTAGAACCATCTAAAGTCACCAGTTGGGACGCCGCGCCCCGCGAAGGGCAACGACGATTGGTTTTGAACAAGTAAAAGCGTTCTTTCCACGAGGGTCGGAGCTTGGTAAGCATGTATTAGCTCTGGAATTGCCACAGTTATCCAAGCAGGATCGTGTCATCTAAGGAACATCGACTGATTTAATGAACCATTCGCGGTTTCACCGTGAGACAGTGTGAACTTAGACATGCATGGATTAATCTTTGAGGCAAGCATATGACTACTGGCATGATCAACCAGATAGTTTTCTTAACCGAACCTTAGTCGGATATCTGCCGACAGACCGACGCGGGACAAGGGAGACAGCGCTCTGTTCAGAGCGGATCCCTTTCCAACCCGCGACGTTTCATTTTCTTTAACCACGCGCGGGGGCGGCCGGCTCTTTCTGCTCTAACGAACGAGAAGAAAGCCCGGCACCCACAACCAACGCACATTACATACTGCAGACCCGATATTCTTTGCGAGAGATGAGCCCATTTCGAAAACATCGGTCGACAAAACCGTACTACACCGTTAGCACGTTATAGTCTTCGCTCGACAGACAAACCGCTGGCTTCTTCATAGAAACTCCTTAGCTCTCGCCGTCCGAGAAGGGAGCGAAAACCTTTCTTGTATTGGCACATCTTCTTGAAACCGTACCAAGGCACACAGTCTGTCAGCATCACCAAGTCGTCTGCTAATCTCCCGTATTGGTACATCATGAAACCATACCAAGGTACACAATCTGTCAGCATCACCAAGTCGCTTGGTAATCTCCGGCACTAACACATCTTCTTGAAACCGTACCAAGGCACACAATCTGTCAGCATCACCAAGACGCTTGGTAATCTCCGGCACTAAAACATCTTCTTGAAACCATACCAAGGCTCGCCATCTGTCAGCATCATTAAATCGTCGTCTCTGAGACATTGTTAAGCAGTCCCACCAACCCGACCATAAATTCCCTTGTACAGGAAAAAAAATGACTGAACTGTGCTCAGTACAACACAGGCTGCAGGTACAAGACATTCTTGTCACTGCGGGAAATACATCCTTCCTAGGGTGAAACGTGCAAAACTTTGAGAATTTTCTTGTGGTTTTCTTGAGGATTTGGTGTTCCTATAACAGCTTTATTTATCGTGCTACGGGTGAAAAATTGTCACCATCACGTGGTTTATTAATGCAGCTAATCTCAGCAGTCAGCTGTCACGCATCAATCATTTCAATTTTTGTGCAATATTTTTTTTCTAGCCACACTCCAAAAATAATTGCGGCCCTTGAGTTCTTTTGTGTAGTATGACGTCAATTTAACCAGTGTTTTAGCGTTGATAACAATGACAACAACGGGATCACGTGGCAGAGACTTCACAGATTAGTCTGCAGAGATCAGCATTAAAGCCTACCCAAGTAATTCAAGTTATTCGCGATCAAACGCTGGAAGAGGAGTTGAAATGATGTTCATAGACGTCATCGCTTAAAAGACAAGGATGAAAGGTCCAGGGAAACTATGGCGGTCCAGAAGGTGACGTCTGGGTTCCTTGTTTCGGATACCGACAGGGGAGAGTAATGAGCACGTTCTCTGACCTTAACAAGACAGTGTTTACAGTATGATACACTTTGATTTTCTGTTGGCCATCGAGATGTTCCGTGGGGCCCCGATTTTCACGTTTTGTTACCTGTGACCCCCTTAAATTATCATGTGCTCCAGGGAGCCAAATAAAAAAAAAACCCAGTTGAGAAACACTGATAAAAATAATATTGCAGAAAATGTTGAAAGGAAAACAATTAAGAATAATAATCGCAAACTTCCAGCCATGAAAGATGTATCCGTGAGAAAATAAAGAACAAATCAAACAAAATGGAAGTCTGTAGTATATTTTTGTAATAGGAAAACTAACGCAGAGAACATTATTTTAAAATGAAAAGCTATCATGGAGAGCAGACAACAGAGGAGAATAGTGAGCTAGAAAGAACACTGAAATGAACAGCTTATTTAAATCCCAACGAATTATAACTGTCTTGAAGTATTATACTGGCTGGGGCATGTAGAAAGAATGGAAGAGAACAGATAAACGAAAATTATGTATGCACAAGAGACGAGGGAAACAAGACCAAGGGATAAACTAAGACAGAGATGGAAAGACAACATAGAAGAGGATATGAAGGAAATTTGTGTCACCATCTGGAGAGAGAAGATTAGGAATAAAGAGGAAGGGAGGCGAACTTTATCTACAGCAGTGAGCCTTAATAGCTTGGAAAGCTGAAATCATAAATAATTAACATTGTTGGTCATTACAGTACAAGTTACTTCTTCGGATGCTTACAGTACAGTTAGCTCTGGTTTAGTGCAGAAGAAGAATAAGAAGAATAAGAAGAAGAAGAAGAAGATGCTGATGATGATGATGATGATGATGATGATGAATCATGGATAATTAGAAAGGATACAGATTCAGAAAAAAGCACTTTCAGCTATCTCAATGAGGACAGTATGTTCTTCAACACCAGCTTTAAAGAGGATGGATTTTAATTTTCAAAAAATGCCTGACAGATCAATGTAACTTCCACATCCTTCATCCTCCCCAACAGCACTCCTCCACGAAATTGAAATGGCCTGGAGTGCTCTTTCTCTCTCAAGTAAATAACAGTGTAGACCCTCCCCTAGAACAGAGGAGAAAGCTAATGGTCTCCAGCTGGCCTCATGGTCCCCAGCAAAAAGATGGAGCATGCTTTTTGTGTAAGACATTAGTGACTATGGCGTGCTGTAATGGATCAGAAACAGTTGCCCGCTGTGACCCTGTCTTGTTCTCTTACCACTGATGATCTACGGGCCAGTATCTTGTTATTTACTGTTAGTTATTAAATTTTCTCTTGTGAAACAGTTCATCTTGAGCCCATCTCCGATACGCGGCATACAGTTTGCGCGCGCGCGCCTTGTATATAAAACGAGTAAAGCTGCAGTAACAACTTTATTACCTATATCCTTCTCTTCTCAGTCGGCTTCTCAAATAATCATCATCATGTGGATTTGACATTTACTTTTTAACTCCTCGTCGTTATCATCGTCTAGTGCTGGGGCTGATAAACGTTGATTATCTTTGGTTAGAGATACGCGCAGTATTTTTTTTTTGTGTTCATTTAGTGCAGCGGTGGTGTGCACTTGCCTGCTGATCAGGTCCTTGGTTCAATTTCTCACTCTGGCGGAATTTTTTCGGACCGAAATCGACTCAACTCAGCCTAAAAAAAAAAAAAAAGATTTATTACCTGAGATTTTCCTAGGAAAATAAAGACAACGAGGACAGTCCCTACTTCCATGTAGTAGTCTAGATTTGTGAAAGTACTAACACTTCATACCCATTCGGCATGCAAATCCCATGGGGCATGGGATATAGATTTTGCTGTTTCATATAAAGTTCTGCCTATTTCTCCAACCCCCAGCAAACCAGGGTCGTCACTCTAACACAGTCAGCCCCGCACCCGTAATTCTTACTTTGCTCATGTGTACCCGATAACTTAATAAAACAGCTGAGAAACACATAAATGCCGTTGAATGTAAATGCTACAGAAGAGTTCTTCAAATATCATGAACAAAAAAAAGAGCAAATATATCAATACTACAAGAATTTAATATTGAAGAAGGCTGGCTATAAAGAGGATTAAACAGAGAAAACGTAAATATTTTGGACATATTAAACGTCATGATAATCTAGAGAAGACAATCTTGGAAGGGTACATAATGGGAAAAAGAAAGAGAGGAAGACCAAGGCGAAGATGGCTGCAAGACATCGTTGATGATCTGAAAACATATACATCAGCAGCAGGCCATCTTGCTCACAACCGAGAGGCCTACAGGAGAGCTGTTAGGGAGGCAAAGTTCCGCAAGGGACATGCAAATGACTGACACAATAATCATAATTTGTTATTATAGAGATACAAGTTTTAAGAACCGTGTTACTGTATAGCTCTAAGAATTATGTTATTGCTGACAGAAAAGCTGAATTACAAGCTTGTACAAGAAAACTGATGAACATCAGCTTTACGTGACAAAAAAGATGACATTGGACCTAACCTGACTCCTAGCGCAGGAAAGATCATAAAATCAGCCAATGGAAGCTATCGTCATGATCCAGCCAAATCTATAGACTATTCTGAACCGTTTTGAATTCAGAAAGTCTCTACACAGACCGAAAAACCCAAACTTGAGACCCAAGAAAAAAGAGCATGTTGTTTACATCGTGGATATAATTTGTGGGAAACACAAAAAAAGACTAATAATGGGATTCATGGCATCTACTCACTTTCATGAGTTAACAGACATAAGAAAACTGCATAAATTATGTTGATGAATGTATCCTCGAAGCCACACAGCAATTAACGAAACATTATAACCCGGACATGCAAGTAACAGAAACAGTATCAATAATTTCATAAATAACCGACGTTGTTGGTCATTACAGGAAAAAGTTACCTCTTCAGACGGTTACAGTACAGTTAGCTCTGGTTTAGTTTCTGTTAATGTTTCCTGTAATGTGACCGGACTGTTCGAAATGGCACTAAATTACTATGCATGTAAAATGTAGTAATTAACCACAGCCCCAAGTTAATAATCTCATCATGTAATGTAGACGTCACTTACTGTGTTATTATTTGATTTAGTCGCGTGGAGCTGCCATCATTTGATTACAATAAAAAAAATTATGTTATTATTTGCTACAGTCCTAACGTTTAAAGTCTGAAACTAAAATTGGACGCTGCAACTGTTTTTGTCTAGATAAATGGCTTTCAGTATCAGGTCGCGACCCAAATTATGGATGGGTGGGGGGAGGGGGGGTCAGGTTCTTAAGAATATATTATGAAAGAAATAAAAAAAAAAATGAAAAGTTCAAGCTGAAGAAAAAAAATTACAAAATTTTAATGAAATTCTACTAGTTTTGTGTTTTCAAACCTATATATTAAATTAACAAGATACACACTCGGTAATATTTATTGAGATTTTTTTTTTCTGAATCTCTTTATTTCTATCATTTTCATGGGTCACGGGTCACGTATCCAATGCTAAGTTAAAGTCGCGCTAAGAAAACAATTTGGGAACCGCTGGTCTAAATAATACTGTACTTGAAAAGAAATAGGCAAGGGTTATACACTAGAGGATATCTACATGACAGTGTAGCAAACCAACGCTAAAAAAAATAAACAGATAAACGCTAGAACGCTTCAGGATCATCATCTCTATCATCATCATTATGATTCATCTCCTGACAACTGCACAAGTGTTACAATCTCTTGCATGAGGGAAGGAGTTCTATGTCAGTAAAATAAACTTTCCAAACAGCGGGGTTTATAATTTAAAGACTAAACCACTGCGTTAATTAGTAAAGTTAAGGAAAGACTAACCCCCGACGTGGTGGGAGTTACAAGAAACGCGGTATTGTACCTAGCAGAGCAGGGTTTGCCTTTTGCTTGTTTTGTCATATAGCGTGTCCATTCTTGTCTTTGAAATAGTCTTAATATAAAATGGTCTCAGTGTAAAATAGTCTCAATGTGAAATAGTCTCAGTGTGAAATAGTCTCAATATGAAATAGTCTCAATGTGAATAGTCTCATTGTTTTGCTAGAATGCCTTCCTTGGTGAGTGTGATGTTTAGAGTGTCAGTGATACCTTGGCTCATCATTTCCTCACTCCCTTTCCCTCCCTTCCAATGTCCTTGGTTCATAATTTCCTCACTCTCCTTCTCTCCCTTCCAATGTCCTTTCAGCGTTTTCCGAAGGCTCTTCTGTAACATCTCATCCCGAAAGATGTAGCCCTCTTCTGTGTTATTAATGTCCACCATATGCACCTGTGTGTTGCTAATGTCAACCATTTGCACCCGTGTGTTGCTAATGTCCACCATTTGCACCTGTGTATTGCTAATGTCCACCATTTGCATCCGTGTGTTGCTAATGGAGGCAATGCAAGATAACTGGACAAAGCCACGATAACTGGACAAAGCCACGATACTCGGATACATCGCCTCGCCAATTTCCAGACATCGTTCCGTAGGAGAAGAGCAAAACTCCTCCTCTGGCAGCATTAGAGATTAATGAACGACCAGTACTGCAGCAACAACGCCAGTACATTTAAGTCATTGTTTAATCGTAGCCGACCACGGTAACCAGAGAGCATTGCACCCTCTACATATTTTCACAGTACACATTTTCCCAACTCGTTCTTATCCACCTCACAGTAAATCTGCATTCACCCCTTAAATCTCTCAGTATGTTAGAAGTACATGATAATCAAAACAGTCATTTTCTGATTCGGGAAAATCGTGTCTTAAAAACTGTTGGATAAAACCATGAACCTTGTGACTTTACCTAGACCGATTCTCACATTGATTTTTCTATTCTCTACAGGTAGCTCTGTAATGACCAGTTGTTATATTCTCTACAGGTAGCTCTGTAATGACCAGTTTTAATATTCTGTAGGTTCTAAGGACTGTAAATGCGTCTCAAACAGCCTCTGGCAGTCAAGTCCAGCTCCTGGCCTTCCCGTGGCAGAACTGTTTAAATTGACAGGAGAAGGGGCGAGGGCGAATATCTGGCGCCTGAAAACCAGATACTTAGGGTAGATGAGTGGCACGTTTGGTAGCTCATCTGCCGCTGTTGGTGAGATTTTTCAGTTGCCGTGCGTGGAGCGGTGCTCCTCCCGGCCAAAGAAGAAAGGTGCAAATGGGGTTGCCGCGCAGCATCACTGCGGAAAAGGTGGTAGAAAAGATAAAGCGAACCAAACAGTCAAATCACGGCACCTCTGATCTGGAGGTCGGCCACGTCCTGGGTGCAGTCATATCGGGTGAAATGCATGAACCGGCTTGTCCCAGAGGTTAAGACACTGCTGGCGAGACTCTTCAAATGCCGCGCGTGGAGTGAAGCTCCTCCCGGTCAAGGAAGAAATGCGGAAAAGAAATAAAGGTTGCTGTGCGGTGCCGATGGGAAAGGTGGTGGAAAGGATAAAGTGAAGTTTAATCGGTATGTCCAGTAGTATTGCTACGAGAGCTATACCACGGCACCTCTGCTCTAGAGGCCGGCCACGTCCGAAATACACCTACTCTGGTGAAATATGCCTAAACCGGCACACACCAGGGCTGGAACTTGATGGCTAGACATGTCATGCCACCTCCGTTCTAGAGGTCGGTCACGCCTGATATACACCCATACTGGTGAATTTTGCCTAAACCGGCTCACACCAGGGGTGAATCTTGAAGGCTATGCATGTCACAGTACCTCTGCTCTAGAGGTCAGTCACGTCCCAAACACGCCCATACTGGGATAATACCTAAACCGGCTCAAACCAGGGGTGGAAGTCACTAGTGGCGAGGATTCGTCCTCCTGGACAAAAGCTCCATCCTGGTCACAACTAGGAAGGGTAGCGGCCACGACCGCAAAATGCTGAAGTCGGAGACACTGGACCAGGGAAGTCTAGATAGGCAACCACCTCTCACCCGGCGGGGATGTTTGCATATCCTAATCACGCTGAGGTTTTCCGGTGAGAAAGTCCAACTCTGGACTGGATGGGCAACCACCTCTCACCCGGCGGTGATACACGGGTATCTCAAAACACGTCGAGGTTTTCCAGTGAGAAGGTCCAACTCTGGCCTGGGTGGGCTACCGCCTCTCACCCAGCGGGAATGCACTGATATCCTAAACACGTCGAGGTCTTCCGGTGAGAAAGTCCAACCCTAGACTAAACTGGTGCAATGAAAACCACGGTGTCACGCAATCCCGCTTCTGAGACCCACCAAGAATACAGGCTAAAGCTCTGTGATACTCTGAACCCCTTTCGGGGACCACACAGGAGACCACAGGACCTAACGAGGACCACAGGCATAAATTCAGTAGGATCACAGTGCGGTTTTGGTGGTAGAGGCGAACGAAGAAGATGAAGAAGAAGAAGAAGAAGAATATTCTGTACAGGTAGGTCTGTAATGACCTATCAAAATGGTGTCTACGAAGAATACTTAAAGAGATGTTTGGCTAAAGACTGAGACTAAAGAGATGTTTGAGAACACATGGCAAGAAATCGAGTATCGACTATACGCTCTCCTGGCCATAAACAGGGCAGAAGTTGAAGTGCAGGAATAAAGTTAAAACAAGTTTTGTGAGCTAAGATAAAGTTCGTCCTATATCTTGTCCTTTATCTGTGTAAGAAATATCTGAAATGAATGACAGACATAAAGTTCTTCATTTCATTTTTTTTCGTTCCCTTTGTGTTTTGGGGTTTTTGTTTTTAGTTTTATTTGTACGTGTATATGGAGGATCAGGCAAAGATTAGTGAACAGTAGTGAATTGTGGACGTTTGTTAAAAAATTTGAGATAACAAACTGGTCTATGTATAAATTAATTCTTTTTTAAAATTTTGATTGATTCTTAACTGATATTTAATTCGTTGTGCAACTAGTTTACTTCGTTTGTTTGTTATTTGTTTGTGTTAAAAATGAAATGCAGAGTTATATTATTTTATTGCGTTTCGTAAGGGACTCCGAGTGCAGTTTTGTAAGTCTGTGCAGAATTTTTTCTGGCCTTTCCTTAAATCATTCCACTCTCCCTACTTCGGCCTACCTTAGAGCAGTGGAAGCCCTCATTCCCCCCCCCCCCCACCTCTTAAAAACTTCCGGGCAGCGCATCAATGGTTGGACCCACGGGGTTGCTGTCACGTGACTCTCGGCCTCATATTATATTTGGTCTTATTTTTGCAAGCGAAAACCATTGCTCGGGCAGAAACCGCCACATAAGAATGGCTGCTAAAACCATAACATACACACACATACACAAATAATAATAATAATAATAATAACAGCCATGAAATGGACTCCCAAGAACTCTTGGTTGCCTCCTTTCTTCCGATGTTGAGTAATTGCTAGATAGAATAGCAGAAAGGAGTCTAATCATATAATGCCATCTCTACGCCACTCTGGATTTCAGGAAAGGACATTCGATGTTTTCCTTGGCTAATCTTGTAAGATAAAGGCAGTGTCCGGCGAAAATGTGATAATTCTGGAGAGCATGATGAAGGTGATGGCGACGACGCGTGCTGGCGATGTTAACGCCCTCTGATGTCTTTGAGATGGGAAAACTGAGAGAGTTAGTTCAGCGGATATGTTTGTGTGTTTTCGGGGACGGTGCGATATTTAATTATATTACTGAGATTTAATTTTATGTTATGTAATCCAGCGTAGACTTGGTCATATATGGACACACACATGTCCGCGTGTCTGGGAATACATACGCAGCTTCGAACACGCTCACATTCACTCCAGCACTTGATAAGGAGAGCCCCCTCTCTCAGATGGCCTCGTCATACATGAAAACACGATCTTGAAAGAGGCTTTTCTTTGCAAATTCTTTGAATCTTCTTATTGTTTATTGCTCTCTCTTTACTACCTTAGATTTCTCTCTCTCTCTCTCTTCTCTCGCTATCTCTTTATTTCTCGTTTCTCTCTCTCTCCTCTCTCGCTATCTCTTTATTTCTCGTTTCTCTCGCTCCTCTCTCGCTATCTCTTTATTTCTCGTTTTTCTCTCTCTCTCTCTCCTCTCTCGCTATCTCTTTATTTCTCGTTTCTCTCTCTCCCCTCTCTCGTTATCTCTTTATTTCTTGTTTCTCTCTCTCTCTCTCTCTCTCTCTCTCTTCGTTTCTATGTTTTTTTCTCTCTCAGATCTGTTATTTCAATCTTAATCATGTTTGTTATATTCCTGGCGTGTTTGAACTAATTGATCTAGAACATCTGCAACAAAGTTCTACGATAAAGGCCAGAATATCAGAGGAGCCTGCATGACCAATTTTTCACTCTTCCAAATAAAGTTTATTCAGTCAACCAATCAATCAGTTAATCAATCAATCCTCTCTCTCTCTCTCTCTCTCTCTCTCTCTCTCTCTCGATGGTTGGCTTAAGAAAAGTCGTTCTTTCTCTGTCGTTCGTCTTAGGTATACCTTCTCATCTTGCACAAGAATTGTAACTTATGTTCACTTCGACAACTACAAACTGTTTCAACATCATCTTCACGCCTGCTACACCCCCGTGATTCACAAACTGTCCAAGTTATTGTAGACACCCTGCGCGTAGGCTGAAGTGCGTAGGCTGAAGCGCGTAGGCTGAAGTGCGTAGGCTGAAGTTCTGTAGTTTGGTAGACGCTCATGAAAAGTTAACTTCCTGTACCGTGCACGTGAATATGAGTGCAACGTAGGTGCTTCCTTTCAAATTTGTTGTTTGTGTTTGTTACATACATTATCTATTTATTTATTTATACACGTTTATACTACTTGAGGTAGATTGTCTGGAATAGATTGAAAGTTGTATGATTAGAATGTCAGACGGGCCTGCGCACCTAATTATTTATCCTTTGACAATAAAATTCGTTCTCTCTCTCTCTTCAATAAGAGCACAGATTTGTAGCTAAGAAAATGTCCGATGTCTTTCTCTCTCTCTCTCTCTCTCTCTCTCTCTCTCTCTCTCTCTCTTCAATAAGAGCACAGATTTGTAGCTAAGAAAATGTCCGATGTCTTTCTCTCTCTCTCTCTCTCTCTCTCTCTCTCTCTTCAATAAGAGCACAGATTTGTAGCTAGGGAAATGTCCGATGTCTTTCTCTCTCTCTCTCTCTCTCTTCAATAAGTGCACAGATTTGTAGCTAGGAAAATGTCCAGTCTCTCTCTCCTCTCTCTCTCTCTCTCTCTCTCTCTCTTCAATAAGAGCACAGAAAAGCTAGGAAAACTGTCTGATGTCTTTGATGCTATCTTCACTGGGATATTACGGTCCAAGTTACCGATTTTAATCCCGGCTTTCATTAAGTTAACAGTACACCAACTAGCGGTAGGCTTGGCTTTATAAATATAGTCGGATAGTTCGTCACTAATTTTATTATAAATATAGTCAGATAGTGTGTTATTAATTTCTTTATAAATATAGCCAGACAGTTTGTCATTAATTTCTTTAAACAATTACCAGACAAAATGGATTTTCGCGAATGAAATTTTACTGTAGGCGAAGGAGGCGTGTAAACGCATTTTCGTTATGAGGTAGTCATAAGTACGATATATATGTTTTATGTATATGTTTATGTTTGTGTGACGAGCTCGGAGACTTATGAAAGAATTTTCCATTCCGTTATAGGAAGAATTAGAACGCTTATAAGCACGGCTTTCATTCGCGTGAAGGAAGAATTAGAACGCTTATAAGCACGGCTTTCATTAACGTGAAGGAAGAATTAAAACGCTTATAAGCATGGCTTTCATTCACGTGAAGGAAGAATTAAAACGCTTATAAGCATGGCTTTCATTCGAGTGAAGAAAGCATTAAAAAAAAACCGCATGTAAACACGGGTTGTATTTATGAGTAGGAAATAAGGTTAGTGCAGGTAACCGAGCGTTTCATGTATGTATTTGAAGCATCAGAACAGATGTTAAGGAAGGATTCATATGTCTGGAGGAAACATTAGACTAAATGCTGATAAAGTACTCTTTATCTGAAACGACTCTCGTTTATTTTACGGGCAGCATGCCCCCACGATTTGCCCTGAACTTTAACAAAGGGGTAGGCCCTACACACTCTAGTAAACGTTCTCATTGACGTGAAGACAGAAGAACAGCTGTCCAGGAACTAAGCCATGGAAGAACTTGTCTACGTTCAGTGCACCAAATCACTCGCGAGTCATGCGTCCCTGTCTTACAGCGCTCTCAGGAATTATTTAGGAGCGCAAGTTTCCTGGGAGTTGTGTTCCAGCCCCTTGAGGCCATCATCTGACAAGAGAGTGAAGGAAGGAAGATGCCCCGGGGTACGTGGGTGTCATGCCAGACTTACAAGAGTGGGTGTAAAGTTTACCTGGCCGGTGATCTTACGAGAGTGGGTGTAAAGTTTACCTGGCCGGTGATCTTACGAGAGTGGGTGTAAAGTTTACCTGGCCGGTGATCTTACAAGAGTGAGTATAACGTAGACCCGGCTGGTGATCTTACAAGAGTGACTGCAAAGTAGACCTGGCCGGTGATCTTACAAGAGTGAGTATAAAGTAGACCGACTGGTGATCTTACAAGAGTGAGTATAAAGTAGACCGACTGGTGATCTTACAAGAGTGAGTATAAAGTAGACCGACTGGTGATCTTACAAGAGTGAGTATAAAGTAGACCGACTGGTGATCTTACAAGAGTGAGTATAAAGTAGACCCGGCTGGTGATCTTACAAGAGTGACTGCAAAGTAGACCTGGCCGGTGATCGTATAAGAATGAGTATAACGTAGACCCGGCTGGTGATCTTACAAGAGAATGTAAAGTAGACCTGACCAGTGATCGTAAAAGAGTGAGTGTAAAGTGCACCTGACCTGTGATCTTACAAGAGTGAGCATAACGTAGACCTAGCTGGTGATCTTAAAAGAGTAAGCATAAATTAGACCTGGCTGATGATCTTACAAGAGTGAACATAAAGTAGACCTGGCTGGTGATCTTACAAGAGTGAACATAAAGTAGACCTGGCTGGTGATCTTACAAGAGTGAACATAAAGTAGACCTGGCTGGTGATCTTACAAGAGTGAACATAAAGTAGACTTGGCCAGTGATCAAAGCGCCAATGTTAGTCTCGTGGTCTTGTCTCATAACATAAGTCTGCCTTTCTTAAAACTGCTTTTTTTAACAGGTGAGATCTTCTTCTTCTTCTTCTTATTCTTCTTCTTCTGCTTCTTCTTCTTCTTCATTAAAAAATTTTCTTGATTTAGAATGTCTCTGTAACAGACTGAAATTTGTATGGTAAAGAGCGGAATGTCTGGCGGGCCTGAGTGCCCGGTTCTCTGTCCTTCGAAAATAAAATTCGCTTGTTCCTTCTCTCTCTCTCTCTCTCTCTCTCTCTCTTTTTCTTTCTTTCTTTCTTTCTTTCTCTCTTCAGTACTTTTCTTTTTGATAACTTATTTTATTTTTCTTATGTTTTCAGGTAATGGTCAAACGCACCAACAAACTGTCTTCTCTTGAAATGTCACCAATAACTGTCTTCTTTTGAAATTTCACCAACAAACTGTGTTCTCTTGAAATGTCACCAATAACTGTCTTCTCGTGAAATTTCACCAATAACTGTCTTCTCTTGAAATGTCACCAACAACTGTCGTCACTTGAAATATCACCAGCAATTGTCTTCTCTTGAAATGTCACCAATAAACTGTCTTCTCTTGAAATTTCACCAATAACTGTCTTCTCTTGAAATGTCACCAATAACTGTCTTCTCTTGAAATGTCACCAACAAACTGTCTTCTCTTGAAATGTCACCAACAACTGTCGTCACTTGAAATATCACCAGCAACTGTCTTCTCTTGAAATGTCACCAATAAACTGTCTTCTCTTGAAATTTCACCAATAACTGTCTTCTCTTGAAATGTCACCAATAAACTGTCTTCTCTTGAAATTTCACCAATAACTGTCTTCTCTTGAAATGTCACAAACAACTGTCTTCACTTGAAATGTCACAAACAACTGTCTTCTCTTGAAATGTCACAAACAACTGTCTTCACTTGAAATGTCACAAACAACTGTCTTCTCTTGAAATGTCACAAACAACTGTCTTCACTTGAAATGTCACCAACAACTGTCTTCTCTTCGCATTTAACTTACATCTGTCTTCTCTTTACCTTTAACCATCGTTTTTTTTTCTTAACAATTCATAAGTCTTCTCTTGATATTTCATCAACATCTTTTCTTGATATTTCACCAACAACACTTGCCATTTCGTCACAATCTTCTCTTGACATTTCACCAACATCTGTCTTCTCTTGACGTTTCACCAACATATGTTTTATCTTGACCAACATCTGTCTCTTTGACATTACACCAATGCATGTTTTCCCTCCACATTTCATCAACATCTTCTCTTGACATTTCACCAACATCTGTCTTCGCCTGACATTATTCCACTTGCTTTTTTCTCTTACTACTTCTAATTCGTTTGAGATATTCCATAACTTCTTTGACAACTTCTTCCCTAGTCTTTTTTGTTTTACCCAGTCTCTTCCCTGCTGTGTCTGACTACTGTCTTCTAAACCACATCTCTAATGATTCCACTTTCTGTTTCATTTATCATTTCCAATAAGCATAGAGTACCACTGATCATTTCCAATAAGCATAGAGTACCACTGATTTACTTTATGCTTCTGTCAGACCAGAAATATTTAAGAACCAAAGCGCCTGTAGCTTAGCTCATAGTCTGCTTCTGGGACTCTTAGCCCCTGGTTTATAAATAAGTCAACATAAAGTTAAAACCAATGAATAAGTTACTGCTGCTTATACCTGAAAGTTAAATATTAAGTTATTTGGCTTAAATATCAACCACCAAACCTTGTCAAGAACTTTACTTGTCCCTTCGGCACCGAAAAGTACAAGAGGAAGGCGACAAGATAAGTCAGTGCGGTTTAAATATTGAGTGACAGTACTTTGACCCTTAGAACAGTAGAAATTTTAACTACAAGAAAAAAAAATGCGGTTTAAATATTGAGTGACGGTACTTTGACCCTTACAACAGTACACATTTTGAATGCAAGAAAAAAAAATACGGTTTAATTCATCAATAAACTGAATTTTCTCGTCTACATCGCTCATAATTTCTTAGTACCTGCTAGAGGTGTGTGAGAGGCGGGTTAGTTCTCATGTCGAAGGTAGGCAATCTTAATCTGGCTGTAGCCACCCCAGCTGACCCAGCTGTAGAAAGGGCTACCAGGCTTCTTCTGAACTTGGGGAATGAAAGGGAGTCAGACATGATGCTGACCATGTTACTCTCTAATGTGCCGAAAGGTGAGGAGAATATGAGTACCTACACCTTGTTCACTATATGTGATATCAGAGGTCTACTTCAACCTTACAAACACAATAAGCTATACATCTACCTGTTAAGGTAAAGTAAAATCCCCGTTTTGCATGCCAATAAAGGATATTGGGCATACGGTGTTAGACCCGTTTTTCCACTACCTTCGGCGGATGAAAGTGTGATGTGTCAGTAACACGCTTGGCCTCGTTTACCATCTACCTGGTACAGGTAGAGAATGATACAGGAGCTGCATCTTCCCGCCAGGTTAGCTGGGAGTAACCCCCGACAAACTTTTTTCCCAAACTTAAACCCACTTTGAAAGGACGCCGTTTCCAAACCAAAAAAGAAGAGATTCAAGAAAATGCGAAAGAGAACTCCGCGCCATCATGGGAAGTGCGCTCCAGAAAGGATTCCAACAATGGACAATGGAAGTAGCGTTGGGGAAGGTGTATGGCCAGTGGAGGGGATTACTTTGACGAGGACAGCGCTTTAACATGCTACAAATGAGCACTTATGTCTCTATAGCAAAAGTTCGATCTTTTTTGTTTTTTTCCCTTAACAAAACTTGTATGTGTTCTCTAAGATCTTGGAGAAACAAATAAGATCAATAGTTTAACCTTCTTTTGGTTTATCACGATCTGGTGTTCGGAGAAGAAAGAAGCTGCCAGACTGACGCAGTATTTGCTCTGAGGCAACTAACCAAGAAATTCTTTGTACATCAAAAAAAAAAAAAAAGAAAATTCTCTGCGTCATCGGCCAGAAAAGGCATGTAACGAAGCAAATAGAAACATCGTGATGAAAGTGTTAAGTGTGTGGCCACAACGGGACAGTTACAGGCAGCTTAAGATAGCAAAGAATGAAGAGGGAAAATGGTAAAAATCTGCTTACAATCGACCTGCTTAAAATATCTGCACGAAAAAAAAATTAACATTTAAACAGTCTGGAAATTTCAAATACAAGACAGTGCCGGTTTGGGGAGTGGAATTAAAATAATTCACGTACTGCTTTTAGTGGAAGTTTAGTGAGGCTGAAGGAGAAAGTATTTGATAATGTGTGCTAAATCCATATTTTGATTGAAAGAAGCGATATTACGAAATCTGCACATGGTTCGCATCAGTGTTTCCTAGCTAAACGACAATCTATAGGTCTCCTACATCAGTGTTTTCTAACTAAACGACAATCTATAGGTCTCCTACATCAGTGTTTTCTAACTAAACGACAATCTATAGGTCTCCTACATCAGTGTTCCCCCAGCTAAACGACAATCTATAGGTCTCCTACATCAGTGTTCCCCAAGCTAAACGACAATCTATAGGTCTCCTACATCAGTGTTTTCTAACTAAACGACAATCTATAGGTCTCCTACATCAGTGTTTCCCAGCTACACGACATTCTATAAGGTCTCCTACATCAGTGTTCCCAAGCTAAACATCAATCTATAAAGTTTCCTATATACGTGTTTCCCAACCAAATACAATCTACAAAATGCTACTATATCAGTGTTCCTTGAAGCAGATTGTCCGTGACTTAATTTGGTATTTAGTGACACTAAATGACTAAAACAATTAAGGTTTTATGACCCTGAGATATTGTTTATAATCAATGGGTATACCAACTTGTATGTCGTTGGAAAAACTGGTTACTGGACGTAAGAACTTTTGGAACCGCTGTCCAAGCAAAACCCCACCCCCCCCCAAAAAAAAAAATATTACCCTGCCCCACCCTCACTCCCCACCCCACCTATAACGACAAAACTCGCTTGGTAAAACTAAAAGCTTTCTGAACATTCGCTGACAAATTATGAACTATTTCTGACACAGACATTGAAAAATAATTTTAAAATCTTTATTTGCTATTGGGTCTGCGCACGATCCTTTGTCAATCTGGAAGGATTGCAGGCCCCAAATCGGGAACCGGTAGTTTAGAGGTCGGGTATTTAAAACAATCCAGACAAATATTTTTATGATGATCCTGGCTAATATTTTTATAAAAAATCTTGAGAAATATTTTACACCTAACAAAAAAAAAAGTTTTTAGAAAAGAAAAATATCAAAGAAACGTCGCTTCTGTCACTGTAATGGATATTACGCCCCATAAAATTAGAAAGTACTTCGTAGAAATTCTTTTCTTTAGAAAGTCTCCGATACCGACAATATTTTCTCGTTCACTTCGAGTCTTGATCTAGACTTGCAAATATTCATATCCCTCGAGTACACTGCGACGAATCTCAAAGATTCGATTACCAGAACTCTTTCTGTATGTGCCACGTTATTAAAAAAAAAAAAATGTTTTGTTTCGTTTTCTGCAAGCTCCAATGTTATTTATGTGCCGTGACTGATTGTCCGGTTTGACTTTTCTGGTTTTTTTTTCAATCAAGCGACATTTTTATTACACATTTATATGCTTGTCTCAAGAGGAATTTATAAGATCGACACCGAGCTGTGAGTTGTTGGAGCATAGAAACACATTAGTTATATATATATATATATATATATATATGTCTGAATATGCTTGTGTTGGGCAATTCACAAAAAGGGATGGAAAAACTAATTATGTCAGTCCGTAAGAACAGCGAAGAGCAGAACCTTTATCTTAATGCAAAGAAAACTAAATTGATGACAACTGACAAAACAAACAAGGCAGCTGATATATGTATCAATGAGGAAAATCTGGAAGAAGTGGAGAGTTTTGAATATCTTGAATCACTACTAACTAATAATGGAGATACAATGAGGGAAATTAAAAGGAGGACATCTATCGCTCTTCAGAAAGTAAAACAACTAAAGAATCTGTGGGAAAGAACAGACAGAAGTACAAAAATAAGATTTTTAAGGGCATGCATCTTTCCCATCGCAATATATGCCTGTGAGACCTGGACACTTAACAAAACAGCCGAGAAACACATAAATGCCTTTGAATGTAAATGCTACAGAAGAGTTCTCCAAATATCGTGGACACAAAAAAGAACAAATATATCTATACTACAAGAACTTAATATTGAAGAAGGCTGGCTAGTAAAGAGGATTAAAGAGAAAAAACTTAAATATTTTGGACACATTAAACGTCATGATAATTTAGAGAAGACCATATTGGAAGGATACATAATGGGAAAAAGAAAAAGAGGAAGACCAAAACAAAGATGGCTGGAAGATATCGTTGACGATCTGCAAATGGATGCAGCAGCAGCAGGGCATCTTGCTCACAACCGAGAGGCCTACAGGAGAGCTGTTAGGGAGGCAAAGTTCCGCAAGGGACATGCAAATGAATGAAATGAATGGGCAGTTGTGGGTCGTAGAGAAATATGACTGAGAGGGGAAAGGCAGTAATGAGTCATAGAGAAATATGACTGAGAGAAAAAAGGCAGTAGTGAGTCACTAAAGAAATACGGCTAAAGAGGTGACAGACAGTAGTGAATCATAGAAAAATATGATTGAGAGGAGACAAATAGTAATGAATCATAGAAAAATATGACTGAGAGGAGACAGATAGTAATGAATCATAGAAAAATATGACTGAGAGGAGACAGATAGTAATGAATCATAGAAAAATATGATTGAGAGGAGACAGATAGTAATGAATCATAGAAAAATATGACTGAGAGGAAACAGATGTAATGACTCAAAGAAAAATATGACTGAGAGGAAACAGATGTAATGACTCAAAGAAAAATATGACTGAGAGGAAACAGATGTAATGACTCAAAGAAAAATATGACTGAGAAGAGACAGATAGTAATGACTCAAAGAAAAATATGACTGAGAGGAGACAGATAGTAATGACTCATAGAAAAATATGACTGAGAGGGGAAAGCAGTAGTGAGTCACAGAAAAGTATGACTGGGAGAGGAGCCATATTCACATAAAATTTTTCTCTTTCCTAATCAGAAACACTACCACATATACTTGCTCGCACTAACACACAGAAGTACAATCACACATTCTCTTACACTCCCACACACACAAGTACAATCACACATTCTATCTTACACTCCCACATACACAAGTACAATCACACATTCTTACTTACACTCCCACATACACAAGTACAATCACACATTCTTACTTACACTCCCCCCACACAAGTATTATCACACATTCTTACTTACACTCCCTCACATAAGTATTATCACACGTTCTTGCTTTTGCTCCCACGTACAAACATTATCACACATTCGTGCCTGCTATCAACACATACATTTTTGATACATCTGATCAGTTACATCTTACATTCTCACACACCACATGGTTACGTTGATACACCAAAACTTTCATGTAATAACCACACACATATACACCACATTTCAGCCTAATTCACAATAATTCACACATTCTAAACTGATATCCATACATGTATTATTTCGCATTCTCGCACAGCTTTAAGAATAAACCCACACGTAAGGGACTCACAAGCACGCACACCCACACACAAGAACACATACAAACATACGCACAAGAGCACACGCATACACACAAGAACACACACAAACATACACAAGAACACATACATACACTTACAAACTTTCAGCCATTAAGTTCCCTCTAACGTAATTGTTTGCTCTTGTCTATCCGAATATTTCCCACGCATTGATTATCTGGGATCGATTCTTGATTGTAAGAAGAACGATACTGCTATTTCTGAAGAGAAAATGTCGCTTAGAAGCGTTCATAACTCTTCCACATGTTACCTGTATAGAACTGTCACATTCTCGTGTACAGTATAACATAATAAAACCGTAATACTAAATATACCGTACAGTGTTTCTCATAAAACATAAAATGGCGGAATCGGGAATTTGTTTCTCTTACTAAAAATTTCCTAAGTGTGCTTTTTTATATTCCAGAAGAGAGAAGCACAATGAGTTCACAAATTTTAATACAAAAGCATGTTAATTTCTCAAAGCTTAGATCTTTTCTGTGTTTTTTTTTTCTCAAAGCTTAGATCTTCTCTGTGTTTTATTTTCCTTAAAACTTAGATTTTCTCTATGTTTGCCAGTTTTCTCAAAGCTTAGATCTTCTCTATATTTTTGCCAGTTTTCTCAAAGCTTAGATCTTCTCTCTTTGTCAGTTTTCTCAAAGCTTAGATTTTCTCTATGTTTGTCAGTTTTCTCAAAGCTTAGATCTTCTCTCTTTGTCAGTTTTCTCAAAGATTAGATCTCTTCTTTGTTCTTTTCTCGAAGCTTAGATCTTCTCTATTTTGTCAGCTTAGATCTTCTCTGCGTTTGCCAGTTTTCTCAAAGCTTAGATCTTCTCTCTTTGTCAGTTTTCTCAAAGATTAGATCTCTTCCTTGTTCTTGTCTCAAAGCTTAGATCTTCTCTCTTTGTCAGTTTTCTCAAAGATTAGATCTCTTCTTTTCCCGAAGCTTAGATCTTCTCTCTTTGTCAGTTTTCTCAAAGATTAGATCTCCTCTGTGTTCTTTTCTCTTCTTCAAATCAGCTGAAAATGAAAAAGAAAACATAATGAAACATAATAACCATGCAGTTAGAATATTTCAGTCATATCAAGAAGCGTTATGCAACAATGTAAACCATATTTGACGGAAATCTAGAAGGGGCAAGAGAGCAAGAGGATATAGAGTGATTGTTGGGAGACGTAAAAGTGTAAAACATAGATATACATATAGACTGGACTGAACTTCCCATGAGCATTGTGAAAAAGGAAAGATAGAACAAACTGAATGACCACTGCAGCTAAGCTTTCCTAGTGAGGGGCGCGGGATGATGATGATGATGACGATGGCGATGAAGATGACGATGACGACGACTACGACGACGACGACGACGACGACGATGATGATGATGATGATGATGATGATGGTGATGGTGATGATGACGATGATGATGATGATGATGATGGTGATGGTGATGGTGATGATGATGATGATGGTGATGGTGATGATGACGATGATGATCTCCATTGTCAGGTAATTAAAGAATGGATTCTCTGGTAACATGTATGATTGCTGACCAGCTCAGAGTAGACTAAAAAGGAATATGATACTGGCCTCATGAACTCTCGAAATCAGTTTGGAAAAAAAAATGTAGCGACGGATTAAGATAGTCTCATGGCGACAGAAAATCTATGCTACGAATAAGACAATTACCGAGCTCAGAATGAAATTAGAAAATGTTCACTTTCCGCGTTGAAGAAATCCGTTAAAAGTATAATGTGATGGAAAGTCAACTGTTGTTGATGAGAATGAGCACTGAGTTCAAGACGTTGATGAGAATGAGCACTGAGTTCAAGAAGTTCATGAGAATGAGTACTGAGTTCAAGACGTTCATGAGAATGAGCACTGAGTTCAAGACGTTCATGAGAATGAGCACTGAGTTCAAGACGTTCATGAGAATGAGCACTGAGTTCAAGACGTTGATGAGAATGAGCACTGAGTTCAAGAAGTTGATGAGAATGAGCACTGAGTTCAAGACGTTGATGTTGAGGTTTTTCTGAGCTGTTTTAACATGGCATTGTTAGGAAGATGCTGTATCTCAGCTGTGACTGGTGAGTCAGTTGTCCAGCCTCAGTCAACTGGTTATTTTCTTCATCTGGCAAAAGACTTAAATCTACCTCCCACAACTGGGCATATTTTCTGACTGAAAACAAATAAATGCTACTGACGAGATGATAACAACTTGTAGATAAATCAGATACTCATAGTTTAAGTCAATAAATATTTGCTTGTTCTAATTTAGTCAACTTCTACTTATCCTTCCGCTGTGTGAGTGGGCTCTCAGATATTCTAACCTTCCTTTCCGCTGTGTGAGTGGGCTCTCAGATATTCTAACCTTCCTTCCGCTGTGTGAGTGGGCTCTCAGATATTCTAACCTTCCTTTCCGCTGTGTGAATGGGCTCTCAGATATTCTAACCTTCCTTTCCGCTGTGTGAGTGGGCTCTCAGATATTCAAACCTTTCTTTCGGGTATGCGGGTCTGCTCTGAGATATCCGAATCTTTCTTTCAGATGCGCGAATATAGTCTCAGATATCAGAATCTTTCCTTCGGATGCGCGAATATAGTCTCAGATATGTCTCCGAACAGGACACAGCCGACTCCGAAGTCATATGTATACAAAGTTTAAGGTTGGTACTACTAATCTGTGTACATGTGCCCAGGTGCCCCAAACTGTGGAACATATCCTCCAGAACTGCATCAACTACGAGGCACTGAGAAATAATTACTGGCCCAGTGAAACCACTAAAGAAGATAAGCTCTATGGTTCCATACATGAATTACAAAAAACAGTGAAATTTATCCAAGAGACAGGACTGCAGATATAGACAGACAATGCGAACGAAGAAGAAGAAGAAGAAAGTCTCAGATATCAGAATCTTTCCTTCGGATGCGCGAATATAGTCTCAGATATCCGAATCTTTCCTTCGGATGCGCGAATATAGTCTCAGATATCAGAACCTTCCTTTTGAATGTGGGAGTCTGCTCTCAGATATCCGACCATTTCCTTCGGATGTGCGGTTCTGCTCTCAGATATCCGAACCTTCCTTTCGGGTATGCTAGTCTGCTCTCAGATATCCGAACCTTCCTTTCGGGTATGCTAGTCTGCTCTCAGATATCCGACCATTTCCTTCGGATGTGCGGTTCTGCTCTATGATATCCGAACCCTTCCAACATTCCGGTATGTGTATTACATAAATTTACAAAGATAACCAGCTATTTTATGACCTACAGATCTCTAAGGGGAATAATGTTAGTGTCCTTCTTCTTCTTGACCTACAGGGTGATATGGCCAGCATCAGAGCCTGGTCGCCTTTCTTTCCCAAACTCCAGGGGGGGGGCCACATTAATTACTATAGATAGGTGACTGGGACATCTCTGGTGGGACTCAGACCATCTAAATCATCCCGAGAGACAACTACATGCAGGAAATGTATTACCAACAAATGTTATCCGATAATTCCGTTCAAGAGACCCTGCCTGTTTTCATTGCCAACTGCTTGCAATCAGCAAATGAATATGGAAACAGCATTTGTATGTACTGGCAAGGCCTGCCGGAAGCTGGTTAATTTTTAAACCTCTCGCGGAATTATGCTCTCGGAGCATCCGGCGTTTCGATCATTTTTTTTTTTTTCTAGGAGCGCCACATATGTACTTCGCCTTACATACTCTCTCAGTTACCCTCTCCCCCTCTTCTCTTCTTTTCTTTTCTCTTCTCTTCCTCTTCTCTCTTCTCTGCTCTCTCTTCTCTCCCTCTTCTCTTCGTCTTCTCTCTCTTTCTCTCTTTTCTCTAATATCCAGAAAGACTGTCTCTCTTTCACTCTCTCTCTCACGCTGTCTCTCTCTCTCTCTCTCCTTTCTTTTTCTCATACTGTCTCTTTCTCTCACTCTCTCTCTTATACTGTCTCTCTCATCTCTCTCATACTGTCTCTCTCTCACTCACTCTCTCTCTCTCTCATTCTGTCTCTCTTTTTTATTCTGAATGGTTCCGAAATGTTTGTTTAGTAGATAGCCATTTATATATAGCCATTTATATATGTATGTAGTTATTTCTGTACTGAGTGAATGGATAAGAGCGAAACCTAAATGTTATATTTTATTTTATGTCTCTCAGCTTCAATGTTAATTATGTTTGTTACATAAACAGCATATTTCCAGCATGTCTGGAATAGAGTGAAAGATGTATGATAAAGGGCAGAATGTCAGACTGGCCTGCGTGCCCAATTCTTAATCCTTTTGAAATAAAGATCAATCAATCAATCATTTAATCTCTCTCTCATTCTCTCTCATACTGTCTCTCTCTCACTCCCTCTCTCATACTGTCTCTCTCACTCACTCTCTCTCTCTCACTCTCTCATACTATCTCTCTTACTCTCTCTCACTCTCTCTCATACCGTCTCTCTCACTCTCTTTCATTCTCTCTCATTCTCTCTCATACTGTCTCTCTCACTCTCTCTCTCTCACTCTCTCTTTCTCTTTCTCTAATATCTAGAAAAAGAAGAGTAAAAAAATACATGAAGAGGGCATTTAATTAAAAAATCTTTTTTGAAGTGTGTGTCGTGGCCACGAGAGAGCACCAGATTCATTTGTTCTGAGATTATCCAAAATCTAGTGCAGACACAAAATAAAAATAACCAAGAACTGTTAGTGCTAGTTATAAGACAACGACGAAAGTCTATTTTAGAGCCAGCAAATATCGGCGCTAGTTCTAAAACAACGAAAGTATGTTTTTGAAAATACCAGAAAACCGACAATTTAAGGTGGTGCTTTAGCAGGTGTCATGATTTTTGTCATGAAAATCACAGTTTAAATTAAGACAAATCAAAGAAATTTTGACAATCTTCGACATCTTCATTGAGAACCTCTCCATTTACTTTTTCTGCTGTTCTACTGCATCTTTCTCCTAAACTACCAGAATTATTTTTCAAAGTCATTCATTTATTCATTCATTCATTCATTTGCGTGTCCATTGCGGAACTTTGCCTCCCTAACAGCACTCCTGTAGGCCTCTCGGTTGTGAGCAAGAGGCCTGCTGCTGATGCATCCATCTGCAGATCATCAACGATGTCTTGCAGCCATCTTCGCCTTGGTCTTCCTCTCTTTCTTTTTCCTATTATGTACCCTTCCAAGACAGTTTTCATTGTGTCCAAAATATTTAAGGTTTTTTTCAAGGTCATAACTCCACAAATTTACAAAATCCTGGACCACCACAACATGATCATCCTCTCACCGATATCCAGGCTGCAAAGACCTCTCACAAAGACTGGCAACAATTCATGTCAGAGGTCAGTTGTCATGGGAACATAAGTTTAAGACAGTTCAGTTTTCCTGCAAAAGTGTTAGCGTCCTAGAAGCTGGCTCCAGCATAAACACGCAACTAAAACCAGATGTTATATCTGTTTCTTCTTTTAGTTTAACTCAACAAATCAAGATGGCGACAGGTACAGTCCCCGTTTCCATGCCATTAAGGCATATTTGGCATGCGATGTTAGGCCCGTACTTCCACGACCTTGGGCGCATGAAAGTGCCACGTGGTCAGTATCATACCTGGCCACATTTATCTTTCCATATTTGTCTGGTACCCATTTTAAGAAACTGAGTGGAGCTCAGGGGGCATTTGACGTGGCAATACCATAATAAATCCACTGATGGGACTCGAACCCAGTCCCACAGGATTACTATACTGAGGTAGGCGATAGGCATAAAAATATATCAAATTGAAATATTTATACCAACTTACTTTTTAAAAAGACACAAAGCCTTGAATATACCAAATTTTTACACATCTTCTTTGGTAGAAGGAACATAAAACTATCAGTAATGATTTATGATTGAGAGATTGTTTTCACGGTGGAGAGATTGATTTCATGATTGAATTTTATTTGAAAAGGGCGAAGAAGTGAGCACGCAGGCCTGTTTGAAATTCTGCCATTTTTTTATACAACTTTCTAATCCAGACGTTCTATATCAGACAGGGATATAACGAACATGATTATCACTGAAATAACTGAAATAGCAAAACTGTTATGTTTTACTATTATTCATGCAATCAATACAAGAAACAAATATGTACATGCAAGAAAGTTCCTCCGGGGCAAAACTACTCTCTTATTCCAGCATATGGATGCTCCAATCCCGAGGAAACAAACGACCCAGCGGTGGTCTTACCATAAAGTTTGTTTGCTTGTTTCTTTCGTTTCCGCCAGAGAGTTCAATGTGCTCCTGTAGATGGCAAGTTTTCCAGAAACTTTGAGCACACTAACGCTGTGGTTATATAAATATGATGCAAACTCAGGAAACTCAGACGAGCCACCTGACACTACGATCAAAGTCGTATATTTCTGCCCTTGTTACCAAAGCTCAGGATTTAAGATTATTCTCACCGTCTACTTACTCGCCGAATTTATCCCTGAAGATACGTTACAGGATCGGTATCTACCAAACATAAACAGATGAAGATTTGACAGGGCATCTACTCCACTCTGTGGATAGTTACACAAATATAAGACATAATAAAACTGTAAAAGAAAGAAAGCAGCACATCTTATTGTCTATTTTATAATCCCTGAAAATTTGTCATAATCCAGTTTATAATCCACGAAAAACTTCCAGTCAATAAAGAGATCCGTAACAAAACAAGTTATTTTTCTAGGAAATAAAACGAAAGAAAAATAATGTTAGATAAACCATTCTTCTTTCAGTTTCCCAATGTTAGATCTTATCGTGTCTTACACTGCTCACGTTCTACACCAGCTAAGCATTTCGAAGCGATAAAATATTTTATTAACGACAAGGCCCCAAGGTCCGTCCAGCCTTTGAAAATAGGTACCAGAGAAATCTGGGAAGGTAAATGCGGCCAGGTGTGATACAGACCATATCAGACTTTCATGTGCCGAAGTTCGTGGAAATACGAGCCTAACACCGTATACTCAGTTTACCTTAGATGGTATGGAGACTGGGACTTTTACGTTACATACCGGGTGTCTTAACGTCAAGCGAAAGACAACAAAAAAAAAAGACATCTGGCAACTTTAAAAGACAAAAAGGTACTCAAAAATGCCCAGAGACTTGAACATGAGAGAAAAGTGTTCACCGAGGGAGGAGTGCTCTGTGTAACTCCTCCATTAACTCCAGAATACGCACACCTTCTATCTACATCTAGTTCCATTTCTCCTAAATTTGGAAAACACTAAGATGAGAGGCGAAGATAAAAAGAACAATCTACAGCCATCTCATCATTTACTGTCAGTCACTTCTCTACTCATCTTGTCATTTAACTCTCAGTCACTCCTCTACTCATCCTATCATTTACTCTCGACCTTTCATCCTGTACTCATTATATTCCTCCGATTGTGCAGCCACTAAATATGGACATTTCCACTATAATAGCTATTGTCCGTGTAATTTAGTCAAAACGTGGGCCTGTAACTTCTTACTAATCACGGACTATGTCATCCTATTATCTTCCCTTATCTCTTACAGCTGACCTCATTATTGTAATCTTTCTTCTAAAACAGATCATCCGGCCTTCACCCTTGTCCACATCGCCATCACTTTTCCCAGAAACCCATCCTCCAATTTCCCAACCACCGCTTCCATCTGTGACCACAAATGTTGTCCCTTGCGACCTTGCCCTGGCCCACGACCAATAGCTTCCAGGGATCCTCTTTCCGGGTGTCAGTTCTCGTGACCTGAATTTTAAGGAATAGAGCAGGCTCTAAATTCTTGTATCTGAGGAAACAGCCAGGTCCTAGAGTAAACACTTCCCTGTCAGTCGTGTGTCTGTGACCTCTTTACATAAAACTGCAAAATGCTTGTCTACCTGTGTATATGTATGTCTATCTGCCTGTGTGTTTACTTATCTGCTTGCCTACCTGTGTATATGTATGTCTGTCTGCCTGTCTGCCTACGTATCTGCTTGTCTACCTGTGTATATGTCTGTCTACCTGTGTGTTTGCTTGTCTCCTTTTCTGTATGCTTACTTTCCCGTTCATACATTTGTCTACTTATCCATTTTTAAACGTATATGTGTTTTTTTTCTACCTGTCTATAAAATGTAGGCCAATCTTCTTAATTATTTGTCTTTTTTACGTAAATTGTCTGTCTGCCTGCTTGCCTGCATGTTTGCATATTTTGTTTTTGTCTCTATCCGCCTGCCCATGGGGTTTGCACGGGTGTGTGTGTATACAGTGTGTTTATGCGAGAAAGACAGACAGACAGACAGACACATTCGCTTTCTAACACTCTTCAGCTTTCCGAGACAACCAACGCTGCTGTCTTTCATGTTGCCTGTCAATTTTCTCTCTCCATTAACACATTAAATTTATTTTCAGGTAACTAGATACCTGTACCTGCACATATACCAGGTAACCATCTTTGTGCAGGCAGCCATCATCCTGTGTTGTTGTTTCGTTCAGGTCGATTATAGTTCTTTTCGTTTACTATATAACTACTTTCATAATACATCTTGTCTACATCATCTTCTTCGTCTCCTTCTTCTTATTTCTCTGAAATTACAGCCTGCTCTATTTTTTTTTCCCTCAACGACTAACGACGTAATGGCCTGGAAAAAAGTGAAATCAGATTAAAATGAGAATGGTTTGCAAACGGCGTACTCCAAGACCGGGACTGTACTTACGACCATTGGCAGACTCTTGCCAGACCGAGACTGCTGCTAGCAGGGCAGCTTTAGCTAACTTGGTGGAGCACATCAGTGTGTGTGTGTGTGTGTGTGTGTGTTTGTGTTAAGGTAATTTTCTGTTACAACGGTATAGTTTTTCTGTTATAACAGTATAGTTTCACTTCCACCAGAAGCCAATGTTATAGAAAATAGCACCGTAAGAATAATAGGACTTAAGAAATAATAGGATTGTGCGCATATTAAAAAAAAATATATATATATATATATTATTTAACTTCTACAAAGTTTTCTTAAAACAAAATAAGGAAAATCGGTTTAGTAACCGAGAAAAGCATAAACTGTGACTCTTAAATTTGAAGAAAAACAAAACAAAACAAGAAGATAACTATTTGATGGAGCTGACGAAAGGTCGCAGAGATGGCTTCCAGTGTTGCAAGTTACCATAAATGTTGCTGCCGTCTTCGGTCATATTCGCTGAGAAAGGTTTTGGTCGAAACAGAAAACCAGTTCCGTGGTGGATGGCTCTGCCCGTGAGTGGATGGTTTTGTCCATGAGTGGATGGTTTTGTCAGTGAGTGGATGGTTTTGTCAGTGAGTGGATGGTTTTGTCTGTGAGTGGATGGTTTTGTCAGTGAGTGGATGGTTTTTTCCGTGAGTGGATGGTTTTGTCAGTGAGTGGATGGTTTTGTCCGTGAGTGGATGGTTTTGTCCATGAATGGATGGTTTTGTCCATGAGTGGATGGTTTTGTTTATGATTGGATGGCTTTGTCCATGAGTGGATGGTTTTGTTCATGAATGGATGGTTTTGTCCATGAGTGGGTGGTTTTGTCCGTGAGTGGATGGCTTTGCCCATGAGTGGATGGTTTTGTCTATGAGAGGATGGCTTTGTCCATGAGTGAATGAGTTTTTCCATGAGTGGATGACTTTGTCCATGAGTTGATGGCTTTGTCTATGAGTGGAGGGCTATGTCCATGAATGGATGGCTTTTGAAGTCTTCTTCTTCAGTTGGCTTCTTTAGTATGGCAGAGAATATATTTGCAACTTCATCAGCAGCTGCAGCTTCACCAAACAACTTAAGGTTGTGGAAGCTGTGACGGTTCTTGAAGCCAGCAAACCCAGCGACAAACAAGGACACATGACGATGATTTCCTGACGTGGCATGTAGCTAAGGTTTCCATCCTTACATACGATGTTCCGGGTGACTTTTTTTGTGTTTGGTGTTCATTCTAGACACCGGCAGCAACTTTTCTGGGTTTTTTTTCTGTTTTCTATTCGCCTGCGATATATAAATTTTATTTACCTTTGTTCTCATAGCACAGCTTTCTATCATCTTCTTTGTATTATCTCCCACAACACGAAATGTGGATTTAATTATGTCCATTACACAAGCAACATCACACCCAGGCTAGACAGAGGGTAAAGTGGACGGGGTTGGGGGGTAGGGAGTAAACTGGAATTGCTCCCCTGGGGCCCGAGATGTTCAGAGACTCAGTGGCCCTGTTTTTCCCCCTGTTCTGCATACAGAGCTTTCTATGTTTAGACTGTGTGGTGTGGTGGGGGGGGGGGGGGGGCAGATACTAACTGGCCCTTTGGCCCGTCCCAGATGTCCACCGCCATGACCACACGCGCATTAATTTCATTCCAGACACTTCACCACCCTGGTGTCTTTTTCTCGATTGTTAGTGTCTTCCTCCTGCCATTAGCGCACAGACTTTTACCAGCAGAATGTTTCTATCTAGCATCTTTATATAAAAAACAGCCATGTTTATGGGCAACACAAGAACTGTTTGACAAAAACACAGCAAGACACTTCTGAAAACCTCAAATCTCACGGCTGACGATGAAATGAACGACTAAGGGAGGAGGTTAGGTCAGCTTAGCTAAGCTGTGGAGACGTAGAGTCGGGCAAAAATGTGAATACTTCAGATAGAGCGGTGCTATAGGAAACTAGAAGTTCACGTTTTTTTCTAAGTTTTAAAAGTCAGCTGACCGTCCACACAACGATACTGAAGCAGGTAGACGTCGAGGATCCAGGCAATACTGCTTTAAGCTTCATATCATCTAATCTAGAACAACGCTTCGAGAGAACGACAACATGGCCATCACTCCTTCTATACTCCATGAGCAGGTCTTCAGATATATAGGAACAAGTTATACGGGACAAACACCACAAATAAGGCTTTCTTTTCCCATAGAATTCTGTATCCTCCGACAAAGGACTGTATTTGCTGTAAGATTTCTGTTTTGGCGAACGAGAATAGTAATTGTTTTTTTTTCTCTTTTCCTTGCATCTTCTTGCGTCAGAATAAATGCAATCCAACAAGTTTCGTGCGCAGATACCAGCACAGCAGATACGTTGATCGATTCTGACATTAGCAGAAGACGGCTGGATAGGAATTTTCAATTGTGAGAATCGGAGATTTAAGATCACTTGTTGGCAGACAAACTCCGTGTGTTCATTTCTATAGTGGGAGGATTATGATATGGCGCAATCACTCGGAGAAGTGGGGAAAGTTTCTCTCCCAGCAAGTCAATATAACTGGCTCTCTACATGTTCTGTGTGTCGACACTGGCTGCTAGACCCCACGAGACTCTTTTCGTGACATACAACATCTGCACAATGTCAGAACTTTATAAACGGCGTCTCTTGAGAGGCGTTGTTTTTAGAAGCTCCCTGTTAACTGGTTTTTCTAAACACAGAACAAGGAACCTGAACAGTTTTTAATTGAGAGAAACCAAATCCATATCCGTGTTCTCGCTGGGTCCAAATTTCAGCGCTCTTCGAGCGTTTTAGAGGGAGAGAAGCGGAGAATAGTGTTATGATATGTGGATTTTATTGTGGTTTGTGGAAGATCTTTCGGTCATTTATGGGTGGTCTTGTGGTGGTTTATGGGTGGTCTTGTGGTCGTTTGTGGATGGTCTTGTGGTGGTTTGTGGAGGGTCTTCTTTAGGTACTTGCAGAAGGCTCTATTGTGATTTGTGGAAAGTCATGTGATTGTACGTTGAGAATGTTTGTGAAGGCTCGTCTAGCAGCTTGTGGAAGATGTTCTGGCGGTTTCTGCAAGGTCTTCAGGTGGTGTGTGGAGGGCTTTCTGGTTGCTTGTGGGTGGTGTTTTGATAGCTTAATGAAGGTCTTATGCATTGTGGAGACTTTCCGGTCATTTGTGGAGGGTTTTCTAGTAGAGTGTTGAAAGTATTGTGGTGCTGTGTGAAGGGTCTTCAGGTGGTTTATGGAAGATCTTCTAGTGTGTGGAGAGTTTTATGCTGGTCAACTGAGGGTCTTCAGCTGGTATGTGAAGTCTTCTGCTGGTTATGGAGTCTTCTGCTGGTATATGGAGTCTTATGGTGGTATGTGGATTATTATGCTAGTATGTGTAGTCTTGCTGGTATGTAGAGTCTTCTGTTCGTATATGGAGTCTTCTGCTGATATGTGGAGTCTTATGTTGGTATGTGGAGTCCTCTGCTAGAATGTGGAGTCTTCTGCTATTATGTGGAATCTTATGTTGGTATGTGGAGTCTTCTGCTAGAATGTGGAGCCTTCTGCTGTTATGTGGAGTCTTATGTTGCTATGTGAATTCTTCTGCTGTTATGTGGAGTCTTATGTTGCTATGTGGATTCTTCTGCTGGTATGTGGAGTCTTCTGCTGGTATGTGGAGTCTTTTGCTGGCATGTGGAAAGTCTTCTACTGGTACGTGGAGGCGCTTCTGGTTGCACTGAAGGATCTAGGTTGGGGGAGAGGGAGACTTTTTTGCGGTTTGTGGAAGGCCGTTTGACAGTTAAAAGAGGGCCTTCTGGTGGTCTGTGAGGGGACTTTTTGGTGGTTTATGGCGGGTCTTCAGATAAGCTCACGAGGACGCGGTATGATGGTATTCGTGATCATTTTGCAATTTATTAAAATGAAATTATTTACAACCAAGTGTTGAGCCTCATTTTTGTATGTTTAGACAGCATATAATAATGTACACGCGTGCGTTTCTGTGTGTGTGTAGATCTTTTTTTTTTTTTTTACTATGTAGGATTTTGATATTTCTGTTATTTCCCGTTAGAGTATTAGAAAGTTGTTTGTACAAACAGTCTTCAGTGAAACAGTTGATACCAAGCGTTGACGTATATGGCTTAGATGTAGGCAAGAGCCAATTATCAAGGGAGATAAGCATGAAATACTGAGACTTCAGCACTAGGCGGGTGGGCAGTTTGTAGGAAACTTGCAATTTTGAACAGAAGATTGGAAATCTCTCTCAGCCACATCGTCAGCTTTGTCTGGACAGGCTGACCGAGTTCACTGTCCTGTTTCTGTGACCTACAAACATCCTTTTACCGTTATGGGATGACCTGCTTCCTGTTTTGCCCGTTGGGCTATGTTAAATAAATGTTTATGATTTACAAACTGGACGTGATGACCTCGAGAGTTGTCTTTAATCACCAAGTGACAGAAAACAGTAACCTGGTCAATGTTGAGACAAATATTGCAAATTATATTTTTTTAAAAGTTATTTACAATAGTTCTACCTTGAAAATATTTTATAATTTCTCAGCTGATAATTTTATAATGGATGGCAGATTTACTTGTCATCAAAATTGTTGAATGTTATCTGTTTCTTGTGGACTTTACCACCGCATGGCAGATGTACAGTCACAAGTAACAAAAGGCGTTGCATGATCCAACCTCTCTTCTCTTCTCTCTCTCTCTCTCTCTCTCTCTCTTGCTCTGTAGCATGGCATTGTAAGTAATGATTACAGTTGTTATTATTATTATTAATGAATACGATTATTAATATATTGTAGGTATAATAGTAACATCTAGCAGCAACATAAAAAGTAAATAGGAAAATTAAAGCAAGGTACAAAAACAAACTTCCATGACACTAGTATGACTAGACGCTGACACAAGTAAACAAAACAGAAAAGACGATTAGAAAAGGCAGACACAATGAAAAGCGAGGACACAATAAAACCTCAGACATGAAAGAGATTGATAATGACTTTAGTAAATGACAACTGTATAGACAGATTTGATGCAGACTGACACGCATGACATCTGTTAGCGTTAGGACACTATTAGGACGCTATTGCGCACAGTTTTTAAATAAAGGAGTGATCAACTCGGCCAGCTGACCAATTAAATATTTAGAGGCGTGGCCTCTTACGACATATAAGTCACGGGGCAGTTGGAGAGGTCGGAGCCCGAAGACGGAGGAACAAGGACGATCAGTGAATAGAGACCGGTCCAGCGGTCAAAAGAAGGAGCACGAGCCAAGAAGAGGAAATCCAGAGGCGAGCGGACAAGAGAGGGGGATCGTCAGAAGTAGACAGAGAAGAGAAGAACAGCAGACGGAGAATCAGGGACAATCAGAGGATCAGAGAAGAACAACAGACGAAGATCGAGTGGGGAATCGTCGGACCAAAGATGGTCAGTAAGCGAAGGCCGATTCAGACAGCAGAGGAAGACAGAAGAAATCAGAGGACAGACAAGAGAAGAACAGAAGGACAGACGAACAAGAAAGAGAACAAGACGATATAGAATCAGAAGTAGTGTTAGACTGAAGATGTGTTTCAAGTGATTAAGAAGATTTGTTACTTTGAAACTTCGAGTAAAGAGATTTTAGAGGAGAAACTAGTTGACCACGTGTTGCAGATCTGATATAATACTGAGTTAGGAAATGTTCTCGTATCAACCGTAGAATATCTTGAAGGTGAGAACATTGACGAAATGCTGCATGTAGAATATGACAGAGTTTGATATTGTGAACAAATGATTATGTGCTTCAACGACGAAACTAACGAAGATTATGTCATACTACATCTTAGTACAAGTGATGTTACCAACTGTTGAATGTGATACCTCAACTGTCAGGATTAAATAATGCAGTGAACATTTCATCGGTCTTGGTCCGTGAATTCATCTAGTGAATGTGGTAAAGTTTTGTGAAACCTGTGTTGTGTTAATCAAAGAGCACCTTTAAGCTTCAGTTCTATAACCTGGAACTATTCAGAAATATATCACTCACAGCCTGTCAATGTTATACTGGCGCCGGTGACTTTTTCCCGACATTTAGGGGGACACGTCCAAGGTATGTCAGCGGCCACTCTGCCGAGTGTTAGCTAGTAAAGATCATCTGCAAGACTGTAAATGAACTGACGTGATTAGACAAAGAAGATTGCTTTCTTTAACAGCGGTAATAAGAGCTTATTAATATTATAAACATTAACAACGAAATCAACGAGGATAGGACATTGCGAAGAATAGATGATCATTCATTCATTCATTCATTCATTTGCATGTCCCTTGTGGAACTTTGCCTCCCAAACAGCATTCCTGTAGGCCTCTCGGTTGTGAGCAAGATGGCCTGCTGCTGCTGCATCCATTTCCAGATCGTCAACGATGTCTTGCAGCCATCTTCGTCTTGGTCTTCCTCTTTTTCTTTTTCCCATTATGTATCCTTCCAATACGGTCTTCTCTAAATTATCATGACGTTTAATGTGTCCAAAATATTTCAGTTTTCTCTCTTTAATCCTCTTCACTAGCCAGCCTTCTTCAATATTAAGCTCTTGTAGTATAGATATATTTGTTCTTTTTTGTGTCCACGATATTTGGAGAACTCTTCTGTAGCATTTACATTCAAAGGCATTTATAGATGAATAGATTATCACGTTCACGAATTGATGTGAATTAATTAATGAACATTTCTCTCTTTAATAATGGTAATTTCCACTAGAAAATGTTACATCTCTCTCTCTCTCTCTTTCTTATTTCTTTCTCTCTCGTCTCTCCTCTCTCTTCTCTCTCTCTTCTCTCTCCTCTTTCCTCTCTTCTCTCTCTTCTTTATCTATTCTCTCTTCTTTCTCTATTCTCTCTCTTCTTTCTCTATTCTCTCTCTTCTCTCTCTTCTTTCTCTATTCTCTCTTCTCTCTCTTCTTTCTCTATTCTCTCTTCTCTCTCTTCTTTCTCTATTCTCTCTTCTCTCTTCTTTCTCTATCCTCTCTTCTCTCTCTTCTTTCTTTATTCTCTCTTCTCTCTCTTCTTTCTCTATTCTCTCTTCTCTCTCTTCTTTCTCTATTCTCTCTTCTCTCTCTTCTTCCTCTATTCTCTCTCCTCTCTCTCCTTTTTCTCTTCTCTCTCGCTCTTCTCTCTCTCTTCTCTCTCTCTCTTCTCTTCCTTCTCTCTTCTCTCTCTCTCTCTTCTCTCTCTCTCTCTCTCGTTTCTTTTCCTGTATACCATAGACATGCGCTATATAACGTCCACGATACGTTCTGTGAAATAGGTCGTTAAGTGATTTGGACGTTATGTGATATGGACTTCCGAACACCACATTATGTACTTAGAAAACTTGTACGGAACAATATAGTGCACCTGAACTGACCATATACATTAAACGCCTGGCAGTGCGCTCGCTTTATTTGCATGAGACATGAGATATGAGATATGAGACATGAGACATGAGACATGTCATATGAGAAATGAGAATCACATGTTGCGTGTGGTAAGCCATGTCCGGCTACGTTAGCTACATCCCGTTATCCGATCCGGATTTTGGAATTCTGTTATAACATTACGGGACAAGGGACATATATACGATCATACGCTGTCAAAATTGACGTTTTTGGGGTTCATGACTCTATTACATTATATGGTTGTTACATTATAAATGTTATATTATGACAGAAATTAAATATTACTTTAAATCACGAGTTTTTGAATTTGTTACTAACATACGTGGTATTTATTATTACGTTCATATATTATAGAAACTGTTGTTAAAAAAACTAGTAGATATAATTTACTGGCACTTAATGGTCGACAGGATAATGGAGTTGTAGTATTCATATTATAACAGACACATTTTTTTACAAATAGAAAACAATGAGGGTTTCACAAAGCGAAGTGACAGAATATGGGATTCTGTGGTTAGACCTTAGAAAAAATAAAATCATAGACAAAAGACTTTTAGATGAGAGAGAAAGAAAAATGACGAGAGATTTACCTTAAACTTCAAATAGGGACTCTAGTGGGACGAACAACAGTCTGGCCACGACAGAACTACTTTGTTCTCTTGAAACTATATGGAATAATGTGGTGTAATTTAATGAACTCTGGACTGTTATTCCATAACTTGTAAAAAAAAAATTATTGTAAATCAAAGTAATAACACATTGAACTCAGCTAATCGTGATAATGCACTGCTGACAGTTTGGCTGAGAGAGATCTTTGTTCTTCTGTTCAAAATCGCTAGTTTTGTTGACAATATTACATCAACTGCTGCCGATTAATGCGCTGTTCTCTTGTGGCTAAACGGTTGCCCGTTCTATCGGAGTCTGTGTTCAAGTCCCAGGTAATTGTCATTTTTCTTTCTCTCATGCCTAAGAGTGCCATGTCTATGATTTTTGGAGGTCTAAACATACAGTGCTATATTCTCCTACTACATTCATGTTGTAACACTGGCGAACTGTCATCTTAGAGATGCACTCAGTACTGGCGAAATATCTGTCGCCTTAGAGATGCCCCCAATATTGGCGAACTATCTGTCTCCTTAGAGATGCCCCCAATACTGGCGAACTATCTGTGGCCTCAGAGATGCCCCCTAATACTGGCGAACTATCTGTCGCCTTAGAGATGCCCCCGGTGCTGACGAACTATCTGTCGCCTTAGAGATGCCCCCAATACTGGCGAACTATCTGTCGACTTAGAGATGCCCCCAATACTGGCGAACTATCTGTCGCCTTAGAGATGCCCCCATGCCCCCAATACTGGCGAACTATCTGTGGCCTCAGAGATGCCCCCAGTACCAAGGAACATCCGAAGAAAATGTTGACAACCACTGCAGGACAGCCTCACACTGAGGCTTCACGTACAGGACAGCCTCACACTGAGGCTTCACGCGTGAAGTGAATTTAAAAGGAAATCGCTTGGAAAAAGAGCAACCAAGTGACCTGCGCAAGTTTCGATTTTGACCGCCAGCACGAACTCAGTAGCCTCCCTTCCTAGTCGGAGTTGTGGCCCCTCGAGATTATGACAACACGGGTAGCGATTAGGAGAATATCGGGTAGTCTTATCGGTCTAACACGCGCAGACCCGCGACTGTTAGTGTCGTGGTGAGAGGCAGCGGTTACGCCAGAGAATAAACGTGAAATTGACACTGGATTTGTCAGAAATGGAGTAGAAATATGACAAAGAGAGAGATAGCTAGGTACAGTACTTTCAGCAAAGTGAGAGATAGTTAGGTACAGTACTTTCAACAGAGATAGCTAGGTACAGTACTTTCAACAGAGATAGCTAGGTACAGTACTTTCAGCAGAGATAGCTAGGTACAGTACTTTCAGCAGAGATAGCTAGGTTCTGATGCCCCCAGCCACTCACTTTTCTCTTTATCGCTATTCTGGTTCTGATGCCTCCAGCCACTCATTCTTCTCTTTATCGCTCTCTGGTTCTGATGCCCCCAGCCACTCACTCTTCTCTTTATCGCTCTCTGGTTCTGATGCCCCCAGCCACTCACTCTTCTCTTTATCGCTCTCTGGTTCTGATGCCCCCAGCCACTTACTCTTCTCTTAATCGCTCTCTGGTTCTGCTGCCTCCAGCCACTTACTCTTCTCTTAATCGCTCTCTGGTTCTGCTGCCTCCAGCCACTTACTCTTCTCTTACCCCCCCCCCCGTCCTGGTTCTGCTGCCTCCAGCCGCTTACTCTTCTCTTTATCGCTATTCTGGTTCTGATGCCTCCTGCCGCTTACTCTTCTCTTTACCCCCCTCCTGGTTCTGATGCCTCCAGCCATTTACTCTTCTCTTTATCGCTATTCTGGTTCTGCTGCCTCCAGCCACTTACTCTTCTCTTTATCGCTATTCTGGTTCTGCTGCCTCCAGCCACTTACTCTTCTCTTTATCACTCTTCTTGTTCTGCTGCCTCTAGCCACTTACTCTTCTCTTTATAGCTCTTCTGGTTCTGCTGCCTCTAGCCACTTACTTTTCTCTTTATCGCTATTCTGGTTCTGCTGCCTCCAGGCACTTACTCTTCTCTTTATCGCTCTTCTGGTTCTGCTACCTCCAGCCATTTACTCTTCCTTTTACACCCCCCCCCCCCGTCCTGGTTCTGCTGCCTCTAGCCACTTACTTTTCTCTTTATCGCTATTCTGGTTCTGCTGCCTCCAGGCACTTACTCTTCTCTTTATCGCTCTTCTGGTTCTGCTGCCTCCAGCCACTTACTCTTCTCTTTATTGCTATTCTGGTTCTGATGCCTCCAGCCACTTACTCTTCTCTTTACCCCCCCCCCCCCTCCTGGTTCTGAAGCCTCCAGACATTTACTCTTTTCTTTATCGCTATTCTGGTTCTGCTGCCTCCAGCCACTTACTCTTCTCTTTATCGCTCTTCTGGTTCTGATGCCTCCAGCCACTTACTCTTCTCTTTATCACTCTTCTGGTTCTGCTGCCTCCAGCCACTTACTCTTCTCTTTATCGCTCTTCTGGTTCTGCTGCCTCCAGCCACCTACTCTTCTCTTTACCTGGACATTCCCAACGCCTCCCCCCCCCCCCCCCAAAGTACGTAAAGAGGTTACTGCTTGCATGGAAAACCGCTAATTTATTTCGTTATATCTGCGACACAAACTAAACACAGAACACGGTGCTTTATCAAAATTATACTAAAAGAGTTTAGCGTGTGCCCTATAAAACAAAAACTATATCAAGATAGTTTACATACGGTTGGCAACAAAATATATACATAATTAACACCATCAAACGTAAAGACGGTTTAATGGCGTGCGAACCAAGTCTTTTGTAAACTGGCTCATCCAGGACCACTGTAGCAGTTTAGTGGTGGATGTTTGATCCGAAGTGTGTTATCGTTCCACCTCACCCAGGTAAGTCGTAGCAAGGGTGGAACTGGCACTGCATTATTTGTTAGGCATTAGCCTTACCAATGAACTCTAACTAGGGGGGTTTGAATGGAAGGTGAGAAATCTGAAGTCTTCCACATATCCCAGAAACGATGATGTCTTAATCAGACCGCTACAGGTAGCAGGTATGAACTTGTGCGCCAGGTAAGGGAGCAAGTAATGACATGTTTATTGTTAGGGATCTGCGAAAGAGCTACTGCATTATAAACACGGTGAAAATTATTCTCACCAGACGGATTTGTTGCTGCAGAATGTTTCAGGCAAACAGCAGGTGCTCCTACAGAAAAGGGAGCCGTACAAACGTACACCAGAGGGCGTGCACTGTTGTTGCTGACTGCAAATGAGCTCATTATTTTATCCAAACTTCTCCACTGGTTCTAGCAAATCACACGCACGACTTGGAAATTGGCGACAAACTCTACGTACTTTTCTCAGTTTTGAAAGAGATTTAAAGAAAAGACGTCATCTTTTGCCCAAGTGTAACAGTGGAAAGATCATTTGTAACTGGGTCAGCAACAAGGTCGAGGGTCTTCAAGTTATGTCCCCTGCATTCTGTGTCTCCATGCAAGAATGGTCCTCTTCTCCTACAACCTGGCTGGAACTGCGGCCTGGCATCGAGTCGGAGTGGGAGTAGGCTATGGCGGATATTTCTTTTAGTCCCAGAGCGGAGGTACAAAACAAGGGGTGTGCAGTACTTCTTTAGCAGGCTCCACCAGCATGGGGACCATGGCCTGCTAGCTAGGCTAGATCTGTAACTAGTGATACCAGCGGAGAGGTAGGACAGGGTCTTTGTCAGCTATGGTTCGCCAACCCCAACACTAGCATGTCAGCTGTGGTTCGCCAACCCCAACACTAGCATGTCAGCTGTGGTTCGCCAACCCCAACACTAGCATGTCAGCTGTGGTTCGCCAACCCCAACACTAGCATGTCAGCTATGGTTCGCCAACCCCAACACTAGCATGTCAGCTATGGCTCGCCAACCTTGACGCTAGCATGTCAGCTATGGTTCGACAACCCCAACACTAGCATGTCAACTATGGCTTGGCAACCTTGACGCTAGCATGTCAGCTATGGTTGACCAACCCCAACACTAGCATGTGAGCTATGGTTCGCCAACCCTGACACTAGCATGTCAGCTATGGTTCGCCAACCCTGACGCTAGCATGTCAGCTATGGTTGACCAACCCCAACACTAGCATGTCAGCTATGGTTCGCCAATCTTGACGCTAGCATGCCAGCTATAGCTCGCCAACCCTGACACTAGTATGCCAGCTATGGGTCGCCAACCCTGAAATTAGTATGCCAGCTATAGCTCGCCAACCCTGACACTAGTATGCCAGCTATAGCTCGCCAACCCTGACACTAGTATGCCAGCTATGAGTCGCCAACCCTGACACTAGTATGCCAGCTATAGCTCTCCAACCCTGACACTGGTATGCCAGCTATGAGTCGCCAACCCTGACACTAGTATGCCAGCTATAGCTCGCCAACCCCAACACTAGTATGCCAGCTATGAGTCGCAAGCCCTGACACTAGTATGCCAGCTATGAGTCGCCAACCCTGACACTAGTATGCCAGCTATGAGTCGCCAACCCTGACACTAGTATGCCAGCTATAGCTCGCCAACCCTGACGCTAGCATGCCAGCTATGACTCGCTTACTGCCAAATTGGACAGCGTGTTCTTCCCCAGCAAGAAAATTTAAAAAATAACCACTTTATAGCTCAGAGCACAGGCCGCTGTTTGTAGTGCAGTCTTCTGCTAGAACACCAAACGAAGGGCTGTAAAGTAAAGAATGAATTGTGGCAAAATTAGAAGAATAAAGAAAAAATCACAGATATGAAAAAAAACTATGCCAAAATAAACATCGTATTGAAAGACGCGGACAGCAAGTAAGGAAAAAAAGGATAAGATAAGAAAGAAGATTAGAAAAAAAAATATAGTGGTCTCTTTGTGTCAACATCGTTAACAAAGTAAGACAAAAGGTAAAAGGTAAAATTTCGTTTTCCATACCATTATGGCACATTGGGGAGGGGGGGGGTACGATGTTAGGCCACGTACTTCCACAGGCATCGACACATGAAAGGGTCACGTGGTCAGTATCACACCTGGCCGCGTTTATCTTCCCTGATTTCTCTGGTCCCCATTTTTAGAGGCTGGGTGAACTAGAAGAGAAGAAACTAGGAGAAGTGAAACAAACAGTGATATATCTCAGAAACAAAAGAAAAAGCTGACAAAACTAGGAAGATTATTAAAAATTGCTTCTTCTTACATCTCACATCTTACATCCTTCCCGTAAGGTTAAACATCACATAGGGTTCGCATGGTAGGTTGCAAAGTTTTCCTGTTTCCGGCGAGCTTTTCAACCTCATCAAGGGATTTTATGCCTACTAGTTTGGCCTCTACGCTGGCGATGGTTGGGACATGTGCTCCGAATGACTGACAACTCACTACAAAAAACAGCACTAAGATTGACACCACAGGGGAGAAGAAGTAAGGGTAGACCAAAAGAGACATGGAGAAGAACAACAGAAAGGATGTTGAGCAATAGAGGGCTCACCTGGGCAAGAGCAGAAAAAAAGGCGAAGGACAGGCATTTGTGGAAAACCCTTGCGGAAGCCCCATGTGCCCTGGGCACTTAAGGTTCAGAGAGAGAGAGAGAGTTTGGCCTCTCTTGACAACGCTCTCTTTAGAGTTTCGCAAGCTGGACAAAAACTGCTACAACGAGGAAAGTAAAGAGGTAAGGCACAGGTCTGACAACATCCCATTTACCGGCCCTAAGTTTTCTGTCTTTTTTTCTTCTAGTTTTTGCCGTTATCAAAACTTTCTTAGATATTTTCTTAGATACTCTTCATTCATCTGTCCAACTGTCCAGAGCACACGTTGGATCTTTCTCCAAAAGATCTCTCTCTCACTTCATTTTATGTTTCTTTTTTAAGTTTATTGTCAAAGATCAAAACAATAAACAATAAAGAAATAAGAAGCAAGACAAAAAAAAAACCAAAAACAAAAACATCCTCTCATAAGAGATTACACATGTCATGTGGTAACAGGTCTGACAAGTCTTAAGTGGGAAAATGCAAATCTGAAGAGATATAACACAGAGGACGTCCAGCGTTCAAAGCTACAAGAGTGAGAAGATCAATTTCTCTGGAGAGTTTCCTTGAAGATCTGATTTCAATTATTTCAGTGTAACGGCCATAGAAATGAACAAGCTCAATTATGCATATACGGTTTTCATTATTGTTTTTACAGTGTTTTACATATATTCTCCTCATAACTTCGTTCTATCTTTTAACGCCGCCTCCTCAGTAAAAAACAGCAAGAACACATAAGAGATTTCACAATAATTACTCCAATTTTGTTTTTAGTAGGGGTTTTTTTTTCTTCTCACTTAGATATACAGTGATCGCGTTAGGATTATTTTACAACCAGTACAACTGCACCCGTCTTTCACCTTACTTTCGGAAATACCGGTTTTCTCAATATAGCGTTAATATAATATACCATTAAACACCAGATAAAATGTTCACATGCTGAACCAAAGTCAAAGCTGGCCCGACTATCCCCCAACAGATTTCACTGGTTGCCAGATTTTTTATAATATAAACCGGTTACGGTAACCGACGACCTCCAAAAATTTCGGTTTTTTTTTCTTTTAATCGGTAATTTACGGGTAACTGCCGATTAACGCGATCACAGTATCTTACATCTTACATTTTACATCCTTCCCGTGGCGTTAAATGTCACATAGGGCTCGCATAGTTGTTTGCCAAGTTTTCCAATTCTCGGCAAATCTTTCAACTTCATCAAGGGATGTTATGCCCACTAAACTAGCCTCTCTTAACAATGTCCTCTTTAGAGTTTCACGTGGTCGACCTCTTTTTCTTCAGCCTGTTGTGCTCCACTTGATAGCTTGTTTTGGTATTCTCTGATTGTTTCTTCTCATCACATGGTCTACACATGTCCATTTTTTCTGATCACCCATGAGACAGGTTGTTGTTTCCTCATCTGTCTTATCTCTGTGTTGTTCTTGAATTCGTTCCACTTTATACCAAGTATTTTCCTGAGGCATTTGTTTTAAAAAGAGTCTAATTTCTTGTCTATTTTTTTAGTTGATTTCCAGCTTTCGCATGCATAAATGAGGGTGGATATCAAATTTGAATTGAATAATCTTAACTCGGTTTTTGTGCTTATAACTTTTGAATGCCATATGTTCTCAAGATTCTTGAAGGATAATGCTGCTTTTGCAATTCTAATTAACTTCTTTCCTGGTGTCACCATCCTGGTCTATGTAGCTGCCAAGGTCTGCAAAACGGTTTACTTCATCAACAGCTGTTCCTTCTACATATATTTTTATTCTTGATTAATGAGAAGTGTCATTATTTTTGTTTTGTCTTTGCTAATTTCAAGACCTATTTTGCTTGCCAAGGAAGACAGGGAAATTTTTTTCCTGCATCGATTTCACATTGTCACAAGAGTTATGTCATCAGCAAAATCAAGATCTTCTATTTGGGTCCCATGTACCCAATCAACGCCGGTTTTACCTGTACAGCATCTTTTCATTATAAAGTCTATGGAAATTCCAAAAAGCAATGGAGATAATATACATCCTTGTTTCACACCTGTTTCAGTCTGAAACCATTCGCTCATTCCTTCTTCTGTCTTGACTACACAAACATATCCGATGCAGAGATCTGTAATGATGTTGACAATTTTAGATGGTGTTCCATATAGGTCTTAAAATTCTCCACAATGAATCTCTGTGTATGCTATCAAATGCTTTTTAAAGTCTATGAAGTTCAGGATTAATGGTTTCTGGTTTTCAGTATTTTCTTCAAGTATTATTCTTAGAGTAAAGATCTGGTCGAGACAGCTTTTCCCTTTTCGAAATCCTGCCTGTTCTTCTCTCGTTGCAGTATCCACTACATCCTTAAGTCTATTCAGAATCACTTTACAAAACACCTTTGACACAACTGATAGTAAGGTTACACCCCTCCAGTTATTGCAGTCACTGAGGTTGCCTTTTTTGGGTATTTTAACAACGATTCCCTTTTTCCATTTAGAAGGGACTTTCTTCTTTCCAAATTTTATTAAATATTATTTGTAGTTGGCTCATGTTGTCACTGTTAATAGCGTTTAACATCTCGACTGTTATTTCATCTTCACCTGCAACTTCGTTGTTAGCCATTAGATTCACTGCTGTTTCAGTGTCATTCAGTGTAACTTCATCTAAGTTGACATTTAGTTGTGGGACTGGTAAATCGATTTCAAGATTTATTAATTCATTTGGGTGTGGTTGATTAAGTATTTCTTGGAAGTGTTCGGTCCATCTTTGCTTTTGGTCTTTTTTTGATGTTAATAGGTTGTCTGTTTTGCTAAAGACTGGTCTTTCTCTGGAGGTAATAACACCTGTTAGCCTCTTTTGTATGTTATGTAGAGTTTTGCAGTCTCCTGTTTTTGCTGCATTTTCTGATTCTTTTGCCATATTGTCCATATATTCTCTTTTTTGTCTCTTCTAGCTGAACTTTTTTCTTTATTGTCTAGTTCTTTGTATGTCGCTTTTCCCAAAACTTTTCCAAGATCTGTCTTTACATTCAACATGGCTTATTTGCCTGCTTCTCTTTCATGTAAGTATTTCCATGTGTTATCTGATATCCATACTTTTCTTCTTGTTGACTGCAGTCCAGCACTTGCTGTTGCTGCCGTGATTATGGCTGTGCTGTATGAATTCCATAATCCATCTGTATCTGTCGCGTCTACCTCTTTGAGTGCTGCGAAATGTTCGATAAGTTCCAGGTTGAAATCACTGTTAGTATTTTCGTCTTGTAGGCTATGACTGTTTATCTTTCTGAATATTGATTTCTTGTGTTGGCTTTTCAGTTGAAGTCTTATCCTCCCTATACACACGATGTGATCATTGTTGACATCTGCACCCCTATATGCTCTTACATCTAAAAGAGATTTTCTGAATTGTTTTCTAATACAAAAATGATCTATCTGGCTTCTGGTTCTATCATCTGGAGACATCCACGTTGTTTTATTTATCTCTTTGTGTGGAAATATTGTGCCTCCAATGACCATGCCCTCTGTTAGACATGTATCAATTAATCTTTCTCCATTCTGATTTACCGTATCAATTCCGTCTTTCCAAATTACTTTTTCGACGTCGGTGTTATCTTTTCCTACCTTGGCGTTGAGGTCTCCCATGACAACTAAGATGTCGTGTTTAGGTACTTTGTTGATAAGTTGTAGTTGGTAACAGAAATCGTCTTTTATTTCATCATCTGCATCGTTCGTGGGTGTATAGCAGTGTATGAGTGTTATTCTTCCGTGCCTTATTTTGTATCGTGCTCTTATCATATGACTGTTCACAGTATCTCTCTCTCTCTCTCTCTCTCTCTCTCTCTCTCTCTCTCTCTCTCTCTCTCTCTCTCTCTGAACCTTAAATGCCAAGGGCACATGGGGCTTCCGCAAAGATTTTCCACAAATGCCTGTCCTGTGCTTTTTTCTGCTCTTGCCCAGGTGAGCCCTCTATTGCTCAACATCCTTTCTGTTCTTCTCCATGTCTCTTTTAGTCTACCCTTACTTCTGTTCCCCTGTGGTGTCCATCTTAGTGCTATTTTTGGTAGTGAGTTGTCAGTCATTCGGAGCACATGTCCCAACCATCGCCAGCGTCTTTCCTCAATAATTGTTGTCAGTGGTTTCATCTGCATTTCTGCCAACAAGATGTTATTTCTTATGGTGTTTGACCACAATATTCTTCTAATTCTTCGTAAACATGTAGTCTGGAAAGGATTCAACTTGTTTTCTATGGTTTTGGTGATTTTTCCAGCATTAACTTCCATAGTGTAGAACATTTAGAACATTACTCTTAAATATCCTGATTTTCGTATTCATGCTTAGTTTGTTTTTTTTTTTTTCACAGTATGAGACAGAATAATTCAATGCTTTGTTGGGGTTTTGTTTCAGACTTTCGTGGTCTAATTTTCAAACTTCACCCTACACAGAGAAATCTTGCTGACTCACTTATTTGATTTCATTTGAAAAAAAAATGACAATGACATGAAGATACTGGGAAATCTAAATCTTACTGCGGGCAAAGACCCTGTCCCATGAGGCAATCAGTGATCCATAGCTGATATGCTAGAGTCAGGGTTAGCGAACCATAGCTGATATGCTAGAGTCAGGGTTAGCGAACCATAGCTGATATGCTAGAGTCAGGGTTAGCGAACCATAGCTGATATGCTAGAGTCAGGGTTAGCGAAAGCTGATATGCTAGAGTCAGGGTTAGCGAACCATAGCTGATATGCTAGAGTCAAGGTTAGCGAACGATAGCTGATATGCTAGAGTCAAGGTTAGCGAACGATAGCTGATATGCTAGAGTCAAGGTTAGCGAACGATAGCTGATATGCTAGAGTCAAGGTTAGCGAACCATAGCTGATATGCTAGAGTCAGGGTCATAGAACCATAGCTGATATGCTAGAGTCAGGGTCATAGAACCATAGCTGATATGCTAGAGTCAGGATCATAGAACCATAGCTGATATGCTAGAGTCAGGGTCATAGAACCATAGCTGACTAAGACCTTGCCCACCTCTCCGTTGAGGCCTAGTCTGGCTAACGGGGTAGGCATCGCCATAGTCCCCATGGTGGTGGAGTCTGCTAAAGAAGTATTGCACACTCCCTGCTTTTTAGCTGTACACTTGGGCTGAAAAAGTAGCTGCCATAGTCCGCTCCCGCCCAGATACGATGCTGTGCATCAACATCTCTACAGCATCGGCTGCAAAGAACAACAGCTCGCATTTACAGGGAGATAGTAGACAAGACAAGACAAGCAGCAGCTGGAAGGCTGCAGGTACTTTCTACATGAAGTACTTGGAATTATCAGAAGGCTGCAGGTACTTTCTACATGAAGTACTTGGAATTATCAGAAAGCTGCAGGTACTTTCTACACGAAATACTTGGAATTATCACCATAGGCGAAGATGGTATCACTGAGAAGAGCTTCAGAATGTGATGTCTCAGTTACTGTCACTAAACTGTCACCGTGTCACATCTTCTTCTTCTTCTTCTTCTTCTTCTTCGTTCACTTCTACCACCAAAAACCGCACTGTGAACCTACTGAATTCATGCCTGTGGTCCTCGTTAGGTCCCGTGGTCCCCTGTGTGGTCCAAAATAGACCACACGAGATCCACGAAAGGACCACAAGAGATTCAGAGTGTCACAGTGCTTTAGCCTGTATTCTTGGTGGGTCTCGGAAGCGGGATTGCGTGACACCGTGGTTTTCATTGCACCAGTTTAGTCTAGGGTTGGACTTTCTCACCGGAAGACCTCGACGTGTTTAGGATATCAGTGCATCCCCGCTGGGTGAGAGGCGGTAGCCCACCCAGGCCAGAGTTGGACTTTCTCACCGGAAAACCTCGACGTGTTTTGAGATACCCGTGTATCACCGCCGGGTGAGAGGTGGTTGCCCATCCAGTCCAGGGTTGGACTTTCTCACCGGAAAACCTCAGCGTGATTAGGATATGCAAACATCCCCGCCGGGTGAGAGGTGGTTGCCTATCTAGACTTTCCTGGTCCAGTGTCTCCGACTTCAGCATTTTGCGGTCGTGGCCGCTACCCTTCCTAGTTGTGACCAGGATGGAGCTTTTGTCCAGGAGGACGAATCCTCGCCACTAGTGACTTCTACCCCTGGGTTGAGCCGGTTTAGGCATTATCCCAGTATGGGCGTGTTTGGGACGGGACCGACCTCTAGAGCAGAGGTACTGTGACATGCATAGCCTTCAAGATTCACCCCTGGTATGAGCCGGTTTAGGCAAAATTCACCAGTATGGGTGTTTATCAGGCGTTACCGACCTCTAGAGCGGAGGTGGCATGACATGTCTAGCCATCAAGTTCCACCCCTGGTGTGTGCTGGTTTAGGCATATTTCACCAGTGTAGGTTTATTTCGGATGTGGGCGACCTCTAGAGCAGAGGTGCCGTGGTATAGCTCTCGTAGCGATACTACTGGACATACCGGTTAAACTTCACTTTCCACCACCTTTTCCCATCGGCTCCGCACAGCAACCTTTATTTCTTTTCCGCATTTACTTCCTTAACCGGGAGGAGCTTCACTCCACGCACGGCATATGAAGAGTCTCGCCAGCAGTGAGACAAGCCGGTTCATGCATTTCACCCGACATGACTGCACTCAGGACGTGGCCGACCTCCAGACCAGAGGTGCCATGATTTGACTGTTTGCTTCGCTTTATCCTTTCTACCACCTTTTCCGCAGTGATGCTGCGCGGCAACCTCATTTGTACCTTTCTTCATTGGCCGGGAAGAGCACCGCTCCACGCACGGCAGCTGAAAAATCTCGCCAACAGCGGCAGATGAGCTACCAAACGTGCCACTCATCTACCCTAAGTAACTGGTTTTCAGGCGCCAGATATTCGCCCTCGCCCCTTCTCCTGTCAGTTTAAACAGTTCTGCCACGGGAAGGCCAGGAGCTGGACTTGACTGCCAGAGGCTGTTTGAGACCCATTTACAGTCCTTAGAACCACCGTGTCACATGATCTAACTGAATATCATGAATATGACAGGAAAGTCACATCCCAAGCCAGAAATTTCATTAACCCCGCGCAAAATTTGACTGTTCGTCCGTTCATCTATCTATCTATCTATCTATCTATCTATCTATCTATCTATCTATCTATCTATCTATCTATCTATCTATCTATCTATCTATCTATCTATCTATCTATCCATCCATCCATCCATCCATCCATCCATCCATCCATCCATCCATCCATCCACCTACCTACCTACCTACCTACGTACCTACCTACCTACTTATCTATCTATCTATCTATCTATCTATCTATCTATCTATCTATCTATCTATCTATCTATCTATCTATCTTTCTATCTGTCTGTCTGTCTGTCTGTCTGTCTGTCTGTCTGCTAGTCTGTCCGTCTGTCTGTCTATTTATCTTTCTTTCCGTCTGTCTGTCTGTCTATTTCCATGGCAAAAAAACAAGGAGAAAAGACCTTGACCCTTAGCTTCCAGGAAACAAGTCTGATCTGAGAAGTCATAGTTAACACACGTGATACCCCTAACATTCACCTCTGATCCATCGCAAAAAAAGTTACACTTGACCTTCTCATTTGTAACAGCCACACATGAACATATGCCACAAGCTACACGTGATTGCTAAGGTTCAAAGAAGATCAACTTCCCCCGATGGCTGCACAAGACCTTGAAGTTTAAATCTTTCACCAAGAACAAATCTTCTGGTTCTTCTTCCTTAAGTAGCATCAATCTGAAAAACGCCGGAGTTTGCTTTATGCATTTATTAAGAAACTGCAGTCTCCTGTTCTGTCTGTGGTCGCCAGACAAGAACCGAAGTCAAGATACGCTCTTATTATTCATGTCGGTATCGGATGTTCTAAACAGGATCGATGCTTATATCAAGAATTACGGAATCGTATTCGAAGGCAAAATTGAGTAATGTATCGATAGCGAAAAGATCCCACTGGATCCAGGGACGGACAGGCAGACTTTGACCGTCCCGGAAGTAGAACAGACGAAGAACATGAGCGTATCTGAGCAGGCCCGCCGGCTGAAATATCTCACGTCACGCCCAGACCAAAGCTAATGTAAAAAAACTGGCGTTTTGCTTACAAAATGTATTCTGTTTGTTGTTCATTTTTTGTGGGCTGTGGTTGATGTAGATTTTCTCGGAGTTTCAGAGCATAAATTATTTATGTATAACAGCTACAATGTCAGTGTAGACAAGAATTTGAGAACATACATTCTATGTTTAACTGCTACAATATCAGTGTAGACAAGAATTTGAGAACACACATTTTATGTTTAACTGCTACAATGTCAGTGTAGACAAGAATTTGAGAACATACATTTTATGTTTAAATGCTACAATGTCAGTGTAGACAAGAATGTAAGTGAAGGAAAGTGGATATGCATGGATGTATGTTTATATATGTATGTATGTATACACAGACAAATGCTAACATAAGCGTTGTGTAGCTGTGTACATAAAAATGGTTTATGGAAACAAAAACTATGAGCTAGCAAAGACCATTTTTGAGAAGTAGGTCCATATTATGTCAGAGAAGATAGATTAGACCTTAAGAGTAGCAAACGTATGGCTTTTGTGTACAGATGTACAGTACATATACACTGAACGATAGAGGACAAATAAAAACCGAAGAATTTCTCAAAGAAGTTGAAAAAAAATTTTTTTTAACTATTTTAAATTGAAAAAAAAGGACAAATGCTCTTCGCATGCCACGGGAAGACACTAAGAGCTTGATAATCACTGAAAAATTCCATGGAAAAAGAAAAAAAAAAGAAGGGTGTGAGAAGAAAATGGTTACAAAATGGCTCAACAAACGGAAACGAAAAAGAAAGGAGAATGAACTGCAAACAAGGACCACTGAAAACAGAAAAGCATAATCACCAAGACATTATGACAGAAAGCCGAATGAATGAGTGAATGAGTGAATGAGTTAATGAATAGTAGAATCATCAACTTTGATTTATATTGACAAGAAACATTGAACATTCAAATTTAGAGAAAATGTCAATACAGAAAAACAATAGGGTCCTCCATTTCACGAAATACATCAACACTACCAACAACAGAACACTCAATTTTTGTCTCATAGATCAACACTACCAAAAACAAAACACTCAATTTTTGTCTCATAGATCAACACTACCAAAAACAAAACACTCAATTTTTGTCTCATAGATCAACACTACCAAAAACAAAACACTCAATTTTTGTCTCATAGATCAACACTACCAACAACAGAACACTCAATTTTTTTGTCTCATAGATCAACACCACCAACAACAGAACACTCAATTTTTTTGTCTCATAGATCAACACTGGAAATCGTTGAACCGGAGACTTTTGGGATAAAGACCGACTTTAAAAACTCTGGAACCTTCGACACTGGAAAATAGGTCAACACTGCAAAACAGCGACCATTTGTAGGCTAGTGCCAGTAATCGAAACATTCTCTGGGAATAAACTCTGTAAGGAAATCGCAAGGCCGGGACTTGTGGGAGCGATACTGCCAAACTCGGATTCGGAGTCTGAATGTTCACTGGGAATTCAATAAGTATCGAGGTGTATCAGTTAACGAATGTCGAAATTGGTAAGGCAATATTCACTGGCGAGGAATTGGCTGCGAGTATGATCTCATATTTGAGAGTCATCGCATTCAGATGTCCTCCTGAAGGAGAAGAGATAGACAGAGGGAAAGATGAGTAGTGGAACATTTCAAAAGTAAAAGACGGACAGAGGCTTACAAAACTTCTCTCTCTCTCTCTCTCTCCCCCACCCCCCCCCCCCAGCTTCCCCCCCCCCAACAACAAGCTTAGCGTGAGCAAGGGGGGGGGGGCAGGGATCGCTGTTATTCCCTTGGTGGTGGAGTCTGGCAAAGAAGTACCGCGCTATTATTTTTTTTTTTTGAAGAGGCTTCATTCCCAGTCTGCAAAATATAGCCGTCGTAACCCATTCCTAGACCCGACAGCACGTTTAAACTTCAACATCTTCACAGCATGGACTGCAGGAAGAGTCTTGCTGGGGAATCCACGGAGACCGAACAAAAATAAGAAAAGAAAATGACCAACAAAAAAAAAAATTAAGAGGAAATATGGCTTTCCTGGGAGCGTTGGGGAATAACAAAAGAATTTTTGTGCATGTCATTTACGGAACTACATCGGAAATCATAAAACATAAACAATTTATAGTAACTGTTCTCGCAGTTCAATAGATGAAATAATAGACATTAAAATATTTACGGCTTTCCTTCTGTGATTTGAAAGTATGCGACAAAAGGAAAAGATGATGAATGCTAACTGCTCCATACAGTCACATCTGAAGATTTTTCTCAATTACCGAAATAATCTGCTTCAATAAATCTTGCAATGAATGTAGTGGCAGCACTGCTACAAGCAACCGCTTATGTTCTGCCCCTGACGGCCACCAAGATATAAAGAATCTCAAGCCAGGCTAAGTCAGACATTGATTATGGTACACAAACAGACAAATGTCTGCCTGTGTTATGTTGGCAAGTTATCACTGCGGTAGTTACATCTTTCATAGAGCATGTGTTCTTCGTCTAATGTTTCCTGTTTTGTTGTCGGTGGCTTTCATTTGTTTACCAGGGTGACTTTTGAGGTTCATTGTGTCTGACTTAAAGTGTATCAATTGTGTCTGACATAAAGTGTATTCATTGTGTCCGACATAAAGTGTCTGTTTTGTACCCACTCTTAGCTCTTGACCCACCAAAAATAACACATATGACACATGAATATTTTTTTTGCTTAATTACGGGAAAATAACGTGATGCCTATTTTTAGAATATATGACAGTTAAAAATTCTGAACTCCCAGCTACAGAATAGACCTTGATATCTTGCTCAGTGTTTCCCGAATGTCGGCGGCGATAACACCTCCCCGTGGGACCGGGTGGGGGGTGGGGGTGAGGTGTGTGGTGAAAGAAGAGTCAGTTAAGGAGTTTGGGGGTGGGGTGGAAACAGGGGGCAGTGGGGAGGTGTATTGAGGGGAAAGCGAGGTACCATTCGGGGGTACTTCTACTTTCCTTCTTAGAACTTTCCAGCGTGATATAGAGAAGCTTGTGTCCCTGCACAAAACTCATCCATCACGTTAAAGGCTGAGAAAATGATACAGCAGGTGAGTAATAAATGTGCTCGTTCGTGTTGTTAGTTTGCTTGCTCTTGCTCAGATTTTTAGTTGTGTAAGGCATATTTTAGTTTAACAGGTCATTGTTCGAGAAGTGTGTAAGAGGAAGGAGAGGGTGGCCAGGGAGAACAAAGAGGAAAGGGGGGGGGGGAACACTAGTGTAGCTTTTTTTTTAAAGTTAAGCTGCTTATAGAAGGCAAAAAGGGTTTTTTTAATTCCATAATTTGAAAAAGATATTCTCTAGATCAAATATCATCCATCCATCCATCCATTCATCCATCCATCCATCCATCCATCCATCCATCCATCTATCTATCTATCTATCTATCTATCTATCTATCTATCTATATGTGACGAAGTGGTTAGTGCACAAGTCTCTCATGGCGAAGGTAGGGGGTTCGAATCCGGCCGAAGGCGTTCTAGTCACCCGGCCGTAGAAATGGGTACCAGACTTTTTCTAAAGCTGGGGAAGGAAAGGCAGCCAGGCTCACCACATCGCTCTCTAGTATGCTGATAGATGAAAATATTGGCACTAACACCATATCCCAATGTGTCTCTAAGACATGACAGGGTTACCACTATATATATATATATATATATATATATATATATATATATTCGTTCATTCATTCATTTGCTGTCCATTGCAGAACCTTGCCTCCCTAACAGCTCTCCTGTAGGCCTCTCGGTTGTGAGCAAGATGGCCTGCTGCTGATGCATCTATTTGCAGATCATCAACGATGTCTTGCAGCCATCTTCGCCTTGGTCTTCCTCTCTTTCTTTTTCCCATTATGTACCTTTCCAAGACGGTCTTCTCTAGACTATCATGCCGTTTAATGGGTCAAAAATATTTAAGTTTTCTCTCTTTAATCCTCTTTACTAGCCAGCCTTCTTCAATATTAAGCTTTTGTAGCATGGATATATTTGTTCTTTTTTTGTGTCCATGATATTTGAAGAACTCTTCTGTGGTATTTACATTCAAAGGCATTTATGTGCATGCCCTTAAAAATCTTATTTTTGTAGTTCTGTCTGTTCCTTTGTAGGCGTACCGGGGGATTATATCATTTTATTGACGAAATCAGATTACTTTGACAAAATTATATTAATTTAAAATATCCATAAAACATTAATGTTGTCAGCAGTGAGGTAACATGTGACATTTAAGTGGTACGGCGACATCCTCGTAGCTAAAGCGGTTGCCCGTTCTACCGGAGTCAGTGGTTTGAGTCCCTGTTTTTCTATTACTATGTTTCTTTCCCCGTCACGTCTAAAGTACTTTGTATTTTTCGAGGTTAACCATGTAACACTAGAGTCGAGGTTAACCATGTAACACTAGATTCGAGGTTAACCATGTAACACTAGAGTATCCTATCACTGTACAATGGGCAAACCTCGATGTGTCCTGTTCGCTGTATTACATCCGGTACTGTAACATGCATAATAATACAGGATTTAACATTTTATGAAACGATGGATCACAGACGAGTAAAGATGACCGCTCTAGAGCGAGGGCAGTACACCAGAAAGTGTCTCGGGTGAGCGGCGGCCTCATGTGGCTGTACCAACAGGCTGTTGTGCTCTTTCGGCCGGCTTGAAATGGGTTGAGCTGAAAGTTGTCACAAAAGGGTTATTGGGTATAGTCAGAGTACTTCAGGCAAACCACTCCTTGTCCGACACGATGGTTGTGTTGTAAATCCATAATCATCGCAAAGTTAATCGCAAAGAACACAAGTTCGAAGTTTCAGAGACATCAAAGCAGAAACTGCAAAAGAACAAGAACAACAACATATGACAATAACAACAGCGACGAGGAAGAACAAGGAGGAAAACAAGAATAAGAATAAAAAGAAGACAAGAAAGAAGAAAAATGATGATGATGATGATGATGATGAAAAGACGAAAATAAGTGTTGTAATAAAGAAGTAAGACTCAGTCTCTGGCAAGTATACGTAACCAGTTTGTGCCTTTGCACAATTATACGCACCGACGCACTTAGCACAGTAATATGCACCTGAAGTGGAACCATCGACCTGGATTATGATTGTGCAGAAAAAGAAACATGCCGTGAAATATGAATAATGCTTTTACATGTCCAAAAATATTTATTTACTCTAAAAACGTGGCATTTTGTGTATAAAAATAAAATAAACAGGGAGAAACAACTCTTGTCGGTGCTATATTAAGATTACATGTGCCATTTCCTTCTCATAAAAAATGTGATATAATACGACTGTGCTGATCTTTACGTTACGGCTGTGTTACTCTTTACGTTACGGCTGTGTTACTCTTTACGCTAAGAGTGTGCTACTCTTTCGTTACGGCTATGTTACTCTTTCCATTATGAATATGTTACTTTTAACGCTACGGATGTGCTCCTTCTGAGTCAATGGTGTCCTGATATCTTGTCTTCGAATAAGTTTTAAATAACTCATCATCACATTATCCATCCGCCTCTTTCTCATATTAAATTCAACTTGTTAAAACACTCCTGTACAGTGAATAATGAGTGTTTTATAAACACACGCACAAACTTCGCCATTACATCCGTTGTTAAGAAAGTAATAATTACTGAAAACGCCCAAAACTACAGGACATTCTAAAGCTTTTGAAAATGTCAGGAATTGTTGAGAAACTCATAAATGCCGATTATGTCATAGTGGAGTATTTTTCAGAGCTTGTGTCGCCCTAGGAAACGAAAGTGTTGTTGACTCATGCTTTCTTGCCAGGGGGTAAATTTTCATTGGATGGATCATCTGACAAGTCGGAGACTGATTGGTCCGAATAAAATACCAGAGGCGGCCAATGTCGCGATCTCTTTCTTAATAACTGGTTGCCGTGGAAACGTGGCACTTACTGCTGGGGATACCAAGCTAATAGCAAAGCGTATGGTCTCTTTCTGTCTGTGTTGGTAACCGATGTTGATGTCGCAAGTTTCTAGACTATTAGGGTGAGGAGACAGAAGGTAGAAAATGTGGAGGGGGGATGCGTGTAATAAGGCTGATACCGTAGTAACCTAAAATTATTTGTAATCAAGAAACCCAGCCGCCGCTTTTCTCACGAACTTTCGCCATGACTATATTTACCATCTTGGGTAGTTTAAAACTGAGAACTCCTAAATGTGGAACAAAACTGTATACAGTTACTGACGACTTTCAGAGGAAACAAATAGCTAGTTAGGTCCACGGTTGCGTGTACTTATGCTGGTTTGGGGAACATTTTGAAGAAGTGTCTACGACAATAGCGAAACTTAAGAACTATTGCAACAGGAAGTGGATAAAAAATGATGTGGAAGAACTGACACTTCCGCATGGGAAAAAAACATCAAAGAACTTATGACTCACAACAGGAAAGAATTATCCAATGAAGAACTTATGATTCGCAACAGGAATGTATTATCCAATGAAGAACTTACTGATTCGCAACAGGAAGGTATTATCCAATGAAGAACTGACTCGCAACCGGATGGAATTATCCAATGAAGAACATACTGACTCGCAACAGGAAGGAATTATCAAATAAAGAATTCGTTTAACTGGAAGTAGCAAATGTTGGAAAGGCTGAAAACCTGAAGTTGGAGAGACAGAAATAGAATCAAGACAATTCAAGACAAATAAGATGGCCTAATCCTCTACGAGTTGCCCTTACCTGACTTTAAGTTTCATGACTGATCTGTACAGCCTAGATGCCTTTATGTTTCATGACTTATCTGTACAGTCTAGATGACTTTATGTTTCATGACTGATCTGTACAGTCTAGGTGTAGCGAGTACAAAGAGTGGCCGAGTAACGAATACGCACAAATGCTAATGTGCTGCTTCTGCCACCCCTTTCTTCTTCTTCTTCTTCTTCTTCTTCTTCTTCTTCTTCTTCTTCTTCTTCTAGGCACCCTTCATCGCCTGGTCAAAAGGTTTTCCTTGGTCTCCAATCGTACTGCAAGCCTCCTTCATTTGTTGGTCATTGTTACCTCCCTGGTTCCCCCTTTATAGCCAGCATTTAAAAAACTGCCTCCTTCCAAAACCCAGGATTGATCTGTACAAGAAAAGCCTTGCATACTCCGCAGTACAGCTCTGAAACACCCTCCCCTACCATTTAAAATTCACTAGTAATACTTTATCCTTTAACTCAACCTGTTTCATTACTTGCTTGTAATTATATGCCTCCATAGAATAACCAGCACTCTCTCAACACATGACTTGCCAGCTATTCAAGTACTAAAATGACATAGTTCGAAAAGTAACTTGTTAGATATTGTTAGAAATTATTTTAATGTTTGTTAAAAAAACATATGTTAGAAGATCTATACTGACAATGTATTTTTGATGTGTATGTGTGTAAGTGCTATTTTATTAGGTTAATTACTTCTTCTCTCTTACTTTGAATGTAATAGTTTAATCTTACTCTCTTTTGATATGTTTTTTCCTAATGTAATTTGTATACTTGTATTAAATCGAGTGTGTGGGAAGAATGAAAGATGGATTGATGAAGGGCAGAATGCAAGACGGGCCTGCGTGCCCAATTCTTTACCCTTTAAAAATAAAGATTATTCGTTCATTCGTTCATTCATTCTTTCTTCCGGGCTCCCTTTCATAGTCTGATCTGATCAATGTCGCCTTCCTTATTCCCCCTCTATTTTCCGTGCACCCCTTCGTAGTCTGATCTGATCAATGTCGCCTTCCTTATTCCCCCTCTATTTTCCGTGCACCCCTTCATAGTCTGATCTGATCAATGTCGCCTTCCTTATTCCTCCTCTATTTTCCGTGCACCTCTTCATAGTCTGATCTGATCAATGTCGCCTTCCTTATTCCCCCTCTATTTTCCGTGCACCCCTTCATAGTCTGATCTGATCAATGTCGCCTTCCTTGTTCCCCCCTCTACCCCCCCCTTTTTTTTTTCTTCCGTGCCTCCCTTTATAGTCTGATCATTGTAAGGTCTTCCCCCTCCCCCTCCCCCCCCCCCGTTGTCCTCTGGACCACTTTTCATACTCTGGACCCTGGCGCAATGCACCCCGTGCACCCTCCCCTGGCCCCTCTCACGGGCCCTTATCTAGATCAGGAATAGCGAACCTTTTTGAGGGCGCCTGCCAAAACTGGTTACTTAACTCTTTCCACCCGCGTTACTTCCAAAATGTTCCTTAGTTTCTTACGGCGCGGACATTTTGGAGAAGGGCGCGGACATTTTGGAGAAGGGGTCCCTGTGTAAAAGTTATTGTACCAAATTAATTCCATGATCAACAGGCGTGTATCATACATTAAAATAAGCGGAAATGAATGAAGATTCCATGAACGAAGTTATTTGTCATAAAAAAACAAAGAAAAGGAAAGAAACTGGCGTGAAACGATGGAACGATTTTTGGCGCTAAAACAATTTTAGGGTTGAACAATAAAATCTACTTTATACTTACCTTAGCTGTGTCATAATCCAATACAGAATACGTAGTCATTCAAATTTCAACACTGAAAAATCAATATTTATGGATTTTTCTGACATCCAATAAATCTAACAGATCTACAGCTACTAGAAGCACATATAGTAAGCTAGATCTAGTCGGTCGGTGTGACCATTCTACCACTCAATCTCGAAATAAACTTGAATTTTACCCGCTATATATGTATCAAACACTAGCTTAACTTTAAATCCAGAAGAGTTCTAACTGGTTAAATGAAAAGTAACATCATGTTTTCAACGAAAGAAACTCCGGTGTCACATGGGGCTCTGGAGGGTGCCATTGCTAAACCACAAAGGCCCTTATGGGGCTCTCGCGAGTGGAAAGAGTTTTTAAAAAATCTCTAATGTGCCTACTAAATGGGACAATTTTAAACCTTTCTCTTCGCTTAAAAAAAACAAAAACAAAATGGATGCGTGCCCCCCACCCCCATCCACACACACACACACGTACGCGCGAGCACACACACACACACACACACAAGCGCACACACACACACACACAAGACTAGGCGAGTTTCACAGACGACACGTCGTCACACAGAAAAAGTGGGCGTGGTTCACAGACGTGAAAGCCGTCACACAGAAATTATTGGGACTTTTGGGTTTTTTATAAAATAAACAAACTAGCAATTTCGTTTGGGCTACATCAAGATGTGCAGGACGGCAGTGAAAACTACAGCAGAGAAAAATGTTTAGTGAAAAGTGCATGAAAACGACAAAGATCAAGATGACAACATAAAGATGACAACGTAAAGGTGGCAGCATAAAGACGACAACATAAAGATACCAGTATAAAGATGACAACATTAAAGATATAGGGTGGAAACATCTTGATTTGGCCATCTGTGAAGGCAAGAAACAACGGTTTCAAAATCCATCGCAAAGCCTTTGGCATACGGCACAAGATGATGATAAACAAAAAAAGTGACATATAAGTAACAGCACTAAAAATAACGAAACAAATAATCGCTCTTGGTCAGAGTTTTGAACAACTCTGGTTCCGATTTTCCCCCCATTTAAATCCAGGCTGCCCCTAAATCTTCCTTCTTTTTTTTTTTTGGAATTCACCATTATCCATTCTTTCATCGTGGTAATTATTGAAATGTAGATTTGAAATAAAGGTCATGGTCATATCCAAGAAAGAGACACCAGCAAAACGTAACATCAAAGTAAAAAGCACAGAATTAAAGCAAGCGGATAAATCCAAGTATTTATGAACAATAATAACACAAGATGGAAGATGCGAAACCGAAATAAGGAGCAGAACAGCCCAAGCCAAGTCAGTATTTATGACAAAGAAAAACATACTATACAGTATAGTTTTGTCGATGAAAACCAAAAAGAGAATAATTTAGTGCTACATCGAAACTGTATTGTTATATGGCTGTGAAGCATGGGTAGTATCCAAGAGCACTCAAAATCTACCGGAAGAATGAGAATACCAAGAGCACTCAAAATCTACCGGAAGAATGAGAATACCAAGAGCAACCAAGAAAACAGATAAAGAGCTTGTAAGCGAGGCTGGGCAAAAGAGAGAAATTATGGCAAAATTGAGAACATGACAGTCCAGATTTGTAGGACATATTCAGAGCAGATGTAAACTGGAACACCTAGCGGGAACGGAAGAAAATAGGAGGGAGAAAAGGACAAAGGACTACAGAGAAACAAGATACTTGACGGACTAAAAGACTGACATGGTGCATAGTCCAGTACACTCATCTTATAGAAAGAACAAAGAATAAATGGTTGAGGAAATCAGTGACGACCAACGCCTGATTGGCACGGATCCACGAGAGACTCGAAATTCATCCACTGAGAGCCTGCTGATTCCCTCGCTGAGAAACTCTTCTCTAGATGTGAACAGAAAAATCATTGGAAGCAGCAGAAATGTGGTTTATTAGAAGAATGTTGCGAATCCCCTGGACAGCAAAAATAACTAATGAAGAATGTATGAGAAGAGCTGGAGAGACAAAAAAAATCTTGTCAAAAATATAAGAGAGAGACAATGTACTTTCATAGGACATGCAATGAAAAGAAGGGGCAATGAAAATATCACAACAACAGGAAAACACAGAGGGAAGAAGAGCCAGAGGAAGACCAAGAGAAATGATACTGGACAGTCTGACGGGATGGTGTGAGAGGAGATCACCAACTGAGCTAATAACCTGCAAGAAAGATCTGTACTCTGGAAAAGCATAATAGCCAACGCCAGTCGGCACAGCACCTGATGATGACGATGATGATGATGATAATGAAAAGAAACCATATACGGCCGTTATTACGCAATATACTTAAACAAACCTCTGCCAAAAGGCTGACAAGTGGACATTAGAATTTGAATTTAATGTAAATGAGCACACAAGTCCTGGTAGCACACAGTGCGAACTCGTGAATGAAAGTAGAAACAGAACGCCACAGGAAGTTGAGTCCAGCGAATAGGGCAGTTTACTCCAGTAAACTGAGGGTGATAATATAAAAATAGCCTTCTCATGGCCCTGTGACATCTTGATGACATGACATAGTGTTAGTGGTGTTATATATATATATATATATATATATATATATATATATATATATATATATATATATATATATATATATATATATATATTGATCCTTCGACACATAATGTGTAAACTAGGAACACAAAGTAGGAACAGCTTTATTACTTAGCGTGCACACAGCTTTACTGCAGTGGCTTTGTGTATACACATATACTTAGTTTTATATACTTTTACACTAATTATTAGTCGACACATAAAAAACAGTGGTTCCCAAAATTATGTTCCGTCCCAAATTAAGGTCCCGAAGGGTCGTAGATATGATCCCGGAGGGTCGCAGGTAAGGTCAAGAAGGGTTGTAGGTATGGTCGCGGAGGGTCGCAAGTACGGCCGATGTGGGTCGCAGGTAAGGTCACGGTGGGTTGCAAGTATGGTAAGGTATTATGAAAAATGTAAATAAATAAAAGTTAGAAAACAAAAATGAAAACAGAAATTTGTAGCAAAATCCCAGTATTTTATATATTCAGACTTAAGAAAGCATATCTTGGCATGAAATTTCTCGCCTGAGTTTTAACTTATACGAAAGAATAACAACACCTACAGTCGTTCTATACATTGAAATAATTTTAGTCAAATTTCAACAGTTATCTTCTCATGAGATCCAACGCAACGTTCCATTACTGGTTTAGGCTCGCACTCAATAAAGGTTTGAGAACCGCTACATGTGTTCAGCGTCACACTTTGCTGCCTTTACTACACCAGCTCCCAGAAGAAGTTAAACACCCATTTCTACAACTGGATAACTGGAGCGCCTCTAGTCGGATTCGTACCCCCTACCTTCCCCAAGGGGAACATGTACACCAACCGTTTCTACAAGGATGAAAATGGAGGGGGGGGGGAGAATCATCTATAATACAAACTAACTGACCAGATATCCTGTGAAGTCTGATACTCTTGATGAAAAACATTGAATAACATGACTGAATTTGAGATAACTGAAACATTGAATAACCTGACTGAATTTGAGATAATGGAAACATTGAATAACTTGATTGAATTGGAGATAATGGAAACATTGAATAACTTGATTGAATTGGAGATAATGGAAACACTGGATAACTTTATAGAATTGGAGATAATGGAAATATTAGATAACTTGACTGAATTGAAGATAATGGAAATATTGGATAACTTAACTGAATTGGAGATAATGGAAACATTGGATAACTTGATTGAATTGGAGATAATGGAAATATTGGATAACTTGACTGAATTGGAGACAGTGGAAACATAGAATTTAATGTGATTATATACCGTAAAATATGCGCTCACACTTATCTCCGTCCACATAGAAAACAGTCACAGTGAGGCTGAGTGTACACACAGAAAATAGTCATAGTAAGGCTGAGTGTACACACATAAAATAGTCATAGTGGGCTGAGTGTACACACAGAAAATAGTCATAGTGAGGCTGAGTGTACACACAGAAAAAAGTCATAGTGAGGCTGAGTGTACACACAGAAAATATTCATATTTAGGCTGAGTGTACACACAGAAAATAGTCATAGTGAGGCTGAGTGTACATACAGAAAATAGACATAGTGAGGCTGAGTGTACACACAGAAAATAGTCACAGTGAGGCTGAGTGTACACACAGAAAATAGTCACAGAGAGGCTGAGTGTACACACAGAAAATAGTCACAGTGAGGCTGAGTGTACACACAGAAAATAGTCACAGTGAGGCTGAGTGTACACACAGAAAATAGTCACAGTGAGGCTGAGTGTACACACAGAAAATAGTCACAGTGAGGCTGAGTGTACACAGAAAATAGTCATAGTGAGATTGAGTGTACGGTGTCAGAAAACAGTTATAGTGAGAGATTGAATATACACATAGAGAACTCTCATAGTAGGGCGTGGTGTACGGTGTCAGAAAATAGTCATTTAGGCTGAGTATACAGTGGCATAAAACAGTCATAATGAGACTGATTGTACCATATCAGAGACCCTCTATGACGAATTGCTAACAGTGCTTAGAGCTGACTTGAAATGCAAGGGTTAAAACGAAGTGTGTAGTTAAAGACTTACACATGTACGTGCTGTGGACCATGAGCTCCTTTTTTCAGTTAAGTGTACGATTTGTGTACTTGGTGTACAAGAACTGTATTCCTCATTGCTTCAAATACTCCAACACATAAAAACATCACTTTACTGAAAGAGAGAGACAGAGAGGAAAAAAAAACATTACTTCGTTCACTTTTGTTAATGAAAGAAACACAGTATATTCAGTGCTACTGCTCCTGTGGATAATACAAGCATCTCACCTTTACAGATGAGAATAAACTATCTTTTCTGTCATCTGTACAGATGAGAATAAACCATCTTTTCTGTCATCTTTACAGATGAGAATAAACCATCTTTTCTGTCACCTTAACGAAGTTAATAATCCACCTTTTCTGCTAGCTACCTTTACAGATGATAATAAACTATCTTTCCCGTCATCTTTACAGATCAAAATAAACCCCCCTTTTGTTACCTCTACAGATGAGAACAAACTATCTAGAGTTTCACTTCTTCTGCTAAGAATAAACAAACTGTTCTGTCACTTCCAGGGATAAGAAAAGCACACTTCCTCTCACTTTTGTCGATGAGAGAACAAACAAGTAATTCCAGAGTCAGGGGAGGAGGGGAAGGAAAGAGAGGTACAGTATCGAAACCATTTCTGAGACAGAGGAGGATGGGGTTGGGGGTGGGGGTGGTCGCCCAGGGACTGATGGTCTCCCCCTGACGTGAATTTCTCTAATCTCCGGGATGATACAGAGCTGCGAGACTCGCACGTGCCTCCAGCCACTCGTAGGGACACAAACTCCGCTGTGAGCATGACATGATCTTAAACAACCCCCAAACTGGTGCATGATTGGGGTGAAGGGGTCCGGTTAAGGGGAGGGGGGAGGGAGAAGAGAATTTCAGATGAGGCTTAAGTTGGGCTGGAAGTCGGGGTACATGCGGGCCATGGCTTTTGTCAAAAGTATTTTCTACTATTACGTCTCAAACTGCACATTAGGATATTATAAAGTACTACATGGTACTACAGGGCACATCAAGGTACTACAGGGTACATCAGGGTACTACAGGGAATATCAGGGTACTACTGGGAACATCAGGGTACTACAGGCCACATCGGGGTACTACAGGACACATCAGGGTACTACAGGGCACATCAGGGTACTACAGTGAACATCAGGGTACTACAGGGAACATCAAGGTACTATAGTGAACATCAGGATACTACAGGGAACATCAAGGTACTATAGTGAACATCAGGGTACTACAGGGAACATCAAGGTACTACAGTGAACATCAAGGTACTCCAGTGAACATCAGGTACTACAGGGCACACCAGGGTACTACAGGGAATATCAGAGTACTACAGTCAACATCAGGGTACTACAGGGGAAAAGAGGGTACTACATGGCACATCAGGGTACGACAGGGCACATCAGGGTACTACAGAGAACATAAGGGTACTACAGTGTACTACATGGCACATCAGGGTACTTCAGGGAAAATAAGGGTACTACAGGGTACTACATGGCACATCAGGGTACTTCAGGGTACTACATGGCACATCAGGGTACTGCAAGTCACTACACGTATGTGCAAACACATCATCATACTTCGCCCCTGTCACAACCAGAAATCACGCTCCCACACACACACAACATCACAGTTCACTTTTGTCACAAACAGAGAGCACGCGCCTACACACAACATCATCATAATTCGCTTTTGTCACAAACAGGGAGCACGCACCCATACACAACATCATCATAATTCACATTTGTCCCACACAGAGAGCACGTACCCACACACAATATCATCACAGTTCGTTTCTTTCACAATCAGAATATTGTCTGAATACTGCGGTAAATAGATGACAGTAACAGTTTCTAAAACATCAACACAACCAAAATCACCATTATCATCACTATAATCATCATCATCATCATCCCGATTACTATCATCATCATCATTATTGTGTCTATAACAGAATAATATCGCCATATTTTTTCTAAAGTAATTAACAAACAGATTATGACCACGTAAGAGTCTCAACAAACATACATTAACGATCTATAACGTAAATAACAGACATGAATAATTTGCAGCAGAACTAAAGGTCACAAAACAATATTACATTGTTCGTAAAACATGAAACAAATCTGCCGAGTTTTCCCACTTCAAAAATATTCTTCGTTTCTTAAAAAAAATGTAATCCATGAGTGAATATTGATTGTGGGACTGCTTGTTCCTGTCCAAAACATGAATACTAACAGGAAGCTTGAATATCTTATCCAATTCTTGGAACTCTATCCTCTGGGTTTATCCAACAAGGCGGCTGCGGTAGCCATGGAAACCAATCCGGCTCACCCTGTAAATGGCTGTCTAAAAGGGGCTCTGGTGAAGCTGCGGCAGACCTAGCAAGCCGACGGTGCGTTTTCTCCTGCTACAGGTTTAAGGAAGAACTGCAGGACACAGATCAAGAGGAAGATCCCCGAAAAAAAAGATTGATAGATGATGTTATTGAAACATTCACACATCACTGAGGACGCTCACATGAAGGACATACACATCACTGAGGACGCTCACATGAATGACATACACATCACTGAGGACGCTCACATGAAGGACATGCGCATCACTGAGGACGCTCACATGAAGGACATACACATCACTGAGGACGCTCACATGAAGGACATGCGCATCACTGAGGACACTCACATGAAGGACATACACATCACTGAGGACTCTCACATAAAGGACATACACATCACTGAGGACACTCACATGAAGGACATACACATCACTGAGGACACTCACATGAAGGACATACACATCACTGAGGACTCTCACATGAATGACATACACATCACTGAGGACACTCATATGACCAAAGAACGCCAACTGACACCCTGACACCTCATGGCACAAAAGGATGGATGAAATAAAGTAAGTAAAGTAAAGTATTCTTGAATCCTAACAGCCAGTCTACATATTTTTCCCGATACCTTAATTATAATAATAAGCCTGAATATCTTACCCGATACTTGAATACAAAAAAAGCCCTGCATATCCCTACCCGATACTTGACTACTAGTAGTCAGCCTCAGTATGTGTACTGCATACTTGAATACTTACAAGCTTGCATATACGTGCTCGATGCTTGAGAACCACCATATCTGTGGCGTTAGAGTACTTTCTCTACATAACTCTAGTACTTGCCGGTGAGAGAGAGAGAGAGTGAGAGAGAGAGAGAGAGAGAGAGGCCACGAGGGGAGAAAATGAAATGGCAGAAAGCCAGTAAGTTTTATATCTGCCGGAGACAGACAGCAGACACTAATTTAAGTCTTCTCTACCACCATCGTGACCTTTATCCTCCCCCAAGTGTTTCCAAACTGTGAATCTATCGTCCCAGGGAACACTAACAAATTTAGAGAAGCAGAAAAGCTTCGCTGAAATATGCAAATGTCTAAACACATCTCTATCTGTTTATTTGTATGACAAGAGCTTTATGTCAAACAATCGTCAACATCTGTATAATGACTGTGTATTAATTCTGCAGGTTCTAGTAATGTGAAAGATAGGGCGGATCTGATATAGTAGTAAGGTCACAATGATGGTTCATATCTAATACAGTATAATCTACGAGTCGGAAAGATAGATCAGATCTTATGTAATAGTAATACGAGAATTGAAAAGACATGTCAGGTCTGATATAGCACTGTTCTGAGTCAAAAGTTCGCCATGTTTTTGCAGTGTTTCACTGCTGCACAAAACCAACCAACATAATATATACTTAGCAGTGTTCGCTGTTGTACATGGTGTTAATAATGTTGTCACTTCACTCTTAAAAATTCAGTAAATAATTTTCGATGGTCTTCCATCGCTCAGTCAATGCAAAGATTCCTTTCCTTACCACTTGGAATGCATTCAGTCCAAGAAATCTCTCACACCGGCTTCAACTTCTTCCCATGAACTGAATTTCGGCCCTTGTCATCGAGCGAAATAGATGATAATCAGAGGGTTCAAGGTCAGGACTGTAAGGCGGATGGGGCAGAACCTCGATTCCCTCCAATTATGTGAATTATCCATGGACAACTTTAGAAATGTGCGCTGGTACGTTGTCGTGCTGAAGAAGTACCGCCTTCCTATTTATGAGTGCTGGGTATCGGGGTGATCAGAACATCGTGCACCTACTTCAGTTTCTCCGTATAGAGATTACCGTTCACGGAGCGACAAAATGGAAGCAATTCCCAAGGCAGGATCCCTCGAAGTTCTACCAGATGCAAAACATAACCTGCTTCTCAACCGGCCTCGTCGGAAAGCCGTCTCTGCTGTCAGGCAGGTGTGGACGGTACACGCTTAGATCGATGGGTGTACGACCTTGATCGGAGCGTCATCGTCCACGTGATTGGTAGTCAGTTTCAGAAAGTTATATATAAATATGAAAACTTTGGCTGGCAGGCAGATGCAGTGTAGAGGAAATGGCCGACCGATGTTGCGCTTAGTTGTGCTTAGATTATTGTGAGCGTTTCGTATATTCTTACCGTGCCCACCTCATGTGGTGTAGATTATGTAGTTGTTCAGTAAGCTGTGATGTAGGTTTCCGTATTTATCTATCAATATGGACGTGATTTCAGTGTAATTTATAGGTATATTGGATGGGCAACATGTTTTATTCGTTATTATGCTTTCATGCATATTGATTTTGTGCTGCAGCAACGCAGATATAGAGAGGTGTGTCACTGCACATTAGATTCGTAGTGTAGGCTACGCGCAGGGACAAGGGAGCTCGGGACTCCAGGTCCATCAGGTTTTCAATAATAATCAACTTGTATGAGAAATCATTATCATGTGATGCCATGCTTAATTACCATTATGATGACTTATGTCTTGATGTCATGTTGATGTTAATATCAGCTGTGTTTGTTATTGTGAATAATGAAATTAAAATGCTGTGTCCTTAATTTCTGACTTGGTGATTTTTACTGCATGTCAATGTATTGTGTATTGATTAAATGCTCAGGATTTATGCATAATTAGCATACAACATACCAAGGAGGGGAGAACCTGGGTTGGTGGTCATATGAGGGAGCTAGATTGGCCTCGAGTACGGTAGTGTATTGGCAAGGGATTGTCGGTCTGTAACATGTGGATAAAATATTCCCCCCTCTTGTAAAATGTAAACTTGCACCAACAAGTTTTAAACCGGCCTGCACCCATTGGGCAGCTGTGTTGGGGATATCGCAGCAAAATCCACTTTTCATCCCCTGTGACGGTACGGCGGAGAAAGCTGTAGTGGGAGACGCGTCGACGGTACGGCGGAGAAAGCTGTAGTGGGAGACGAGTCGACGGTTCGGATGAGAAAGCTGTAGTGGGAGACACGTCGACGGTACGGCGGAGAAAGCTGTAGTGGGAGACACGTCGACGGTACGGATGAGAAAGCTGTAGTGGGAGACGCGTCGACGGTACGGATGAGAAAGCTGTAGTGGGAGACACGTCGACGGTTCGGATGAGAAAGCTGTAGTGGGAGACACGTCGAGGCTGTCTGCTGCTGAAGCGGAGCTCATGAAAATGCCGAACAATGGTGCTATGGGAAAGACCCAGCTGGGCTGACAAGCGCCAGGTTCTGGTACTGGGATTGTCTTGAACAGCTTGGGTGCAGGGCTTCATCACTGGTGGCTGAGGGGCGTCCCGATCTGGGCTTCTCTTTGGTGTCTGGTGCCCAGACTTGAACCTTTGGAACCACTTCCTTGAAGTGCTGTCATCATCTGTCCCTTCCCCTTCCACAAATTTCACTGGAAGCTGTAGAGACATTCAGCCCTTTCTTCTAATAGTACCTCAGGAAGAGAAGATCGACAACTTTGCTGTCCGCCATCTTTCTTTCTGCTGATCACTTACCTGGAGATTTATTGCCTCAAAACGGGTCTACAAGTTTTTATAGAATGACGCAACACATGGGGCCATTATGACGTGGCTTCTTCTTCTTCGTTCGCAATTATGACGTGGCAAATGCCAGTACAGCGTATCAGACGGGTACCTTGACCTAAATCAGGGTATCGAAAAGCGTAAAGAATTTTTTGATTCGCTGTAATATAGAGTCGGAAATACGGATTAGGTCTTAAAAATCAGTAATATAGTATTCTCTTTCTTTATATGGTTTTCTCTAATGATTAACAAGATTCTTATGTGTGAACTGCAGTGTGGTCTTCGGAGCTGTTAGATTCATTACGCACCTTATCATCTGGAGCTGTTAGATTTATTACGCACCTTATCATCTGGAGCTGTTAGATTACCTACATAACTTGTCATGTGGAGCTGTTAGATTAACTACGTAACTTGTCATGTGGAGCTGTTAGATTAACTATGTAACTTGTCATGTGGGTCTGTTAGATTTACTACGTAACTTATCATGTGGAGCTGTTAGATTTACTGTATAACGTATCGCGTGGAGCTGTTAAATTTACTACATAATTTGTCACAGAGCTGTTAGATTTACTACATAAATTATCCCTTGCAGCTGTTAGATTTACTATATAACTTATCGCGTGGAGCTGTTAGATTTACTACATAACTTATCATGTGGAGCTGTTAGATTTAATATATAAATTATCATGTGGAGCTGTTAGATTAAGTACATAACTTGTCATCTTGGGGCTTGTTAGATTTAATACATAAATTATCATGTGGGTCTGTTAGATTTACTACGTAACTTATCATGTGGGTCTGTTAGATTTACTACGTAACTTATCATGTGGAGCTGTTAGATTTACGACATAACTTATCATGTGGAGCTGTTAGATTTACGACATAACTTATCATGTGGAGCTGTTAGATTTACGACATAACTTATCATGTGGAGCTGTTAGATTTACGACATAACTTATCATGTGAAGCTGTTAGATTTACGACATAACTTATCATGTGGAGCTGTTAGATTTACGACATAACCTATCATGTGGAGGAAAGTAAGAATCATAACTGAGACATGATTGTAGCAATGCGCGCAGAAAGCTTGCAATAACGTGCCCAAGAGTCTTTGGCGATCTGTGCAGAACCAGAAGTCTTTTCTAGATTGTTTGTTCACAAGATCATGTTTCAGTCAGTTCTGTCCTGGACGAAATCTGAAAATGATCGCTTGATAATGACCTGTTAAATATCGACATGTGTTATATCCTTAAAAGCCTGAATAATCACCAGGCCATTCACCCTGTAGACGGTCGATTTGGCTCAGAAATGTCATCAGAATCACACCCTGCCTGATCTGATCTCCTTTAACATCAGACGTCGGAGGGAAGAGTTACAACATCTGAAGCAATGCCAACAATCATCTCATCCCAGCAGTTTAAAGTTGTTCTTGACGATGTACACATTTCATTAAGTTGTAGTTCGATAGTCATTAACGTGCAAGACACAGAGAGAGTACTTTTATAGCACGTAGGTAGTTTTTTCTTGTTTTGAGCGTGTGGGAACAAGTGAAATGTAATAGTTTTGTTATTTCAGTTTTAATTACGTTTGTTACACGCATTATATATTTCTATTAAAGGGAATAGAATGCCTGGACTAGAATGAAAGATATGTGATAAAGGGAAGAATGACAGCCGGGCCTGTGTGCCCAATTCTTAACCATTTGCAAATAAAGTTCAATCAATCAATCAATCATTTTTCTGAAGCACCGAAATAGTTGGATAAGAAGAACACATGAAAAATAATTGAAAACACCAAGCTATGTCTGTCTGATTTTCATCGCCAGAATTTTTCTATGCATCATCATCATTTCACGCAAGTCTCAGGTTTACGCTGAAAAGGGAAGCACTTTTGTAAAATATCTTTATGCATGTGCTCTGTGGCGCATTAGGTTTACAGGATTCTAGAGAAAACACGTCCAGTCACTGATGAGAAAATAAACGTCCAGCCACTGATGTGAAAACAGACGTCCAGCCACTGATGAGAAAATAAACGTCCAGCCACTGATGAGACCATAAACGTCCAGCCACTGATGAGAAAATAAACGTCCAGCCACTGATGAGAAAATAAACGTCCAGCCACTGGTGAAAAAACAGACGTCCAGTCACTGATGAGAAAACAAACATCCAGCCACTGATGAGAACACAAACGTCCAGCCACTGATGAGAACACAAACGTCCAGCCACTGATGAGAACACAAACGTCCAGCCACTGATGAGAACACAAACGTCCAACCACTGATGAGAACACAAACGTCCAACCACTGATGAGAACACAAACGTCCAGCCACTGATGAGAACACAAACGTCCAGCCACTGATGAGAACACAAACGTCCAACCACTGATGAGAACACAAACGTCCAACCACTGATGAGAACACAAACGTCCAACCACTGATGAGAACACAAACGTCCAACCACTGATGAGAACACAAACGTCCAACCACTGATGAGAACACAAACGTCCAACCACTGATGAGAACACAAACGTCCAACCACTGATGAGAACACAAACGTCCAACCACTGATGAGAACACAAACGTCCAGCCACTGATGAGAACACAAACGTCCAGCCACTGATGAGAACACAAACGTCCAACCACTGATGAGAACACAAACGTCCAACCACTGATGAGAACACAAACGTCCAGCCACTGATGAGAACACAAACGTCCAACCACTGATGAGAACACAAACGTCCAGCCACTGATGAGAACACAAACGTCCAACCACTGATGAGAACACAAACGTCCAACCACTGATGAGAACACAAACGTCCAACCACTGATGAGAACACAAACGTCCAGCCACTGATGAGAACACAAACGTCCAGCCACTGATGAGAACACAAACGTCCAACCACTGATGAGAACACAAACGTCCAACCACTGATGAGAACACAAACGTCCAGCCACTGATGAGAACACAAACGTCCAACCACTGATGAGAACACAAACGTCCAGCCAATGATGTGAGAACAGAGTTATTGAATATGGTGAGTTAGAGCGTCGTAGAAAGTGAAACTCGCTTTCTGATTGGCTTTCTCTTTTCAGCTTCCCTGAACAGGCGAATCTTGCACACAAATCTTCATCGTGTTAATTTTCTCTGCGTCATCTTAACAAATGAAAGTGATGAGAAGATAAGATCATATACCAGTACAAGGTGGATGTCTCCGCACTCCACATACCTGCAAGATTAAAACTTGCTTTATTCACGATGTGAACAAGCTGGTAGCTAGCTCAACACAACTTGAACTGGAAAAGACTCGTGGGATAATGCCTTCTGGCGCGAGAGATAACAACAGATATACAACTGTCAAACATTTGTGAACATAGCAAACAAAAAGAAAAGAAGGAAGGGAAAAAAAAGATAAAATGACAAGCGAAAGAGACTAGGTAAATGAGATGAAAGCCAGTCTAAATAGAATAACAGGACGGGATTGATGAGGTATGTGCTCCGCAGCCAGCGGCGGAGTAGACGTGAACTGCGCCTTCATGCAACCTTCACTTCCAATCTGGCCAGAAATTGCACGAGGAGAAAACGGGAGGAATGGATAATCTCCAGTGTTCACAGTCTGCCTACTAAATCTCCAATGTTCACAGTCTGCCTACTAAATCTCCAGTGTTCACAGTCTGCCTACTAAATCTCCAATGTTCACAGTCTGCCTACTAAATCTCCAGTGTTCACAGTCTGCCTACTAAATCTCCAATGTTCACAGTCTGCCTACTAAATCTCCAGTGTTGACAGTCTGCCTACTAAATCTCCAATGTTCACAGTCTGCCTACTAAATCTCCAATGTTCACAGTCTGCCTACTAAATCTCCAGTGTTCACAGTCTGCCTACTAAATCTCCAATGTTCACAGTCTACCTACTAAATCTCCAATGTTCACAGTCTACCTACTAAATCTCCAGTGTTCACAGCCTGCCTACTAAATCTCCAGTGTTCACAGTCTGCCTACTAAATCTCCATTGTTAACAGTATGCCTACTAAATCTCCAGTGTTCACAGTCTACCTACTAAATCTCCAATGTTCACAGTCTGCCTACTAAATCTCCAGTGTTCACAGTCTACCTACTAAATCTCCAATGTTCACAGTCTGCCTACTAAATCTCCAGTGTTCACAGTCTGCCTACTAAATAACAAAATAATCACTGTTTTCCGAATACCTTAATAAGCTGGAAAATATAATGTGTACTGTGTATGTTATATAATATATATATGTGTGTGTGTGTGACATATATATATATATATATATATATATATATGAGAACACAAACGTTGTCTGGGTATTTATTTATCCAAATTTATTTATCAACAAAGTTCTATTCATTTCAACAACCTTCTAGATGGTTCTACAAAGTTCTGTTCAATGCCGCAACCTTCTAGAACGTTCTACAGAAGTCTATTCAGTTCCACAATCTTCTAGAAGGTTCTACAATATTCAATTCATTTTCACAACCTTCTAGACGGTTCTACAGAATCTTGACGGTTTTATTATAAACAACATTTTTAGTTTCACCTCCAAGAGCAAGAAGAAATAAATTCTTGGGTGACCCCGCCCTTGAGCAAGCAACTTAAAGTTGTCCGTGGGAGAAACATGGCGATCTCACAATTGTCTCTCTCTCTCTGTCCCTACCTCTCTCCCTCTCTCTCACTCTCTAGCTCTCTCCCTCTCTCTCCCTTGAACAACCAACATAAAGTTGTCCGTGGGAGAAACATGGCGATCTCAAATCTATCTATCTATCTCCCTCTCTCTGTCCCTCTTTCCGTCCCTCTCTCTCTCCCTTGAGCAAGCAAAATAAAGTTGTCTGTGGGATAAACACGGCTATTTCAGATCTATTTATATCTCTGTTCCTATCTCTCTCCTTCTCTCTCTCCCCCTCATTCTCTCCCTCTCTCTCATTCTCTAGCTCTCTCCCTCTCTCTCTCCCTTGAACAACCAACATAAAGTTGTCCGTGGGAGAAACATGGCGATCTCAAATCTATCTATCTCCCTCTCTCTGTCCCTCTTTCCGTCCCTCTCTCTCTCCCTTGAGCAAGCAAAATAAAGTTGTCTGTGGGAGAAACACGGCGATTTCAGATCTATTTATCTCTCTGTTCATATCTCTCTCCTTCTCTCTCTCCCCCTCATTCTCTCCCTCTCTCATCCTCCCTCTCTCCCTCGTTCTCTCCCTCCCTCTCTCTCCCCGTCTCCATCTCTCTCCTTACCTCTTCCTCCCTCTCTCTCTCTCTCTCTCTTTTAAGCAAGTAACATAAAGTTGTCCGTGGGAGAAACATGGCAATCTCAAATCTATCTCTTTCCCTCTCTGTCCCTATCTCTCTCCCTCATCTATCTCTCTCCCTCACTCTCTCTTTCCCTCTCTTTTTATCTCACTCTCTCCCTCTCTCACCCTCTATTTCTCCATCCCTCTATCTCTCCCTCCCTATCTCTCTCCCATCTCTATTTCTCTCCCTACCTCTCTCTCCCCCCTCTCTCTTCCTTTCTCCCTCTCTCTCCCTGTCTCTCTCTGTCTCTCCCTAATTTGAAAAAAGTAAGAAAACGGCACACTATCACAGAGCAATGAAATCTACTACAGAATACAATAAAACGCTAATGTAAACATAAGGAAAAAACCAAGTTAAAATTTATTTTTACAAATATGATTAAAATAAAAAGAGACCATCAACTAAAAGAGCGAAATGAAACTGTCACATTACCTGACAGATGATAAACTGGAAGACTTGCTGAATTAGCTTAACTTATATACGATCATCTAAGATTCGGGTGGGTGCTGGAAGTTTCTCGAACATCATGAGTCCAAGACAGCAGTCATATCCACAACCTTCTAAAAGATCCCACCCCCACCCCTAGATCCCCCATGCGGTTGGTAGCTGATCAGCCACTGTATGGGCGCTCTTTTGTATGAAATACATTTTCTAAATGGACACTGAGGTGAACAGTAGGGCGTCTGTCATGAATCAGAAATCTACTAAATTGATGACAACTGACAAAACAAACAAGGCAGCTGAAATATATATCAATGAGGAAAAATTGGAAGAGGTGGAGAGTTTTGAATATATGGGATCACTATTAAGTAATAATGGAGATACGATGAGGGAAATTAAAAGGAGAACATCTATCGCTCTCCAGAAAGTAAAACAACTAAAGAATCTGTGGAGAGGAGCAGACATAACTACAAAAAATAAGATTTTTAAAGGCAGGCATCTTTCACATCGCAACATATGCCTGTGAGACCTGGACACTTAACAAAACAGCTGAGAAACACATAAATGCCTTTGAATGTAAATGCTACAGAAGAGTTCTTCAAATATCACGGACACAGAAAGGAATAAATGTATCCATACTACAAGAACTTAATATTGAATAAGGCTGGCTAGTAAAGAGGATTAAAGAGAGAAAACTTAAATATTTTGGACACATTAAACGCCAAGATAGTTTAGAGAAGACCGTCTTGGAAGGGTACATAATGGGAAAAAAGAAAGAGACAGGGCGAAGATGGCTGCAAGACATCATTGATAATCTGCAAATGGATGCATCAGTAGCAGGGCATCTTGCTCACAACAGAGAGGCCTACATGAGAGCTGTTAGGGAGGCAAAGTTCCGCAAGGGACATACAAATGACTGACTATGTATGTGCAGTAATTAATTAACGTGAATGAAACACTTCAGTAGTTAATTAACGTGCATGAAATAATTCAGTAGTTAATTCATAATTACAGGTGTCTTTGACATAGTTTTAGTCTGCTGCTCTTCTGTTGGACAATGCTCTGTGCCCAGAATCTTTCTATATCTTTTGATTATCTGGTTTAGTTTCCAAGACAGTATTTCTGTGGTCACTGTTTGAATTTAATTCAAACTGCAGGAAACATCTAAGTAATTGTGTTCTCCCAGAACATAGGACTGAAATGTACAAGAAAAGCCTTGCTTGCTCTGCTGCTCACCTTCTGCTTCCATTCCATTTAAGAAGCTTAAGTAATAGTCATTCTTGTACTTCAAACTTTTTTCAATATTTGACTTCATTTGATTATATGCCTAATTAAGATCTGTAATTTTTTCACAGTTTTAGTTGATGTGTGATTTATGTTTACTGATTACATGTAAAATAATTTTATTAATATGCATTAATTTGTGCAGTGATAAGACTGAGTGTTATGTGCGGGCGTATGAAAATAAGTACATTGTATGTATTTTTACATGTTAGTTAACGGGTGAGAAGACAATGTCCGTTTTATATATTAGTTAACTGGTGAGAAGACAATGTCCGTTTTATATATTAGTTAACGGGTGAGAAGACAATGTCCGTTTTATATATTAGTTAACGGGTGAGAAGACAATGTCCGTTTTATATATTAGTTAACGGGTGAGAAGACAATGTCCGTTTTATATATTAGTTAACGGGTGAGAAGACAATGTCCGTTTTATATATTAGTTAACGGGTGAGAAGACAATGTCCGTTTTGGCAACCAGCAATCAACAGCTGGCATGGCAGCCTCGGGCTTGGCAACCAGAGCGACCAAGACCCTGCCCCATATCTCCGTTAGTGTACCCAGTAACAGCTAACTTGGCTAACGAGCAGGGATCGGCATTGTCCCCGCGTATCCATGCCCTCATGTCCCCATGCCCCGCATATCCCCTTGTCCCCTGTCCCCATGCCCCTATATCCCCATGTCCCCATGCCCCATGCCCCCATGTCCCCATGTCCCCATGCCCCTATGTCCCCATGCCCCTATATCCCCATGCCCCCATGTCCCCATGCCCCATGCCCCCATGTCCCCATGCCCCATGCCCCTATATCCCCATGCCCCCATGCCCCATTCCCCCATGTCCCCATGCCCCCATGTCCCCATGCCCCTATGTCCCCATGCCCCCATGTCCTCATGCCCCCATGTCCCCATGCCCCCATGCCCCCATGTCCCCATGCCCCGCATATCCCCTGTCCCTGTCCCCATGCCCCCATGTCCCCATGCCCCTATATCCCCATGTCCCCATGCCCCCATGTCCCCATGCCCCCATGTCCCCCATGTCCCCATGCCCCCATGTCCCCATGTCCCCATACCCCCCATGTCCTCATATCCCCATGCCCCCATGTTCCCCATATCCCCACACCCCCATGTCCCCTTATCCCCATGCCCTTGTCCCATATCCTCATATCCCCACACCCCCATGTCCCCATGCCGATGGTATCTGATTTAGAATTTTTGCACACTACCCCCCCCCCCCCCCCCCGCTATCTTGCTCCAGCTCCACTCATGTACTAAAAAAACAGCTGCCGTAACCTGCTCCCAATCCGACACAATGCAATGTCTCAGCATCCTCACCCCATCGACGGCACAGAACACTAGTCATCAACTCCAAGGAGGTAGAGGAAGACGATAATCTGTCGTGTTGCTCTGTAGTGTACTAAGGACACATATAATGTTTCCCTAGCGCCCTTGGTCAAGACACAGTTCATGGCAGACTAATGGCCCTAAAGTTATTTGACAACAAACAGACACTGTGATAAAATAAAAATCACATCAGCAGTTCATAGTAATCTAAGTTGACTGTTATTACGTCGTTAGACTGAGAAGAAAAACACACACAAGCAGACAAGTGACTGGGCACAAAACAAACAAGCAGACAAACGACTTTGCACAAAAACAAACAGGCAGACAAACGAACATGTATAAAACAAACAAGCAGACAAGCGATTGAACACAAAAAACAAACAAACAGGCAAGCGACTGGACACAAAAACAAACAGGCAGACAAGCGAATATGCACATAGACAAACAGGCTGATAGTCTGATAAACAGAACAATACAGCTACTTTCTCAACATTAAAATAGATATTTATTTATTATGAATTACACCGAGATCAGTTTTTTCGGTTATAATTGTATAAATAAGACTTTTTTTAAACAGCAGGAACAGGTTTATACCTTATAGAACACACAGCCGTAACATTTCAGCCTAATCTTATTTATTTATATAAAAATATACAGGACGAAAAAAATACGAAAAGAAGAGAATATGTACGATATGTGTGATATATGAAACATAAGAAAGGACAAAAAAGGAAGGGGGAATGATTTGTTTTTTAAAAACAATGGATGTTATTTATCTCGTTGCAATCAACAGCTGGCATGGCAGCCTCGGGCTTGGCAACCAGCAATCAACAGCTGGCATGGCAGCCTCGGGCTTGGCAACCAGAGCGACCAAGACCCTGCCCCATATCTCCGTTAGTGTACCCAGTAACAGCTAACTTGGCTAACGAGCAGGGATCGACATTGTCCCCGCGTATCCATGCCCTCATGTCCCCATGCCCCGCATATCCCCTTGTCCCCTGTCCCCATGCCCCTATATCCCCATGTCCCCATGCCCCATGCCCCCATGCCCCCATGCCCCATGCCCCTATGTCCCCATGTCCCCATGCCCCCATGTCCCCATGCCCCATGCCCCCATGTCCCCATGCCCCATGCCCCTATATCCCCATGCCCCATGCCCCATTCCCCCATGTCCCCATGCCCCCATGTCCCCATGCCCCTATGTCCCCATGCCCCCATGTCCTCATGCCCCCATGTCCCCATGCCCCCATGCCCCCATGTCCCCATGCCCCGCATATCCCCTGTCCCTGTCCCCATGCCCCCATGTCCCCATGCCCCTATATCCCCATGTCCCCATGCCCCCATGTCCCCATGCCCCCATGTCCCCCATGTCCCCATGCCCCCATGTCCCCCATGTCCCCATACCCCCCATGTCCTCATATCCCCATGCCCCCATGTTCCCCATATCCCCACACCCCCATGCCCCCATATCCCCATGCCCTTGTCCCATATCCTCATATCCCCACACCCCCATGTCCCCATGCCGATGGTATCTGATTTAGAATTTTTGCACACTACCCCCCCCCCCCCCGCTATCTAGCTCCAGCTCCACTCATGTACTAAAAAAACAGCTGCCGTAACCTGCTCCCAATCCGACACAATGCAATGTCTCAGCATCCTCACCCCATCGACGGCACAGAACACAAGTCATCAGCTCCAAGGAGGTAGAGGAAGACGATAATCTGTCGTGTTGCTCTGTAGTGTACTAAGGACACATATAATGTTTCCCTAGCGCCCTTGGTCAAGACACAGTTCATGGCAGACTAATGGCCCTAAAGTTATTTGACAACAAACAGACACTGTGATAAAATAATAAATCACATCAGCAGTTCATAGTATCTAAGTTGACTGTTATTACGTCGTTAGACTGAGAAGAAAAACACACACAAGCAGACAAGTGACTGGGCACAAAACAAACAAGCAGACAAACGACTTTGCACAAAAACAAACAGGCAGACAAACGAACATGTATAAAACAAACAAGCAGACAAGCGATTGAACACAAAAACAAACAAACAGGCAAGCAACTGGACACAAAAACAAACAGGCAGACAAGCGATTGAACACAAAAAACAAACAAACAGGCAAGCAACTGGACACAAAAACAAACAGGCAGACAAGCGAATATGCACATAGACAAACAGGCTGATAGTCTGATAAACAGAACAATACAGCTACTTTCTCAACATTAAAATAGATATTTATTTATTATGAATTACACCGAGATCAGTTTTTCGGTTATAATTGTATAAATAAGACTTTTTTTAAAACAGCAGGAACAGGTTTATACCTTATAGAACACACAGCCGTAACATTTCAGCCTAATCTTATTTATTTATATAAAAATATACAGGACGAAAAAAATACGAAAAGAAGAGAATATGTACGATAATGTGTGATATATGAAACATAAGAAAGGACAAAAAAGGAAGGGGGAATGATTTGTTTTTTAAAAACAATGGATGTTATTTATCTCGTTGCAATTACGAAGCTATGCCTGAGAGTGTGGTTATAAATGATTATATGAAGAATTGTGCAGGAATGTGATAGTAATCTGGTCAGCAATAAAGAAGGAAAGGGAAAGCTGGGAAGAAATGGAAGATAAGACAAGACAGCCAACAAAAATTAGCAAAAGTTGCCGGAGAGAAAATAAGACAGGGGAAAAAATAAGGGCATCACTTACCTATCTTGAGAACCTCTGGTAAACAGCGTGCGCAGTGTACCAAAGCCAGGCCAATGACTAGAGTGGACAGTCGCTTCCAGTGGGTGTTGGTCATCATATATCCAAAGTGTCAGCTCATTTACTGCCCAAGATGAGACTTGTGAATGCTGTTTTGGAGATTCCTCTGCTCTTGTATCCTTTCACCTCACCGTAAACACAGGTCCTCGGACACTTTTGTTCAGATATCCACATGGACATGGATAATATTCTTTATATATCCTCAAAGACCCAGATCTTATGATACTACTATTCAGATATCTACATAGATACAGATCACAGAACAATATTCTTTAGATATCGATATTAACATAGATCCTAGGATTCTGACGGTCAAATATCGACATGAGCTTAGATCCTAAGAAAATGATAGTCAGATATCGACGTGAAATTAGATCCTAGGAAATTGATGGTCAGATATCGATATGAACTTAGATCCTAGGATACTGATGGTCAGATATCGATATGAACTTAGATCCTAGGATACTGATGGTCAGATATCGATATGAGTTTAGATCCTAGGATACTGATGGTCAGATATCGATATGAGCTTAGATCCTAGGATACTGATGGTCAGATATCGATATGAACTTAGATCCTAGGATACTGATGGTCAGATATCGATATGAGTTTAGATCCTAGGTTACTGATGGTCAGATATCGATATGAGCTTAGATCCTAGATTACTGGTGGTCAGATATCGACGTAGACACAGATTATTGTGCACAGTTCTTCAGAAATCGGAAAGAGTTCTAGTTCCAGTTTACCGGTGTTCAGATACCGACACAGAGAAGTATCTTAGGATATTTGTGTTCATATATCATCACAGACAAGTATCTTAGGATATTTGTGTTCATATCTCATCACAGACATAGGTCCTAGAATAACGTTGTTCACATTTCATCATAGATCCTGGAACACTGTTGTTCAGATATCGACACAGGCCCAGATGCCAGGATACAGTACTTTAGATACCATCAAGGACGCAGCAACTAGGATATTGTTCTCCAAACACTACCAGCAAAGAGAGTGCCTCAATCTTTCATCTCATGCGCAGTTCACAAAGTCGCTTTCAATGTTCTTCAGAAAAAAAGACAAATCAGCATGAAACTGAGTTAATACTCTCTGGGCATGCATCCATCCAGGCATCAGCTACATCTGGGCTCCTACACCCTTCAACGAAGAGGGTAAAGGTTCGTCAGTAATCCTGCTCGGACCAGACAAGACATTGACAGCAGACCTCACCCAGGGGCTGTTTACAAATCTGCGGAAATACAAATGTATGAAGAATTTTTAAAAGGGGACTCTCCATAACATCCTACCTCTCTCTCCCCTTCCAACCAACGCACATTACATCCTCCCTCTCTCACCCTCCCCAACCAACACACATAACATCCTCCCTCTCTCCTCCTCCCCAACCAACACACATAACATCCTCACTCTTCCCCCCTCCCCAACCACACACATAACATCCTCCCTCTCTCCTCCTCCCCAACCAACACATAACATCCTCCCTCTCTCCCCCTCCCCAACCAACACACATACATCCTCCCTCTCTCCTCCTCCCCAACCAACACACATAACATCCTCCCTCTCTCCTCCTCCCCAACCAACACACATAACATCCTCCCTCTCTCCTCCTCCCCAACCAACACACATAACATCCTCCCTCTCTCCTCCTCCCCAACCAACACATAACATCCTCCCTCTCTCCTCCCCAACCAACACACATAATATCCTCCCTCTCTCCTCCTCCCCAACCAACACACATAACATCCTCACTCTTCCCCCCTCCCCAACCAACACACATACATCCTCCCTCTCTCCTCCTCCCCAACCAACACACATAACATCCTCACTCTTCCCCCCTCCCCAACCAACACACATAACATCCTCCCTCTCTCCTCCTCCCCAACCAACACACATAACATCCTCACTCTTCCCCCCTCCCCAACCAACACACATAACATCCTCCCTCTCCCCCTCCCCAACCAACACATAACATCCTCCCTCTCTCCCCCTCCCCAACCAACACACATAACATCCTCCCTCTCTCCCCCTCCCCAACCAACACACAATAAGACAGAGCAGAGACTCTCAGCATACAGTAAGACAGGAGCTCTCATCCAACATGTATTCTCTCCCACCACCCACACACATACAGTAAGACAGGAGCTCTCATCCAACATGTATTCTCTCCCACCACCCACACACATACAGTAAGACAGGAGCTCTCATCCAACATGTATTCTCTCCCACCACCCACACAGACGACGATATTTTATGGTTTTGGTGAGACTGGAACCACAGAATGGCAGACTATAAACCAGTGTTTCCCAGACTTCTTCGGGCTGTTACCCCCTTTCTTTCCACGCCTGATCATCCTCAACGCCCTCCCCCCCCCCCCATGTAGTATTCATACAATGACTTGTTAAACTAGGGCATGCATTACACAACAAAAAAACTAAGCTAGCAAACCAATTTATTCAACAATATGAAGTAGTACATGTATAACTCACCTGCTGAATGATTTTCTCAGCATTTTAATGTGATGGGTGGGTTTAGTGTAAGGTCACACGTTTCTCAGTATCAGGTCCGAAAGTGCTGAGAAGAAAGGTATTACTGCACCCGACTGGTACTTCGTTTCCCCTCAAACTAGGCTGCCCCATTTTCTTTCACTGTCCCCCTACTGATCTTCTTTTCTGTTACCTTCCCCCCCCCCTTTTGGTCCTTTCAAACGCCCCCAGGGGGGGGGGGGGGGCGCTATCGTCCACTTTGGAAAACACTACTCTAGTCCATTTCAATATTACGTGCATATTATTTGGAATGCACTTTTTGAATCAGGCAAACTTTGTGAAAGAAAGAGATACGAGGGATGATAGGCTAACGGTGACAAACAGGGTTCTGTGATCATTCTGTTTCATTTGCTGCATAAAGCAGAAAGAACAAGACAAGACGTAGTTCAACCAGAATAAAGGAACAATAAAGACAAATAATGATTGTTATCCTGTCTTATTTTTAACCCTCACTGCTCTTTTCGGAGATATCGTAACATCTGAGACTCTTCCTAATTAACTCACAGTAGAGTATATATACTACGTATAGCATGAGAGACTTTTAGTAAGATTATATTGGCCCGAGAAGAAGACAATAAGAAAGAAAGTGGTCGATAAGACGTTGTACATGATGTTTGCGGTATCAGAGTGTGTTACGAAAAATAAAGGTTGTCTGAGAAGGTAGCATGCAATATATTTGTTGTCTGAGAAAACGTTACGAAAGGTTCCGGTGATCTGAGGAAATGTTACGAAAGATACAAATGTTCTGATGAAACGTTATAAAAGATGCAAGTGATAAGAGAAAAGATATAAGTGATCTGGGGAAATGTTACAAAAGATACAATTGGCCTGGGGAAATGTTAGGAAAGATATAAATGCTTTGGGGAAATGTTAGGAAAGATATAAATGCTTTGGGGAAATGTTAGGAAAGATACAAATGTTCTAATGAACCATTATAAACGACACAAGTGATCTATGAAAGATATAAGCAATCTGAAGAAATGTTGCAAAAGATGCAAGTAATTTGAAGAAATGCTATGAAAGATACAAGATATCTTAAAGTAGAATCTTACTGTACCTAGTACATTGAAGACACAAACTAACTAACTGTAGTTGATGCAGCACCACAAGTAACAAATACTTGGCAGCAAAACGTTACATTGTTATGCACTTTGTAACAGCATTCACCCAGGCAAGGGAAACCACAACAAAAGGGAGATAACATGAATGACTGAAAAAGTCACAGGGGTTCCGCAGTCTAATCGATCAAACAACAGCACTAACAGTAAAACGTTGATGTACACAACAGGCAAAGTGAGCAGTTACCAAAATCTTTCAACAATATTTAATAATGAAAACAATGAAAATTGAATCCTGATGAATAAAGGAAGATGAATATCAATGAACTACTTGAGATATCAACAATACAATAATACACGAAGCATTCTGGCGAATTGGACTTCGCCATAGGAATGTACAAATACACCCCCCCCCAAAAAAAAAAAAAAAAACTTGACACATTAATCTCACATCGAGAATTCATCTAAACCTTATAAACTCTACGCAACACATCTAGCAATCTCTCATCTGTGTCATAAAAAGGACAAGCAGACATGTAATCCAACATCCTAACTAGACTACACGAAAACTACAACTGTGTCCTAAAAAGGACAAGCAGACAACTATTCTTACATTCTAACAATGCTACAAATCCTAAGCTGACACAAACCCTAGACGAACGACTAACACGTCTACTTTCCACCAGATCTCATCAACTTCTCAATGAGATCTGTGAAAAAAACTCTAAGCTGAACAAAGACTACCTAATTATCATGAATCAACTACGGAGATGTCCAGACAAGGGCATTCACTCTGTCATAAGAGTGACAACTTTCAAAACATTTTTATGTCGCATATACTGGAACAATCTGAGAAAATGTTACAATAGATACAAGTGATCTGAGGAAAGATACAAGTGGTCTGAAGAAAAATACAAGTGATCAAGATACAAGTGGTCTGAAGAAAAATACAAGTGATCTGAGAAAATATACAAGTGATCTGGGGAAATATACAAGTGATCTGAGGAAATATACAAGTGATCTGAGGAAATATACAAGTGATCTGAGGAAATATTAAGAAAGATACAAATGAAAGTTGAGATTATCGTTGATAATCTGCAAATGGATGCATCAGCAGGTTACAACCGAGAGGCCTACATGAGAGCTGTTAGGGAGGCAAAGTTCCGTAAGGGACATGTAAATGACTGACTGACTGAAGCATACAACGCTGTTCTAAATCACCTTGTTATATAAAGCTTGGAGCCTCTGTGTAAGAAACGATATGCTAATATATTTTGTGAGTCCTTGCGAACTGTGAGGCCCCAAACTGTACCTTGCTTAGCTTACACCCAAATCTGACACTGGATCATCATCATCATCAAGTGCCGTGCCCATTGGGGTTTGCTAATATGCTTCTCTAGAGTACCCGATCCTTCATGCAGACCATTAGCTCAGTTGGTGATCTCTCACACCATCTCCTCAGACCATCCAGTGTCATTTCTCTCGGTCTTCCTCTGGCTCTTATTCTCTCTATTTTTCCTTTTGTCATAATATTTTCAATGCCCTCTCTTCTCATTGCGTGTCCTACGAAAGTACATCGTCTCTCTCTTATGTTTTTTTTTTTGACAAGATTATTTTGTCTCTCTAACTTTTCTCATACATTCTCCATTAGTTATTTTTGCTGTCCAAGTAATCCGGAACATCCTTCTAATACACCACATTTGACACTGGATGCGCCTCTTAAATGCTTGGTAATCATTTTTACTAGATTTAAAGTGAATGATTGATGGCTTCATAGATATTGGTAGCGTTTGGTGACACAGATGTAGCACCAATCGCCATCTTGACCTCATCGTAGAAATCATTCTCGACATTTCGCTTATGATGGATTACATCCAGACGGAGGGATAGTTTTTACTCGCATCCTCTTTCAAATCCTTGTGGACAGTTGATGTTATGGAGTAGAAACGATAAAACGACATCGATTTATAAAAAAAAATGGATATATACAAAGTCGATCCTGGTTTGATGACTCGCCAACACTATCGTTCAGACCATCTAAATGTGAAAAAAGGGTTACCTGACACGTCATTGCTGAGGTAAACACAGAGAACGTTGCATTAAACGGTACATATGACAATAAGTACGTAATGGGAAAACAGAATATCACGTTAAGATCAGTTCATAGCAAGTGATCGCGTTACCGGGCAATTACCGGTAGATTACCGATTAAAAAAACTATATACATATAGAAAAACCAAAACTTTTGGAAGTCGTCGGTTACCACAGCCGGTTTATATTATCAAAATCTTAGTTTTAGGAAAAAAGAAAGAAAACCAGCAAAATCGGTTGGAGGATACTTTGACCAGCACATTAATGATGCCAGGGTTTTGCAATGCTGCGACAATATGGAAATCTAACAAACTAAGCATGAAGACGAAAATCAGGATATTTAAGAGTAATGTTCTAAGTGTACTACTCTATGGAAGTGAATGCTGGAAAATCAACAAAACAACAGAAAACAAGTTGAATTCTTTCCACACTAAATGTTTACGAAGAATTAGAAGAATATTTTGGCCACACACCGTAAGAAATAACATCTTGTTGCCAGAAATGCAGATGAAGCCACTGACAGCAATTATTGAGGAAAGACGCTGGCGATGGTTGGGACATGTGCTCCGAATGACTGATAAGTCACTACCAAAAATAGTACTAAGATGGACACCACAGGAGAACAGAAATTAAGGTAGACCAAAGGAGACATGAAGAAGAAGAACAGAGAGGATGTTGAACTATAGTGGGCTCACTTTGTCCAGAGCGAGAGAGAGGTTAATGATGCTCAGTTTGTATGGAGGGGAATCAGCCAGTTTTGACTTTGCTTCAGCATGTGAACATTTTGTCAAGATTAAATCTCGCCGCGAAGAAGAAAAAATGTTCATAGAAACATTTACTTTTTGCAGATGTTTGTGAAGTGTGTTTAACTGAACAGTTTTGAAGAAAAGTATAAAGTACCGAATGTTGTACTGAGAAAACGTGTATTTCGGAATGTACTTCATGCAAGATGAAAGGCAGGTATAATTGTACTGCTTTCAAAAAATCCTAGCGCCATCATTGTTCATACGGGACATACAGGTCCTAAACCATACACGACAGGGAATAAAATGCCGGTAAACTGAAGGTCACATATGGCAGGGAATAAAATGCCGGTAAACTGAAGGTCACATATGGCAGGGAATAAAATGCCGGTAAACTGAAGGTCTACAACAAAGTTTCTCGGTGAAGCTTAGATGTGAGGTAACTCAGATCTTTCCCTCCAAGAAACACAGGCAGTGGTTGGTAGACCTTGTACACTCTGTGAATCAATGCTCGGACAGATACTTTGGCAAGCTCTAAATAAAATGAAAAGCAGCACGTTCATAAGCCAATCCACATTTTTAAATTAAAAAGTAACTTCCAGTTTCTTTGTATCAAAGTTTTCATAAAAATTTATTCTGGTAGAGCATGGAAATTAATTCAGTAGCGAAAGAATGAGGATTTCCTTGAAGCAGCCGTCAGAGATGGTGAGGATTTCCTTGAAGTAGCCGTCAGGGACGGTGAGGATTTCCTTGAAGTAGCCAGAGGTTCTGTCAGGGACGGTGTTTACAAATAAATTAAACATCATCATGAGCGGATCCAGTGAGAAATATTATTTCTCTGAAAAATATCATTGATAACTATTACTGGATTATTATATTCACAATTTGCTGATAAAACTAACATAACGAAGACTGTACTCAGAATCCATGCGACACTGAAAATTCTATCAAGGGGGTCTCTATAGCGAAAAGGCTGAGAAATGCTGGCCTACAAACTGAGAACAAACCAAAACTTACAGAACGAGTATTGGAAACTACAGTTAATCTGCGTCAACAAACAAGAGTAGATGGGTGCTCACACTTAAGAGAAGCGAGATCGAAGATCCCTGTTCTACAGACTTGTGGAAGATGAGAAAATATAGGAAAAGAAGGCAATGATTCAGCGGTCACCTGCTGTACTGAGACTACAGAGCCCAATGTTCTGAGACTGCATGATCGATGTCCAGGATCAAGTAGCCATCTTGGTCTCTCAACTGGAGCTGAGAAGACTTCTATGACCTGCTCCCGAGAGAGGTCAGAGGTGACGGCAGTCAGACCGAAGTGCGGGCACAACATTCGTGAAAATCTGCCCATTCTTGGAGGGCAGGAACGTAGACATAATGCCTGGCATAATCTTGACCATTACCCCCAGCGTGGGACACGTTGTTATTACTCCAAGGCGATCTGTCCTCTTTATCAACAGAAGCGCGCGCTGGAGTGTTTGATGAGATTCCCCAGCGCTTATCAGAATATAAATTTGTATGTTCTGTCTGACTACACGATTATGCATTTTTATGTGACTCTGGGATCTACGTGATAACATTAAAAATGCATATGTTACTGACTGTGTATGATTGCATATTTGTCAAAGAATGATTGTATATTTATGTCTGTGTATATGTGTATTTGTATAAGAGATTGATTGTATATTTGTATAAGGGACTGGTTGTATATTTGTATAAGAGACTGATTGTGTATTCGTGTAAGAGACTGGTTGTATATTTGTATAAGAGACTGCCTGTATATTTGTGTAAGGGACTGGTTGTATATTTGTATAAGAGTCTGATTGTATATTTGTGTAAGGGACTGGATGTATATTTGTGTAAGGGACTGGTTGTATATTTGTATAAGAGACTGATTGTATATTTGTGTAAGGGACTGGTTGTATATTTGTATAAGAGACTGATTGTATATTTGTATAAGGGACTGGTTGTATACTAGTATAAGAGACTGATTGTATATTTGTGTAAAGGACTGGTTGTATATTTGTATAAGAGACTGATTGTATATTTGTATAAGGGACTGGTTGTATATTTGTATAAGAGACTGGTTGTATATTTGTTTAAGGGACTGGTTGTATATTTGCATAAGGGACTGGTTGTATATTTGCATAAGAGACTGGTTGTATATTTGTGTAAAGGACTGGTTGTATATTTGCATAAGGGGCTAGTTGTACATATGTGTAAGGGACTGGTTGTATATTTGTGTAAGGGACTGATTGCACATTTGTGCAAGTGACTGGTTGAATATTTGTGTCTGAATGTGACTGGTATATCTGTATTACAATGTCATAAATACTTCATATGTAAGAGATAGTGTAGTTAAAGAACATGACTGCTGACTGCAAAATTGTGTGCCGGTGTGAGCAGAACCTTCTTATACCCTGTCTGTGACACTGAAAACTGTGACAATCACCCACTTTTTTGCTTGTCACATTCTCTCATTTTTCTGTCATTTTCAGGCGTATGATAACGAAGAACTCTATCTATCAGATTCAAATATGTGACACTGCGGTGCAGTCTCTTCTTTCATATTTACATCGGTGGCATCTAACTTTCTTTGGCATATTCAAATCTGTAACAATAACCAAGACTTTATACATCAGTTCACTCCACAGCAAAAACAGATTTTCTTCTGCTACACAAAGATCTGTGACAAGTGAACTTTACTTGTCACATTCGAGTGAAAGTGACGAATATCAGAGATAAGCCTGTACCCACTATTTATTTGCTATGTAAAGACGAAAAACGAAAAAAAAATCTCCATGGGCTCTACAAACCATGAAAGGAAGAAGAAAAGCGGACGAAACAGACGAATGAAAAGTGATATATTACTTTCCGAGTTATCAAACATTACAGACAATGATCACAATCGGCAGATAACTCCTGTGCAAAAGCAAAATTGACTTATTTCCCCTTGCAGTCTCGTCAGTTTCCTCTTAAGAATCTGATCAGGGCAAAATGCACACGAAGGAACATCTGAAACAATCTAGGTCTCTGAACCATCAGCAAAATAACTTATATCGAATTTGCATAAATCGAGGGAGGCCAGTATTTACGTATATCGTCGTGTCGAAGTTCAATTTCCATAAAAGAACAAACTATTTTTAGATAATTTCTGCTGAAGCCAATTTCATGGCCGTTGATGGGCTGAAAGATTATCGGATTTTGAGAGCAGCTCATGGGAGCGAAAGAAGTCCAAAGTTCTGAAGCTTTGCCGGAATCTGAGATTAGAAGAAAATCCATTCATTCAATCTGAGATTTCAATCTGAAAAGTTGCCCAGCCAAGTCAATGGAAGTCATTGATTCAAAGATCACCCTGTATGGCCGTGGCTAGAGGGACGGAAAGCTTGGCTAGAGGGACGGAATTGTTTGATTACTTCATTTCTTCTCTCTGAACTTCCGCCCTGACATGCCTATTGTCCACTTCCTGTGTACACACAAAGTTATTTGACATGACCTGGGTACAAGAGGACGCTGGAAGCCTAGCTCTGTGTGTATGTTTGTGTAGTTTGTGTGTGTGTGTGAGAGAGAGAAAGAGAGAGAGGGGGGGAGGGAGAGGTGGAGTATGCTGGGGTCAGCCTTATTGTTATTACCAACAAACCCAAGTATACGCCAACATAAAACTCATACAAATACAACAATGCTAACACTGACACATTTAACACACAAACAAACGTACACATAACATAAGGCTACATATCCAACAATGCAACATTAACTGTGCAAAACTCACGCAAGGCTTAACATTGTTATCATCATCAAGTGCCATGTCTATTCATATCAGCGAACAGACTTCGTCAGAGACCTTTCTTTGTTCAGAACTTCCCTTTAGTTCATTCCCGTGCCCACTGTTATAATATCTCTCGACCTTCTTCTGCTGGCCTGTCAAGTTCGTGCAAGTATGTACATCTACATACAACAAATTCTAGCATAGTTTGCTTATGCACATCAAAGTTAAGCAGGCTCAAGGGAGGCGAATCGTGGATGAACTGTGTTAAAGATGTTATCCTTGAGGTGTGTCTTCCAGGGAATATAGAACCTGGCCTTGAACCGGCACAAGCAAACTTCAAAGTGGCTCTGTCTGCTCATATTACACTCATCAGAAGAACATGCAGAGAACATACTCCTGCTGCAGCAGACTCTGAGGTTAAAGCACTAAGTAAGCGAGAACATCAGAGATGGCGAAGTCGTTATTTATACAGATGGATCGATGGTTCAGGGCATTTGGTGTGTTTGGGGCTTTAAAGTCAACTCAAATGACAAAACAATCAAAGAAGCCAGCAGTGCTTTTGCTACAACAACAATCAGGGGCCTAACAATGGAAACCATGGCTGTGGCAAACATTCTGACCCGGCTCCAATCATAAGACTACACGCAAGCAGGCATCTTCAGCGACTCGATGAACGTGCTAAAGAAGAAGAAAAAAAAATCAGGCTGCCTCCCCAAGGCAAAGTGGTTCGAATCCCTGCAGATGTCACAGATCATCGAATGACCTTCATTTTTTTGTACCAGGCCATACAGATGTCAGGGGAAATGAAAGAACAGATCATTTGGCAGGGCTCAGCTATCATGGAGGAAGGCCAGGCACTGGATCGAGCAGACATCATCATGGCTATAAGAGAAGCTGGTTGAAGAAAAGACTTCTCTGACAAGTGTGACCAGCGTCAAGAATGAGGGAGTAGGGAGTGAAACTTTACGTGGCCAAAAATGAACGACTCATCAAGAGCTCAAGGCGATGGTCAACCAATAAAGAACAGCTGTCATCAGTTACTGTCTGTGTCCGCCGTGCTTGGGTGATGGCCCTTCCTAATTAAATAAACTGTTAGAGAAAAATATGTAGAAAATGTAAACAATACATTCTAAAAGAGAAATTAATAACAGAATCGAATCCAGGAGTCCAGTAGGACAAGCAACTGCTAAACCACAAAACGATACTTTGTATCTGAGTTGATAATGCACTGTTCACTCCCGGCAAAGCGGTTGCTCTTCTAACTGGAGTCCGAGGTTCAGTTCGCAATTGTTCTCTTAGTGTTTTTCTTTCCCTCAGTTTGTCTACAGTTTTTGGAGGCAGATCATACCTAATTTTATTATAGTTCTGTGAAGCGAGTTTTCGCTTAAAGCTAAAGATGTAATAGAGACTGTCCCGCGTAATTTAAGTTACAAGTGGATGTCTGTATTACAGATTTTACGTTGCAAGTGGTGGTCAGTATTACAGATTTTAAGTTGCAAGTGGAGGTCTGTATTACAGATTTTAAGTTGCAAGTGGTGGTCGGTATTACAGATTTTAAGTTGCAAGTGGTGGTCGGTATTACAGATTTTAAGATACTGACTTCTCTGAAGTATTTACTGAACTCGGCACAAGTACTCATGATTAGAACTCCTCAACTCAGACTGTTTTCTCTTGTTTACAAGAAGGTTAATTGCTTTCCGGACAGACTTATTGCCTGATTTGTTCTTACCTAGGTTCCTAAGGTATTTCTTTCTCCTGGCTAGTTAAACAATGAAATCTGTTTCTAAGTAAGCTATAGCTATTGAATTCCTTATTTTTATGGGCCTGATCTCTTTCCCTCATGACTTGCAATAGCTCAGGCGTTACCCAGGGGGGTCTTCACTTGATGTTTAACTCTCACCTCTTTAATGGGAACATATCTGTCAAATGTATCCCGAAAGATCTTTATCCAATATTTTAGAGTCTCAGTGGGGTCATTTAGCTGATACACATACTCTAAGAGCGCTGCCTGCAACTCTTTCAGAAGTGATTCAAGGCTGAATTTGTTAAAACTTCTAAACTTGATGTTGGTGAGTTTCTTTTTGTGGGATTTAAATCCATTTCTTGTCCACGTGCAACAGACTGGATAATGATCACTCAGGACGTCTGGGGTGACTTTACATTCTATAATGTTTTCTGGATAAGAAGAAGAAGAAGAATATAAAAATATCCTGGCCTATGAGAATAAATGTTTCTGTTATTTCGTATGAGTAGTAAACATAGAACTTATGACACCATTCAGCGCAAATAAATTGGTCGTCGTTGTAAGATTCCGTTATCACGGACAAGCTGGTGTGTTTTCAAGAAATGCTACACGACTTCGAGAAGTCTTGTTTTCAAGAAATACTACACGACTTCGGGAAGTCTTGTTTTCAAGAAATGCTACACGACTTCGAGAAGTCTTGTTTTCAAGAAATACTACACGACTTCGAGAAGTCTTGTTTTCAAGAAATGCTACACGACTTCGAGAAGTCTTGTTTTCAAGAAATACTACACGACTTCGAGAAGTCTTGTTTTCAAGAAATACTACACGACTTCGAGAAGTCTTCAGGGACAAGACTTGAGGGAAATGTTAGAATTTGGACAAGAATTTAGGAAGAGTTAGAAATAGGAGTTTTAGAAAGAATTTATGGAGTGTTAGAATTTGGATAAAATTTGATGGAGTGTTAAAACTGGGACAAACTTAAGGGAGTGTTAGAATTGGAAATAGACATGAATGAGTGTTATACTTTGGAAAAAAAACTTGAAGGCGTATTAGAATTTGGACAAGACTTGTGTGAATGTTAGAACAGGTCTTGCGGGAGAGTTCCGACTGGGAGAAGACGTGGAAGAGAACTACAGATGAGACATGGCTGGAGATAGTGAGCTCGCTAGACTAACCTTGCTTCTCTGAATAAAAAGAAATCCAGAGTCATCTTTCTTGCACCCTACTTGCTCTTGTACAACACAAAACAGCAAAATTCTACGAAATATCTTCTGCTGCGCTGTAAAGTTTACTAACCAGCAGAATTTCACTGTCTATAGCAGACTTAGCCCTTCAGCTATAACATGTAACGCTGTGTGTTTCTTTAATCCCGCAAAAAACAAACCATGCAATCCGTTCCTTAAATCACAGATCATCATCATCACCAGGTGCCGTGCCGACTGGCGTTGGCTATTATGCTTCTCCAGAGTACCCGATCCTTCATGCAGGCCATCAGTTCAGTTGGTGATCTCCTCTCACACCATCCCGTCAGACTGTCCAGTATCATTTCTCTTGGTCTTCCTCTTGATCTTCTTCCTTTATTTTTCCTGTTGTTATAATATTTTCAATGCCCCCTCTTCTCATTGCATGTCCTATGAAAGTACATTGTCTCTCTCTTATCTTTCTGACAAGGTTTTTTGTCTCTCCAGCTCTTCTCATACATTCTTCATTAGTTATTTTTACTGTCCAGGGGATTCGCAACATTCTTCTAATAAACCACATTTCTGCTGCTTCACAGATAGGAAGCTAAAATCGGTCAGTAATTTGAACAATTAACCTTCCCATATCTGATGAACACTGAGAGAGAAGTTTAATAATCTTTCTAAAATATCTTTCTAAAATATCTTTCTAAAATATCTTTCTAAAATATCTTTCTAAAATTCTTCCCCGGCTGTAATGTAAACATCTTTCGGGTTCTATTTCTCATTTCCCTCTCTTCTTTCCACGTGTCTCTCCACTGATTTCCCTCACAGGCGAGGTCAAACTTGGCGCTGGAGAAAATAAAACTAACCGAGTAAAAGCGCAGATTTTCACAATCTCTGTACCACCCTTCAAACTAACACTGAGGGCATCTGATGTGGTTCACAATAACGATCTCTTCATCCACATAAACACATGTGGAAGATTTAGACAAAGTTAAGTTATGATTACTGCTTAGTTATGATTATCGTTTAGTTATGATTACTGTTTAGTTATGATTACTGTTTATTTATGATTGCTGTTTAGATGCGCAGCTGTAATGCAGTTAGAGAACTTAACAATCATTGAAAAACTGAAGGGGAAAAGAAAAGAAATGGAGACGAAGAGACATATCTGGAATGGCTGCCGAGCGACATAGAGACATTGTATGATAGGAATATAAGAACAATACAGAGAAAAATTTTAGATGACTTTATCCGCACAACACCCAGTGATGCTGACGACGACGACAATGATGATGATGATGATTATTATTATTATTATTATTTTGTCGACAGCTGGCATGGATGTTGTTTATTTACCATCAACTTTTCTGTATTCTCTTACCTAATCCTACCCAGAGCCTATCCTACCCAGAGCCTATCCTACCCAGAGCCAATCCTACCCAGAGCCAATCCTACCCAGAGCCTATCCTACCCAGAGCCAATCCTACCCAGAGCCAATCCTACCCAGAGCCTATCCTACCCAGAGCCAATCCTACCCAGAGCCAATCCTACCCAGACCCTAATGTGTTTCTAGAAAGAGGTACAGTTACACCTAACTACACAGAACACATTACACGCTCAGTATAAGCTAATTTCATATACAGACCAGGGGCACGTGCCATGTATGTAACTATGGAAACTCGCTCTTCTGTTTTAAGTTCGCTGCCCTAGTCATCTCCGGAGTATTGTCCCTGTGCCAACCACACTCGTGACCGACTGTTACTTGAGAACAGGAAGTAACTTTAGATTTGAAATCTGTTAGTAACATTTCTGTCTGTTTGATTCATATATCTTTCTCTATAAGTTTATTTAAAGAGTGGCTCTGCCAGTAATATTTCCTCCTTTCCTCCACAGACTTAGTGACCTTGACAGCTTCCATTACCTCGGTGGCTTTTTACTGGCCTCTGCTATTTAATGCCCATAATCTTTTCTCTTGGTCTTCCTCAGCCTCTCTTTCTATTTATCTTTCCTGTTGTTGTGATGATCAAGTCAGTTTCTTCTCATTACACTAACAATGAAATGACTGTCCTTTACTTAGGAGCTAAATTCCTTAATTTCATTGGCTTGTAAATCTGATCATGGCTGTGACATATCTATAAGTATTTTTTTTGTTTCTAAGAGCACCGTAAGAATATACGTCACGTACTCTCAGCATCGGGCTGTCTTTGTCCGGGAAGCGAGAGTTCAACAAGCAGAGCTCAGATGTTTCATTGGATGATAGTAACTGTTTTAGACTCATAATCATTGTACTCAAGATAATTTAACGTGTGCTCCAAACTCATAATCATTGTACTCAAGACAACTCAACGCGTGCTCCAAACTCATAATCATTGTACTCAAGACAACTCAACGCGTGCTCCAAACGCCGTAAAAAGATGATCTCGGTACAGATGTGATTAGCTCTAGCAAGGTTCCTTGTAGGCTGTAGGGGATGGCGCCGGTGACACAACCCGCTGCCTTCAGTCCGAGAAGCCTCGTAGTGATCGGTTCCGCAGCTTTTGTCCTCAGTTAGCCTCACCTAATCGACACAATAACGCCATTTATTAACAGTCCATGGCAACTGAAAAAAAGCAAGAGTCCCTAAATCTTGTTTCCACGTTTTTATTTTCTTGCCATCAAGAAATACTAGAAAACTCTAAATAGTTAGATTTCACATTCTTATATATTATTTTTCCATGTTTTATTTATTTTCAACTTTTTATTTGTTTTCATTTTTTTTTTACATCCACTTTCACGAGATGGCGAATAATTGTTTTCGAAATACTATGTGAGGGATGGCGAACAACTGTTTTGATAACATTATGTGAGACAATGTGAATAGTTATTTTGATAAAATTATAGGGAGATGGTGAACAACTGTTTTGGAAATATTATATGAGAGATGGCGAACAGCTTTTTTAGGAATATTGTATGAGAGATGGCGAACAACTGTTTTGGGAATATTATATGAGAGATGGCGAGCAACTGCTTTTAGAAAATTATATGAGATACAGCAAACATCTGTTTTCTGAGATTATATGAGAGATGGCGAGCAAATGTTTTGAGAGTATTATATGAGAGGTGGCGAACAGCTGTTTTGGGAATATTATATGAGAGATGGCGAACAACTGCTTTGGGAATATTATTTGAGAGATGGCGAACAGCTTGTTCTGGGAACATTATTATATGAGAGATGGCGAACAGCTTGTTCTGGGAACATTATTATATGAGAGATGGCGAACAGCTTGTTCTGGGAACATTATTATATGAGAGATGGGAACCACTGTTTTCATAACATTATATGTGTCAATAAACGATCAAGTCTGACACTCTATGACGAGATAAAGGTCTAGAAATCTCAGAAAAATGTAGACTTAAATGTAGACTTAAAAGGTGAAAAAAAATTGTCTACTACAAATATTTTTTTAAGAAACAGACAATGAAGACATTGCAGGTTAAATCGTATCACGTGATTCAGTGTAATAGTTGACCTTATCACGTGTTCTGATGTAAGAGCCCATCTTGTCATGTGACCAGTAAGTGAATGAAGGTCAAGGGGCTGTCACGTTATTTTTTGCTTCTGCATGGTCGATCAGTGAACCTGAGGTTTCAAGCGAAGTGAAAAGGTCAATAACTGAGTAAATAAGAAACATCCCGTGGTATCTATGAAAATATTTAAACTATACCTAATCTAGGAATAAATAACATCTTATTAGCAGAAATGCAGATGAAACCACTGACAGCAATTATTGAGGAAAGACGGTGGCGATGGTTGGGACATGTGCTCCGAATGACTGACAACTCACTACCAAAAATAGCACTAAGATGGACACCACAGGGGAACAGAAGTAAGGGTAGACCAAAAGAGACATGGAGAAGAACAACAGAAAGGATGTTGAGCAATAGAGGGGTCACCTGGGCAAGAGCAGAAAAAAAGGCGAAGGACAGGCATTTGTGGAAAACCCTTGCGGAAGCCCCATGTGCCCTGGGCACTTAAGGTTCAGAGAGAGAGAGAGAGAGAGAGTCTATGAATATATTAAAACTAATCTAGGGATACATTAACTATATCTAGACTATGAATATATTAAAAATATACCTACACTAGGAATATATTAAAAGTATATCTAATCTAGCAACATCTTAAAACTATACCTAATCTAGCAATATATTAAAACTATATCTAGTCTAGGAATATACTAAACGTATGCCTACTCTAGGAATATATTTAAACTATATTTAGTTTAGGAGTATATCAAAACTATGTCTAGTTTACAGATACGTTTAAACCATACCTAGTCTAGGAATATGTTTAAACTATATGTAGTCTATGACTGTATTAAAACTATATCTAGCCTAAGGTTGTATTAAACTGTGCCTACTCTAATAATATACTGTTTCCAAAAAAAAAAAAAGAAAGAAACGCAATACATACGACGTTGGGATTTAAACTGAAGTTTGCTGATCAGACAAGGACAAATTGCCTGAAACGTTCACTTGGACATCAACTTCACGTGCTAACCTGAATTGTACTCAGCAGATGATTCATGAGCACAGAAAATTGACACTAGTCAAAACAGCATTTCTGACAATAACTCATGACAGGTTCACGAGAATCCCGTGAAACTTACTGAACACAAAACTCACTGACCATGTTATTGAATACCTATAAAAGATTGACGCTCCTCGAATCAATTCATTTGAAAATTCAATGCACAAGTATGGCTCATCTCACTACAGAACAACGACTCATCATTATTGGACGTTTACAGACTGGACAGTCACAAAGTGTAGTGGCCAGACAATTTAATGTGGTTAGAAGCGCCATTAGTCGCCTTTGGAGACGATTTCAAGAAATTGGCTCAGTTGCAGACCGGCCATGCAGTCACATCATAGTCACAACTCATGCCGAAGATCGCTTCATACAGCTGCGTCACCTCAGTAATCGATTTGCATCTGCGTCCTCAACAGTCAGTGAATGACAGCAGCTCGTCGAATTTCAGATCAAACGGTCAGGAACTGGCTGCACGACGCTGGTCTTTGAGCCCGAAGACCCTGCAGAGGTCCTGTTCTTACGGACCGGCATAGCCAGAACCGACTGCAGTGGGCGAACCAGCATCGTCAATGGACCGTTGCGAATGATTGGAAAAGGGTTTGGTTTAGTGATGAATCATTCTTTCTGCTCTAGCGGTACGATAGACGGAGAAGAGTTTACAGCAGAGTCCATGAGCGCTATGCACAGAACTGCATGGATGAGGCTCCTCCGCATGGTGATGGAGGTGTACTGGTGTGGGGGATGATCAACTTCATGGGAAGAAGTGACCTGATGCAAATTGAAGGACGCCTGAATACTCAATGATACGTCTCTGAAATTCTTCGTCCTCGCGTCCTTCCACTTCTGGCTGCACCATGGTGAATTTTTCAGCAGGATAACGCTCGACCTCATGTGGCACAACTCAGTTCATCGCTGACAACAACGTCCACACCATTCACTGGCCATCCATGTCATCAGACATGAACCCAATAGAACACTTATGGGATAACTCAACAGACAAGTACGCCAGCGAGACGTGGCGCCAACCAATCTCCGACAGCTGCACTGCGGAAGGAGTGGGCAGCCATCCCATAACAACAGATCCAACGGCTAATCGGATACATGTCAAGGAGATGTCGTTCTCTGATACAGGCCAGAGGAGGCCATACACCTTACTGAAATGGAGGCCTCAGTCGCAAAGAATAAAAATCCAAACCAAATGTAATGAACATCATTTCATCCTTAAAGTGTTAAAGTTTTTTCATGCCAAGATCGAAACATTAATTCCGTAAAATAAAATTTTGATAGAAGCTTAACATTTGGTGTCCATTACGACTACAGTAGTGTTGCTTTTCTTTTTTTTTTTTTTTTGAACAGTATATATTAAAAATATATATAGTCTAGGAATGTATTAAAACTATATTTAATCATATTATAATAAATTAACACTATGTCTAGTCTACACATATATTAAAAGTATGCCTAGTGTAAGAATATGTTATATTATATTATATATTATATTATATATCATTTAGAAATATTAAAACTACTCGTATATCTGCTTTTCTAATATATTAATATTATATATAAAATGTAGGAATATATTAAACGATATGTTGAAATAAATTAAAACTACATCTAATCTAAGTATATATCAAAACTATATACTGAAAACCTGATATAGAACGACAGAGGAGGGAGCCAGTTGAAAAGCGACTGACAACATGAAGACAAGTCAAATATCTGAATTAATGCAAATACACGTGACTGTAATCAGGAAAACATTCTGACATTCTCTGACATTCTCATACACTTGAAGTTCGGTATTTGAGTTTAATCTTCTGCCTCTGGCATAAACTTAGTTCTAAAACAGGGGTCTCCAAACTGATCAGTGTCACCTCACATGTTTTGATGGGACTATCCAGGCGAATTATTATGATGATTATTATTATTATTATTCTTGTTATTGTTATTATTATTAGTAGTAGTAGTAATATTAATTAGTATTATTTATTAGAGACTATATTTTAATCTATTATATGTTTGGCGGTCGATGATGAGTCATAAACGTTTTAAAGGTGTAGATGAGCTGAAGAGTTTGAAGACCCTTGTTATAAAGAAAGTACAGTAGAATTTCTCTTAACCAGCACCCAATTAACCGGCATCACCAAAGCAGCGGCACATTCGAGGGTCTAACTTTAAACCAGAAACTTAGAGCTATGAGAAGGTCAGTGTTAGAGGAAGCGCAGGTTTGGGTGGATGTAGACGAATCCGCTCCCATCGCTCTCTCTCTCTCTCTCTCTCTCTCTCTCTCTCTCCCTCTTTCTCTCTCTCTCTCTTTCTCTCTACCTCTCTCTTAATGACGACGAAATAATCGAATATATACTGCGACAGGAGAAAGATGAGGAGGATGATGAAGATGAGAACGACGATACGCAGACCAAGAAAGTTATGTAGAAGGAAGCCCAGGAAAGATTGCAGACTTTCATAAAATTTGAGAGCACTGCTCATCTATGCCAACACGTGATGTTATAAAACTTCATTGTACACAGTTTATTTGCCAACACATGATGTTATAAAACCTCATTGTACACAGTTTATTTGCCAACACGTGATGTTATAAAACTTCATTGTACACAGTTTATGTGCCAGCATGTGGTGTTATGAAACTTCATTGTACACACAGTCTATGCGCCAGCACGTGATGTTATAAAACTTCATTCTACAAAAAATTAATGAAAATATTAATGAAAAATTGTATTGGTTTATGTTCGTAAATACACACAAGCGACACGTTTGTGATTTTACAAGGACTGAGATAAGTTTTCATTCAGTTACAATGTTTCGTTAATTTTTTTTTTTCATTTTTTGTTATTTCGTTTACATAAGCTTGATGTGAATCTATACTTTGTCTCCTCTCTCTGATTCTTCGTCCTGTTTGTTTATGTTTGAAGAAGGCTTACGCCGAAACGTCACAAGTGTGTTATCTTTAAACAATAAAGCTGCTCCTACATTTTTCCCAGTTTATACATTTCGAAAAATACCGAGTACATTCAATTATCCGGCAAAATCTCATATCCAGAATCGATGAAGTCCTGTTATTGCCGGTTAAGTGAGATTCTACTGTAGTTCCCTATGACGAATTAACATTTGTTGTTGTTGTTGTTATTTGCCTTCGCCTGTAATTGGCCGGAAGAAAATCCTGGAACAAAAAAAAAAAAGAAGGAACTGCCGAGCTTCCGGGGCATCTATCACGGACTTCCTGTGTCTGTTGTGTTATTGCGCATGCATGTGTGTGTGTGTGTGTCTATGTGTGCCAGTGTATATGTTCGTTTATACCAGTTATTCTCAAACTGGGCGGCACAGCCACCCATCCCTACACTCCTTCCCCCCCCCCCCAGTGGGTCGGAGATGATACAGAGAGGCTGTGAGGGTACACGTAGGCAGGTAAGGTGGGGGTTCCAGATTCCAAGTTTTTGGGGGCGCTAAGGGGTGTGAAGTGGGAGACATGGAGGTAGCAGTCGTAACAAGTTTGGGAAGCACTGGTCAGTGTGAAGTAACTTTTTTTTTAATTCACGTATCCTTACACGTATAAGACATTCATTCACATATCCTTACACGTAGAAGACATTCATTCACGTATCCTTACACTTATAAGACAAGTAGCCGATTCTTTTTGTTCTCTTACAGACGTTCATGCACAAAGTTCTCATTAAAAACTTTCCAAAACAATATTCACGTGAAAACACTGGTGTTTTGTGACAAGTACGAGACGACGGCAGTGGCCTGACCGATAGAAACCCAGCATTTAGCTCTGATGGTTGTGGATTCCAGTCTTACAGCCGTCGCCCTCCGGGAGAATTAGCTTTAACAATGAGGTCTCCGAACACCAGTGTGGGAGAAAATATGTCCCACAGACAAAGAACATTCACCCTGAGAGAGCGAGGTACTTGCCTGACGGAGAACATTCACCCTGAGAGAGCGAGGTATTCGACTGACTGAGAACATTCACCCTGAGAGAGCGAGATATTTGCCTGACGGAGAACATTCACCCTGAGAGAGCGAGATATTTGCCTGACGGAGAACATTCACCCTGAGAGAGCGAGATACTTGCCTGACGGAGAACATTCACCCTGAGAGAGCGAGGTATTCGACTGACTGAGAACATTCACCCTGAGAGAGCGAGGTATTCGACTGACTGAGAACATTCACCCTGAGAGAGCGAGATACTCGACTGACGGAGAATATTCACCCTGAGAGAGCGGGATACTCGACTGACGGAGAACATTCACCCTGAGAGAGCGAGATACTCGACTGAGACCGGACAACAGACAAAACTTTCAGTGAGGGTGGGGAGGGGAAGAGAGGGCGAAGGAATAGAATATCACGAAGATAATAGAAATACGAGACGTCGGCCAAGTCTACAACCAGTGAACAAAATATAAAAAAAATAAATAAAGTTCTCAATAATCTATTCATTTTCGCTAGTTCAATAATAATAATAATAGTAATAGTAATAATAATAGCAATAATAATAATAATAATAATCTGTCACTCACAACCAGTTTTGTAATCTTAATGTGGCCCTGATCTGCGGAAATTTCATTACACGTAACTTCGTTTTCTGCTTGATTACCAACTTTATACGGTCAGTCTGTAAACTTTGGTCAGTTCATGAGATATTTAATGATTTCGATGAATGTTTGTTCTGAAATAATCGCCTACATCTTTATGTAATCATTGCATGGAGAGAACGGCCAATGTACTAAGGTATTAAGCTGGCTAGGTACAAAGTAGTGATCGAAAATTTGGCCTGAACGTCACAAAAAAAAAAAAGTTAAAAACAAAAATAATAAACAAAAATATCTACCCAAAACCTGGCCAGTGGTCAATTATGGGAAATGAAAATGCTGACATTATATCTGAATTTCACATTATTATTTGCTGAAAATTACTGAATGTCTGACAGTTTGTCTAGCTGAATGTCCAGCAGTCTTCTGTCTCAATATATGACAGCTTAAACTCTTGAATGTCTATCAGTCTTAAAGCCTTGATGTCTGACATCCTTGTTGCTTGGATGTTTAACACCCTACATACCTGAATACCTGGTAGACTTTTTGCTTGGATGTTTAACACCCTACATACCTGAATACCTGATAGACTTTTTGCTTGGATGTTTAACATCCTACATACCTGAATACTTGATAGACTTTTTGCTTGGATGTTTAACATCCTACATACCTGAATACCTGATATACTTTTTTCTTGGATGTTTAACATCCTACATACTTGAATACCTGATAGACTTTTTTCTTGGATGTTTAACACCCTACATACTTGAATACCTGATAGACTTTTTTCTTGGATGTTTAACATCCTACATACTTGAATACCTGATAGACTTTTTTCTTGGATGTTTAACACCCTACATACTTGAATACCTGATAGACTTTTTTCTTGGATGTTTAACATCCTACATGATTTTTGTTGGTACTGTGGTCCACATGGAAATATATTTTGGTAGCTCATTACTTACAAGGCACTTTGCTAGTTTTTTTTGTGTAGTCATAATGTTAACAATATGACTTAAACGAGGGGAGGTATGTAGCATAGCCTTGTAAGTAATGATTATAGTTATTATAATAATAATTATTATTATTATTATTATTAGTGACATGATCAGGAATAAAGAACGTATTGGGGGGCAGAGAAGTTATAGTTAGAGGAGCGAGGAACGGATACTCGGTACTTCAAAGACCTGATCAAAGGTAAAACCGTATCGATAGATCTGATAGATCGTGAGAGTGGTCCAGTTCTAGAGGTGCGACTTCGCGCGCACATGCAGTAGCCCAGGGGGAACAATTGACCAGTAGATCAAAGACTGAACAGAGAACGGACTAGGTCCCGAAGCAGGTAACATGAAAGAGATGGTGGACTTGTTAATGGGAGGTAACAATTAGACGACGGAGAAGAAAGCGAAGACGCTAGTTGCGACCGGTTTTGGCGTGGTCAGAACTTACGAATATAAAGAAGGGAGGAGGATTCAGAAAAGAGGGCCGGCGGAGAGCAGATGGGGTGCTGATAGAGAGAGGAGAGCAGATGAGGATTCAGGAGGCAGGGGGAGGTGCAGGCAGCTGCAGGTAGACCGATTAAGACTCAGCTGCAGGTAGAGAGAGGGTTCAGCAAGAGAGATGTAGATAGAGACATAGTGTTAGATTGAACTAGTGTAGCAAGAGATCGTACAGTAATTGTTACCAAGAGCTTTTGTATTACTGAATATTGTGAACGCTGCTTAAATACTGCTTGTAGAATTATGAGAATTATGATATTGTGATTTTGTGAGATTTCGTGCTACTATGATGAAAATAATGAAATGTGTATAATCTTGCCTATGCCTATTATTACAAGTGAGTTATCAGCTATACGTATTGATCATATTGATATTATTTGTCAAATTAAAATGAATCAGTGAAATGTTCATGAGAAATCTTCTATTGCCATGTATGTGAAACTTCGACGCGTGATGTACCAAGGTGAGATGTGATGATAATAGAACATTCAATAATAACAATAATAATGAACAATAAATGAACTAAAACATTGTTAAAACCTGAATACCTGATAGACTTTTTTCTTGGATGTTTAACACCCTACATACTTGAATACCTGATAGACTTTTTTCTTGGATGTTTAACACCCTACATACTTGAATACCTGATAGACTTTTTGCTTGGATGTTTAACATCCTACATACCTGAATACCTGATAGACTTTTTTCTTGGATGTTTAACATCCTACATACCTGAATACCTGGTAGACTTTTTGCTTGGATGTTTAACATCCTACATACCTGAATACCTGATAGACTTTTTGCTTGGATGTTTAGCATCCTACATACCTGAATACCTGATATACTTTTTTCTTGGATGTTTAACATCCTACATACCTGAATACCTGATAGACTTTTTGCTTGAATGTTTAACACCCTAGATACCTGAATACCTGGTAGACTTTTTGCTTGAATGTTTAACACCCTAGATACCTGAATACCTGGTAGACTTTTTGCTTGAATGTTTAACACCCTAGATACCTGAATACCTGGTAGACTTTTTGCATGAATCCCGATGGCTTGTCCGCCAGGATGTATGACATCTCAACGCCTGAATATTTTAAATGCCTGAATGTCTAACATGGTGAATATCTAACAGCCTGAATGTCTAACAACCATAATATCTAACAGCCTGAATATCTAATAGCATGTATGTCTAACAGCCTGAATGTCTAACAACCATAATATCTAACAGCCTGAATATTTAACAGTCTGAATGTCTAACAACCATAATATCTAATAGCATGTATGTCTAACAGCCTGAATGTCTAACAGCCTGAATGTCTAACAGCCTGAATGTCTAACAACCATAATATCTAACAGCCTGAATATCTAATAGCATGTATGTCTAACAGCCTGAATGTCTAACAGCCTGAATATCTAACAGCCTCTCTGCCTAAATGGTCAACGATTACCAAATTGTAGCCAAACTCTCTACAACGCGACAGTCCTAAACATATTTCTTTGTGTAAGAAATACCCTTACATATTGCAGAAAAGTTTCTTGAGACTGAAATTCACTTTCTCTCTTAAGCTACCCACTGTCCAGATGAACGTCACCGTATACTTCTTCCGAGCGACCAACAAAAATTGCGTCATTGCTATCCAGGAAATCTCATCTTAAGCGTTTAAATCGTCGAACCTTAGATCAGGTCATATTTGTTGTAGGTACAAAATCTTACTTCTAGGAGATTAATTAAGAGAAGGTTTTAAAAACTTGATCTTTTCGTCAACCATACTTTCTCCTGGTGCCATACAGCGACAACAGAAGCGGAAAACAAAATTTGAACCGACTTTTGTAAGAAACGCACTATGTTATTGTAGAAGTGCAAAAAATGTTGGTCGTTTCATCAGGCTGAAACATGCGAGTTAACGAGAATGTTGTATCGAGACAACAACAGTACAGAAATAAACACTTCAAACACCACCCAAAAAAATGTTATATCCAGAATGTGGTTGTGATAGTTGCCTTGATGAGCTGTAGGCGAGTGTGTGTTTATTGTGCACGCGCGTGTGTGAATGATTGAGTGTGTATTGTGTGTGTGTGGGAGTGAGTTTTGGGAGAGAGGATGCAGAGTAAGAGAGAACAGGAGAGTCTGCTGTGTTTTTGCATGTTAATCCAAGAACGCCGTTACATGATTGTTGTGGGACTGCTGATGTTGCTCATACGGTTGTTGCTAGCGGAAAATGCTGCTGTGATGTTATAATTATTGTAAAACTGCTCGTTAGTCCTATATTCACGGGACACATCTTTTTTACTTTGGTCCTGTTTTAACTGAATACATGATAGATATTTTCACAGCCTTCTCTGGTGTTTCTCTGATTTGTCTCAGGCGGACACGTGAAGTCTTTCCCGGATTTCACTTTTTTTTTCACACAAACACTAAGCTGGGTACAGACATGTTGTTTTTTTTTTGTTGAAAATGTTACCTCAACTGGAAAAGTTTTACTTTATTCCTTGCACTTCAACATGTGCTGCGTTTGTGGCCAGGGGAATACCTAAGTGGTACTCGCTTTCTTGCAATGTGTTCTCCAACATCTCTTTAGTCATCGTCACTAAAGTATCTGTTATCCTTGCCTTCAAAGTTTCAATATCAGGAACTGCTGAAAGCTTTGTCCTTATTATACAAAAAGGTAAAATGTAACATTTCCGTTTCCGCGCCATTAAGGCATATTGGGGATACGGTGTCGGGCCCATATTTTCCATGACCTTCGGCACATGAAAGTCTGATGTGGTCAGTATCACATCTGGCCGCCTTACCTTCCCAGATTTCTCTGGCTCCCATTCTTAGAGGCTGGGTGGACCCCAGTGCTTTCTTTTTTAGTTCTTAGTATATCCCCATAAAAATTCAAAAGAGATAATGTCTGGTGAACGTGGTGGCCATGATGTTGGACCATCGGTTTGCAAAATTTGCTTTCCAGAACTAATGAACAACTAACCTCAGTGTGCCAATGTCTTGCTGGAAAACAACACGTGCCTGAAACTCTGCAGTCTTGAAGCTCCTACATGTCCAGGTAAACGTTTGCTGAAATGGTGTATTCCGTAAAAATGAGAGGTTCGGTGACCTTGTTGTGCATTAGACCGCATCAAACATTCTCTTCTGGGCTTGGAATACTGATGACTGCAGAGTTGCTTGTACAGAATCTATCTGGAATACTGATGACTGCAGGTCTGCTTGTATAGAATCTATCTGGAATACTGATGACTGCAGGTCTGCTTGTACAGAATCTATCTGGAATACTGATGACTGCAGGTCTGCTTGCACAGAATCTATCTGGAATACTGATGACTGCAGGTCTGCTTGTACATAATCTATCTGGAATACTGATGCCTACAGGACTGCTTGTACAGTATCTATAACGTCAAAAGTTCATGTTTTCATCTAGCGCGGTTGTTAAATATATAATTCTTCATGAGGGAAGGACTTTATGATCAGCCTGTTTATTTCTAGATTCGAATAAACCGAACACTTGTAACATAAATGATCTCTGACAGCTCTGTGGACTGGGCAACGGCGGTTGATGGCCTTTAATCTCTGACTGATCATGTGAAGACAGTCCGGCTAGCTACTGTGCTGCTCCTGCCTTCGAGGTAATTATTCAACTGATTATTGTTAATGATATATAATTCCATCGTCTTCAAAAAGTTATTAAGTAACAGAACATCAGATTATCATCAAGATATCGACTAGTAACAAATGAGATTATCATCAAGATATCGACTAGTAATAAAGAAGATTATCATCAAGATATCGACTAGTAACAAAGAAGATTATCATCAAGATATCTACAAGTAACAAACAACCGTTTCACTTCCTCAGCAAAGTCCTAGAAAAATTCATTTTCTCCATTCTGACAAACGTAGTGGGGCTCGCCTTGTTTCCTACAGTGATGTTACTCAGCAGAGAAACCTGCTCCTTGGGTCCACACTGTGTGACCCGCCCCGTGTCCGACTCCAGGTTTGTGTCTCAAGATATTCGCGACTTCGACCAAGAAAACAAGTGTGCGTGAGTTTGTGAACCAGCAACAACAAACAAAAGCAACAGCAACAATATCGGCAATAATAACAACATATCCTTCAATGAAGTACGTTGTCGGAAGACAAATTCTTAAAAACACTAAACATAATGTAAGTACAAACATATAAAGCAACATACACATAGCCTCTTGTCACTGATTAACGTAAATTGACGAAGTGCCAAATACATTTTAATTTAAGTGGGGAAATGCATTCAGGAATTATTGCATATATAGACAGAGATAAATTAGATAGAGAAGAGAGAGGGGAGTTAGAAAGAGAGAGAGACAGAAGAGAAAGAAAGAGAGAGAAAAGAAAACAGAGAGAGATAAAGAGAAAGAGACATGCGAGAAAGAAGAAAGAAAAAGATAGAGAGAAAAAGAGAGAGAAAGAAAAAGAGAGATAGAAGAGAGAGAGAGAGAGAGAGAAATAGAGAAAGAAAGAGAGAGAAAAGAGAGAAAGAGAGGGAGAGGAAGAGAGAGAAAGAGGAAAGATAGATAAAAAGAGAGAGTCAGAGAGAAAGAAGAGAGCAAACAGAGAAAGAAGAGAGAGAGAGAGAGACGGAGAGAGAAAGAGAGAGAGACGGAGAGAGAGAGAGAGAGAGCTCTCGCCTATGAACGCTTTGAAGCGAGCTCATGTTATGTATGGATGTCGTGTAAAGGAGAATTATTAGCTGCGTAAATAGTGGCTGAAAGCTGGCATCTTTCTATAGAACAGCAAAGAAATCAACAACAAAAACTTATACATTCTCTCTCTCTCTCTCTCTCTCTCTTTCTCTTTCTCTCCCACTAAGCATTGAATATTCTATGCATAGAAAAAAAAACCAAACTATTGTTAGATCAACAAGAAAATCTTTGAATTCAACATCCAAACAGTCAACATGTCGGCTACCACAGAATAAAAATATCTCCTGCTGTAGTCACTATCGTCATGTGTCTGTACTTCAAGAAAAGTAAACCAAGGCACAAAGAACATTTTCAAACATTATTAACAATGAATCATGGCTTGCTACTTAAAAAAAAAAGACATTTGTAGTTTTGAGCAAAATTATCAGTTATAAACGTGAAACTGCTGAAAGTTGGAAACGGGTGTCAGCTTAAATGTGGCCAGATTTCGTACATTTAATGGTGCAAACTTAGGACATGAACTGTAATATTTAGTGCAGGCACAGTACATGGATGACTTACTTCTCATGTAGGTCAATGATTTCTTGACCATTATATTCTAATCCTGTGTCAAAGTTTTCATAGACACGTTACCTCGTCGTAAAATACATATTATTATTATTATTATTAACTATGTTCTCTAAATTTAGTCAGAGTATGGTCGTATATGTACTCGCTTGCCGATTTAAAGGTGATGAGTTCGATTTCCAGCTGGAGAAAACATTTCCTCAGATCCACTACCAAATGGGTCAACCCAGCCTCAAGATGTGTGTGGTTGGTGGTGGTGGGGAACTTTCTAAGCAAATGCAACAAGGAGAGACCCAAGCCTCCCTGTATCACAATGCTGCGGTTGACGCATGCAAAGACAGTAACACTTCACTCTTCCGGAACATGTAAATGTCAGGAGACATAATTTTCTTCTAACAGGTTGCTGTTTCCAGAAGGGAATGTATCAATAAAGGGGTGAAATATCAACAAAGGAGTGACGTAACAGAGGAAAGAAATATCAACAAAGGCGTGAAATATCAACAAAGGAGTGACACAAAGAAAGAATGACATAACAAAAGGGTAACATATCAACAAAGAAGTGATATAACAAAGAATGACATAAGGAAGGGTGACACGACACAGGAGTGGCATAACAAAGGGATGAAATATCAATACAGGAGTGAAATATCAACAAAGGAGTGACATAACAAAGGAGTGTAAAATATCAACAAATGAGTGACATAAGGAAGGAATGACATAACAAAAGAGTATCACATCAACAAAGGAATGACATAACAAAGAAGTGACATAAGGAAGGGATGACGTAACAAAGGAGTGACATAGCAAAGAAGTGAAATATCAACAAAGACCTGACATAACAAAGGAATGACATATGGAAGGGAAACATGACAAAGGAGAGCCATAAGGAAGGAGTGACATAACAAAAGAGTGACATATCAAGAAAGGAGTGGCATAACAAAGAAGCGACATAAGGACGGGATGATGTAACAAAGGAGTGACATAACAAAGAAGTGAAATATCAACAAAAAAGTGACATAACAAAGGAATGACATAAGGAAAGGTGACATGACAAAGGAATGATTTAAGAAAGGAGTGACATCTCAACAAAAGAGTGACATAACAAAAGAGTGACATAACAAAGGAGTGACATAACAAAGGAGTAGCATAACAAAGGAGTGACATAACAAAGGAGTGACATAACAAAGGAGTGACATAACAAAGGAGTGACATAACAAAGGAGTGACATAACAAAGGAGTGACATAACAAAGGAGTAACATATCAACAAAGGAGTAACATAACAAAGAAGTGATATAAGGAAGGGATAATGTAACAAAGGAGTGATGTAATAAAGAAGTGAAATATCAACAAAAGAGTAACATAATAAAAGAATGACATAACAAACGCGTAGCATAAACATGATAATAAAGGGATGGCAATTAGGTACATTTTTTTAAATATTTCAAAGTGAAAAATCAAACATGTACTCTATCGACTAGTCTGTGCAGTATTCTCCTCTACGAATCCTCTGTGCCTTACTCTCCTCTATGAAATCTCTGTGCCTTAGTCTCCTCTATGAAATCTCTGTGCCTTAGTCTCCTCTATGAATCCTCTGTGCCTTAGTCTCCTCTATGAAATCTCTGTGCCTTAGTCTCCTCTATGAAATCTCTGTGCCTTAGTCTCCTCTATGAAATCTCTGTGCCTTAGTCTCCTCTATGAAATCTCTGTGCCTTAGTCTCCTCTGTGAAATCTCTGTGCCTTAGTCTCCTCTATGAAATCTCTGTGCCTTAGTCTCCTCTATGAAATCTCTGTGCCTTAGCCTCCTCTATGAAATCTCTGTGCCTTAGTCTCCTCTATGAAATCTCTGTGCCTTAGTCTCCTCTATGAATCCTCTGTGCCTTAGTCTCCTCTATGAAATCTCTGTGCTTTAGTCTCCTCTATGAAATCTCTGTGCTTTTTAATCTCATATATGAATCCTCTGTGCTTTTTAGTCTCCTCTATGAATCCTCTGTGCTTTTTAGTCTCCTCTATGAATCCTCTGTGCTTTTTAGTCTCCTCTATGAATCCTCTGTGCCTTACTCTCCGCTATGAATCCTTTGTGACTTAATCTCCTCTATGAATCCTGTGCAATGGTCTCCTCTATGAATGCTTTTATCATCGATAATCTAACCCTAAACAACTCTAACCTATTGATCACTCCCGGTATTTCTGATGTAATCAAAGCAGATTAAATAAACTTTGTCTATAATCATTTAATCTCTAAATTAACTCAAGATATATCACTCCTTTATTACGACAATATTCGGCTTACTCCAATGAAATTCGTCTCCAAATTGTCACTTCTTCGTTGAGTCACTCCTTCAGTATGTCACTCCTTCGGCATGTCACTTCTTCGTCATGTCACTCCCTTGATATGTCACCCCTAACCGCACATAACTTAGCCGCTGGTGTTAACTGACGAAGTGAAAGGTAACAGGAAAAGTCTGATGAATGAGTGACAAGGAATTTAATACTTAACCATAGGAAGAAAACACAAGACCTGTTTTAACCATTAACTCCAGGAAAAAAAAATATGGAAGAATTTAAGCAATAAATGGAGGAAGAAAATTATAGATATGAGTTTAATGATTAATTTAAACACATAAAATATAATGCGATTTTACTTGCCGAACTCGTACTTATACTATCTTCCTGTAACTGTGAACTGTTGTTCTTTGCAGCCGATGCTGTGGAGGTGTTGAGGCACAGCATCGTATCGGCGTGGGGGCGGGTTATGGCAGATATTTTTTCAACCCCGGAGTACAGCTAAAAAGCATGGGGTGTGCAATGCTTCTTTAGCAGACTCTACCACCATGGGGACTATGATACCTGCCCCGTTAGTCAGTTTCCAGGGGTACCAATGGAGAGGTGGGACAGGGTCTTGGTCAGCTATGGTTCGCTAACCCTGACGCTAGCATGTCGGCCATGGTCGCCGACTGCTTCATGGAACAGCATCTTCGCTCCTTTACTTGCGGAAAAAGTAGCGAAATAAAGAATTTTTTGTTGCTTAAAACACAGAAGAAAATGTACATGGCACTTACATAAATGTTGCTGGAAGCAGAACTAGAATTTTTAAGGAAGAAATAAAATATTGATGATTTAAATGATTAATTGTTCCAAGAATGTATATATATAATCATATAATTATAACCTGTATGAGGAAAAGATCAAACCTGGATTATTGCACCTTTATAGTTTCAGGGACCTGATCGATTGAATTTTTCTGCACCATGTTAACAGTTTCTCTTATTAGTGAGTTCTAATTTTACCATGTTAACAGTTTCTCTTAGAAGTGAGTTCTAATTTTACCATGTTAACATTTTCTCTTATCAGTGAGTTCTAATTTTACCATGTTAACAGTTTCTCTTATAAGTGAGTTCTAATTTTACCATGTTAACATTTTCTCTTATTAGTGAGTTCTAATTTTTTACCTTGTTAACATTTTCTCTTATCAGTGAGTTCTAATTTTTTACCATGTTAACAGTTTCTCTTATCAGTGAGTTCTAATTTTATCATGTTAACATTTTCTCTTATCAGTGAGTTCTAATTTTTTACCATGTTAACAGTTTCTCTTATAAGTGAGTTCAAATTTTGCCATGTTAACAGTGAGTTCTAATTTTACAATGTTAACAGTTTCTCTTATAAGTGAGTTCTAATTTTACCATGTTAACAGTGAGTTCTAATTTTACCATGTTAGCAGTTTCTCTTATCAGTGAGTTTTAATTTGAAATTTATCTGTGAGATTTTTGTTTCCCGTATATCTTTGCCCAGTTGTAGTTTCTTTTTCTCTCTCTCTCTTTCTCTCTCTCTCTCTCTTTCTTTCTCTCTTTCTCTCTCTGTCTTTCTCTCCCTCTTTCCCTCTCTCTCTATCTTTCTCTCTCTCTTTCTCTGTTTCTCCCTCACTCTTTCTATCTCTCTCTTTCTCACTCTATCTTTCTCTCTCTCTCTCTCACTACGCTTCGTTGTCCGTCAACAAGTGATGGCTACATGGCTTAGCAAAAATCTAAGACGATGCGAGGAAACGGTAGGTAAGAATTATCACAGGTCTCTCTGACTGACTCTCTAGTGGATTCTTCCATCTCCAGTCGCAGAATGACCACAGGTCTCTCTGACTGACTCTCTCAGGGATTCTTCCATCTCCGGTCGTAGAATGACCACAGGTCTCTCTGACTGACTCTCTCAGGGATTCTTCCATCTCCGGTCGTAGAATGACAACAGGTCTCTTTGACTGACTCTCTCATGGATTCTTCCACCTCCGGTCGTAGAATGACCACAGGTCTCTCTGACTGACTCTCTCAGGGATTCTTCCATCTCCAGTCGTAGAATGACCACAGGTCTCTTTGACTGACTCTCTCAGGGATTCTTCCACTTCCGGTCGTTGAATGACCACAGGTCTCTTTGACTGACTCTCTCAGGGATTCTTCCATCTCCGGTCGTAAAATGACTACAGGTCTCTGACTGACTCTCTCAGGGATTCTTCCATCTCCGGTCGTAGAATGACCACAGATCTCTCTGACTGACTCTCTAGTGGATTCTTCCATCTCCAGTCGTAGAATGACCACAGGTCTCTCTGACTGACTCTCTCAGGGATTCTTCCATCTCCAGTCGTAGAATGACCACAGGTCTTTTTGACTGACTCTCTCACGGATTCCATCTCTGTGTGTATTCTCGATCGTGTTTTAAATGCTACAAGAGCAAGCCCTCTGTGATCACAGTGACAGTTGTTTAAGATATTAGCTGTTATACTCCTTCACCTGGACTGTCCTGCGCAGAGCGTTGCGCTCTTGATAGCAAATTTGAAAACGTCTGTATATCCAGGATTCTTGCTTCAGTGAGTGTGGTGTTTAGAATTCTGTTGTATCCTGTGCCTATCGTCTCCTCAGCCATCCAGTTCCTTATTTATCATTCATACCTTCCATTATCATGGACACAAAAAAGAACAAATATCTCCATATTACAATAACTTAATATTGAAGAAGGCTGGCTAGTAAAGAGAATTAAAGAGAGAAAACTTGAATATTTTGGACACATTAAACGTCATGATAATCTAGAGAAGACCTTCTTGGAAGGGTACATAATGGGAAAAAGAAAGAGAGGAAGACCAAGACGAAGATGGGCTGCAAGACATCGTTGACGATCTGCAAATGGATGCATCAGCAGCAGGCCATCTTACTTATAACCGAGAGGCCTACAGGAGTGCTGTTAGGGAGGCAAAGTTCCGCAAGGGACATTCAAATGAATGAATGAATGACCTTCCATTATTGTTCCTTCCAGACCTTCATGGCTTCTGATAAAAACAAGGAAGAACAGATTTCTGTTACTAAGGAAACTTCGAGTCAGTTCTCATCCACATCCAGTTCTTACAAGATATTGTTGTTTCTCCTCTTTTCCCTCGAAGTCTGAGGTCTTTTCTACGGCTCCTCATCTTGAAAGATTTGACTTTTTCTCCTGCTTGAGTCAATGGCCGCACCTCGTGGCTGTCATAGTTCACTTTTTTTTTTCTTCTAGGCCTACGTAAAAAGGCTGGTCGATGACCTTCCTGCTGCCAGAAAAGCTGAACTTGTCAGCCAGCTCCATCTGAATGTTAGGTGCGCGAAGACATGCAGACAACGCGGCTGATGATGCGGAAAATACCCGGACAGAACACTCTGGTGATGCACTGCACGACCCTGCAAGTTCCTTGCTTTGTCTCCGTGCTGCAATGCCTGGCCCCCTTACATTTTTCATGCCCTGGAAGCGGACAATTTATCCCGGTGTTTCGCCCTGCGGTTATTTATTCTGCCCTTATCTTTTATTCAGCGGACATCTCACCTCACTTTTCAGTGAAGAATTTTTATTTAGTGCATTCTTGTCACCGACGTCATTTCTTTATTTTTATCCCTTAAAACTGTCACATTTTAAAACCTGTGAATTCATCACTGATCTTTTATTATGTTGCCCACGCTCACCCACGTCTGTTCTACCAGATGTGGGTCATTTACACAAAACTTCAGAACTGGGACATTCTGGATCACTTTCTGTTGTCAGTAATCTGTCAGAGCCTGTTAGATGTTCTGACTGGACAGATGTCTTAACGAGTGAGTGGTAGGGGTTATAAAACTGTTCTAGGTCTTCTCCAATCAGTGTACTGGAAATATGTGTACCTGACACCTGATTTTAGGGAAAGAAGGAGGGAAGGTGGCGAAGGTGAACTTGTGAAAAATGGAAGAACTAAAGTTTCACTTTCCAGAGCCAGAATATATGTTACTGGACTGTTTGTTTGTTTGTTTGGTTTTGTTTTTTTTTGGGGGGGGGGGGGGTGGGGTGGGGCACTGCCCGTTTTGATAGTCAGCGATCCAAAGCTGACATGCTAGCGTCCGGGTTGACGAACCATAGCTGACATCCTAGCGTCAAGGTTGACGAACCATAGCTGACATCCTAGTGTCAGGGTTGACGAACCATAGCTGACATGCTAGCGTCAGGGTTGACGAACCATAGCTGACATCCTAGCGTCAAGGTTGACGAACCATAGCTGACATCCTAGTGTCAGGGTTGACGAACCATAGCTGACATGCTAGCGTCTGGGTTGATGAACCATAGCTGACATCCTAGCCTCTGGGTTGACGAACAACAGCTGACTAACCCCATGTCCCACCTCTCCGTTGGTAACCCCCACCCTCCTCCCCCCAGTAACAGGCTTAGACTGGCTAACGGGACAGGGATCGCAATAGTCCCCTAGTGGTGGAGCCTGCTAAGAAGTACTGCACACCAGGTGCTTTTTAAGCTCCTCTCAGGGGCTGAAAAAAATGGCCTCCGACAGCAATTCCCAGGCCGGCAATATGCTCTGCTTCATTATCTTCATCGCATCAGCCGCAGAGAACTTCAGGCTCGTAATTCCAGGAAGAAGAAGAAGAAGAAGAATGTTTGGTCATCCGTTTATAATGTTGCCAGATGTTCTCTACATGACATGGTCAGAGGACAGTGTGAGTAAGTACAGTACATAGATATAAGTAAGCACACTATATAGATATAAATCAGTACAGTATATCGATATAAGTAAGTACACTATATAGATATAAGTAAGGACACTATATAGAAAGTATACTATATAGATATAAGTAAGTACACAACATAGAAAGTACACTATATAGATATAAATCAGTACAGTATATCGATATAAGTAAGTACACTATATAGATATAAGTAAGTACACTATATAGATATAAATAAGTATACTATATAGATATAAATAAGTGCAGTATATAGATATTAGTAAGTAAGTACACTATATAAATATAAATAAGTACAGTATGTATATATATAAGTATACTATATAGATATAAGTAAGTAAGTACATTCTATAGATATAAGTAAGTACACTATATAGATATAAGTAAGTACACTATATAGATATAAGTAAGTACACTATATAGATATAAGCTAGAAATGTACAGGTATCTACGTGTATGTGTATATATACAACTTCATGCCAAGAGTTACACAAGACAACGTCACAGCAAGAATAAAGCAAGACAATTAATAAACAGGCTCATGACATGCGTATCATCATCATCATCATCATCATCATTGCCTTTCATTCCCTTGAGAGCATGGGCAACGGATAAAGTATCTCCAGTCATCCCTGTTCTTGGAAATATTCTCTGCTTCCTTCCATGTGTATCCCTTGTCTCTGGGCACTGTCATAATTTCTCTTCTCCAAGTAAGTCTAGCTCTTCCGCGGCACGGGTATAGTATATATAAATATATATTGAAGGTCTCTGGGGCAAAAATAAGGCACAAACTGAAAAGAAATAGACAAGAAATTAGACTTTTTTGAAAACAAATGCTTAAGGAAAATACTTGGCATCAAGTGGAACGAATTCAAGAACAATGCAGAGATAAGACAGATGACTGAACAACAACCAGTCTCATAGGTGATCAGGAAAAGGAGATGGACATATGTTGGTCATGTGATGAGAAGAAATGATCAGAGAATCCTAAAACAAGCTATCAAGTGGAACACAACAGACCAAAGAAAAAGAGGCAGACCGCGTGAAACTCTGAAGAGGACATTGTTAAGAGAGGCCAAATTAACAGGCATAAAATCCCTTGATGAGATTGAAAAGCTCGCCGAAAACAGGAAAAATTGGCGAACTACCTTGTGAGCCCTATGTGAAGTTTAAACTGCACGGGAAGGATATAAGATATAAGATAAATTTTTTAAGACCAATCCATAACAAAAATAAAATAAAACGACTTAGAATAAAGAATTAGACAAGACAGTCTCATACAAAGATTAAACAAGACAATCCCATGACAAGGATTAAGTTAAAGAAAGCAATCCTATGGCAAGGATTAGGCAAGACAATTTTGTGTACATGAAAACTTCACAGGAAGGACTATCTACCGAGCAGAAAGTAGTCGCGCCAAGGAATTCAATGATTACACAGAAGAGTCTGCAGTAAGAATTCCATAGAAAATTCTATAGTAAGAATTGCATAGGAATTATAGGAGAAAAGTATTTCAATAACTACATAGAGAATTCTATAGTAGGAATTACGCAGAGAATTCTGTAACTAAAATTACAGAGAATTCTATAGTTAGAATTACGCGGAGAATTCTATAGTGAGAATTATACAGAGAATTGTGCAGTAAGAATTTCTCAGAGAACCATAACGACGTAAAGAAAATGTCATACAATGTTGTCCTAACATAGAGCTCGGCCTAACCTATGCCTGGGGTCTCTGAGTCACTTACTTCTGGCAACACTCTGACCTTCACAGTTTCTCTTTCTGCCAGCCACATTTTTAAAAAAAACATGGTAACTATAGCAACATTAACATAGGCTTTATTCGTGGGCTTTTTAATTACGAGCCGCTTTTGTAGCATGGAAAGTGGAACATGATAGCCATTGTGAGGTTAATTATAGCTATAGAACCGTGACTAACAGGTTTGTAAAGTATCAGTTTGTTACTGTTCTCTAGCATATCGTAGCCTATGAATGCATCACTGTGTTCGTGCTGTAAAGTGTCAATTTGTTACTGTTCTCCACCACATCGTAGTCTATGTTCGTGGTATAAGGTGTCAAGTTGTTATTGTTCTCCGGCATATTGCAGCCTATGTTCGTGCTGTAAAGTATTAAGCTGTTTCTGTTCTCCGGCACATCGTAGCCTATGTTCGTGCTGTAAAGTGTCAAGTTGTTACTGTTCTCCACCACATCGTAGCCTATGTTCGTGCTGTAAAGTGTCAAGTTATTACTGTTCTCCGGCACGCCTATGTTCGTGCTGTAAAGTGTCAAGTTATTACTGTTCTCCACCACATCGTAGCCTATGTTCATGCTGTAAAGTGTCAAGTTGTTACTGTTCTCCACCACATCGTAGCCTATGTTCGTGCTGTAAAGTGTCAAGTTATTACTGTTCTCCACCACATCGTAGCCTATGTTCGTGCTGTAAAGTGTCAAGTTGTTACTGTTCTCCGGCACATCGTATCCTATGTTCTTGCTGTAAAGTGTCAAGTTATTACTGTTCTCCGGCACATCGTAGCCTATGTTCGTGCTGTAAAGTGTCAAGTTGTTACTGTTCTCCACCACATCGTAGCCTATGTTCGTGCTGTAAAGTGTCAAGTTGTTTCTGTTCTCCGGCACATCGTAGCCTATGTTCGTGCTGTAAAGTGTCAAGTTGTTACTGTTCTCCACCACATCGTAGCCTATGTTCGTGCTGTAAAGTGTCAAGTTGTTACTGTTCTCCGGCACATCGTAGCCTATGTTCATGCTGTAAAGCTGTATGATGTCCCAGAGGGCCGGATGTAGCTGAATGGAACCCGCTGGCCAGATTCAGCGGAGCAGGTGGCAACGTTCCGACGTTGGAGCGTTAACCAAAAGCCCTCTTTAGTTCCATCCCTTCACTCTTCACCTTGTCCTTCGTAACATCAAGCAATCTATGCTGCCACATGTGTGGATGCTTGTTTCTCAGAAATGACGACATCAGAGGGCCTCCAGCACTCTAGGGCCTCTAGCACTTTAGCGCCTCCATCACTCTAGGGCCTCCATCACTCTAGGGCCTCCATCACTCTAGGGCCTCCAGCACTCTAGGGCCTCCATCACTCTAGGGCCTCCATCACTCTAGGGCCTCCAGCACTTTAGCGCCTCCATCACTCTAGGGCCTCCATCACTCTAGGGCCTCCATCACTATAGGGCCTCCAGCACTCTAGGGCCTCCATCACTCTGACTACTGAACTCTGTCCGCGTTTTTCGTTCAGTTTAACCGGGAATATTACAGTACATTTATAGTAACATGGTGGGAAAGTTACAGCACATTAATAGTAACATGGTGGAAAGGTTACAGCACATTTATAGTAACATGGTGGAAAAGTTACAGCACATTAATAGTAACATGGTGGAAAGGTTACAGCACATTAATAGTAACATGGTGGGAAGGTTACAGCACATTTATAGTAACAGGGTGGGAAGTTTACAGCACATTTATAGTAACAGGGTGACTGTTGTCGCTGTTCCGGCATTACCTACATAGCAAAACTTTCCGCAAACTCTAAGGTCGTGTTTGTAGTAACCTAGACAGTGTCATATGATCCTAAAGTGGAGCATGTAACAACCTAGACAGTGTCATGTAATATTAAAGTGGAGCATGTAAGAACCTAGACAGTGTCATATGATCCTAAAGTGGGGTATGTAACAACCTAGACAGTGTCATATGATCCTAAAGTGGAGCATGTAATAACCTAGACAGTGTCATGTGATCCTAAAGTGGAGCATGTAACAACCTAGACAGTGTCATGTGATCCACAATGGAGAACGTAACAACCTAGACAGTGTCATATGATCCTAAAGTGGAGCATGTAACAACCTAGACACTGTCATGTGATAATAAAGTGGAGCACGTAACAACCTAGACACTGTCATGTGATAATAAAGTGGAGTATGTAACAATATAGACAGTGTCATGTAACATTAAAGTGGAGCACGTAACAACCTAGACAGTTACATGTGATAATAAAGTGGAGTATGTAACAATCTAGACATTGTCATGTAACATTAAAGTGGAGCACGTAACAACCTAAACAGTGTCATGTAACATTAAAGTGGAGCACTTAACAACCTAGACAATGCCATGTGATATTAAAGTGGAGCACTTAACAACCTAGACAATGCCATGTGTTATTAAAGTGGAGCACTTAACAACCTAGACAATGCCATGTGATATTAAAGTGGAGCACTTAACAACCTAGACAATGCCATGTGATATTAAAGTGGAGCACGTAACAACCTAGACAATGCCATGTGATATTAAAGTGGAGCACGTAACAACCTAGACAATGCCATGTGATATTAAAGTGGAGCACGTAACAGGCTAGACAATGCCATGTGATACTAAAGTGGAGCACGTAACAACCTATACAATGCCATGTAATATTAAAGTGGAGCACGTAACAACCTATACAATACCATGTAATATTAAAGTGGAGCACGTAACAACCTAGACAATGCCATGTGTTATTAAAGTGGAGCACATAACAACCTAGACAATGCCATGTGATATTAAAGTGGAGCACGTAACAACCTAGGCAAAGTGGTCTTAACCTAGGATATGTAAGAGCCTAGACATTTCAAATGGGACATATATAATAGTCAAGACACTGTGTCAAGTGATCCTAACATGTAATAGTCAAGACACTGTGTCAAGTGATCCTAACATGTAATAGTCAGGACAATGTGTCAAGTGATCCTAACATGTAATAGTCAAGACACTGTGTCAAGTGATCTTAACATGTAATAGTCAAAACACTGTGTCAAGTCATCCTAACATGACACTGTAACTGTAACTGTAAAAACAGGCCTAACTCTGTTGTCAGAGCGGCCTCATTACATAACATGGCACATGTAACAAGAAAGACAAAGTATCAAGTGATCCTAACGTGTCGCATGTAACAGTCAAGACACAGTTTCAAAATAATCCTAACGTGGCACATGTAACAACCTAGACAAAGTGTCGAGTGATCCTAACGTGGCACATGTAACAACCTAGACAAAGTGTCGAGTGATCCTAACGTGGAGCATGTAGCAACCTAGACAAAGTGCCGAGTGATCCTAACGTGGAGCATGTAGCAACCTAGACAAAGTGCCGAGTGATCCTAACGTGGCGCATGTAGCAACCTAGACAAAGTGCCGAGTGATCCTAACGTGGCGCATGTAGCAACCTAGACAAAGTGCCGAGTGATCCTAACGTGGCGCATGTAACTGTCTAGACAGATCTTCTTGTTACAGTAACTTCTTTAGAAGGATAAGCAACATTGTACAGACCCTGAAAAAGACATTATGTATATTAAAGTATGCAGATTTATAGACCAAATTGACTTGGACAACATCCAAGTCAGGAAAACTGTTGATCGTCATTGTTTGTGTCTGAGTTTAGGAAGCATAGTGTGCATGTTTATGAGATTCCAGACGTCGTCTTTGTGTAAGCAATCCTGCCTTTTCTTCGTTCCTTCTGTCTGTCACTACTTATTTATTACTGCAGATAATATAAAACTCACATCTCAGCCAACGCATCACAGTATATAAACCATCAGATTATGTGATGTTGCCTCGTGTATGCACACTGTAAAGGTAACTATAGCAACGTTTGTCAAGCTATTCGGAGGTAGAGATGATATCGTTAGCATTTACATTTTCCACCATATTTTGACACATAACAAGATGATGATCATAACTGGCAGGCTTTTCTTTTCCTGTCTTCCTTTCTACATATGGGTCAATCCAGGTGTCTCCAGTTGCAACTGAACTACTGACTTTCACATAGAGAAGCGAGTATACTAACTACTTCGGCACGAAGATATCATGTACGCGGTGACCCATTATTTAATGATCAAAATTTTAACATCATAAACATAAACATCGACATACATTTTGCTGATGTACACGAAACAAAACACATTGTGTGATATTCTTCAAACGTAGGAGAATACTTTGATGATACCACAGAAAAAAAGGTTTTTACTCTAGAGTAAAAGAGTAACTGTTCACATGTTATAGGAAGATAATCTAACATAGAGAACATAAGCATTCTTGAATAAAAGTATGTTCTTTCCTGTGATTGTGTTGGAAGAATGGTATGTGTGATATATATATATATATATATATATATATATATATATATATATATATATATATATCAAGAGAGAGAGAGAGAAATAGAGAGAAGAGAGACAGACAGACTGACAGCTGACAGATTGACTGACTGACTGACTGATTTTTATTTCCAAAGAATTCCTACCTATTCCAGACATTTGAATACCTCAGATTCTACAAATATGCTACGCATATAACAAACAAACACTGAAAAAAAACCCTGAAAAATATAAATATAAAATAAAACATTCACCTTTCACTCTTATCCATGCACTCAATAAAGGAAATAATTACATAAATGTAAAAAGTTCATCACTCTAAAGAAATTCTAAACATTTTCAGTGTTCAGGGAAAATAATAATGGATTATGAGCGAGAGAAAGAGGGGGGGGGGGTATGATAAGAAAAAAATGATAATTTGTAAGAAATACTTGATTAAAAAAAAATAGGACAGACAAAAACAGCAAAACATAAAAAACTCCAAGCTTTGGAACGATCTACCAGAAGCATGCGTTTAGAAACTGGCACAAAACAGAACATTGAGAAACAGAGAGAATGTTGCAATTTGGGGCAGAGAGAAACAGAGAGAATGTTGCAATTTGGGGCAGAGAGAAACAGAGAGAATGTTGCAATTTTGGGCAGAGAGAAACAGAGAGAATGTTGCAACTAGAGGCAGAGAGAAACAGAAAGAATGTGATACAAACAAAACCATAGAAACAAAAAAGAATAAAATGGAGGTAGGAAACATAGATAAACAGACAGAATAAGTTGCAAGTAGGGACATAAACAGAATAAAGTATAAATAGGGCCAGGGACAAAAAGGACAGCTTTGAAGAAACAGGAACATAGAAAGACAAAGTGGTAAGAAACAGCAACTTTGAAAAGAGGACAAGTGCAACAAAAGAAAGCAGCTTAGACGAGCAACCGTGTGACGAACAACAGTGACTTCGATAAGTTTACCGTGTGACGGACGACAGTGACTTCGACAAGTTTACCGTGTGACGAACAACGGTGACTTCGACAAGTTTACCGTGTGACGAACAACAGTGACTTCAACACGTTTACCGTGTGACGAACAACAGTGACTTCAACACGATTACCGTGTGACGAACAACAGTGACTTCGACAAGTTTACCGTGTGATGGACAACAGTGACTTCGACAAGTTTACCGTGTGATGGACAACAGTGACTTCGACAAGTTTACGAGATAATAGGAAAAACGACAAACATAAAAGATGGCCGGCTGAGGGAAATAAACAGAGTGAGTGATAAATGGGGAACAAAATAACATAAATAGACACAGAAACGAGCAAACTGGATCATAGACAACAGAAAAAAGACAAAATCGGGATACAGATTTAAAAACAAAAAAAAAACGAAACAAGAAACAAGGGAAGACACAGACAATAAGAATAACACCAACCATATAATTTAGATAAACAGAGGCAGCGACAAGATTACAGCAACATACATAAACAGCAACATACATAGTCGAGGAAACAGCGAGAAACACAAACAGACTGAATGCTGAATAGTCAAGAATACTACGAAGTTTGAACAGATATAACTATGGTGGAATACCCCACAGAAAAAGCCTGCTCCTTTCGTCTTCTCCATGAACATATGGTGACCCACCCCCTATCCGAAACAATATCTGTGCTTCACGATTTTGGATTATCTACATTTCTCACCACAGACGACAAACAAAGGAAAACTCAAAATCTTGCCGAAACTTACCCCAATCGTTGTTCCTTTCTTCCAGAATTCTCAGAAACAACAGCAACTGTAGATAATCGAATATTCCAAGAGAAACTTGACAGCAAATTCAAGACGGAAACGCTTGTTTAATAAAAGACCACACATTCATTTCCAAGTTCAAATCAAGCGGTTTGAGGTTCGAATCTCTAACACTGTCATTTTTTTGGGGGTTATTTACAAGAATGATTATATTGTGAGACGCCTTGGCTGACATCACCTGTTTGGTTGGTTGAAAGTTTATAAACAGACAAACTAGTTGTGAGAACGATGTTTATAGTATAAGCAGTGTAACCATCCGGGACTTAATGTGTAACAGTGTGCCAAGGTATGGGAAAATAGCAATTATTTTGGCTGAGAGACAAGGAAGCATCCAGGCAACCACATTAATCCCAAACCACGTGCGCCACAAGCAAAAACACGCCCACGCACGCTCTGGAGTCGCTCACTGTGTGTGTGTGTGTGTCACTGTATTTGTTAGCACGCGCCGGCCCAGCCGGCTCTGGGGTTCGTGGGACCGCCTCTTGCAGCTGCAGCACGTTGCTGTCACGCGACTTCGAGCAGCCTGTCCGCCACATCTTATGTCTGCAGTATGTCCTCATCACTCCAGGAAATCAGCCACAAAATTAAAACACACAGACACACAGGACTGTCTGATACAAACTACTGATTTCATTCTTACCGTAATATCAGCTTTGAATATTGCATCAAAACTAACACAAGAAAATAGTGCACCAAAATATGCTTGCAAACTACTGAGAGAGAGAGAGAGGAGAGAGAGAAGAGGAGAGAGAGAGAGGAGAGAGAGGGAGAAAGGAGAGAGAGGAGAGAGAGAGAGAGAGGGGAGAGAGAGAGAGAGGGGGAGAGAGGAGAGAGATAGGACAGAGGAGAGAGAGATAGGTAACAAACGAATGGACATTGTCTTCAAAAAGTGAAAAATTTGGCATGCAGAACCATGTGACATTCTGTCCTACATCGCTCAACCTTCAAGTTCTCACAGTCTCTATACAACATTGTGATATCACTACACAAGCTAATATACATTGTGATATCACTACACAAGCTAATATACATTGTGATATCAGTCAGTCAGTCATTTGCATGTCCCTTGCGGAACTTTGCCTCTCTAATAGCTCTCCTGTAGGCCTCTCGCTTGTAAGCGACATTTAATATGTCCAAAATATTTAAGTTTTCTCTGTTTAATCTTCCTTACAAGCCAACCTTCTTCAATATTAAGTTCTTGTAGTATGTATATATTTGTTCTTTTTTGTGTCCATGATGTTTGAAGGACTCTTCTGTGATATCACACAAATAATTAGTGTATAGTCATACAACTATACACAAAGCACTGCAGTAAAGCTGTGATACCAAAATGTATAAACTAGGAAGAAAGTAGGAACAGCTTTATTATTTAACGATAACACACCTGTAACGTTTCGGCGCGAGCCTTTATCAAACAAAAACAAATAGGACGAAGAATTAGAGAGAGGAGACAAAGTCTAGATTACATCAAACTTCTTCTTATCTTATATCTTATATCCTTCCCGTGCCGTTAAACGTCACATAGGGCTCGCAAAGTAGTTCGCCAATTTTTCCTGTCTTCGGCGAGTCTTTCAACCTCATCAAAGGATTTTATGCCTGTTAATTTGGCCTCTCTTAATAATGTCCTCTTCAGAGTTTCACGCAGTCTGCCTCTTTTTCTTCGGCCTGTTGTGTTCCACTTGATAGCTTGACATCTTGTAAAGGCACAAAAGAGGCTTGTGTGTATCCAGGAACATAAGCAATTTGTCTTCACAAAAAAAGACTTGTGTGTTACAATGTCACGCAGATGACACAAGCCGCGTAGCACTTGAGAACCGCTACATTCAGTACTATGGGAGGCTGGAACCACATGGTTTGAACTCGTTATTTAGCTACACATAATCTTCCACAATCATACCCAGTCTCACTTGTTGTACATAGTTTAGTACCCTCACACATCGTCACATTGCTACTCCTCTACCACAACCATAATCATTCGTTTCACCTTCTCATAAATATACTACCAACCCTCCCCTACCATCTTTTACTATCAAACGTCACAAGACCCTGTCATCATTTACTATGAAGCATCACTTTCCACTCCCTGAAAAGCATCGCCCACGGATATTGACTCTCCAGTCATCCCTGTTCTTTGTATAATTCTCTGCTCCTTCTCTGCGCAACATTTTCTACACTCAACCTTGCACTATTTTGCACCTTTCAGCACGAACGCGTTATAACCCTGGTAACGGACACATATTGCTTATGTTCCTGGATACACACAAGCCTTTTTTGTGACGACAAATTGCTTATATTCATGGATACACACAAGCCTCTTTGGTGAAGACAAATTGCTTACGTTCCTGGATACACACAAACCTTTTTTGTGCCTTTACAAGAACTGAGATAAGTTTTCATTCCGTTACTATTTTTCATTCATTTTTTCCATTGATTTTTCCATTTTTTTTTATTATTTCGTTTACATTAGTTTCATGTAATCAATACTTTGTCTCTTCTCTCTGATTCTTCGTCCTGTTTGTTTTTGTTTGATAAAGGCTCGCGCCGAAACGTTACAAGTTTGTTATCGTTAAATAATAAAGCTGTTCCTACTTTCTTTCTAGTTTATACATTCTGTGATATCACTACACTAGCTAATATACACAAACAGAGTTAGTGCAAGCACTCTGTAGACACGCTCTGTTGTAAGAGAGAGAAAGAAAGAGAGAGAGAGAGAAAGAGAGATGAACAAGGAGGAGGAAGAAAGACGGAGATTGAAAGTGTGACTGAAATTATAATTAAAAACGACACTTCATGTACATAGTGAACATGTACATAGTGAACATGTACATAATGACGTGGATAAAAAACAAAGATCTAACACTTGTATACCATCTCCATTAGAAGTTGCTTACCACAGTCAGTCTTACCAATTCAAGTTATCATATAAAGGCGAATGTACATAAAAGTGCGGGCTGCGATTTCCAAAACACAGAACGTATAAATCTAGAGCGTCCAGAATATCTTATATCTTATCTTATATCCTTCCCGTGCCGTTAAACGTCACATAGGGCTCGCAAAGTAGTTCGCCAATTTTTCCTGTCTTTAGCGAGCCTTTCAACCTCATCAAGGGATTTTATGCCTGTTAATTTGGCCTCTCTTAACAATGTCCTCTTTAGAACTTCACGCGGTCTGCCTCTTTTTCTTTGGCCCGTTGTGTTCCACTTGATAGCTTGTTTTGGGTTTCTCTGATCATTTCTTCTCATCAAGTGACCAACATATGTCCATCTCCTTTTCCTGATCACCCATGAGACTGGTTGTTGTTCTGTCATCTGTCTTATCTCTGCATTATTCTTAGATTCGTTCCACTTGATGCCGAGTATTTTCCTTAGGCGTTTGCTTACAAAAGAGTCTATATATAGAATATACAACCCTATATAACCAACCTGGTCAGAAGATGTGGATGAATTTGTGACAGAGGACGCTAGACATGCTACAGCAAGAAACTGTATAAAACTGCTCTGTCTGTCACGGCCATCGAGTCCCAGGCCTAACATGCGCTCAGAAAGTGAACTTTAAAAACAACTAACATTTGTTGCTGAAGAAAGAAGAGATTGGCGGGTTTGTTTTTAGAGCGTATCTGTATCTCAGAAGATGTCTATTGTTTTTAGAATGTGTCTCAGAAAATGTCTATTGTTTTTAGAGTGTGTCTCAGAAGATGTCTATTGTTTTTAGAGTGTGTCTCAGAATATGTCTATAGTTTTTAGAGTGTGTCTCAGAAGATGTCTATAACTTTTTTAGGATGTGTCTTAGAAGATGTCTATTGTTTTTAGAATGTGTCTCAGAAGATGTCTATTATTTTTAGAGTGTGTCTCAAAAGATGTCTATTGTTTTGGAGTGTGTCTCAGAAGATATCTGCTGTTTTTAGAGTGTGTCTCAGAAGATGTCTTTTTTCTGTTGCTTTTCTCTTTCTAATGTAATCTTGTTTAGCTTCTTCAGATAATTTAGTTTATTAGATTACTGGCTGATTTTCAAGGATTCCTCTTCCTCTGTTCATCTATCTAAATAGGTAGAGTGGTCTCCTCCTTTCATCTCATGCTGAGCAGTTCTTCATGTGGTCCCTTAAGTTTACATCCATGGTCTTCTTCTGTGGCCAGATTTGGGCTCTTTATGTCTGCGTAGAAAGTACGGGTTGTATTCTGGAATCTTCTTACTGACGGTGGATTTCACAGAGGCAGCCCATTTCCTTGTCTACATGGTTGAGAAGAAGAAGAAGAAGAAGTGCAATTCTTTCTTTTAAGTTTTTCGTTTCGTTGATTCATCATATTTTCATATATCACAAAACCACATTACGACATGCTAGCAGTTCTTCTGGCCCATACTGATATAGAGAAAATCTTAATGTCGCAAAAGACAGGACTTGCCTTTGTCTCCTCGAGGCTTGCCTGCGCTTTGCTGGATACCGGAAATAGGACAGAGAATATCATTCACTGCTAGCTAGAGAAATCAAGCGGAACAGTCAAACATCAAAGTCTGGCAAGAAAAGTATGAGAAACCCTAGAAACAGGCCACTGAGAATCGATGCTTTAACAATAGAAGCAATAAGAGACCAGCGCGGATACATTTTTAAAAGTTTGCTGCCTGAAGGAAACTAAAAAAAAAAAGGATGTACAGAAGGGAACTGTTCAGAGATTGACAGAAGGCAGTAATGGAGTTTTGTGGTGGAGGAATGCAGGAAATGAAGGTGAACACGGACTTAAGAAGTAATTTCTTTTCCAAGTCATCGGGGGGAGATTTTGAAAAAGGTCATCGAAGAACGAATAAAAATCCATCCTGGAACTAATTCTCAGTGGAGAACTGCTTGGATTTCGACAGAGAAAATGTACCCGAGTGTACTTCTTACTGCAAGACAGGGAGTAAAGTCACGTTGCTAGTGGGACGGACAACTGTAAGGATATTATCAGCCAGTGAATCTACTAGTTAATAAAAAGTAAAAATAACTATTGGTCATTTAGTCAACAAACCAAGGAACCAACCAGTTAATTCAGCCAATGAGTCAATTCAGCCAACCAGTCAATTCAGCCAACCAGTCAATTCAGCCAACCAGTCAATTCGGCCAACCAGTCAATTCAGCCAACCAGTCAATTCAGCCAACCAGTCAATTACTCTAAGACAGTCTGGAAAAGACCAGAGAATATAGACAACACTGCTCATCATTTTTCTTGGAACAAAAAGAAGAAGTAGTGGAACATTTTCATTTTTCTGGGAAAGAAAACAAGGTCTGCCTTTGTCTTTTCTGGGAAAGAAAACAAGGTCTGCCTTTGTCTTTTCTGGGAAAGAAAACAAGGTCTGGCTTTGTCTTTTCTGGGAAAGAAAACAGGGTCTGCCTTTGTCTTTTCTGGGAAAGAAAACAAGGTCTGGCTTTGTCTTTTCTGGAAAAGAAAACAAGGTCTGCCTTTGTCTTTTCTGGGAAAGAAAACAAGGTCTGGCTTTGTCTTTTCTGGGAAAGAAAACGGTCTGCCTTTGTCTTTTCTGGGAAAGAAAACAAGACCTGACTTTGTCTTTTCTGGGAAAGAAAACAAGACCTGACATAGTCTTTTCTGGGAAAGAAAACAAGACCTAACATGGTCTTTTCTGGAAAAGAAAACAAAACCTGACTTTGTCTTTTCTGGGAAAGAAAACAAGACCTGACATAGTCTTTTCTGGGAAAGAAAACAAAACCTGACTTTGTCTTTTCTGGGAAAGAAAACAAGACCTGACATGGTCTTTTCTGGGAAAGAAAACAAGACCTGACTTTGTCTTTTCTGGGAAAGAAAACAAGAACAGACTTTGTCTTTTCTGGGAAAAAAAACAAGACTTGACTTTGTCTTTTCAGGGAAAGAAAACAAGACCTGACTTTGTCTTTTCTGGGAAAGAAAACAAGACCTTCTTCTTCTTTCTTCTTCTTCTTCGTTCACTTCTACCACCAAAAACCGCACTGTGATCCTACTGAATTCACGCCTGTGGTCCTCGTTAGGTCCCGTGGTCCCCTGTGTGGTCCAAAATAGACCACACGAGATCCACGAAAGGACCACAAGGGGTTCAAAGTATCATAGTGCTTTAGCCTGTATTCTTGGTGGGTCTCGGAAGCGGGATTGCGTGACACCGTGGTTTTCATTGCACCAGTTTAGTCTAGGGTTGGACTTTCTCACCGGAAGACCTCGACGTGTTTAGGATATCAGTGCATCCCCGCTGGGTGAGAGGCTGTAGCCCACCCAGGCCAGAGTTGGACTTTCTCACAGGAAAACCTCGACGTGTTTTGAGATACCCGTGTATCACCGCCGGGTGAGAGGTGGTTGCCCATCCAGTCCAGGGTTGGACTTTCTCACCGGAAAACCTCAGTGTGATTAGGATACGCAGACATCCCCGCCGGGTGAGAGGTAGTTGCCTATCTAGACTTCCCTGGTCCAGTGTCTCCGACTTCAGCATTTTGCGGTCGTGGCCGCTACCCTTACTAGTTGTGACCAGGATGGAGCTTTTGTCCAGGAGGACGAATCCTCGCCACTAGTGACTTCTACCCCTGGGTTGAGCCGGTTTAGGCATTTCCCAGTATGGGTGTGTTTGGGACGGGACCGACCTCTAGGGCAGAGGTACTGTGACATGCATAGCCTTCAAGATTCACCCCTGGTATGAGCCGGTTTAGGCAAAATTCACCAGTATGGGTGTTTATCAGGCGTTACCGACCTCTAGAGCGGAGGTGGCATGACATGTCTAGCCATCGAGTTCCACCCCTGGTGTGTGCCGGTTTAGGCATATTTCACCAGTGTAGGTGTATTTCGGACGTGGCCGGCCTCTAGAGCAGAGGTGCCGTGGTATAGCTCTCGTAGCGATACTACTGGACATACCGGTTAAACTTCACTATCCACCACCTTTTCCCATCGGCGCCGCACAGCAACCTTTATTTCTTTTCCGCATTTACTTCCTTAAACGGGAGGAGCTTCACTCCACGCACGGCATTTGAAGAGTCAAGCCAGCAGTGTCTTAACCTCTGGGACAAGCCAGTTCATGCATTTCACCCGATATGACTGCACTCAGGACGTGGCCGACCTCCAGACCAGAGGTGCCGTGATTTGACTGTTTGCTTCGCTTTATCCTTTCTACCACCTTTTCCGCAGTGATGCTGCGCGGCAACTTCATTTGCAAATTTCTTCATTGGCCGGGAGGAGCACCGCTCCACGCACGGCAGCTGAAGATCTCGCCAACAGCGATCAGGGCTGGTTGATTCGGCAGGTGAGTTGTTACACACTTCTTAGCGGGTTCCGACTTCCATGGCCACCGTCCAAAACAAGACCTGACTTTGTCTTTTCTGGGAAAGAAAACAAGACTTCACTTTTTTCTTTCTGGAAAGGAAAACAATATTTTACTTTGCAGCTTCTGGGAAGAAAAACAAGACGTGAATGTGTCTTTTCTGAGAAGGAAAATAAGACTTCTCTTTGATTTTTTTTTCTTTTCGTGTGTTTGTAAATATTTACTTCTTTCTCGTGGTACTATGTCAAGAAAAAATGATATTTTAGTTGATCCATGTTTTAGCGACGTTTTTATGGTTGTGGCTTATGTTTCTTGAGATCTTTCAAGACATGACAGCCCAGCTTATGCTTCGTGAGATCTTTCAAGACATGACAGCTCAGCTTAAAATGTTGACTTAATGCTTCTGTTTACTCTAGTATACATGAATGCGTGTAGTTCCCCGTTATTCTGGATTAGGCTGTGTGTCCTGCATGCAGCCTGAAGTCTGGGCGCAGGAATATCATGCCTTATCTTGGTTGTTCAAAATCTTTCCCCGATGACTTGGAAAAGAAATTACTTCTTAAGTCCGTATGGGCAAGATTTAGTAAGCAGGTATATGTGTAAAAACTACAGAAAGCAAGCTGGATTACTACCAGACTAAATGTTTACGAAGGATTAGGAGAATATTTTGGCCAAACACCGTAAGAAATAACACTTTGTTGGCAGAAATGTAGATGAAGCCGCCGACAGCGATTATTGAGGAAAGACGCTGGCGATGGTTGGGACATGTGCTTCGTATCATTGACCACTCAGTACCAAAAATAGCGCTAAGATGGACACCACAGGGGAACAGAAGTAAGCGCAGACCAAAGGAGACATTGAGAACAACAGAGAGAATGTTGAGCTACAGAGGGCTCACCTGGGCAAGAGCGGAATAAAAGACAAAGGACAGGCATTTGTGGAAAACCCTCCCGGAAGCCCCATGTGCCTTGAGTACTTCTTCAGAGAAAGAGAGAGAGAGAGAGAGTATGTGATAAAGGTTTTCCAGGCTTCCTGTGGTACCTAAATTACTGGCCACATTTACTATAGACCTGTTTGTTTTACGGTCGGTTCTCGTGAAGACAGTAGCAAGAACTGAAAGCTTTAGAGCAACAAATATCAAAAAGAATAAACGAACATCTCTTGTTGCACATTCATAATATTATAGTGGCTCCACACTGAAGGTTGGGTGCCATGAACTGTCACTTTCTTTCTGTCACTTGCTTTCGCTGTTAAACTGATTCTTGTTCATCTCTTGATGATGTCTACTCACTTTCAAGGTTCATTCCTTTGAGCCATACTCTGGAACATACTTTTCCCTAAAATATGGCCAAAATATTTCAATTGTCTCGTTCTCAAGGTATTTCTTTTCTCCTTCTGTTTAAGAAATGTGTGGGAAGAATGAAAGATGGAGTGATGAAGGGCAGAATGCAAGACAGGCCTGATGCCCAATTCCTTACCCTTTAAAAATAAATATTATTCGTTCATTCATTCATTGATTCATTCATTAAGTCAATCTAGTACTTCTCCTTCTGTTTAAGTTGATCTAGTACTTCTCTCCTTCTGTTTAAGTTGATCTAGTACTTTTCTCCTTCTGTTTAAGTTGAATGAATACTTATAGTTCTCTCCTTCTATTTAAATTGGTCTAGTATATTTCTCTCCTTCTGTTTAACTTGATCTACTTCTTCTCCTTGAGTTGATCTAGTACTTCTTCTGCTTAAGTTGGTCTAGAATTTTGGTGAAGTACACAAAAATATTTTTAACAACGCTTATGTGTTGCACTGGTTCAAAATTTTCCTCTGCAAAAATTATGTTAAAATACAAGCTGGTGGATTATTGTTCTAAACTACAACACTTTGATGGATTATTGTTCTAAACTGAAACACTTTGATGGATTATTGTTCTAAACTACAACACTTTGACGGATTATTGTTCTAAACTACAATACTTTGATGGATTATTGTTCTAAACTACAACACTTTGGTGGATTATTGTTCTAAACTACAACACTTTGGTGGATTATTGTTCTAAACTACAACACGCTGGTGGATTATTGTTCTAAACTACAACACTTTGGTGGATTATTGTTCTAAACTACAACACGCTGGTGGATTATTGTTCTAAACTAACACTAAAGTTCTAGAGTACACTAACCATAGGACACTGGAAGAATGGAGGGGGAGGTGGGTTTTTTAGGAATATGAAAGGTCAAAGTTCATCTGGTTTAAATATTTCAAAGACCTATCAGACTAAAACCTATGGACGGAATTGCCTCCCTTGAGATTGTCCTTTAGCTTGGAATAAAAACTCAGGGCTGCAGTCAGTTTGACTGAAATTATTTGGACTGAAAAGTCGGGCCAGTCAACGATCTAATAGGTCTGTTTCCGCTTGATGTCTGTGTACACAAGAACAGGATGTGCTGCGTCATTTTGCGTCAACTGTGCCTGGAGAAATGTCCAAGAGACACACACAGGAGAAACAGACAGGAGACACAGACAAGAGATACAGACATGAGACACAGACAGGAGACACAGACAAGAGACACAGACAGGAGACACAGACAAGAGACACAGACAGGAGACACAGACAGGAGACACAGACAAGAGACACAGACAAGAGACACAGTCAGGAGACAAAGACAAAAGACACAAACAGGAGACACAGACAAGAGACACAGACAAGAGACACAGACAAGAGACACAGACAGGAGACACAGACAAGAGACACAGACAGTAGACACAGAAAAGATACACAGACAGGAGACACAAACAGGAGACACAGACAAGAGACACAGACAAGAGACACAGACAGGAGACACAGACAAGTGACACAGACAAGAGACACAGACAGGAGACACAGACAAAAGACACAGACAAGAGACACAGACGGGAGACACAGACAAGAGACACAGACAGGATACACAGACAAGAGACACAGACGTGAGACACAGACAAGAGACACAGACAGGAGACACAAACAAGAGACACAGATAAGAGACACAGACAGGAGACACAGGCAAGAGACACTGACAAAAGACAGACAGGAGACACAAACAAGAGGCACAGACAGGAGACACAGACAAGAGACACAGACAGAATACTCAGACAAGAGACACAGACAGGAGACACAAACAAGAGACACAGACAGGATACGCAAACAAGAGACACAGACAAGAGACACTGACAATAGACACAGACAGGAGACACAGACAAGAGACACTGACAAAAAGACAGGAGACACAAACAAGAGACACAGACAAGAGACACAGACAAGAGACACTGACAGGAGACAGACAAAAGACACAAACAAGAGACACAGACAAGAGACACAAATAAGAGACACAGACAGAGACACAAACAAGAGACACAGACAAGAGACACAAATAAGAGACACAGACAGGAGATACAAACAAGAGACACAAACAAGAGACACAGACAGGGGACACAAAGAAGAGACACAGACAAGAGAAACTGACAAGAGACACAGACAGGAGACACAAACAAGAGACACAGACAGGAGACACAGACAAGAGACACTGACAAGAGACAGAGACAGGAGACACAGACAAAAGACACAGACAGGAGACTCAGACAAGAGATACAGACAAGAGCCACAGACTAGAGACACAGAAAAGAGACACAGACAAGAGACACAGATAAGAGACACAGACAGGAAACTCAGACAAGAGACACAGACAAGAGCCACAGACAAGAGACACAGACAAGAGACACAGACAAGAAACACAGACAGGAGACACGGACAAGAACCACAGACAAGAGCCACAGACAAGAGACACAGACAAGACACACAGACAGGAGACACAGACAAGAGATACAGACAAGAGACACAGACAAGAGACACAGACAAGAGACAGACAGGAGACACAGATAAGAGACACAGACAAGAGACACAGACAAGAGGCCAGACTCTAAGTGAAAAATTCTTGAGACTTGATGGGCTCAGAAGATAAAAGGACTTCTAGGCACACTTTCAACATTTATTCACAGTACATACATACATGCATAAGTACATATATGTAGCATATAGAATTTTACAATTCTGTCCTGAATATATAGCGTGAACTGAAAAGCACATAGTCACAAAAAAGGAGCACATCTCATTGTTTATATCATAACGCATATAAAAACATACGCTTCAAAACATCATACATATGAATACAAAAGGAAGAGAGAGTAAATATAAAGATGGAGATATAAACAAGCAGTAACAAAGACTCTTTAGACAAAGGATGGGGAAGAACATAGTACACAAACTGAAGGGAGAGCAAGGGGAAACCACCCAAGTCGTACCTCGTTTGCCTGATCAAACTACGCTTCAGATCAGTCAGTTATTTGCATGTCCCTTGCGGAACTTTGCCTCCCTAACAGCACTCCTGTAGGCCTATCGGTTGTAAGCAAGATGGCCTGCTGCTGATGTATCCATTCGCAGGTCATCAACGATGTCTAGCAGCCATCTTCGCCTTGGTCTTCCTCTCTTTCCTTTTCCCATTATGTGCCCTTCCAAGACTGTCTTCCCTAAATTATCATGACGTTTAACATGTCCAAAATACTTACGTTTTCTCTGTTTAATCTTCTATATTAGCCAACCTTCTTCAATATTACGTTCTTGTAGAATGGGTATATTTGTTCTTTTTTTTTGTCCTTGATATCTGAATGACTCTTCTGTAGCATATACATTCAAAGACATTTATATGTTTCTCAGCTGTTTTGTTAAGTGTCCAGGTCTCACAGGCATATGTTGTGATGGGAAAGATGCATGCCCTTAAAAATCTTATTTTTGTGGTTCTGTCTGTTCCTCTCCACAGCTGCTTTAGTTGTTTTTTTTTGTTTTTGTTTTTTTTTTTTTGAAGAGCGATAGATGCCCTCCTTTTAATTTCCCTCATTGTATTTCCATTATTAGTTAGCAGTGATCCAAGATATTCAAAACTCTCCACCTCTTCCAGTTGTTCAGATCATCCAGAATAATAACGGTGTAAAGGTATGCTACAGTGAAACAGCCTCGCTCTGTAGCGTCAAGTAACAGCAGACGGTCGGATGAACTTTGTGGGTTTTATGAACTTCATTTAGAGACATTGAACATTCGTACACCGAATATACACATTAAAGGAGTATAATCTCATATATGAAATGCACCGTTTAAACGCCGGGATTCTGGAAATATATAAAAGAAACTGTGACAATGATCGCAGCAATAATTTTTTTTTGAAGGATACTGTATAATATGAGGTAGATTACTATTTATCAAATATATGGTAAGTCTATCCATATCAACATCATACAAACCTATACCACAACAACAGATAGCACAGGAGGCACAGAAACATTATAACTTAGACAGTGCAACGAAACAGTGAAAGTAACGAGAACTGTGGTAATGGGAGGCTAGACAGGAGACCAAGAAGATGATGTGGTAGGAGATTATGGTCTAGGATATCTCAGTGATGGTCTAGGATATTTCAATGATGGTCTAGGATATCTCAGTGATGGTCTAGGATATCTCAGTGACAGAGAACACATAAAGTGGACAAAACGTCGCCATACATCAACATTATCATCGTCATCGTCACCATCATCATCATCATTTTGTCTATCTCCCAAGGAAAATATGGCTGAAGTGGTTCTCCAGTCTATTCTGTTCTTTTTTACACTGAACCTGGCCAAACTCACTCCAGTCCACATTTTTTACGCCGTCTACAAATCTCTACCGTCATCGATCTGTCGCTTTTTGCCTTCTACTAATTATCGACATCATCTGGCACGACTGGCATCGCTGAAGGCTGTACACCTGGGGAAGACCAGACAAAAAGACCCAAGATCAGATTGTAAACTCTTATCAACAGAAGATTCAGACAAGCTCTCCTGGTGAAGTCCCAGGATAAGATCGTAACAGATGAGTAATAGTTAAGGTTCATGCTGCAGGCATTTAAAATAATGACCAGAGATTCTGAACTAAGCGCACTTCAAATAGGAACAGATAAATAATTTTTTAAAAAACATAAGAGGGAAAATCAAAATATAAATTAAAAACATCTACGACGCATTATCAAACTGGGTAAATGATAAATGGGAAACATTAAAAGAATCATTCCACCAAGCATAGATAACAAAAATAAGAAAATAAAACAGGGATGCCAAGAAATATCCCGGAATTGATCGAGAAACAAAAAAATAAAACTCTGTATAAACAGATTTAAAACAAGAAATAAGATACTAATGCATGGAAGAGAAGGAGAGATTTAGTAAACAGTTTCATAGCGGCAAAAACTTTCTTAAAAGATAAGAGAACTTTGTGGGAGAAGAATGAACAAAGCAAGAGACTGCTTGAAAACAAAGAAGGGTAAAGTTATTTCGGACAAAAGAAAAATTCATGGAGAACTGATCAGAAGAAAATGAAGAAAAGTATAGCGAGTAAACAGATAATAGAGCAATTCAGTATTTGAAGTTAGAAGAGGGGAGGCGACTGCAGTAAAACTGGTTAAAATAATAACGGTAGATAGAGGTGTATGGTGTAGTTTTACAAAGTGGCAGAGGGAGTGAGTAAAATGAGAAAAAACGAAAAGAAAGTATGAGAATGAATAAATGAAAAACATACAACATCCGATATTTCGGCGTGAGCCTTTTTCGAGGATTACATGCACAACGAGACAAACAAATAACTAAACGGAGAACTTATCACATTCTACTTCCTATTTCGCTCACGCCGAAATATCGGATGTTGTATGTTTTTCAAATCAGGATATTTAAGAGTAATGTTCTAAGTGTACTACTCTATGGAAGTGAATGCTGGAAAATCACCAAAACCATAGAAAACAAGTTAAATTCTTTCCAGACTAAATGTTTACGTAGAATTAAAAAAATATTTTGGCCAAACACCATAAGAAATAACATCTTATTAGCAGAAATGCAGATGAAACCACTGACAACAATTATTGAGGAAAGACGCTGGCGATGGTTGGGACATGTGCTCCGAATGACTGACAACTCACTACCAAAAATATCACTAAGATGGACATCACAGGGGAACAGAAGTAAGGGTAGACCAAAAGAGACATGGAGAAGAACAACAGAAAGGATGTTGAGCAACAGAGGGCTCACCTGGGCAAGAGCAGAAAAAAAGGCAAAGGACAGGCATTTGTGGAAAACCCTTGCGGAAGCCCCATGTGCCCTGGGCACTTAAGGTTCAGAGAGAGAGAGAGAGAGAGAGAGAGAGAGAGAGATGTTTTTCATTTATTCATTTTCATTCTTTCTATTCTTTTTTTCTCTTTGTACTCACTCCCTCTGCCACTTTGTAAAACTACACCATACACCTCTATCTAACTTTATTATGAAGTTAGAAGAGCACTAGGACCAGATAACATAACATAATAAGAGAAACAATAATATAATATTTAGATTATACTGACACAGATAAAATTAACGAGCTTCTTTAATATGGTCCATGATACAGGACATATACAATCAGGTATATCAAAATCAGTTCTCGTTGGTCTTCAAAAGAAAGATGCAACAACAGAATGTGATCAAACAGTCAGCCTAAATATAAAAATACTCCTAAGGATCATTAACTTAAGAATACGAGATAAGATAAATACAAGCTACAAAAGAACAATTTTTTTGTGTGGAAGTAAAACAAGTAAAGATTCTGTGGAGAGGAACAGACAGAACTACAAAAATAAGATTTTTAAGGGCATGCATCTTTCCCATCGCAACATATGCCTGAGAGACCTGGACACTTAACAAAACAGCTGAAAAACACATAAGTGCCTTTGAATGTAAATGCTACAGAAGAGTTCTTCAAATATCATGGATACAAAAAAAGAACAAATATATCCATACTACAAGAACTTAATATTGAAGAAGGCTGGCTAGTAACGCGAATTAAAGAGAGAAAACTTAAATATTTTTGACACATTAAACGTCATGATAATTTAGAGAAGACCGAATTGGAAGGGTACATAATGGGGAAAAGAAAGAGAGGAAGACCAAGGCGAAGATGGGTGCACGACATCGTTGATGATCTGCAAATGGATGCATCAGCAGCAGGCCATCTTGCTCACAACCGTTAAGCCTACAAGAGAGCTGTTAGGGAGGCAAAGTTCCGCAAGGGACATGCAAATGAATGAATGAATGAAAAGGACCTAGTAATGCACTTTTTATATTACGAAGAATAAGAGAAATTTCTCTAGAAGCTAATGAAGATTGGCACTTGTGCTTCATTGTTTACACACAAAAGCTTTGTAAAGTGTGAGACATGGAAGCGTTGACATAATTATTACTAATATTATGTGCTGGAATCAAAGAGCACCATTAAGTGTGAGCAGTGACATGGCTGAGAATCAAGAAATAAAAAGAAGAGGTACGACAAGATCTGTGTCCTGTCACGTGACCTCTTCTCGCTTATACAGAAAAAAATGCCCGCAGAGTCATTCAAAATTGAGAAGGAATGAAAACAGAAGGCCATTATGTCAGTGCCGCAATCTGAGATATGCTGGCAACAGTGCCCTGATAAGAGAAGATGAAAGCAGAAACTCGTAAACAAGATTATCAATCACAATATTAAAAGAGAGTTAGAACAAAACAGCAACAGGACTAAAACTGTAGTAACATCAAATAGTTGAAATATTGCACAGGAAAATATCCCAGCAAATTACTTCTGTCTCCCGGAACTATGAGCTGGTACTCTGTGTAGCCGACGTGGCGAACTTGTCCAGGTACAGAATTGTATCGGTTTGGGAGCGGGTTACGGTGGATACTTTCTCTGTCCCTAAAAATCAGGAGGGGGGTGCAGTACTTCTTTAACAGACTCCACCGCCGTGGGGACTACGGCGGTCTCTGTCCCGTTAGTTTGGGGGTACCAGTGAAAAGGTGAGACAAAGTCTTGGTCATTTATAGCTGGACAACCCCGACGCTAGCATATCACATCTGGCTGTCCACTCGGACAACGTCTTTGCTCCCATGGAAAAGAACTAGGGAGACATGGTTCTGAAGAAATGTGCACAAAAAAAAACATCTTTGAGGAAAAGTGAAACTAAGAAAACTGGTTAAAAACATAGAAAAAAAAGACAGTTCAAATTTCGTGAACATGAGGAGATAGAAGGTAGAGAACCTGAAAATCTCTGGGGAAAAAAAGGCAAAGGAAGGCCGAGAGAAAAGCATTTGATAGGATTGTCCAAATGGAACATATACAGAACAGCTGTTGTACTGATGATTAGAAATACCAGTGACCGTGTAAGATGGAGAAACATGATCGCTGAAGCTGTTCAGCACCACACATAATGGATGAGTCACTCAGACAGACAGACAGACAGACAGACAGATAGATAGACAGACAGACAGACAGACAGACAGATAGATAGATAGATAGATAGATAGATAGATAGATAGATAGATAGATAGATAGATAGATAGATAGATAGATAGATAGATAGATAGATAGTACAAACAAACAAATAAATCAACACAATTTCACCAACCTACCAGGCAGACAGACATGCAGGCAGGCAAATAGATAAATAAAAATTGGCATTAAAAAAAAACTATACAGACATTCAGTTAAACAGACAGACAGACAGACAGAAAATTGTTGAGGATTCAGTCCCGCAGGTTCATCAGACTCCCAGGCTCTGGCTGTTTCTCCAAGGCTCGAGTGTTCTGGCAGCCAGGATCTGAGAGTTCGCCTCTCGACACGGTTAAACCTCCATCTCATTAGACTCCGCTTGCGAGCCATGGCTGATAAAGACAGATTAAAGTCTGCTAGCCAGAAGAGAAGGACGAGAAGGAGGGTGGGTGAGGGAGGGGAATTTGATAAAGTCTCCAAAAAGTGGTTTTGAGCAGGGAGTGGATCTGACTAAGTTAATTGAATAACTTAGGGGCTGTAAGGAAAAAAAGAAACAACTAAAAACAAATTTAAATTGAATGCTAACTCTCTGGAGAACAAGTTTTTAGATCAATACTTACATACTATGTCTTAAACTCTGAGCTCTCTATTGTTACACCATACTTTAAACTCTGAGCTATCTGCTGTTACACTAAATCTTAAAATCTGAGCTCTCTACTGTTATAATATATCTTAAACTCTTAACTCTCTATTGTTACACCATATCTTAAACTCTGAGCTCTCTATTGTTATATTATATCTTAAACCCTTAGCTCTCTATTATTAAACTCTGAGCTATCTACTTTTACACTAAATCTTAAACTCTGAGCTCTCTGTTGTTACACTATATCTTAAACTCTCAGCTCTTCATTGTTGAACTTCACTTGGTGAAATACATATGCTGTCACAGTTTCGCCGAGTAACGCCTACATCTTTAACATTTACTTATGCAATCATATATGATTTATATGTCCATATATGGTCAGGTCATATGGACATGACAACAGTTTCGTCCAATCCCTTTTCTGAGTCACTTCCAACCACAAACAACATTGATCCTGAACTCCTAATGTTGGAGACCCAGATCTTGGACAGCTTCGCACTCTGTTGCTTCTATTCTTGTGGCACTTTACCCAATTTTGTGTTCTTTTACTTCACTTCTTTAATATTGCATGCAGATTTTCCTCTTTTCCCTCAGCTTCTAATCCTTCATTTCCTCTGTACGCTGTCCCAAACTCTCCATGTGTTTTTTCTTAGCCTACATTGTTTTTTTTTTCTTTATGGTGTTAAGATATTTTTTTCTCGAATGTGTCGTTCGGTGTTCCGTACAAACATTTTCTACATTCATTTTTGCTCCCGCGACATCAACTGGTCTAAATTTTTTAATAGAGACTCTAGAGTTTTATTATAGAGACTAACTACAGTTTTGTTTTAGAGACTAATTAGAGTTTTGTTATAGAAACTAACTAGAGTTTTATTATAGAGACTAACTAGATTTTTACTATAGAGACTAACTATAGTTTTGTTATAGAGAACAACTAGAGTTTTATTACAGAGACTAACTAGAATTTTGTTATAGAAACTAACTAGAGCTTTGTTTTAATGACTACTTAGAGTTTTGTTATAGAGACTAACCAGAGTTTTGTTATAGAAACTAACTAGAGTTTTGTTTTAGAGATTGACTAGAGTTTTGTTATAGAAACTGACTAGTGTTTTTGTTAACTAGATTTTTATTATAGAGACTAACTACAGTTTTGTTATAGAGATAGAGTTTTGTTATAGAGACTAACTAGAGTTTTGTTATAGAGACTAACTAGAGTTCTGTTATAGAGACTAGTTTTGTTAACTGGACTTTAAGTATAGAGACTAACTAGAGTTTTGTTATAGGTACAGACTAGAGTTTTGCTATAGAGACTTGAGTAGAGTTTTGATTTAGAGACTAAGTTAAGTTTTGGTATAAAGATTAACTGGTTTCGTTATAGAAACCAACTAGAGGTTTGTTATTGGGACTAACTACAGTTTTAGTATAAAGATTAACTAGAGTTTTATTGTAGAGACTAACCAGAATTTTGTTTTATAGACTAACTAGAGTTTTGGTATAAAGATTAACTAGAGTTTTGTTTTAGAGACTAACTAGAGGTGTAGTATAAAGATTAATAAGAGTTTTGTTATTGGGACTAACTAGAGCTTTAGTATAAGGATTAACTAGAGTTTTGTTATAGAGACTAACTAGAGTTTTGTTTCAGAGACTAATTAGAGTTTTGGTATAAAGATTAACTAGAGTTTTGTTATAGAGAGAAACTAGAGCTTTTGTCAATGTTCCCTCTAAACTGCGCGGCTGAACTATCGAGTATAAACAAAAGCCATGCTGCACACGAAATTGTGTGTGCCGTGCGAAAAGAAAATTATTTTTATTTTCTAGTTTCCAAACCTTCCCCTGTGCTATATTTGCCATGAAGAAAAGTGCGATGACGATACAGATTATTTCTTTACTGTTTCTGTCTTTGCTGAGAAACGACTTTCTGACCGGATATTCCAGATATTTCTTTACGGCGTAGTTTCGACATATGCTGTAGCAGAATCTGACGTGACAAGTGGGCACAGGGAGGACAGAGGGTAGTTAGACAACATGGCTATGTGAGTTATCTAGACACACGGCTATGTGAGTTATCTAGACACACGGCTATGTGAGTTATCTAGACACACGGCTATGTGAGTTATCTAGACACACGGCTATGTGAGTTATCTAGACACACGGCTATGTGAGTTATCTAGACACACGGCTATGTGAGTTATCTAGACACACGGCTATGTGAGTTATCTAGACACACGGCTATGTGAGTTATCTAGACACACGGCTATGTGAGTTATCTAGGCTTAAAACTGCCTACTGGAAATAGGAAATAACCAGCGATAACTAACACCAGACAAGTGTACGTTATATTGAGACCACCTTATCTATCTATCTATCTATCTATCTATCTATCTGTCTGTCTGTCTGTCTGTCTGTCCGTCCGTCTGTCCGTCCGTCCGTCCGTCGTCTGTCTGTCTGTCTATCCCCTTTTGTATTCTATCTTATTTATATATCCCATTTTATGTATCTATTTCTTCTATCGCATATATCTATCATATCATATCTATCGTCCTATTCTCTCTATACATTTTTCTATCCTGTCTTTGATACCCTGTCCTGTCCTATCTATTCTATTATTTCTATTCTGTTCTTTCTATCCTATCCGATCTATCCTATTTTTCTATCTTATCTTGTATATCCTACCCTATCTATCCTATCCAATCTATCTATCCTATTCCTTCCATCTTATTCTTTCTATCTATCTTGTCTATCCTATTTTCTTTATCTATCTTATCCTATCTAATTACCATATTCTATCTATCCTATTCTTTCTATCTGTCCTATTTTTTCCATCTTTCTTTTCTTTTAATTTTCTTTACTTTCCTTTTCCTATCATATCCTTACTAATTCTATTCTATCCTATGCTAATGTAATTTAATTTATCCTAACTTATTCTATCATAACCTAATCTAACCTATCCTAACCTATTCTATTCTATCCTAATCTATCCTATCCTAACTTAATCTATTCTATTTTATCCTATCTTAACCTAACCTATCCTAACCTAACTTATCTTGTCCTATCCTAACCTATCCTAACCTAACCTATCATGCCCTATCCTAATCTAATCGAACCTTACCTATCCTAACCTATCCTATCCTAACTTATCTTATCCTATCCTAACCTAACCTATCTTATCCTATCGTAACCTAACCTATCATATCCTAATATATCCTATCCTATCCTAACCTAGCATATCCTATTCTATCCTAACCTGACCTACCTTATCCTAACCTATCCCAACCTATACTAACCTATCCTATCCTAAAATATCCTATCCTAACCTAACCTAACCTATCCTATCCTATCCTAACCTAACGTATCCTTATAACAGTATATAGAATGTTAGAATGTAAGAGAGATAACTCATCTGAGAATTGGAAAAATTAATATAAAAAAGTTATCTTCTAAAGCAGTCAGCTGTTTGTGAGCAGAGTCCACTCGCGTTGTCTCAATTTTCACGTGCGTTTCATGGGTCACGGATAAGGTATGACAAAGAAAGGTCAGGTGAGAGAGAAATCATATGACTGAGGACAGCTGTGTTCTGTGTATCGTCTGGACAAGGCGTAGATTTAGGTTGTTAGAAATGTAGTCGTTAAGGAAAGAGTTGTAGAATAGTGTGTGGTAGGATGTTCTGATGGCGACAAACGTCTGCCGGGAACATATGTGATGTCGTGGAATTGTAAATTACGTCCAGCCTTGTGTTCATGGAGTTTGTTGATGCTTTGTCGTCCTCGTCATATCGCTCATCTACTCATCGTCACCCCCTGCATCATTAAATTCACTTCAGATTATAAAGTTGCTGTTTCTGTATTACTATTGACACTGAGAGAGGATGAACGAACCTGGGAGCAAGTAAGTCTGCGAAGCAAATAACAAAACAGACACATAACAACATAGAACAGTCGTGGATTAAAATGAGATAAAAGCTAACAGTAAAGTAAGAAGGAACATTACTACAGTGGACAATAATGAAACTGACAGAGAGATGAATAACTGTAAGCAACACGCTTACATCTACAGTTTACATTCTACACATACGCAGTCGAATAGAAGATAGAATCCCCGAGAACTTTGCTTTGTTCAATCCTATCCTAACCTAACCGATCCTATCCTATCCTATCCTAATCTATCTTATCCTAACCTAACCTATCCTATCCTAACCTAACCTATCCTATTCTATCCTACCCTAACCTATCCTAACCTAACCTATCCTATACTATCCTAACCTATCCTAACCTAACCTATCCTATCCTATCCTATCCTAACCTATCCTATCCTAACCTAACCTAACCTATCCTATCCTAACCTATTCTATCCTAACCTAACCTATCCTATTCTATCTTAACCCTAAAGGATGGAGGATAGGTAGTATGTTAATTTTTTTAATGTTTCTACGATAATCCTAATGTTTCTTATGATGGATAATATTTTAAATTGTTAAATGTAATTAAAATGCTTGTAATATTATAATATCATTTTAACATTTAACAATGGAAAAGAACCCCCCACCCCACCCCACACCTTAAATTTACTTTGATATTGTGACACTAAAATAGCCTACAAGAAAACTTATGTTGTTGATCCCTGCTAGCTTACAGCATGTGACATTTCTTGCTTCTATTTTTGGAGGTGTCAGATTGACACTTCACTCTGCCAAAGTGTTTGAACTTTGGTATAGCTATCATTAATTAAAGAAATTTGACTGGGGACAGATCCACACCATCACTATGGCCTGTGTGGGGCAGGGCAGGGCGTGTCTTTACTGGGAAGTTTTTGACGCTGTTACAAAAGCCTGCTGGAGATGACATAAAAGCCTGCTGGAGATGACATAGAAGCCTGCTAGAGATGACATAGAAGACTGCTAGAGATGACATAGAAGCCTGCTAGAGATAACATAGAAGCCTGCTAGAGATGACATAGAAGCCTGCTAGAGATGACATAGAAGCCTGCTAAAGATGACACAGAAGCCTGCTGGAGATGACACAGAAGCCTGCTGGAGATGACATACAAGCCTGCTGGAGATGACATAGAAGCCTGCTAGAGATGACATAGAAGCCTGCTAGAGATGACATAGAAGCCTGCTGGAGATGACATACAAGCCTGCTAGAGATGACATAGAAGCCTGCTAGAGATGACATAGAAGCCTGCTAGAGATGACATAGAAGCCTGCTAGAGATGATATAAAAGCCTGCTGGAGATGACATAGAAGTCTGCTGAAGATGACATAGAAGCCTGCTAGAGAAGACATAGAAGCCTGCTGGAGATGACATAGAAGCCTGCTAGAGATGACATAGAAGCCTGCTGAAGATGACATAGAAGCCTGCTAGAGAAGACATAGAAGCCTGCTGGAGATGACATAGAAGCCTGCTGGAGATGACATAGAAGCCTGCTGGAGATGACATACAAGCCTGCTAGAGATGACATAGAAGCCTGCTAGAGATGACATACAAGCCTGCTAGAGATGACATAGAAGCCTGCTAGAGATGACATAGAAGCCTGCTGGAGATGACATAGAAGCCTGCTAGAGATAATATAGAAGCCTGTTGGAGATGACATAGAAGCCTGTTAGAGATGACATAGAAGCCTGCTGGAGATGACATAGAAGCCTGCTAGAGATGACATAGAAGCCTGCTGGAGATGACATACAAGCCTGCTAGAGATGACATAGAAGCCTGCTGGAGATGACATAGAAGCCTGCTAGAGATGACATAGAAGCCTGCTGGAGATGACATAGAAGCCTGCTAGAGATGACATAGAAGCCTGCTGGAGATGACATGAGGAACAAAATAAGGGATTGAGCTGAAAGAAAAAGAAAAGCACATGACCGTGTGATAAATCACATGTAACAATATCAAAATACATGTAATGACAACACAACACATGTAACAATGTCAAAATAGATGTAATGGTAGCACAACACGTGTAGATTTCAAACTGTCAGTAACGTAAATTTTGGAGATATTATTTCCTGTACATTTCAACAGTAGCAGTTCAGAGAATTGTCTTTCCTTGTGGACATTTGTTGAACACTTCCGGCTTCTACTGCAAGGTGTGAAAGAGGCTTTAGGCTGACGAATCAAATCAAAACAAGAGCCGGGACCATCTGGAAGCTGATCACGTGCACAATATTAAGAGAGTCAAAGTCTGTTTCGCTTCTGGTAGCACAGAGAAAAAAATAGGATAATAATACGGGGGGGGGGGGGGGGGGGGAGACAGAGAGAAATGGCGAAGGGCAGTTTCTGTGAAATATCAACAATGTCTGCATTGCCATGTCTGAACTCTGAGAAACAGAATAAATGTGTAACGTGATAGGATATTTTTTGATTGGTTTTTACTTTTGATCGGCTATGTTTGAGACTGTGCTTTAATCTGTATACGATCTTTACTTTAATCTGTATACGAGCTATACTTTAATCTGTATACGAGCTGTACTTTAATCTGTATACGAGCTGTACTTTAATCTGTATATGAGCTAAGCTTTAATCTGTATACGATCTTTACTTTAATCTGTATACGAGCTATGCTTTAATCTGTATACGAGCTGTACTTTAATCTGTATATAAGCTAAGGTTAAATCTGTATACTATCTTTACTTTAATCTGTATACGAGCTATGCTTTAATCTGTATACGAGCTATACTTAAATCTGTATACGAGCTATACTTAAATCTGTACACGAGCTATGCTTTTATCTTTATGCGAACTATGCTTTTATCTTTATGCGAGCTATGCTTTTTTTATCTTTATGCGAGCTGTGCTTTTATCTTTATACGAGCTATGCTTTAATCTATGTAAGAGCTGATTACAACAACAACAACAACAGTGAGTATACATACAACATATCACTAAATGTCCTCTACCTTTTCCCTACCTGTTCTCTACCTGTATCATTCTTGCGTAATCAAGTCAGTGTACTGAAGAAAAAAAAATCTTCTGTAAGGTCAAAAGCATTTATTAATAGGATATAGTTCTATTCATTTACTTTTCAATTACTGATATTTAGTTGGTTACAATAATTATTTCTTTGTTTATTCATTGAGTGACCGCAATTATTTATTTACATATTTACTTATCATGTCATATCATTTAGGCCTTATGACGGGTTCATCCAACTTTAAACCCACCGTAAATCAAGGAGCACATGTTAGTGACTACCTAGAGTTGTGGTTATAGAAACTAACTAATGTTTTGGTATAGTGAATAACTAGAGTTTTGGTTCAGAGACTAACTAGAGTTTTGGTATACAGACTATCAAGAGTTTTGGTATAGAGAGTAACTAGAGTTTTGGCATAGTGAGTAACTAGAATTTTGATATAATGACTAACTAGAGTTTTAAAATAGAGAATAACTAGAGTTTTGGTATAGTGACTAACTAGAGTTTCGGTATAGTGACTAACTAGAGTTTTTGTATAATGACTAACTAGAGTTTTGGTTATAGAGACTAACTAGAGTTTTGGTATAATGACCAATTAGAGTTTTGGTATAATGACTAAATAGAGTTTAGGTATAAGGTCTAACTAGAATTTTGATATAGGGACTAACTGGAACTTTGGTATAGTGACTAACTAGAATTTTGGTATAATGACTAACTAGAGTTTTGGTCTAGGGACTATCTATAGTTTTGGTAACAGACTTCACTGCAAGAACATGATGTGCTGTCCACTCTTTTGTCATGTGGTTCTCAAACTCTAGCTATGTTAGCCCTGAACAAGCTTTGTCCATGACGCCAGAAGCCGTATTTGTTAAAGCTGTTTATATTGGCTTCTCGATGGTCTAATGGATAATTTTAATATCGTGACCTAGCTGGCTATGATCATCAATATTACCGACAGTAGATCGGATCTCCTGTAACAGAAGAAAAAAAAAGATGATCAAAAATCTGTCATAAATTTCTAATAATGGTGAGGAAAACAAAAATCAAAGAAAGAAAGAAAAAAAAGAAAGAAAGAAAGAAAAAAGAAAGAAAGAAAGAAAGAAAAAAGAAAGAAAAAAGAAAGAAAGAAAGAAAGAAACTTTCCAATTCTTTCATTCAGTTCTCTTCCACACACATCCGAAGCTATTTCTTTGGCATCTCGTCATCAATCATGCAATATTTGTCCTCATTTTTCTTTCTCCGCGTACCACTGTGTGTTTGTGGGGGAGCTGTTGTGTGTGCTCGGAGAGCTCACCCTGTCAAATAACCTGGTCAGTAATCACATGCAAGTGCACAAAATGACGGCTGATATTAGATCTGAGGCGACGATCTTATGACCTTGACATCGTTTTTGTGCGCAGGTTCAGCCCGGACCTCCCACAGACGTGAGTGACAGTTGTCTATTTTCAGAAGAAGACAAATCTAAGACTCCTTTATTTGGTGTGCAGCAAAATTTAAAAGCGTGGTTCAGTTTAAACTGATTTTACCATCAGCCAGGGTTTATTTTAGAATATTGTAGAACTATTTCATAAATGAGAAATGTAATATTTAGAATTATATCTTTATGATACATTGTCGGTCTCCAAATTCGGATTTGAAGTAGGTAATGTTAGGTTTTGCTGAAGAGTTCCTCTCCCGCGGTTGATTGTACCAATGCTACATCCCCCCCCCCAACTGTGTATACATATAGATGCCGTGTGTCGCCTAGGTAACGGATATGGAAAACCTGCCTTGCATGTGTAGTTGTTCCCCTTTCTTGACTCGGCCGATCAGCTCAGAGGAAGGATAAAGTCTATTCGTCTGAAAATCTGGCAATTTCTGAGCATCCTCAAATGTGGGTGCGCTACAGGGTCTCGCATCTAACAGCCTTAGAGTTTATATAGGATCTCACATCTAACAGCCTTAGAGTTTATATAGGATCTCACATCTAACAGCCTTAGAGTTTATATAGGATCTCACATCTAACAGCCTTAGAGTTTATATAGGATCTCACATCTAACAGCCTTAGAGTTATATAGGATCTCACATCTAACAGCCTTAGAGTTTATATAGGATCTCACATCTAACAGCCTTAGAGTTTATTAGGATCTCACATCTAACAGCCTTAGAGTTTATAGGATCTCACATCTAACAGCCTTAGAGTTTATATAGGATCTCACATCTAACAGCCTTAGAGTTTATATAGGATCTCACATCTAACAGCCTTAGAGTTTATATAGGATCTCACATCTAACAGCCTTAGAGTTTATATAGGATCTCACATCTAACAGCCTTAGAGTTTATATAGGATCTCACATCTAACAGCCTTAGAGTTTATATAGGATCTCACATCTAACAGCCTTAGAGTTTATATAGGATCTCACATCTAACAGCCTTAGAGTTTATATAGGATCTCACATCTAACAGCCTTAGAGTTTATAGGATCTCACATCTAACAGCCTTAGAGTTTATATAGGATCTCACATCTAACAGCCTTAGAGTTTATAGGATCTCACATCTAACAGCCTTAGAGTTTATATAGGATCTCACATCTAACAGCCTTAGAGTTTATATAGGATCTCACATCTAACAGCCTTAGAGTTTATATAGGATCTCACATCTAACAGCCTTAGAGTTTATATAGGATCTCACATCTAACAGCCTTAGAGTTTATATAGGATCTCACATCTAACAGAGTTTCTTCTGCTGAGTTTTTCTGTCGGGATTCAGTGCCGTGGCTTTTCTCTCTCTCCAGCCACCCACAAGGCAGGGGACTTGGCAGGGACTAGGGCCACGCTTACCCTCATGCGGCAGCAGACAGGGACCGGTACCACATAGTAATAGGCAGGGCTAGTACCACGTGGTAACAGGCAGGGCCGGTAGCGCATGGTAACAGGCAAGGATTGTAGCACATGGTAACAGGCAAGGATTGTAGCACATGGTAACAGGCAAGGATTGTAGCACATGGTAACAGGTAAGGATTTAGCACATGGTAACATGCAAGGATTGTAGCACATGGTAACAGGCAGGGACCAGTAGCACATGGTAACAGGCAAGGATTGTAGCACATGGTAACAGGCAAGGATTTAGCACATGGTAACATGCAAGGATTGTAGCACATGGTAACAGGCAGGGACCAGTAGCACATGATAACAGGCAAGGATTGTAGCACATGGTAACAGGAAGAGCCTGTAGCACATGGTAACAGGCAGGGATTGTAGCACAGCTTACTGTCATAAGTAGCAGGCGAACCTAACCCATAGGAAATAATTTATTTATGAAAGAAATAAACAAATAAATGGATGAAAATCTTGCCTGTAAGCCACGGTCTTCCAACTTCTATAGATTCAAGACTCATTTTATGGAATCATTTCTGAAGTTCCACAGACTAGAGAGGACCTTTCAAAAAAGTATGTAATTATTATGACTGTTTACAACGTCAAATGTTCCTGTAAAAAACACACTGGTCATAGATTATGGCAGCTAAGATTTTTTAAACGTTCACACTCTGCTCGGGTATCCCTGATTAGTCCATGTCCGTTGAGTCGAAGATGACTGTATCCAACAAAATATTTTACTTTTGTCTCAATCACAAACTCATTACTGGCATAGGACAGGAGACAAACTCAGGACCGCATAGGACAGGGGACAAACTCAGGACCGGCATAGAACAGGGAACAAACTTAGGACCGGCATAAGACAGGGGACAAATTCAGGACCGGCATAGGACAGGGGACAAACTCAGGACCGGCATAGGACAGGGGACAAATTCAGGACCGGCATAGGACAGGGGACAAACTCAGGACCGGCATAGGACAAGGGACAAACTCAGGACCGGCATAGGACAGGAGACAAACTCAGGACCGGCATAGGACAGGGGACAAACTCAGGACCGGCATAGGACAGGAGACAAACTTAGGATTGGTATAAGACAGGGATTATCAATCTTTATTTTTCAGGCCTCTGAACTCTCCTGTCAATGGTGATTCCCCGAAGACTCCATTCATCTCCGACGCTAAATGGTATTATAGAAGACTCAATTCATCTCCGACGCTAGATTGTATTATAGAAGACTCAATTCATCTCCGACGCTAGATGGTATTATAGAAGATCTCACATCTACCAGTCTTAGAGTTTCTTCTGCTGAGTTTTTCTTTCGGGATTCAGTGCCGTGGCTTTTCTCTCTCTCCAGCCACCCACAAGGCAGGGGACTTGGCAGGGACTAGGGCCACGCTTACCCTCATGCGGCAGCAGTCAAGGACCGGTACCACATAATAACGGGCAGGGCTAGTACCACGTGGTAACAGGCAGGGCCGGTAGCGCATGGTAACAGGCAAGGATTGTAGCACATGGTAACAGGCAAGGATTGTAGCACATGGTAACAGGCAAGGATTGTAGCACATGGTAACAGGTAAGGATTTAGCACATGGTAACATGCAAGGATTGTAGCACATGGTAACAGGCAGGGACCAGTAGCACATGGTAACAGGCAAGGATTGTAGCACATGGTAACAGGCAAGGATTTAGCACATGGTAACATGCAAGGATTGTAGCACATGGTAACAGGCAGGGACCAGTAGCACATGATAACAGGCAAGGATTGTAGCACATGGTAACAGGAAGAGCCTGTAGCACATGGTAACAGGCAGGGATTGTAGCACAGCTTACTGTCATAAGTAGCAGGCGAACCTAACCCATAGGAAATGATTTATTTATGAAAGAAATAAACAAATAAATGGATGAAAATCTTGCCTGTAAGCCACAGTCTTCCAACTTCTATAGATTCAAGACTCATTTTATGGAATCATTTCTGAAGTTCCACAGACTAGAGAGGACCTTTCAAAAAGGTATGTAATTATTATGACTGTTTACAACGTCAAATGTTCCTGTAAAAAACACACTGGTCATAGATTATGGCAGCTAAGATTTTTTAAACGTTCACGCTCTGCTCGGGTATCCCTGATTAGTCCATGTCCGTTGAGTCGAAGATGACTGTATCCAACAAAATATTTTACTTTTGTCTCAATCACAAACTCATTACTGGCATAGGACAGGGGACAAACTCAGGACCGCATAGGACAGGGGACAAACTCAGGACCGGCATAGAACAGGGAACAAACTTAGGACCGGCATAAGACAGGGGACAAATTCAGGACCGGCATAGGACAGGGGACAAACTCAGGACCGGCATAGGACAGGGGACAAATTCAGGACCGGCATAGGACAGGGGACAAACTCAGGACCGGCATAGGACAAGGGACAAACTCAGGACCGGCATAGGACAGGAGACAAACTCAGGACCGGCATAGGACAGGGGACAAACTCAGGACCGGCATAGGACAGGAGACAAACTTAGGATTGGTATAAGACAGGGATTATCAATCTTTATTTTTCAGGCCTCTGAACTCTCCTGTCAATGGTGATTCCCCGAAGACTCCATACATCTCCGACGCTAGATGGTATTATAGAAGACTCCATTCATCTCCGACGCTAGATGGTATTATAGAATACTCTCCGACGCTAAATGGTATTATAGAAGACTCTCCGACGCTAAATGGTATTATAGAACAATCCAATCATCTCCGACGCTAGATGGTATTATAGAAGAATCTATAGATCTCCAACGCTGGATGGTATTATAGAAGACTCCATACATCTCTGCGCCAGAAGGTATTATACAAAACTCCATACATTTCCGACGCCAGAAGGTATTATAGAAGACTCCATACATCTCCGACGCCAGAAGGTATTATAGAAGACTCCACATATCTTCGAAGCCAGAAGGTATTATAGAATACTCCATACATCTTTGAAGCCAGAAGGTATTATAGAATACTCCACACATCTTCTAAGCCAGAAGGTATTATAGAATACTCCACACATCTTCGACGGCAGAAGGTATTATAGAAGTCTCCATATATCTCCGACACCAGATGGCCCTAGGAAACCACAACCACCATAATTTGGGTCGCAGTCTGAGGTTGGAAACCTCTGGTGTAGAAATACTCCTGTACCAGGCAGAAAGGAGGAGGCGTAAAGAGAGAACTGTCAGGCAAACTGTACGAAAATCTGGTCTTGCGCAGCAGGTTAATCATCCCACAGTCTGATCTTGTACTGTCTGCTACTGACTGATGGGTGCATCTTTCTATTGTCTAGTCGTTATTGATTCATACCATAATCTGGTCTTGACTGATGAGCTAATCATCTCATAGTCTGGTCTTGATTGATGTGTACATCATTTAATAGTCTTTGGTTGATGTGTACATCATTTAATAGTCTTTGATTGACAGATGCATCATCCTATAGTCTGGTCTTAATTGATTTGTGCATCATCCCATAGTCTGCTATTGATTGATGGGTGTATCATCTCATAATTTGGTCGTGACTGACGGATGCATCATCCCATAGTTTGATCTTGGGTACATCATACCATAGTCTGACCTGGATTCATGGGTATATTATCCCATAGTTTGATCTTGATCGATTTGTGCGTTATCCCACAATCAGGTATTGATCCATGAGTGCATTATCCCATAGTTTGAAATGCTAATAAGGCGAACTCCACTCTTCGGCGTGTTTATTTTTCATATACAAAATCTTCATTTCAAAACATCCCAAGCTCCACCGTATCATGATCAGTCTAAGATCCGGGGATATTTACGACTGACCTTGAGACCGATAGAAATTTTATGGCTCTGGAGGTCAAGTGTCGGAAGCGAAATGTACCAGCTTCTCCAAGTTTCTGGCCAAATGTATGTTCCATCACAGCAGCAGAATGGCACATTCGTGTCCGCTGTAGTTTCTCATACAAGGAGAACGAATGAAGTATTGTCCAGTGTTTGGAGAGTGTAAAACTTGTTCAACTCTTTCTTCCACTAACATCTTCCAGCATCCAGGCCTTTCTGGCATGTACATGACTTAATGTTTCTATGTAAAGTCACTGTGTTACGCTGTTGTTTAATTTTTTGCATTTGTCTTTCGGATCAATTTAGGCCATTTCTAATTTCGTGAAACATATCTTCACTTGATTTCAGTTCCAGCCTTTGTAACCCAGAGAACAATTCCATAACTAGAACAATGCATGAAGGTACAGTCGTCATTAGTCGCGTGCTGGCGGCCGACGGGGTTGCATATGATACATCACCATTTGGGAGCACAATTCCAAGATTCGGTGAAGTCCTCAATACAAATCAATGTATTCAGTGTAAATATTATATTTTGATGAAATAATACATTTGATGAAATAATTTTTTTGAATGAAGCAGAAGCCATGTCGTGCTCACTAAATAACAGAACAGTCAAAGAAATTTCTTATGGAAATGCCCCAAACTGAAAGATGCCATAAGCTGAAATACCTGGGAATTAACTTGAACAGAACCTTATCCTTCACCAAACATATACAAGAAACGGCATTTAGGGCAAGACAGGGGGTGGCTGCCATCAAAGCCATAGCATATCTACAACTTCCACAAAGCGCCCTACTCACACTAAGAGAGGGCCTTGGTCCTATTCGGAGTAGACTATGGCCTGGGCTTATTAACGCTGTTTAAAATGCAAATAACCAAACCTGAACAAGTACAAAACGAGGTAATGAGATTCATTTTGGGCTGCACCAAATATACACCCACGGCGGCAGTGAGATACATACTGCAACTTCCTGATCTACAAACCCGCCACAAGTTTGCCCAAGTAATGAATACCTCAAAATCAGCAACAATAAAACCCACCTACACAAACTGAAATTTGTTGCTAGATTAAAATTTTCTTTCAGTCATTCTCTTCATGTCTGTCCATGTCTGTCTGTGTCTGTCTTATATCTGTCCCTGTGGAAAGCAAAGCCAAAATATAGACATCTTTTATGTCACACTGGTCATTAGTTGGACATGATGATGATGATGATGATGATGATGATACATCCACTGACAGCCTGCAACATGATAAGGGTTAAGTCCCCTGCTTGGGACCAGAGATCGAATAAAGCAGGTCTAAAGTTTGTGGTCAAAATATGTAAATCTTGACATTTAGCCGACCATTGTCACGTGATTCACCATCTGATGGACGCGACCTGGACAAGGTGATGTGATCACTGTCTGTTTACCTTCTTTTCTTCTCTCTCTCTCCTCTCTCTCTCTCTCTCTCTCTCTCTGTCTCTCTCTCCTTCTCATCATCTCACATACATAACCTAACAAACTTGATTGCACAGAAAGTTTACCAATTAGCCAAAATTAAACACTTTATCGACAAAGACACAAGAAAGATATACTACATATCACACATACAAACACTTAGATTACTGTTCCACAATCTGGGATGGATGCTCAGTCTCAAACACAAAAAGGCTCCACTCACTTCACAAGCGAGCATTAAATCTGATTTGTGACAAACACCCAGTACAGACTGTAGATCAACACAAACAACTCAAAATTCTACCCCTCAAAAATAGAATCATTTTTAACAAAGTTAAGTTTGTTCAGAGAATTCTGTCGCACAATGCTCCGCCTTACTTGTGGTCACTGTTTACGTATAATACTAAACATAGCCAGCGTTTAAAAAACTGTCTTCTTCCTAAACCCAGGATTGATCTGTACAAGAAAAGCCTTACATACTCTGCAGTACAGCTCTGGAACACCCTCCCCTACCATTTAAAATCCGTTGGTAATACTTCATCCTTTAACTCAAACCTGTTTCATTATTTACTTGCTTGTAGTTATATGCCTCCATAAAATAACCAGCACTCTCTCAACACGTGACTCGCCAACCATCAATTACTAAAATGACATAGTTAGAAAAGCAACTTGTTAGATATTGTTAGAAATTATTTTAATGTCTGTTAAAAAACATATGTTAGAAGATCTGTATTTACAATGTATTTTTGTTTATGTATATGTCTGCGTATGTATGTGTGCGTGAGTGCTATTTTATTAGGTTAATTACTTCTTCTCTTTTACTTTGAATGTAGTAGCTAAATCTTACACTCTTTTGATATGTTTTTTTTACTAATTTAATTTGTATATTTGTACTAAATCAAGTGTGTGGGAAGAATGAAAGATGCAGTGATGAAGGGCAGAATGTAAGACGGGCCTGCGTGCCCAATTCTTTACCCTTGAAAAATAAAGATTATTCATTCATTCATTCATTCATTCTCCATTTATCGTATTCTTCCACACTTTTTTTTTTCTTTATCACTGACAGACATGTGACAGTGTACGGTTACGCGTAAAGTGTACATGTACAGTGTACTCTGTTATGTGCACAATGTACTCTGTTATGTGTCGCTCTGTATAGTAATGTTCTGCTTCTTCAGATTAAGTGCCTTAATACAGTAGTGTCAGGTACTCATTTTAGTAGCTGGTTAGAATGAAGCACATTTTTCGCAATGAGATCTTTCGCATTATATAATAATCTCCTGTTGCCTACTCTACTCCTCGGCTGTGTTATACCTACAACGTAAACAAGAACACAATTGTCAGATTCTCTACAGTTTGTTAATACAAGGCGACACTATGTATATGAAAGCCGCCAATGAAGGAGCACGCAGACAAACAGGGTAGACGCAGAAATGGCGACCAGTTTATGTCCACAATTTGTGAAACGCGTATCTTGTCTTAAGTAGGGTAACAACACTGACCACTGACGCTGTTAGACTGATCTATGGGTTATCAGTTGCTGGCTAGCGGCCCTGATCGATACTGAGGCTCGGACTCGTGACTAGACACCAAGCTAAGATAACTGACGCTCTCTGCTCAATGTCGGACGTGGATTTGTGCCCTCAGTTTTCTACGTTTCGATCACTCGGAACAATCTCGTTTGTTCTTCATCAACTTTTCCAGACGCAGTCGAGAGAACTCTGCACAGAACTGAAGACTTTCAGCTACAGTAGACAGGCAGGTTCCATCTTTCACTGTCTTTGTCATCGGTGTCATTTTTGTCAACATCCTATGGGAAAAAAGACACCCCCTGAATATAAAACTAAACTTACCTTGTTGTAAGAGAAAGTTATCTCGCTGTTCTCTCATTCTGGACAGTTCCTGAGAAGAACAATACAGAATTTATATCATTCTTTTCAATGATTCTCAAGAGTGGCTTGGTAGCTAATAGCTAGCAGCTTGGTGGCTAGTAGCTTGGTGACTAGTAGCTTGGTGGCTAGTAGCTTGGTGGCTAGTAGCTTGGTGGTTTGGTAGCTAATAGCTAGCAGCTTGGTGGGTAGTAGTTTGGTGGCTAGTGACTTGGTGGCAAGTAGCTTGGTGGCTAGTAGCTTGGTGGTTTGGTAGCTAATAGCTAGCAGCTTGGTGGTTAGTGGCTTGGTGGCTAATAGCTTGGTAGCTAGCAGCTTGGTGGCTAGTAGCTCTGTGGCTAGTAGCTTGGTGGCTAGTAGCTTGGTGGCGAGTAGCTTGGTGGCAAGTAGCCTGGTGGCGAGTAGCTTGGTGGCTAGTAGCTTGATGGCGAGTAGCTTGGTGGCAAGTAGCCTGGTGGGGAGTAGCTTGGTGGTTAGTAGATTGGTGGCAAGTAGCTTGGTGGCTGGTAGCTTGGTGGCTAGTAGCTTGGTGGCTAGTAGATTGGTGGCAAGTAGCTTGGTGGCAAGTAGCTTGGTGGCTAGTAGCTTGGTGGCTAGTGGCTTGGTGGCTAGTGGCTTGGTGGCTAGTAGCTTGGTGGCGAGTAGCTTGGTGGCGAGTAGCTTGGTGGTTAGTGGCTTGGTGGTTAGTGGCTTGGTGGCTAGTGGTTTAGTAGCTAGTGGCTTGGTGGTTTGGTGGCTAGTAGCTTGTGACTCCCCGGAGAGGAATTTCAAGGAAAGGATTTTTTTCTAAGGGAATTGCCTGCATTCAGTAGATATCACTGTAAAAGGATGAATAATGGCCAAAATACTTTCTAGATGATGATTTAATATACAGGGGAGGATTCAGGGCCAGCCTGGGTTGAATAAGGAGGGCAGGGACCCGGGATTTTGAGAATCACTGCGTGTACTTTATAGCAAGTTATAAGTATAGTCTGTTGTTTATTCTGTCTTAACTATCAGATACAACCACTGACTATTTTATGCATTTCCTCAGTGAGATCTCCTGCCATGTTGTGTCGTAGATTATCTTCCTTGCTTTTAGCTACAGCAGTTATCTATTACTGGCTGTCTACCTATTGTCCCCTAAAGTATTTTATTGATTATCTCCCTTGTAATCAGCTACAGTAATGCCGCGGTAATGCTTTATCTATATTTTTGTTAGCTCTGTTGATGAATACTGCACCTTCTTTTACCTGACACAAAGGCTACAGAGTTGATGAAGTGTAAACGCAAAGACACTGAGAGCAGTCTTTACATGCTTCCTCCATACCGTGAGTATGTTCTGATGATCAGCAACACCGAAGAAAATCAGGCAGAGCACGTAAAAGATTTTTTTTTTTTAATGTTACAAAAGATTTCCAGAACTGAGCCAGGTGATCAAGAATCAAGAGACATTAATAAATCGAGAATTGAGCCAGGTGATCAAGAATCAAGAGACATTAATAAATCGAGAACTGAGCCAGGTGATCAAGAATCAAGAGACATTAATAAATCGAGAACTGAGCCAGGTGATCAAGAATCAAGAAACATTAATAAATCGAGAACTGAGCCAGGTGATCAAGAATCAAGAGACATTAATAAATCGAGAACTGAGCCAGGTGATCAAGAATCAAGAGACATTAATAAATCGAGAACTGAGCCAGGTGATCAAGAATCAAGAGACATTAATAAATCGAGAACTGAGCCAGGTGATCAAGAATCAAGAGACATTAATAAATCGAGAACTGAGCCAGGTGATCAAGAATCAAGAGACATTAATAAATCGAGAACTGAGCCAGGTGATCAAGAATCAAGAGACATTAATAAATCGAGAACTGAGTCAGGTGATCAAGAATCAAGAGCAATTAATAAATAATTTTTAAAACAAAACCCCGGAAATTTCTTGACTGAGTCAAATTAGGGACCACAGACGAACTGTTTTCTAACAATGGCGAGAGTTTCAGAGCCAGTAGTAGGAGCTAGACATCATCATCATCATCATTATCATCATCATCATTATTATCATCATTCCTCTAAACTTCCAATGGAGCATAAGACATCAACAAAGATTCCGCAGCAAATCCTTTCTTGAGCAAGTCGCGATGCCTCAAACCATTAAGTATTATACCACAGCTTCAGTCTTGCAAGCGGTGCTGGCTCAGTACGCTCCTCTCGACCTAGCTAAGACTTGATGAGGCAGTCTGGTGGGAAGGGGGGGGGAGTATTGAGAAGCGGTTTCTTTGACTCAGGTCGAGACTTCAGACAAGTCATATTCAGGACCTTCCCCCCCCCTCCCACCTCAGGCAACAAATGCCTGGGCTTCACCAAGGACACAGCATGGATTATAAATGTTCTATTCCTGTGAGATCATCTTTCCTATCTCAGCATATGCCTGTGAGACCTAGACACTTAACATATGCCTGTGAGACCTGGACACTTAACATATGCCTGTGGACCTGGACACTTAACATATGCCTGTGATACCTGGACACTTAACATATGCCTGTGAGACCTGGACACTTAACATATGCCTGTGAGACCTGGACACTTAACATATGCCTGTGAGACCTGGACACTTAACATATGCCTGTGAGACCTGGACACTTAACATATGCCTGTGGACCTGGACACTTAACATATGCCTGTGAGACCTGGACACTTAACATATGCCTGTGAGACCTGGACACTTAACATATGCCTGTGATACCTGGACACTTAACATATGCCTGTGATACCTGGACACTTAACATATGCCTGTGAGACCTGGACACTTAACATATGCCTGTGAGACCTGAACACTTAACATAACAGCCGAGAAACATGTAAATGCCTTTGAATGTAAATGCTACAGAAGAGTTCTTCAAATATCACGGACACAAAACAGAACAAATATATCCATACTACAAGAACTTAATATTGAAGAAAGCTGGCTAGTAAAGAGGATTAAAGAGAGAAAACTTAAATATTTTGGACACAATAAACGCCATGATAATTTAGAGAAGACCTTCTTGGAAGGTACACAATGGAAAAAAAGAGAGAGAGGAAGACTAAAGCGAAGATGGCTACATGACATCGTTGATAATCTGCAAATGGATGCATCAGCAGCAGGGCATCTTGCTTACAACCGAGAGGTCTACAGGAGAGCTGTTAGGGTAGCAAAGTTCCCCAAGGGACATGCAAATGACTGACTGTGAGATCAGAAAAGATAACAGCAAGTTTCTAACATAAACAAAAGTACAACGTCTGTGACTTTTTCTAAATATCCGGACACCATACAGAGGCTAGCCAGCACACACTCACACATACACAAATAACTGTTAGGAACGATATTGAATCAACACAGAAATGGACCGTATAGTTCATACACTATACATCGCGCCTTTCCCAGAGTCCACTTTGGCTAATTGCTGTATGATAAGAACGTTTTTCTCTTGTTGTTTTATTTCTCTTTTAGTCTGCTTGTTTTTTTAAACTTCATGTTGCCTCCCCTTGTGCGTGTTGTTTCTGCCCCAAAGCTCCATCTTTCAAACAGGAAGTTGGCGATAAACTCCCCTTTTTCTGACGAGGTTCCCTGTGTCTATACCCGCGGTTGCTAGGAAACGAGGTAGTCAGACATTTTGTAACCAATCACGAGCATATATATGGAGCGAGATAGGCCGTGTGCAATTTATTTAATTGTAGAAGATTACTGGAGCTATCTTGGCTGAGAAAAACCGACGTAATGATACGTACTAAATGTGATTTGTGGGAAATAATTTGGAGTGCATTAAATATGTCTTTCTTTACGTAGCTATCATGAGTTTCTTAAATATGAAATCTATGATCCTTTACTTTGCTTTCTTAAGTCAGGTACAAACTCTACAACTAATCATGTGTTTTACTTTAGGTTAGGAATCCTGTCACGCCTTAGAGGCACATAGGGATATGGTGTTAGTGCCCATATTTTCCTTGACCTGTCAGCATGCTAGAGGGTGATATGGTCAGTATCACGCCTGGCCGCCTTTCCTTCCCCAACTCCAGAAGAAGTCAGGTACCCATTTCTACAGCTGGGTGACAGGGGTGCCTCCGGCCGGATTCCAACCCCCGACCTTCGCCATGAGAAACCAGTGTTACTTTAGATTAATCATGTATTTTACTTTCTTAAGTCAAGTACAAATTCTAAGATTAATCCTGTGTTTTAGTGTCTTCATTCAGGTGCAGACTGTGATTAATCCTGTGTTTTACTTTACATTAATCCCGGGTTTGTTTTTTTTTTTTTTTTTTTTTGCTTTCTGAAGGCGGATACAGATTCTAAGATTAATTCTGTGCTTTACTTTCTACTGTCATATACGTTTGTTATTACAATTCTTCTTGCCGTTAAGTTGCTCCGAAATTGTGTCAATCACAATCTATGCCATGATGGAGTTAAAGGAACGGGAAACGTGTCGGATAGTGAGTAGATCTCCGGCTGCAATCCTCATCGGTCTACTGCCGCTTGACAACCAGATTGGCAAGAGGTATGTCTTCAGATTTTATCACCATGGAGACAATATGAAGACCTGTCTCTACAGACTTCGCCATTATATAGACAAAATGAAGACCTACCTCGACAGACTTCACCACCATACAGACAAAGTGGAGACCTACCTCGACAGACTTCACCACCATACAGACAAAGTGAAGACCTACCTCGACAGACTTCACCATAATACAGACAAAGTGAGGATCTACCTCGACAGACTTCATCACCATACAGACAAAGTGAGGATCTACTTTGTTAGAAAGACGTGAAAGAAATGAACAGCTTGATACCAGGAAGAGAAGGAAGTGGTTCGATAAGGCTTTGACCATCTTTCACTCGTCCACTCCCCAAACTCAACATCCCTCCACGTACACTCACCCCCCCACCCCCAAAACGCAACATCCCTCCACATACACTGACCCCCACAGCTCAATATCCCTCCACGTACAATGACCCCCAAAGCCCAACATCCCTTCACGTGCATTGACCCCCAAAGCTCAACATCCCTCCACATACACTGACCCTCAAAGCTCAACATCCCTCCACATACACTGACCCTCAAAGCTCAACATCCCTCCACATACACTGACCCTCAAAGCTCAACATCCCTCCACATACACTGGCCCCGAAACTAAACATCATTTGAAACAAACTGACCCCCCCCCACCCTCCTTCCTCCTCTTATTCCCCCAGGGATAGCTCACGAGTAACAGACTGTCAAACGGGCCTGCGTACCCATTTCTTTACTTTTCCAAATAAAATCAGCATCCTTGCCCATCAAAATTTCTTCCAACACCTAATTAAATGTTAATATTTATTATTATCTTTTCTTTTAACCGATGTTTATTTTATCTTTTTTATCGATGTTTAAATACTGAATGGCGTCCTCTTCACAACGCTATCAAACATAATTTTGACCAAAACAGTGGTCAGACTTGCCACATCTTCGGACCCAGCAAATGTGTGATACTTGACACCAAAATACTTCATCGTTCATTGCTCTGTTGTCAGTAGTCTGACCCAGTAAATGTGTGACAGTTCACTCAGAAATACTTGAGTGGTTAAGACCCATTACAGTTTTGCAGCTAGATTACCTATTACACTCCTGTAATTCAAATCCTCTTTGTGTAACTACTCAAAACATGTTGGAGAAGAATATGACACTCGGGACACTAAACCACTCGTAGCACTACACCACATGGGAAACTACACTACACGGGACACTACACCACAGAGGCCACTACACCACATGGGACACTACACAACACGGGACACTACACCTCTCGGGACACTACACCAAGTCTGGTTATCATTAGTCGGTACCATATCACTTCGTGCTGTGCGCAAATTGCCTGAAAAAGAAAGGAAAATATCCGATCCCCTTCTTGGCATTAAATTTCAGTGGGAGACTTCCTGGACAAGTAATTAAGATTCCAGCATCACCAAGCCCCCAGGCATCGTATGCCGAAGCACGAGAAAAGATTTGAGTCTTCAGGCAATCGAGGAAATCGCAAGCACTAATGAGACAAATCGGTCCCATACAAACAATACTAGTCAGTGCGCTATAGAGAGCTGTTTTCTCAGACAACCCGAATAAACAGCGCAGCTGGCAGGCATTATGAAATATTCTTGTACCCTTTATTCGAGGGAAATCTTACAAGATTTAGCTGTCGCTAGCTGTACCCAGTTGGTAGCGCGGTACAACAGAGCACTGCTTATCGGGTACAGCTGGGCGCGCACTGTAAACCAGGAACACAAAAACCTGATATAAAAAAACACACTAAATCTACGGCTTGCACTTTTCAAGCAAAACAGAAGAACAAAGAAATCAAAAGAAAGAATTTCTGACTAGCATAAACTGCTGAAGAAAATGGTGAAAGGTCTGTATGAAAATGTATGATTCATATAATAAAGTCAGGATTCCTTTAATGATTTTATATTCAACGTGACAGGGGTTTGGCGCGCATTCACTACGATATGGGCGATCCCTGCCTCGGTGCGTAATGAGTTTTTCGTGCCACGGTGGTGTAGTTTTTAGTTCACTCGCCTGCAGTCAGAAGGTCCCTAGATCGATTTCACACTGGGACGGAATTTTTCGGCCCCACAGCCACCGGGGTCAACCCAACCTCCAAAAACTGGGATTCTGGGGTTTCCCTGGGATAACAAAGGCAGCGAGGGCAGGTGCTGGCATCCCTACCTCACATTCTGTAGTAGCCTGGAAATGTGAAGGCAGTAACACGCCACACCCCTACTACATGCAAATGATACGGGGCAAATATTTAACCTAGCACTAAAATATAGTTAAAAATTATAAACTAATAGTTTTTTTTTTTTGTTACAAAGAATGTATATTTTTTAACTTCTCCAGTAGACGGGGGTCATAAATTTGTAACTTCTTCAGTAGACTGGAGTCAGTAACGTTGTAACTTCTTCAGTAGGCTGGAGTCAGTAACGTTGTAACTTCTTCAGTAGGCTGGAGCCAGTAACGTTATATATTTCTCCACAAATACGAGCCAGTAATGTTACATATTTCTAAACACACAGGAGTCAGTAATGTTATATATTTCTAGACATACAGGAGCTAATAATGTTACATATTTCGCCACACATGGGAGCCAGTAACGTTACATATTTCTAGACATACAGGAGCCAGTAATGTTACATATTTATAGACACACAGGTGTCATTAACGTTACATAATTCCAGACACACAGGAGCCAGTTGTGCTACATATTTCTCCACACACAGAAGCCAGTAACGTTATATGTTTCTAGGCACACAGGAGCCAGTAACGTTATATGTTTCTAGGCACACAGGAGCCAGTAACGTAATATATTTCTCCACAAACCGGAGCCAGTAACGTAACACATTTCTCCACACACTGGAACCAGTAACGTAACATATTTCTGCAGACACAGGAGCCAGTAACGTAACATATTTCTCCATACACGGGAGCCGGTAACGTAACATATTTCTCCACACACGGGGAAACAGTAATGTAACATATTTCTCCACACATCAGATTCATGACAGTACACTTGGTCGACATCAGCATGAGACTGGCAAGACACATAATTTACAGAAATCTTATAACAAGATTTAGAACGCTTCTCCCGTCTCTCATTTTTAAGTTTTCTTAGCCATAAATCTATAAGCAACACTTCTAGTTTCCTGACAACACACTGTCTTCGCTAAGACAACCACACAGCAACATGATACGTTGTAGCAGCACAACGAACAACTACCAATAATAAGATACTTCAAGTACAACAACCCCCCCTCCCCAAAAAAAAAAAAGTGGCGACAATACAATTTTCTTGTAGGAATTTTGTCTGTCATTTATTACAACAGAAAACAGAACAACAAAGAAATCAAAAGAAAGAATTTCTGACTAGCATAAACTGCTGAAGAAAATGGTGAAAGGTCTGTATGAAAATGTATGATTCATATAATAATAAAGTCAGGATTCCTTTAATGATTTTATATTCAACGTGACAGGGCTTTGGCGCGCATTCACTACGATATGGGCGATCCCTGCCTCGGTGCGTAATGAGTTTTTCGTGCCACGGTGGTGTAGTTTTTAGTTCACTCGCCTGCAGTCAGAAGGTCCCTAGATCGATTTCACACTGGGACGGAATTTTTCGGCCCCACAGCCACCGGGGTCAACCCAACCTCCAAAAACTGGGATCCTGGGGTTTCCCTGGGATAACAAAGGCAGCGAGGGCAGGTGCTGGCATCCCTACCTCACATTCTGTAGTAGCCTGGAAATGTGAAGGCAATAACACGCCACACCCCTACTACATGCAAATGATACGGGGCAAATATTTAACCTAGCACTAAAATATAGTTAAAAATTATAAACTAATAGTTTTTTTTTGTTACAAAGAATGTATATTTTTTAACTTCTCCAGTAGACGGGGGTCATAAATTTGTAACTTCTTCAGTAGACTGGAGTCAGTAACGTTGTAACTTCTTCAGTAGGCTGGAGTCAGTAACGTTGTAACTTCTTCAGTAGGCGGGAGTCAGTAACGTTGTAACTTCCTCAGTAGACTGGAGTCAGTAACATTGTAACTTCTTCAGTAGACTGGAATCAGTAAATTTGCAACTTCTTCAGCAGATTGGAGTTAGTAAATTTGTAACTTCTTCAGCAGAATGGAGTCAGTAAATTTGCAACTCCTTCCATAGGTAAATTGACAGCTTTTTCCCAGGCAGAAGTTGAGAACAGAATATCCTGTAGGTACAAAATCTCCATGCTACTCCATGCATATGGGTCGGAAGTTTTAAAAAATTTCTTCGTTCCACACAAGAGCCCAGTAACTTTATATATTTTCTATTTACTGGGAGTCATTACCTTTATATTTTTGCTTATTAATGAGAACCAGTAAGTTCATATGCTTGAACCACAAATATGAGCCAGTGTTGTTACATATTTCTCCACAATCAGGAGCCAGTAACGTTACATATTCCTCCACAATCAGGAGCCAGTAACGTTACATATTTCTCCACAATCAGGAGCCAGTAACGTTACATATTTCTCCACACGCAGGAGCCAGTAACGTAACATATTTCTCCACAATCAGGAGCCAGTAACGTTATATATTTCTCCACACACAGGAGCCAGTAACGTTACATATTTCTCCACAATCAGGAGCCAGTAACGTTATATATTTCTCCACACACAGGAGCCAGTAACGTAACATATTTCTCCACAATCAGGAGCCAGTAACGTTATATGTTTCTCCACACACAAGAGCCAGTAACGTTACATAGTTCTCCACAATCAGGAGCCAGTAACTTCTTATTTTCTTGCCACTTCCAGAAAGTGACAAAATTAAGACTAGCCTTGGCCAGCCTGCGCGGATGAATTTGGTCGATGGAGTTTTGTCTTTCATTAATCAAGTGTTCAGAACTTGAACCGCCCGCAGATTCTTGTGTCTATCTGTACGGCTTAGGGTCGGAAGAATGAAGTGGGGTACATCTAAGATCCTTGTCTAGAAGATGAGTTATCTGATGCAAAGAGAAAACACGAAAACACATGAGACAGGCGGAAAGAAAGAAAGAAAGAAAGAAAGAAAGAAAGGGGATTAAAAAGAGGGGGAAAAAAGAAAGGAACAAAAGGAACAAGAAACTAAAATGGTAAGAAAATACAGGGGAAGAAGAGAAACAGTTTAGGAAAGTGAGGAAAGAAGATGAGAAAAAAGAAAAATGAGTAAAAAAAGAAAAACGAAATAAATGAACTCGGACCGAAGAAGTTAGAAGAGAAAGAGAGATGAGAGAAAAAAGAGATGGGGATAACAAAGAAAGAAAGAAAGAAAGAAAGAAGGAAAGAAAGAATTAATTAACTATGCTTCATTTTACAGAATATTTGAATGGCGCTTTCATCTGTAAAATGATACCTGCAATCCCAGGTCCCAGTTCCCTCATTTCACAAAGTGATGGTCCGGGGTTTCATTAGCCCAGTCTACACACTGTTAGAGAGTGAGAGTGGAGCTTAGTATATCAGTCTACACACTGTTAGAGAGTGAGAGTGGAGCTTAGTATATCAGTCTACACACTGTTAGAGAGTGAGAGTGGAGCTTAGTATATCAGTCTACACACTGTTAGAGAGTGAGAGTGGAGCTTAGTATATCAGTCTACACACTGTTAGAGAGTGAGAGTGGAGCTTAGTATATCAGTCTACACACTGTTAGAGAGTGAGAGTGGAGCTTAGTATATCAGTCTACACACTGTTAGAGAGTGAGAGTGGAGCTTAGTATATCAGTCTACACACTGTTAGAGAGTGAGAGTGGAGCTTAGTATATCAGTCTACACACTGTTAGAGAGTGAGAGTGGAGCTTAGTATATCAGTCTACACACTGTTAGAGAGTGAGAGGGGAGCTTAGTATATCAGTCTACACGCTGTTAGAGAGTGAGAGTTGAGCTTAGTATATCAGTCTACACACTGTTAGAGAGTGAGAGTTGAGCTTAGTATATCAGTCTACACACTGTTAGAGAGTGAGAGCGGAGCTTAATATATCAGTCTACACACTGTTAGAGAGTGAGAGTGGAGCTTAGTATATCAGTCTACACACTGTTAGAGAGTGAGAGTGGAGCTTAGTATATCAGTTTATCTAACAGGTGTAGTATCTTCCTTGCTTTTTAGAATTGTCTCAGACTTCATAATGAAAAACTCTTGCACAGGTAAAACGGGCCCTGGCTGTGTACATGGGACCCAACTAGAAGATCTTGATTTTGTAGTGACATAACTCTTATCAGTGACAACATGAATTCGATGCAAGAAAAAAAAACAGATACCCTGTGCTCACAGGTTAGCGAAACAGGACTTGAAATTAACAAGGACACAAAATAATGAAACTTCATTAATCAAGAAGGAAAAATATACATAGAAGGAAGAGCTGTTGAAGAAGTTCATCAACTTACATATCTCGGTAGCTTCTTAGACCAGAATGGTGACACCAGAAAGGAATTTAGAATCTGAATTGCACAAGCAGCATTGACCTTCAAGAATCTTGAGGACACATGGCAATCAAAAGTTATAAACACAAAAACCAAGTTAATATTCAAACGTAATATCCACCCTCTTCTCATTCATTCATTCCTTTGCATGTCCCTTGCGGAACTTTGCCTCCCAAACAGCACTCCTGTAGGCCTCTCGGTTGTGAGCAAAATGGCCTGCTGCTGCTGCATCCATTTCCAGATCATCAACGATGTCTTGCAGCCATCTTCGTTTCGGTCTTCCTCTTTTTCTTTTTCCCATTATGTATCCTTCCAATACGGTCTTCTCTAAATTATCATGACGTTTAATGTGGCCAAAATATTTAAGTTTTCTCTCTTTAATCCTCTTTACTAGCCAGCCTTCTTCAATATTAAGCTCTTGTAGTATAGATATATTTGTTCTTTTTTGTGTCCACGATATTTGGAGAACTCTTCTATAGCATTTACATTCAAAGGCATTTATGTGCTTCTCAGCTGTTTTGTTAAGTGTCCAGGTCTCACAGGCATATGTTGCGATGGGAAAGATGCATGCCCTTAAAAATCTTATTTTTGTGGTTCTGTCTGCTCCTCTCCACAGATTCTTTATTTGTTTTACTTTCTGAAGAGCAATAGATGTCCTCCTCTTAATTTCCCTCATTGTATCTCCATTATTAGTTAGTAGTGATCCAAGATATTCAAAACTCTCCACTTCTTCCAGTTTATCTTCACTGATACATATTTCAGTTGCCTTGTTTGTTTTGTCAGTTGTCATCACTTTAGTTTTCTTTGCATTAAGATAGAGGTTCTGCTCTTCGCTGTTCTTGCGGACTGACATAATTAGTTTTTCCATTCCTTCTTGTGTTGTGGACAGCAATACTGTGTCATCAGCATATCTAATCTCTGGTATTTCATAACCTCCAACTGTTATGGCATCGTAATATTCTTTGTCTACATCTTCTCTAACATTCCTCATTATATTTTCAGTATACAAGTTAAATAAGTAGGGTGACAATATGCACCCCTGACGGACCCCTTGTTTTATGTCAAACCAACTTGTTGTTTCACCATTTATTCTTACTGCTGCTTGTTGGTCTAAATACAGCAGTGATGTTAATTGTATCAAATGTGTTGGAAATCCCATTTTTTCCATTATTTCCCAAAGTTTCTGGTGTTGTACACAATCAAATGCCTTTGAGTAGTCTATAAAGGATAAATATAGATTCACATTAAACTCCCTGCATTTCTCTATTATTAATCTTAGATTGAATATATGATCTCTTGATCCTCTTCCTTGCCTGAAGCCAGCTTGGACCATATTGACTTCTTCTTCTATTTTCTTTCGAAGTCTACCCATTATGATTTTTAACAGAATTTTACTGGCATGACTAATCAGGGCAACAGTTCTGTAGTTGGTGCATAATTTCAGGTTACCCTTTTTTGGCAGTGGTATGAATACAGTTCTTTTCCATTCTTTTGGCCAAATACCTGAATGCCATATCTTTTTACATAGTGCATGATAGATTGTTGCACACTCCTTTCCTCCTGCTTTAATAAATTCAGCGGTTATCTCATCACATCCTGGTGATTTACCATTTTTCAGACTCTTTATTGCCCATAAAACTTCTTCCATTGTCGGCTCGGGTTCTTTCTCCTCCAATAATAATTCACACTGTTGATTTCTGCTTCCACAGTCGGTTGTTTCATACATTCTTTTGCAATATTCCTTCCATATTTCCAGAATTTCCTCTGTCTCTGTCAGGGTATTCCCCATCTCATCACAAATTACATTTAGCTTAGGTGTGACATTTCTCGTCAGTGTCTTCATTTCTTTAAACATTTCACTATCTCTTCCACACCTCTGATGTTCTTCTATTCTTTCACAACAATCTTGTATGTATTGTTTTTTGTCTTTTCTTATGTTTCTTCGTACTTCTTTTGTTAAAGTTTGATATTTATCTTTGTTGTTGTTTGTCACTCTCCATTGCGTCTTCATTTCTCTACATTGTTTTATCAGTTCTAGTGTACCTGCTGTGATCCATCTATTCTTTTGTGTTTTCTTTACTGGAACCATGTCTTTAGCTGTTGTTACTAAGATATCTTTGGCCTGCGTAGCCAGTTCATCTGGTGTCATCTCTTCCTGTACAGCCATCAGGATTTCGAAACGGTTCTTCACTTCTATACCGTATTGTTCTGGTATATTTGTAAGGTCAAAGCGGAGTGGTCTTGATCCCATAACTATCTTTTTTATCTTTATCTTCATGTCTGCTATTAATAACTCATGGTCCGTGTCACAATAAGCACTTGGTAAAGTTTTTGCTGATGTTATGCTTGACCTCCACCTTCTCTGCACTAAAATGTAATCTATTTGATTCCTGGTTTTCCCATCAGGTGATGTCCATGTGTAAAGTCTTCTTGGATGTTGTTTAAAAAGTGTGTTAGCGATCATTAGCTCATTTTCCATACAAAACGCCATTAGATTGTCACCTGCCTCATTTCTGTGTCCTATGCTAAATTTCCCTACAACATGTCCTTCATCTTCTGCTCTTTCTGTACCAATTTTTGCATTAAAATCACCCATTATAAATACAATATCATTTTTCCATACCTGGTCCATTGTCGTCTGCAGTGTGTTATAAAAATGTTCTACTTCATCTTCTTCTGCTGCTGATGTAGGTGCATATACCTGGATGACTGTTACATTTCTAGGAATGCCCTTAAGTCTGATTGTTAGGATTCTATCACTTACTGGATTGTAGCCTAGTAATGCTTTTGATGTTGATTTGTCCAAATAAAAAGCCACTCCATTCTTTCCTCCTACTTCTCCGCCAGAATATATAAATATATTATCATTCTCGCTCTTAAAGTGTCCTGATCCTTTCCATCGATGTTCGCAGATTCCCAAAATGTGTATCCGCGTTCTTTTCATCTCGTCACTTATTACTTGATATTTTCCCTCATACATACTTCTTACATTCCATGTTCCTACTCTTATTTTTCTTTTTAGTTTGATACAGGGGTTTTCCTTGGTAACACTGTCAGGATTTTGTCCGTCATCACCCTCTTCTATGCATGCTAAAACTGGAAAACAACTAAAGAAATAGACAACAAATTATACCCTTTTGAAAACAAATGCCTAAGGAAAATATTCAGTATAAAGTGGAACGAATTCAAGAACAAGGCAGAGATAAGGCAGATAAGCAAACAACAACCAGTCTCATGGGTGATCAGAAAAAGGAGACGGACATATGTTGGTCACGTGATGAGAAGAAACGATCAGAGAATCCCAAAACAAGCTATCAAGTGGAACACAACAGGCCGAAGAAAAAGAGGCAGACCGCGTGAAATTCTAAAGAGGACATTGTTAAGAGAGGCTAGTTTAGTGGGCATAAAATTCCTTGATGAGGTTGAGAAGTTCGCCGAAAACAGAAAAACTTGGCGAACTACAATGAGAGCCCTATGTGATGTTTAAAGGCACCGGATGTAAGATGTAAAAAAATCATATTTGTTCAGTCTATATCTGTAGTGATTATATATGTTCAAGCAGTATATTTATACAGAATACGAATTTGAACAGAAATGTCATTACATTCGTTGATATGGAGTCGTATATTATAATGTCAACAATTTGAACCTCCTCCTTCCCTTAATAACTGTCAAGATTCAAGAAGTCCCCTTTTCTCTCCATAAAACAAGGTCCTAAAAAATCTTGACCCCTTCTCACCCCCCCCCCCAACCTAACAAATTGATGGACCGGAATTTGCTGAAAGACACGCTGTTTTACGTACTGAAACATTACTAGCTGTACATGTGAAACAAATTCCACCCAAAAAATGGTACAACGAAACAATTTTCGTAAGAACCGTTATAATTCAGTTCGTAATTTTATCCTACAGTAATTTGTCTGCCGCGAGTGTTCCGGGCTATAACTTGTGTAGAGCGTGGATTTAGCTTAATCTGATTAGATTTTCTGTACAGTATAGCTAGTCACGCCTGTATGGAAGGCAAGGAAACGGTGGAGTCAGTTTTCTAGCCCTGGGATGTCCAGTGGCCTCAAGGGCCACAACTGCTATGCGGTAATGGATTGGAGGGCCGTGTATAAATGAACTAGTTTCTGTCAACTCACATAAAAGTGAGAAATACTAACAGTTACGAAGTAAAGGTGAACAAATTGTATTTATTTAACTTTTGTGTCTTTAAAAATATTTGTAAAATGTTAATTCTGCAATGTTTTAACAAATAGTTTAAATATTTTAATCAAATCAATTATATCTTCATAATAACCTTGCAGACTCTTTGAAAGAAAAAAAAAACGGCCTGACGTGTCACAAGTGGCCCACACGTTGGATGCCTCTGCTCTAGCTCAGCTGTTCAGTGGTCTTAATTCACAAGCACGTTTCCTGAGACAAGTAACTGAGAACAATGACAACAGAGCAACTTTAACAGTACATGTGAGATAGCTGTTGTGTTTTCAGAAAGAGCAATGTTGTGAGCCTCGCTCTGAACTTTCCCGCTCGCGGCAGAGCCCTGTCACGAGGACTGAGCAACCCGTGACAGCGGGGAACTGTAAGAGAAAGGCTGAGCGAGTTTAGTTTACATTTGGATGTGAAACGGAGATGAAGGCCTTTTGTATCGCCCTGTCGTGAAAACGGATGTTGTAAACGTAGATGGTACATAAGTTACAGTTTTATAGATAATTGAGGAAGAACAGTTTATCTAGCTGTTCCAACCAGTCCCCTTGGCAATGTACTACTGTGCTGTGTGGCCAGGATCTAGCTCCCCCTCATGACAGCCAACCCAGGTTCCTCCATTTACTAGGTAAATTGTATGCCAGTTATACATCATTCTACATTAATCAATACATTTTTATGCATCATTCTACATTAATCAATGCACATTACATCAACATACAATACAAATTACCAAGTCACCAAATTAAATATACAACAATTTATTATTCTCACTACACATATCGTAGTACACAACTGATACTAAATCCACTGGACATACAACATATCTCATCATCATTGTCTTCTTCTTCTTCTTCTCTCGCTTCTACCACCAAGATCACTCCGTGATCCTACTGAATTTACTCCTGTGTTTCTCGCGATAGTCTCATTTAGGATGGAGGCTCAGAGCATCGCGGGGCTTGGACCTGTATTCTCGGTGGGTCACAGAAGCGGCATTGCGTGACACTGTGGTTTTCGTTGCACCAGTTTAGTCTAGAGCTGGACTTTCTCACCGGAAAATCTCAACGTGGTTTGGATATGAATATATCCCCGCCGGGTGAGATGTGGTTGCCCATCTAGCCTAGAGTTTGACTTCTCATCGGAAAACCTCGACGTGTTTTGGATATCAGTATATCCCCGCCAGGTGAGAGGTGGTTGCCCATACAGTCCAGCATTGGATTTTCTGACTGGAGAACCTCAACGTGATTTGGATATAATATATCCCTGTAGGGTGAGAGGTGGTTGCCTGTCTAGACTGCACTGGTCCAATGTCTCCGACTTCAGAATTTTGTGATCGTGGCTGCTACCCTTCCTGGTGGTAACCGGGACGGAGCTTTTGTCCAGAAGAACGAATATTTGCCACTAGTGAGTTTCACCCCTGGGTTAAGCCTGATTAGGCATATTATCCCAGTATGGGTGTAAATAGGACGTGACCAGCCTCTAGAAAGGAGGCACCGTGATATACTACGTAGCCATTGAGTTTCACTCCTGGATTAAGCCAGTTTAGGCATATTTCACCAGTATGAGTATATAGTACGTGGCCAGCTTCTAGAGCAGAGGTGCTGAGGTATGAGTTGCTCTCACTGCGAGACTACTGGACGTACCGATTAAACTTCGCTTTATCCTTTCCATCATTTTTTCTATAGTGGGCCGCACGGCAACCCTAATCACATTTTTGTATTTTCTTCATTGGCCAGGAGGAGTTTCACCCCACTCGCGGCAGCCGAAAAATCTCGCCAGCAGTGTCTTAGTTTAATTGGGTTAAGCCGGTTTAGGCAATCTGTCCCAGTACGGATGTATATAGGACATGGCCGGTCTGTAGAGCAGAGGTGCCGTGATTTGAGTAGCCCTGACCTCGAGACTACTGGTTACTTCACTTAATCCTTTCTTTTACTTTTTCCATGGCGGCGCCTATCCAATATAATGTTAATCACCATGAATCATACAGAATCTCAGTATCAATACATGACTTGCATAAATCCACATCACAGCATACTACACAAGACATTATCACACAGTATGAGGTCGGCTCGGGCTAAGTATTCTATGCCCATCATAAGTACAATACGAACAAGACCTTGCCCCACCATTGCCTCTAGCTAACTGCCTTCTCTGCCAGTGTTTTCCTCGATAAATATAGATCCTTCCACACCCTGATCATGTGAATGATGCTCCGCCAAAGGTTGTACACCCCTTGAACCTCGAGTGATCGTTCACACTGTCACTATCGTGAAGATAGATTGTTATATTGTTATTGGAGTCTCGGATGAATGAAAGGACACACCATATGGCAAGGGCAACCTGCTGGCTGTCAAGTTACCATCATTCTCATCTTCATCATATTCATCAATAAACTCAGTGTCTATGCGATATTCAGAACTTGCTTGAGATATGTAGCTGCTGTTGCTAATGTGAGGTTGTGTAAGAGCCTAGTAGTGGAGTATGGCCAGACTCAGTGGATAGCTAACCCGGCATCATTCAGTAAATCAGGGCCTGAAGTAGAATCCCAACCTTGCCTACTGTACAAAGATTAAAGATAAAAGAGAAACCAGTGGCACGAAAAAAGAACAACTACTTTAACTGGTGCCGTCTGGGTCGCCCACCTTGGCAATATACAGCTTCTGTCGGCAAATGGGTCGCACTGTGCCCTTGGTATGGAATAAAACTGCCCAGACTCTGAGGGAAGACGCACCCGTCACTTTGTGCTTTCTCAGCATTCTTGTTTCTTCAATTTCTTCTACAAGAACTGTAACCACAGAGAACAGCATGGGCAGTGTTCTCGTTCATCGTCGTTTGAGAGAGACTGTTGATGTGCCCGTGTTGTCCACGGAGGTCAGCCACATTTGTTCTAGTTGCTGTTCAACGAGAGGGGCCTTGCTGTACAAAGATGTAAGAGGAACCAGTAGTACGAAAAAGAAGAAAATCTATTTTACAACAGTCAAGTCTTCTGGCCACAAGCTGGGGCTCCGAAAGAAGTTTTTAAAATTAAGATGCTCTAAAATTACTTCTCTTTGTCTCTCTCTCTCTCTCTCTCCCCAATTTATTAGCCATCCTGTCTTCATCCACTACATGCTTCCCACGCACCCACCCCCCCCCCACCCCCCCCCCCCCCCCCGAAAACAGGGGAAGTTAATCTGGCCGTGGAGCTATAATCACCAGCTGGGCCTTTCCCCTCATCTAGCCTACCTGTAAGACTGCATGTACTCCAGTGTTTGGTGAGGATGATTTGGTTAAAAGCAAGTGTTGCTATAGCTGTCATTTCTGATAGATTAAGGTTTATTTGCTAGCTTTCCTGATAGATTGATGTTTATCTGCTAGCTTTTCTGAAAGATTTAGGTTTATCTGCTAGCTTTACATGATAAATTTAGGTTTATCTGCTAGCTTTCCTGATAGATTTAGGTTTATCTGCTAGCTGATAGATTTAGGTTTATCTGCTAGCTTTCTTGATAGATTTAGGTTTACCTGCTAGCTTACCTGATAGATTTAGGTTTATCTGCTAGCTTTCCAAGCAAGGGCAAAAGCTGAAAGCACAAAAAAGGGACTGAACTTTGCAGTGCAAACACTGTTAGTTGTTACTGCTTCCTATTATGTCTATAACAGCAGATTTGACCATGAGAGAAGTTGCAGAACTATCATTACTCTGTGCCAAAATCATCGTATAAGATGAAAGTGGTCATTACTTTCAGAAATGGCAGTTATATCTTAAGCTGGCTTCCAAGTGTAGGACATTCCTACTATTTGGCTTTCACTGTTGAGTGTGATGCTGCGACAATAAACACCGGATAACGAGACGTTTGTCAACAGACCACTCATTCTTCAAGCGAAAAAAATATAGTGCAGGGGAAATAACTGGAAAAATTAAAAACATCCAGATGAACTAGGGCGGATGAAAAAGCAATTACAAGAGGAGGGGGGGGGGGGGGTGTATTTTAAAATATTTGTTATCTTTGAAAACTGTTTTGAAATAGGTTAGCGTGACCTGTTTTGAGTTTATCCTGGTTCTGACATGCTTCTTTTATGACTGATTCTACCAATACAGCCTAGAAACAGATACATTAGCATACATAGGGAGACAAAGACAGATGGACAAACTAGGACATACAAATTATGACAGACTAGCTAGGACAGAATGACATAGACAAACAAAGACATAGACAAAAAGGATACATGGACAGATAAATAAGGACACAGACAGAAAAACAAAGACAGATGGACAAATATAGACAGGCAAAGAGAGAGAGAGAGAGAGAGAGAGAGAGAGAGAGAGAGATACTATGGGAGATGAATAGGCAAACTGAGACATGCAGACAGACAAGCTAAGATGACTGGAAAGATAAACTAGGACAGACTTAAGGACAACAGACAGACAGGCTAAGATGGCTGGAAAGATAAACTAGGACAGACTTAAGGACAACAGACAGGCTAAGATGACTGGAAAGATAAAACTAGGACAGACTTAAGGACAGCAGACAGACAGGCTAAGATGACTGGAAAGATAAAACTAGGACAGACTTAAGGACAGCAGACAGACAAGCTAAGATGACTGGAAAGATAAAACTAGGGCAGACTTAAGGACAGCAGACAGACAGGCTAAGATGGCTGGAAAGATAAACTAGGGCAGACTTAAGGACAGCAAACAGACAGACATACAAAACAGAAAGCTGGCAGACAACAATCAGAAACAATTTCTGTGACAAAAAGAAAGAGAGTAGCTTCTTGTGTGCCACCTACATAAATATGCATGGATTTAATCTGCTTTATATGGTTGATAAACACTGAGAAGATGTGCAATATGAAAATATCTGAGATGCCTTGTGTATGAACAAATGAACAAACTTTATTTTCAAGTGTTGAATAAGCTAGCACTCAGGCCTGCCAGAGTTTCTGTCCTTCATCTCTCAACCTTCATTCTAAAATAGTTCCATGACAAGAAAGCAACTGACCATCTTTCATGAAGCACACTTGAGAAGGTAACACACAACAAAACATGCTGACATATGACATCAGTTTAGTAAAATATCACAGTGGTTGACTGACTGATCTTTATTTCAAAAGTAAGAAATGGGCACGCAGGCCCTTTTGACATTTTGCCCTTTGATAAAATACGTTCGTATGTTTACCTTCATACTTTGCGAAATACTTCAATCTGTTTTATTCAGCCTGGCCAGAGGTTCAAGCTACTGAGTAAAAAGTGAAATGTGACACTGTCTGGAATTTTTTATGATGGATTTTGACAAATAACAGTAAAAGCAAAACTCTAGACCAGAATATTATATATAAAACTGTCATAAAATAAAACTATACAACATTATATTTGCAAGAACAAACAATTTTCACGTACACTCTCCTCTCTCAAAAGAAAAGAAGATAACTGGCCTGTTTACAAATATTTAAAAACAAATGTGGCCCATCATGTCACAGAGACTCTGAGGGGATCTGGTCTTAGTGCCGGTATTTTCACTGACCTTTCAGCACATTAGAGAGTGATGTGGTCAGCATCGTGCCAAGCCACCTTTCCTTCCCAGTTCTAGGAGTCAGGCACCAAATTCTACAGCAGGGTGACCAGGACAGTTCTGGCTGGACTTGAACCATCAACTTCCCAGTGAGGAGTGAGCACACTAACCACTACACCATGCAGGCACACAGAAATATGAAGGACCATATAAAATCGAGAATTAGGGCACTTCATGCAAGAATTTCCCTCCTTCTTTAGAGCTTTAAAACCCACAGAAAACTTGAATACTTCATAGTGGCAATATCATTGTGTGAATGATTAGAAAGTGAGACAGGAACAAAAAAAACCCAAAAAGACCAGGTCAGAGAGAAAGAAAGAAAACACAGGACTACATGACCTTAAAGACTCCTTTTCAAAATCTCTACCACCTCTTCTACTCTCTCTTGTACGTCGTAAATTACAAAGACCTTAATTCTAAACCTTCCATTATGTAATTTTATTCCCCACAGCCCTGATATGACGGCTGCAAGTCGTGAAAACAACTCGTTTTCTCTTCCACAAAAATCAGCATCAAGAAGTCTGGTTTGTTTTTAGCCCAACAATGGCACAACATCGTGGTGATGTAACAGGGTTAAACATACGTACAATGTGGACATCGCTGACTGAGGCCTAGAAGATGAAGAAGAAACAACATTTCATTATCATCTCAGACATAACCACTATTTAATGTTTATTATCTCAAATAAAACCACTATCAAGTGTTTATCATCTCAGACATAGCTACTATTTACTGTTTGTTACCTCAAACATAACCACTATTTACTGTTTATCATCTCAAACATAACCACTATCTACTGTTTGTAATTTGATACGTAACCAACATCTACAAGTCTTTTTGGTATCTACCCTAACCATGTCCAAACTTACAAATCCAAGTCATAAAGCAACAAGTCCCCGCACTGCTACACTTTGTGTACAAGTATTAAGTGTAACGGGTGTCTGAGTGGCGAAGTGGTTAGTGCACTGGTCTCTCATGGTGAAGGTCGGGGGTTTGAATCCGGCCGGCGGCACCCCAGTCACCCAGCTGTAGAAATGGGTACCCGACTTCTTCTGGAGTTGGGGAAGGAAAAGGCAGCCAGGCGTGATACTGACCATATCACCCTCTAGTGTGCTGACAGGTCAAGGAAAATATGGGCACTAACACCACATCCCTATGTGCCTCTAAGGCATGACAGGGTTACCTTTACTACTTTTTATTAAGTGTAACACTTATATTTGTACATTTCTGCCTTTCATACAGCCACACAACGGAAAGAACATGCAGGAGAGTTCTACCTGCTCCATCAGGTACAGACATCTATCCAGGAGTATCAACGTCTCTATAACAGGTGCCAAAGCTACTTTCAGCTGAAAGAACGCTGCCATCTGTTCTCTGCTGCTCTTGTGTTTGTCTTCAATGCTTGCTACAAGTTCTGGAGTTACCTGGACAACACAACAGAATACAGGTGGATATTTTATGAACTCCACTTCTTACTAAATATTGTTCATCTGCAACACCAAATATCTACACACAATGAACATGAAGCTGGAGTTGGTACTTTAACATCTCCAAAGCTAACATCAAGAAATATACTTCTGAAAAACAAGGTACATCATATTACTATATAGCTGAGTAACAGAACACATCATGCAGTAACAAATAATAATCACATAACACAAAATAACAAAACTGATACCATAGTTTCTTTGCAAGTTACATGGAAAAAAAAAAAAAGCCAAAAGGAGAAGACGATAAAGAGAGAAGAAAATACTAAATGCTAAAAAATATGTTACCAAATCTGGGCTAAGCTGAAGCTTCTCCAGAGATGACAGTACATACTCATGAAAAGACCTTGACCTTTTCTGAAGCCCTCGGGTGGGAATCCTCTCAGGGACTGTAACTCCCAGCTCATGGAGAAGAACATCAAGCACTGCACGCCAGAAAAAGTCAGCACCTTGCAGCTGCCATGTTCCAAAAAAAACAGCATTATTGATATTAGGTGTCTAAATGATAAAATGTTGCTGATATACATAATTTCTAACAATTTACATAGATATACAGTATTTAACAGATAAAAAAGTTGCTGATATACAAAGTTTCTAACTATACAAGGTGTGTCTGGTAAGTAATGAGACATTTTATTCAACCAATATGCAGGGTGGGGGGAATGAAGAAGGATTCTCTGGGCCTGAAGGTTAGTGGGTGGGGGATGTTAGGTAAAGGGTCAATATCTCACCATTTGGCTCTGAGCTTTTACAGAGTGCAGATCGCTTGTGAAGTGGACAGCTGTTTAAGCACCACGTAACAGTCAAAATGCAGAGGAGTGTCGAGCAGCGATACGCTGTAAAGTTTTGTGTTAAACTTGAAAAGTCCATGACTGAGACACTCGCTGTGATGCAGAAAGCCTACGGGAAAGATGCTTTATCGAAAGCACAAGTGGCACAGGATGTTCAAAGAAGGAAGAGAGAGCGTCGAGGATGAACAACGCACAGGGCGCCCATTAACGTCTCACACTTCTGACAATGCTGATAAGGTGAAAGCGGTTTTGGACTTTTTTTGACACCAAGGTGTTGTCTATAAGGAGTTCGTAGCATCCGGACAAATGCTCAACGCAGCATTTTATGTGAAGTCAAACTGAAGAACAGAGTCACGCACGTCCACCTGCAGATCGGCAACACCTGGGTTCTTCACCACAACAATGAGGTGAGCCATGTGTTGCTGCTAGTGAGAGAGTTTCTGCGAAACAAACCGTGGCAACACTGTCATCATCATCATCATGTGCCGTGCCGACTGGCGTTGGCTATTATGCTTCTCCAGAGTATCCGATCCTTCATGCAGGCCATCAGTTCAGTTGGTGATCTCCTCTCACACCATCCCATCAGACTGTCCAGTATCATTTCTCTTGGTCTTCCTCTTGATCTTCTTCCTTCTATTTTTCCTGTTGTTATAATATTTTCAATGCCCCCTCTTCTCATTGCATGTCCTATGAAAGTACATTGTCTTTCTCTTATCTTTTTGACAAGGTTTTTTGTCTCTCCAGCTCTTCTCATACATTCTTCATTAGTTATTTTTGCAGTCCAGGGGATTCGCAACATTCTTCTAATAAACCACATTTCTGCTGCTTCCAATAATTTTTGTGCAGACTTGCCTATTGTCCATGATTCACTTCCATATAACATATAGCATTTTAGGACTCGTTTTCTAATATTCATTGATAAGGATGTGTTGGTTAATATGTTTCTCATTCTCTGAAATGCAGTCTTTGCTTGGCCTATTCTGTTCCTAATTTCTGTTCTGCATTTCCCATCTGAAGTTATTACTGCTCCAAGGTATTTGAATTTCTGCACCTGCTTTAGAATAGTTCCATTTAATTTTAAACAACACTGTGCCAACCTCCATACAGCCCAGACATGACCCTGGCTAACTTCTTTTTGTTTCCCCAGCTCAAATCAAGCTTGAAAGGACACCATTTTGGGATTGTTAATGACGTGCAAGCTGCCATGACAAGTGCTTTGAAGGAAATCCTTGTTCAAGACTTCCAGGAGAGCCACGACACATGGCAGAAATGCTGGCAACGATGTATTGATGCTCAAGGATGATATTTTGATGAATTTTAAGTATATGTATGGTACCTAGAAAGTGAAAACCTTCTCGTTCCACAACAAGCAGGATTTAGGCAGTACTACAGTACAGAAGATCAAGTGACCTATCTCTCTCAAGAGATTGAGGATGCATTCCAAGAGAAAAACCTTGTACTAGCAGCGTGGATAGACCTGAAGAAAGCCTTTGATAAAGTATGGAAAAAAGGTCTGTTGTGGAAACTAAGAAACTGCAATGTGAATGGAAGACTGTACAACTGGATAAAGTCCTATTTACACAATAGAAGAGCTAGAGTAGTAATGGATGGACACAAAAGCCAGAAAGTACTTCTGCGACACGGTGTACCACAAGGAGGAGTCCTTTCACCTACACTATTCCTTGTATTCATTAATGACCTGGTCAAGGAACTTCCCTATGGAATCAAAGCGACACTGTATGCAGATGATCTGGTCATGTGGTGTACAGATGAATATGCGACAGTTGCTACACAGAGACTCCAAAGAGCAGCAGACATCTTGACATCATGGACAAACAAATGGTGTGTAAGTATCAACACAGAGAAATCAAGCACCACTCTGTTCACCCTCTCATCTAAACAGAAAGCAGGTAAGATCTTTGTAAATGAAATACCCTTAAGGATGGACAACCAACCCACTTACTTAGGAGTGACTCTTGACTCAAAACTGACTTGGAAGCAACACATCAACAGCGCAGAAGCAAAAGCCAGAAGAAAACTAGCCATATTAAGAAAATTGAGTGGGACTACATGGGGAGCTAGTGAAAGAATCCTCAAGAATGTATATCAGCAAAGTATTCTACCACATTTAGAATATGGCTCAACATCTTGGTGCACAGCATCAAACACTACGCTGCATAATCTAGACAAGGTTCAAAATCAGTCACTACGGATTATCACAGGTGCCATGAGGTCCACACCAATAGTAGAAATGCAGAAAATAGTTGGTGTTCAGCCGCTAAAGGAACGTAGAGACACAAAGGTCATGACCATGGGAGAAAAATTCCTTAGCTCTGTAAGCCATCCCCTGAAGGAGAGATTCAATAACTTGGCATTAGGACGGCTTAAAAGAAGCAGCTTCATTCATCAGGCCAAGCGTATGCGTAAGCTGATACCTGACCTTCCAACTGTAGTCACTCCATTATCATCTGTACCAGAGCATACACCATGGAAAGAAGCAGATTATACACAAATAACTATTCAGACTGAAGTGAAAGGTGTGCAGAATGGTGAGATGCAGAGCAGTCTTGTAAGATCAACAGCCACACTTAGTGTTCTAGATGACAAATATCCATGTGACACCTGGATACGTGTGTATACAGATGGATCTGCACATAATGCCATAAAGAATGGAGGGGCAGGAGCATATATTGAATATCCAAACAACACCATTGACAAGATTTCCATACCCACTGGAAAATACTGCAACAACTTTGATGCAGAAGTTAGGGCAATTATTGCTGCAGTTGAAAAACTATCAGACTCCAGAATTGATACATGTCCTGTAGTAATTCTCACAGATGCAAGATCAGTACTGGAGGCTCTTCAGTGCAACAAACTACCAGACCTTAAGGATGCCTTGTCAAAAATTGGCTTACAACATGGAGTCACTTTGCAATGGATTCCCTCCCACTGTGGGATACCAGGCAATGAGAAAGCTGACCATCTGGCCAAAGAGGGCACTGAAATGGAGCAACCAGACATACCAGTCACCTATAATCAGAAGAAAAGCATGATAAAAACCTACAGGAAGCCACAAACACCACCACATGATGACTATCACATGCTAAACAGAAAGGAACAAGTCACCATCTTCCGTCTCCGAACAGGACACAGCCGACTCCGAAGTCATATGTATACAAAGTTTAAGGTTGGTACTACTAATCTATGTACATGTGCCCAGGTGCCCCAAACCGTGGAACATATCCTCCAGAACTGCATCAACTACGAGACACTGAGAAATAATTACTGGCCCAGTGAAACCACTAAAGAAGATAAGCTCTACGGTTCCATACATGAGTTACAAAAAACAGTGAAATTTATCCAAGAGACAGGACTGCAGATATAGACAGACAGTGCGAACGAAGAAGAAGAAGAAGAAGAAGTATATGTAAGTATACCTTGAACAAACTGAATTTTATGGAATCAGCCTCATTAATTACCGGACGCACCTGCAGGTGTGTGTGTGTATATTATCATGCTTTAGAGGCACATAGGGATATGGTGTTAGTGCCCATATTTTCCTTGACCTGTCAGCACACTAGAGGGTGATATGGTCAGTATCACGCCTGGCCGCCTTTCCTTCCCCAACTCCAGAAGAAGTTGGGTACCCATTTCTACAGCTGGGTCACTGGGGTGCCTCCGGCCAGATTCAAACCCCCGACCTTCGCCATGAGAGACCAGTGGTGTGTGTGTGTATATATATAGTATGTAACAGATGAAAGGCTGCTGATATACACATAGATTCTAACTATATATATATATATAGTATGTAACAGATGAAAGGCTGCTGATATACACATAGATTCTAACTATATATATATATATAGTATGTAACAGATGAAAATGTTGCTGATGTACATAGTTTCTAATAATATATATATATCTAGTATGTAACAGACAAAAATGTTGCTGATGTACATAGTTTCTAATAATTTATATATATAACTAGTATGTAACAGATGAAAAGTTATTATTACATAACTAGCTTCTAATAGATTTTTTTAAAAATTGCTAATATATCTCAAGTTCCTAATGGATAAAAGGCAGGTAATATATACCAAGTTTCTAACAGATAAAGGGTTGTTAATACACAAAAAGTTTCTAAGGGAATAGAATGATGGTATAAAAATCTATCAGCATTATAAAAGACATCAGCTTTTAACAATTTTTCACTGGATGTCATTGTTTCTGAACTTTTTTTTTTTTTTACTATACTACCTGACCTGCATGATATTTTCTCTCTCCTCCATTCACCCACCCACTCATTCACTTTTAAATGGACCTAAAAAAGAAAACAGTGTATCCAAACATGGTTTCTTTTAGGCACATGTGCAACAGTCATCCTAGAACTCACTTAGGTCAGCTCACTTGTCCTGACCTTTTCCTCATGACAGTATACAACACCTCACACAACAAACTCCCAAGCCCTCTCACCTGTATCAGCTCACCTGTCCTGACCTTTTCCTCATGACAGTATACAACACCTCACACAACAAACTCCCAAGCCCTCTCACCTGTATCAGCTCACCTGTCCTGACGCTCGACTTCTATCCACAGACTGAGAGGCCAGGTTTCTTGCATTACGGCCCAAGTGCATCTTCATTTCCTTGCCAAAATCACTGAGCGGGAAACAAGTGGAGGATGGCTCGAAAGAAACATGATCTCCTGCCATGGAAGGTACAGAAAGCTGTGTTCAAGTTCAAAAAATCTAAATATCAAGAAGTGAACTTGTAAATTCCTTTCAACAAAGCTTGCTACTACTTCTTAATGTATTTCCTGTCAGCAGATATAATTTAACATAAAATTATCTTAACCACAGATAATCTGACATAAAATTACATGTCACTTTTAGTGTGTGAAAAGTTACATTTCTCACATGCATGTAATGTTAAAAAAAAAAAAAAGATTTACATTCATTACTTATAATTTAACATAAAGTTACATTTGTCAGATATAAATAAAGTAAAATGTCTTCTAATCATGTTTTATGAGTACACTTCACTAAAGACAGTTCTTTTATTGAACTTTTAATAAACTTATTTCAATACAATCTCAGGATGTGACTACAGCCAAGAAAACATTTGTGATAGTTATATAATCTCAGGATGTGACTACAGCCAAGAAAACATTTGTGATAGTTATATAATCTCAGGATATAACCACAGCCCCTCCCCCCCCCCCCAAAAAAAAGGTCTGTGACAGTTATATAATCTCAGGATGTGACTACAGCCTCTCCCCCCATAAAAAAAGTCTGTGACAGTTATATAATCTCAGGATGTGACTACAGCCTCTCCCCCCATAAAAAAAGTCTGTGACAGTTATATAATCTCAGGATGTGACTACAGCCTCTCCCCCCATAAAAAAAGGTCTGTGACAGTTATATAATCTCAGGATGTGACTACAGCCCCTCCCTCCCCACCAAAAAAAAAGTATGTGACAGTTATATAATCTCAAGATGTGATTACAACCAAAACATTTAGACTAAGAGAATATTCACATCCTCATAGTGAATAGGTAAAACAACAGAAGATACAATCACAATTAACTCTGCTTCTATAAACTGTAAATATAAATTCATCAACACAAATATACTCATACTCAATACTATAAAAAAAAATTGTTGGAAGTAAACATGTAAGATTCTGTCACCAACTCACGACACTCAACAAAACTCATGTCTTACACATGTAAGATTCTGACACCAACTCACGACACTCAACAAAACCCATGTCTTACACATGTAAGATTCTGTCACCAACTCACGACACTCAATAAAACTCATGTCTTACACATGTAAGATTCTGTCACCAACTCACGACACTCAACAAAACTCATGTCTTACACATGTAAGATTCTGTCACCAACTCACGACACTCAACAAAACTCATGTCTTACACATGTAAGATTCTGTCACCAACTCACGACACTCAACAAGACTCATGTCTTACACATGTAAGATTCTGTCACCAACTCACGACACTCAACAAAACTCATGTCTTACACATGTAAGATTCTGTCACCAACTCACGACACTCAATAAAACTCATGTCTTACACATGTAAGGTTCTGTCATCACATGAAAACAACATCCAACAAAAAGCACATCTTACCAGTGAAAGATTCCTCCATCAGCTGATAACAACATCCAACAAAGCACAATCCAACAACAGCTGGTTCTTGCAAGAACAACCTCATCACTGTGACGGACAGACTGCCACAAGTGTGCAGACCTGTCACAATATTAAACTGACACTGATGCCCAAGCCAAGATTACGAGAGCTGTGATTTAATGCAATGTTCAGGTTTATGAAACAACTTTGGGGAAAGTGCTTAAATATTTTGGCATGTGAGCAACGTGAAATGGGAAACACATCTCTGAAATCAAGAACAAAATATGCCTTGGCCAAAGTAGCATTCAAACAAATGAGAAACATATTGTGTAATGCATATGTCACAGAACATCAGAAATAGAGTTCTAAAATGCTACATTGAGCCTTATCCTACTCTATGTAACTGAGTCATGGACAGGGAACAGATCAATGCAAAGATCACTAAGAGGCAGCACAGATGTGGTTTCTTGGAAGAATGTTAAAGAGCAGCATGGAGAGGCAAGATGACAAACAGGGAATATCTAACAAAAACAAATGTAGAAAGGAATGTAATTAAATGCATAAGAAAATGACAAGCACCATTAACAGGACATACAGTGTCAAGATGAGGGCTTGACAACATCCTAATAACAAGAAAAAATCAATGGGAAGAGAGGCAGGAGAAGACCAACAGAGAAAAAACAAAAGATCATGGACCATCTAAACATGATGGAAAAGTAAAAAAAAAAAAAAGTCACCAGCTGAGCTGATAGAAAATATCAAAGACTGAGATCTAAGGAAAAACATGACTATCAAACTCTGCAGCACAGTATAAATTCATCAGTTGAGCTGATAGAAAATATCAAAGACTGCAGCACAGTATAAAGTCATCAGTTGAGCTGATAGAAAATATCAAAGTCTGCAGCACAGTATAAAGTTATCAGTTGAGCTGATAGAAAATATCAAAGACTGCAGCACAGTATAAAGTCATCAGTTGAGCTGATAGAAAATATCAAAGACTGAGATCTAAGGAAAAACATGACTATCAAACTCTGCAGCACAGTATAAAGTCATCAGCTGAGCTGATAGAAAATATCAAAGACTGAGATCTAAGGAAAAACATGACTATCAAAACCTGCAGCACAGTACCAAATGCTGCTGCTTTAATGTGAAGAAGTGTTTATCAAAACAATTTCAGCCAGACTCTCTATACTTTAATATATACTGTCCAAAAAAAGAAACGTATAGCTTATATAAGCTTCATTTTTAATAGGTTATGACAAAATTTTTTCAAACCAAAAATTGTCACCAAGATATCAGGTCCATGATTTAGTGTGAATGTTGCTATTCTCGTGTATGGTCAGAACGCAGTAGCTGCCCCTGCTAATCATGCATTTTTTTTTTACCATAAAAGGAAGAAAGTGATACAATGGTAATCTACCCGGGAGGAGGTGGAGTAGGTGATTATAGCTGGGATAGAGGGGATGTAATCTGAAGCTGTGAGGTGGTTTTGAACTATGTGTTACAAGTGAGAAAGGAGTGGAGCTTAAAGCAGAAGGATCATGATTGTGGAAGAGGGGAATGTTAGGTGTAGCTGAATTGCGAGTTCAAACCATGTGGTTCCCATATTTCTGAATGTAGCGGTTCTCAAGTGCTAGGCATCTTCTGTCATCAGCATGACATTGTTTGATGGCTGTCACCAGAAAATCAGATTTGCCTCTGTGGTTGGGACCAATGAAATGATTAGGGACTGGTTTCAAAGCATGCTGGGTGATATCATACAGATGTTTCTGCATGCAGTCACCTAATCCAAGACCAGTTTCACCAATATAAGTTATCCTGCATCTTTTGCATCAAATGGCATATATCACATTATGGGACTCGTATGCGAGTCCTCATGGAGAGTGAGGACAGTTTTGGGAAAGGTGATCATTTTCATTTCCCAGACTACAGGGCAAATAACATGAGGGTGGTTACATTTTCCAGTGCCAACATATGCAAAGTTCTGCTTCCAGTAGCTATGGATGAGGATGTCCTTAAGACTTGGTTCCTGTTTGTAAGGCAAAGGGGTATGCTAGAAAAGATGTCATGAGTATCAAGGTTGAGTTGGAGCAAAAACAGATGGCGATAAAGAATTCTCTTAATCATCTAAGCACGTGGGAGGAAGCACTGATTTAACTGTCACATGAGATTACAGGTTTTTTCTGAATACCTCTTCATGGATCGCTTTTTTTGGTGTCAAGGGTGAAAAATGTCCAGAAGCACATTAAAAATCTGGGTCAGTCTCTGTCACATCTGTCCAGGGAACATACAGTTTTACCTGTCAAAAGAATGTTAGAAGATCCCGAGCCACATAAGCCAAGGTGGCTGGCGTGGTCATAAAGTATTTGCTGAAGATTCATGTCTGGATGTACTGACAGTGTGACTGGCACATACAAGCACACACTACATGTTCCTGTATTTGAAATATTTCTCCCATCTTCTAGGTGGCTGCCACTTGTTTGGGCTGTTTGATGACTGACTGTCTTCAGTCTATGGGAAGTATTTGTATTTGCTCTCTCATGGCTGACTGTTTCTGCTTTGTGATGAGTGTCTGCCTTCAGTTTATAATCAGTGTGTGTCTCTGAACTGTCATGAAACATATACTGATGAACATTCTCTGCAGCTGAGCTAACGTGCAACTCTGCATCCTGCACTGCCTTCTGTTTCATTTCACATTTGTCTTCATCTCTTGTGTCTAACAAACTGCAATCTCTTAATGCAGACAAAGTAGTCACAAATTTGCCCTGGCACATGGTTGTAATGTCCATATCATCAGTTACAGACTTGCTGTTGGCTGCCTGTCTTCCTCCATGATCTAACACACTCTGAATTGAGTCAGGCTGCTCTGAATCTAAGGTTCTGTTGGCATACACTGAGCATCTATCACTGGCAGCTGGTTCAGAAGACACATGATGAATCACATCTCCAGCTAAAGTGCAACTCCTGCAAGCCTGTCCAAGATCTTGCTGCAGTTCAAGCACTCCCTCCAAATCTGATCCTGCTTCAGGCTTATTGCTGTCTTTAGAGTCTGATCCTGCTTCAGGCTTATTGCTGTCTTTAGAGTCTGATCCTGCTTCAGGCTTATTGCTGTCTTTAGGGTCTGATCCTGCTTCAGGCTTATTGCTGTCTTTAGAATCTGATCCTGCTTCAGGCTTATTGCTGTCTTTAGAATCTGATCCTGCTTCAGGCTTATTGCTGTCTTTAGAGTCTGATCCTGCTTCAGGCTTATTGCTGTCTTTAGAGTCTGATCCTGCTTCAGGCTTATTGCTGTCTTTAGAATCTGATCCTGCTTCAGGCTTATTGCTGTCTTTAGAATCTGATCCTGCTTCAGGCTTATTGCTGTCTTTAGAGTCTGATCCTGCTTCAGGCTTATTGCTGTCTTTAGAGTCTGATCCTGCTTCAGGCTTATTGCTGTCTTTAGAGTCTGATCCTGCTTCAGGCTTATTGCTGTCTTTAGAATCTGATCCTGCTTCAGGCTTATTGCTGTCTTTAGAATCTGATCCTGCTTCAGGCTTATTGCTGTCTTTAGAGTCTGATCCTGCTTCAGGCTTATTGCTGTCTTTAGAGTCTGATCCTGCTTCAGGCTTATTGCTGTCTTTAGAATCTGATCCTGCTTCAGGCTTATTGCTGTCTTTAGAGTCTGATCCTGCTTCAGGCTTATTGCTGTCTTTAGAGTCTGATCCTGCTTCAGGCTTATTGCTGTCTTTAGAGTCTGATCCTGCTTCAGGCTTATTGCTGTCTTTAGAGTCTGATCTGCTGCTCTCATGATGGGCACGCTGTGCTGAGCTGACACAGCCTTTTGCAGCCCTATCCACTCCCTGCTGGTTCCTCTTCTAATTCAAGATGTGAGGAAGGAAAAAAAAAACAAAAACAAACATTTAAAAAAATATATCTGACATTACATGATGTGATCTTATCATAAATGTGACATTACATGAAGAACATGACTCAAACATACAATTCTACTATAAACAGATCAATACAGGAAGAAAATATATATCTTCTATTATAAATAAATCTCACCCTGTAATGAAAGCACAGTAATACTATAAACAGATCAATACAGCGAAAGATACAAGCATCATCATCTATAAACAGATCAATACAGCGAAAGATACAAGCATCATCATCTATAAACAGATCAATACAGCGAAAGATACAAGCATCATCATCTATAAACAAAAACAAGCACAAAAAAAGTCAGTCTAAATAGTGAAGAAAACTTTCTACTTTCATCAAATCTATAATATCAAAAAAACACATCTACTACTTTCATTAAATCTATATATTAAAAAAAACACATCTACTTTCATCAAATCTATATATAAAAAAATATCTACTTTCATCAATTCTATATATCAAAGAAACACATCTACTTCCATCAAAGAAACACATCTTCTACACTGAACAAATCTAAATACTTTTACAATTAAGAAAACACTCACTTTATGCATACCTTAACCTATGCAGTAAACAAATCTTATAAACAGTTCTGTACAGTTCTAAACACACACTTCTACAATGAACATATCCAGTTTTGAACACATACCTCTAGCATACGCCAGGCTGGGCCTGTTACTGGCAGTACCAACAGAGAAGTGGTACACCACCTTGGTCAGGTACGGTTTGCCAACCTTGATGCTAGAATATCAACTTTGTGTCCCTGACTCCCAAACTGGATAATGTCTTCACCCCTACCCTGACTCAACAGGGAGTTCAAATGGAAAAGGAAAATCCATTATAATTGTTAACCTCCTTTTTTTTTCTTCTTTTGCCACCAATCAGATCCACCAAAAAAGAACATCACAACTTGATAAATAACTCACCTTCATTTCCTTTCTCCTTTCCAAACCCCGCCATCGCCGAGCCAGCTTTCCATCCCTCAGTAATGCCCCATGTGTGTTTGAGTTACTGGAGTCGAGACCCAAGACTGGCAGGTTGTGATGACGAGCCAGCTCGCTGCCTAAGTAACCTTTGCCACTTCCAACATCAACTACCTGGTACAAGGAATAAATACAACAAAGGTCCAACTCTGACAGTCTCACACAAGAAAAAAAACATCAGTAAGAACTGTGTCTTTCCCACACACACACACACAAAAAAAAACTAACACAAGAAGAAACATCTGTAAAAAAAAAAAAAAAACTGACAAGAGAGAAAATATTTATGAACAATTCAGCGCTTCCAACATCCATACTCTGACACAAAGAAGAAACAACTATACACACTTTGTCATTTTCAACTGCAATGATGAGAAAGGAAAATGCAGAAACATTTGTTAAAAGTTTTGACTTTAGAAAAAAATCTAAAGACTTTAGAAAGTAGTTTAGAAGAGAGAATAAGAGAAATCAGAGATTTATGATAAATATATGAGCAAACACAAAGATCAGTGCCTTGACAGTAGGTGTAGGAGGTCATTTCTCTCCATCTCGCTCGACCTTCTGTGTCTCGAATCAATTCAATTGTTTCCCACACCAAACCATGCAGCCAGGCCATCTGGGTATGTCTGTCTTCTTTGCCCTCTCTGTCTTTTTCTATTTACCTTCCCAGTTATGACCAACTTTTCGAGACCTTCGTATCTGCTGATGTGTCAGAGAAACTTTGATTGTCTTTTTCTCATGACCACAAAGGTTAGAAAAAAAAAAAGGACATATAAATAAAATTTTTGTTAAATGAACAAAAATTTTCAAATATTTAGAATAAACAAAATGAAAGACTGGGACTATGAATATGAGAAACTCACCGCGTCAGCTCTGCAGTATTTGAAAAGAGCTACAACAGCCTCGGACATGATCTCAACCTCATGGTTCTTCTTCTCTGTCATAGCTTCAGAGATAACAGAACATCCTGCATGTATCACACCTGAACCACACTGTTCTTCACTTGAACGTACTATATCCTCCACACTGGAGAAATTTATGATATTTTCAACACGGCATCTGTAAGCACCATCTGTGAATGATGCTAACCACTGGTGAGAGAATTGAAAACAGCCATCAATAAAATAAACAATCATATGATCTACACATATTAACATAAGTTTCTGCCTCCATGTAACCCAACCTTAAAAGAACACTGCTTTATTTATAGCCCAGTCTGGAAACATCTCACTGCCTTGCATGGATGGCTGATTCAGTGAGTTTGGTGTTCAGCTTGACAGTCATAATCCAGGTCTATCGTTGTCTTCAATACCATTTTTTTCTCATTTAGCCTGGGACCATACACTCTCCAATTCTCTCTACATCATTATGCTGAATATGACCAAAGAATATTGTTTTTCTATGATAAGAACTCAAATTTTCATTCATATGCAGTTTTTTAAAAATGTTTTTCTGTGGCCCAAGTCTGACACCTCTTATCTTTCCAAATTTTTTTCTGTCTGCTCAAGAAATCAAAATCAAGCAAGTTCTTCTTCAAAATCTCCACTCAATTGAGCACAAAGTTTGGTTTGTATGTCCTCCAAACAAACCAGCTGTAAAAATGTATACCTGACATTTTATTTTAGGGAAATCAGCCAGAGAAAATTTAGAATATCTGGCTGTTGACAAAAGTACCCTCTATTACAAAGTCAACCTGGCTGTAGAGAAAAGTATGCTCTATTACAAAGTCAACCTGGCTGTAGAGAAAAGTATGCTCTATTACAAAGTCAACCTGGCTGTGGAGATAAGTATGCTCTATTACAAAGTCAACCTGGCTGTGGAGATAAGTATGCTCTGTTACAAAGTCAACCTGGCTGTGGAGATAAGTATGCTCTGTTACAAAGTCAACCTGGCTGTGGAGATAAGTATGCTTTATTACAAAGTCAACCTGGCTGTGGAGATAAGTATGCTCTGTTACAAAGTCAACCTGGCTGTGGAGATAAGTATGCTCTGTTACAAAGTCAACCTGGCTGTGGAGATAAGTATGCTCTGTTACAAAGTCAACCTGGCTGTGGAGATAAGTATGCTCTGTTACAAAGTCAACTAAGTTGTCAGCACATGAAACAAAAATGGAATGTGAACAGGGAGGAGACATTTTAAAAAATGTTGTAAAAAATCTATCACATGAAAATGGGACTCTGTCCCAGTTCATTGTGTGAGAACAATGAAAACAAAACACAGTACATAAGATTTTTCTAATGGTTCTACTATTAACAAAAAAGTGAACTAATTTTTCAGATAAAAGTGATATTTTTGTTATTTTATGGGTAAAACATTTTTTAAAACACACACACAAACACAGTTTTCAATATACTAGGGTTTTTAAACCCCTTCCCTTGTCAGGTAACTACAGAAACTGTTATTCTTCACTGTGGTTTGAGTAATCCACGTGGCCCACCTGTCTATTCATTGTGGCCTGAGAAATCCATATGGCCCACCTACCTATTCATTGTGGCCTGAGAAATCTATATGGCCCACCTATCTATTCATTGTGGCCTGAGAAATCTATATGGCCCACCCATCTATTCATTGTGGCCTGAGAAATCTGCACAGCCCACCTATTTGTTGTGGTCCAAGAAATCTGCATTGTCCACCTGTCTATTTGGTGTGGCCCAAGAAACAGTCCAACTGCCTATTTGTTGTGGTCCATGAAATCTGCACGTCACAGCTGTCTTTTTCTGTGGTCCGAGAAATCCACACAGCCCACCTATTTGGTGTGGCCCTGGATAACCACAGGCCACTTATTTACTGTGGTTCAAGAAATCCACACAGCCCACCTATTTGATGTGGTCCGGGGGATCCGCACAACTCATCTGTCTCTTCGTTGTGGTCCGAGAAATCCGCACGGCCCACCTGGAACTCTATATGCACGGAAGGAAATCCTGTTGCTATGAGAACACTATCAACATCATCATAGAAAACTTACATCGCCATCACTACTTGTGGTTTCCCTTTTCTTATCACTATCATCAGATGACTTCACGAGGAAACCACGGCATTCTGGCAGATTTAAAAGCTCATCATGTGACATGGCAAGCAGTTGCTGCTGTGATCTTTCCGGTACAAAAGTATTCCAGTGTCCTTGTGTGATAAACTCAGCGCCATGTGTGTTCGCTAGACGCAAGTGACTTTCTAGAAATGACCATACATGTTTAAGCGCAGAGCGAATCTGTTCTCGCTTTTCTTCTTTTCTGACTCTGGATGCTGACACGCGGAACTGTTCCTTTGCCATTTCTTCGAGTTCGTAAACCACTTTCACAAAATATTCCCTGATTCCTTGGGAAGACAGAAGTTGCCGTAGTGGTTTTAATTTTTCATTCTGAAGAGCTCAAGTTGTATTATATTTTTATGACACTAGAGAGTTCTGAAAAGATGTTTCACCCGTATCCCCTTACTTCGTTTGATGAAAATAAAACAAATAATCTCTTAAGAAATTAAAGCCATGATTCAGAAGGGTCGTTGTCCCTTAAAATAGTGGCTCCTAACCGTCAGGTTGCGACCAAAATTAGGATCATTCGGGGTCAGATGTAAGGTCGCGAGATGTGCGAAATAAGAAAATCTAAGAAAGAGATGTTTTAATTAAAAGAGTAACCATGATTTCGTGAAATCTTCCTATTTTTCAAAACTAAATATTAAAATAATAAAAACTACACTTGTTAATATTCAATGCAAAATTGTACTTAATACAAAATGACTAACACGTGGCAGTTGAATAGAACTGTGCTTTCTGCGTACCGGAGAAACATGAATGTACCAATTCACTTAGTGCAGACCTCCGATTACAAATGATGGTTCATATTTCTTCCATAAGACTACTGTAATGTGCTGACAGCATCCTTAAGTCTCAAAAGCATTGAGATAGTTATTTTTTAATTTAATATTTTAAAAACGGTTTCATGTGTCTCAGGTCACGTAGCACTGCTGTTTAGGGTGGTGCTCAAAACAGGTTGGGAACCACTGTTTAGAGTGTCGTGACTTCAGTAGGAAATATTTGCTTGGGTGGAGATAACTTTCTCTGTCTCAATGATAACTTTCTCTGTTGCAATGATAACTTTCTCTGTCTCAATGATAACATAACTTTCTCTGTTGCAATGATAACTTTCTCTGTCTCAGTAATAACTAATCTCTGATAATATAGGGAAAACTGATCTCAGTCACAATGATAACTTTGTCTGTCTCAATGATAATTTTCTCAGTCACAATGATAACTTTCTTTAAGATATAGGGAAACTGATCTCATTCTCAATGATAACTTTCCCTGATGATGTAGGGAAACTGTGATCTCAGTCACAATGATAACTTTCTATGATGAATCATTGTTGCTGCAAATATTATGGGCCCAAGTGATCAGCTCTTTTCCGTGACTAACAACTGATGACAGAGCTGTATGGTACAGCCAAAGTTTGCCATTCCAGGTGACAGAGCCAAAGTGTCAGCACATAATAAAGATGACACAAAGGCAATCAGAACTAGGGGAAAGCCGTAAAGAATCTTGAAATCAGAATTTAAAATTACTTCAAGTGTAATGACGATTCACGCAACCAGCAGACATTACACAAGAGTTGCTGAGCAGTTGCTGACAAATTCTCCAATTTCAACAGATTACTGCAAAGGTCAATGTGGATTACAAGTTATTTTTAAAAATATTTTGCTGACACTTCATCTGTATGTAGCGCTCATAAACAGATGCTGCTTTTGTCTGCAGCACTCATAAACAGCTGCAGCTTTTGTCTGTAGCACTCATAAACAGCTGCAGCTTTTGTCTGTTTTTAAAGGAGTTTTTTAAATATTCATTCATTCATTCCTTTGCATGTCCCTTGCGGAACTTTGCCTCCCAAACAGCACTCCTGTAGGCGTCTCGGTTGTGAGCAAGATGGCCTGCTGCTGCTGCATCCATTTCCAGATCATCAACGATGTCTTGCAGCCATCTTCGTTTCGGTCTTCCTCTTTTTCTTTTTCCCATTATGTATCCTTCCAATATGGTCTTCTCTAAATTATCATGACGTTTAATGTGGCCAAAATATTTAAGTTTTCTCTCTTTAATCCTCTTTACTAGCCAGCCTTCTTCAATATTAAGCTCTTGTAGTATAGATATATTTGTTCTTTTTTGTGTCCACGATATCTGGAGAACTCTTCTATAGCATTTACATTCAAAGGCATTTATGTGCTTCTCAGCTGTTTTGTTAAGTGTCCAGGTCTCACAGGCATATGTTGCGATAGGAAAGATGCATGCCCTTAAAAATCTTATTTTTTTAAATATTAAGATTAGATAATCTATCAGTTTTAACCACTGTGAGAGTTTCCTTCATCCAGTTCACCTGTCAACTACATATCCCAGAACAGCTTACCCTGGCAAAAAGTATGACTTCCCACAACAGCTAACCCTGACAAAAAGTATGACTCCTCACAACAGCTAACCCTGGCAAAAACTATGACTCCTTACAACAGATTAATCCCAACATAAAGTATGACTCCCCACAACAGATTATCCAGGCATAAAGTATGACTCCTTACAACAGATTAATCCCAACATAAAGTATGACTCCTTACAACATATAACCCTGATATACAGAATATCTCCTTATGCTAGTTATCCCTGGAAAATGACTACCAACAGCAGATCTCCCTGACATTTGATGTGACTTCTCTGTGACAGCTATCTCTTGTTAAGACTCTGACATATGATGTGACTTCTCTCTGACACCTATCTCTTGTTAAGACTGACATATGATGTGACTTCTCTCTGGCAGCTATCTCTTGTTAAGACTCTGACATATGATGTGACTTCTCTCTGACAGTTATCTCTTGTTAAGACTGACATATGATGTGACTTCTCTCTGACAGCTATCTCTTGTTAAGACTCTGACATATGATGTGACTTCTCTCTGACACCTATCTCTTGTTAAGACTGACATATGATGTGACTTCTCTCTGGCAGCTATCTCTTGTTAAGACTCTGACATATGATGTGACTTCTCTCTGACAGTTATCTCTTGTTAAGACTGACATATGATGTGACTTCTCTCTGACAGCTATCTCTTGTTAAGACTGACATATGATGTGACTTCTCTCTGACAGCTATCTCTTGTTAAGACTCTGACATATGATGTGACTTCTCTCTGACAGCTATCTCATGTTAAGACTCTGACATATTATGTGACTTCTCTCAGACAGCTATCTCTTGTTAAGACTCTGACATATGATGTGACTTCTCTCTGACAGCTATCTCTTGTTAAGACTCTGACATATGCTGTGACTTCTCTCTGACACCTATCTCTTGTTAAGACTCTGACATATGATGTGACTTCTCTCTGACAGCTATCTCTTGTTAACAGTATGACTCCCCATACTCGCTATATTTTGGGTACTGTAAAATAGCTTTTCCAATATTTCCATGGCAGAATGGCTTAATGCACTCCAAGATGTAGTGCCATATGAAAGTCCATGGTTTTATCCTGGAATTGGAAAAAAAAAACCAACTCACAGACCCCTGGGAGTCATGACCTGGGGGGGAACCCTCCTTGGAGTATCAGAAGTCTAACAGGGTTGAAACACTTGTCTGGGGGGGGGGTGGGTGGGTACTTCCTCTGATGATCTAGGGAGTTGTGCTGTTGTTCTGCTCTCTACAGTAGAAAGCTGCCTGTTTACTCTCTACTGTATATACCCCCAGGATTACAGTATGACTTCTGATTACACTGACTCCTAGAATACAGTATGACTTCTGATTACACTGACTCCTAGAATACAGTATGACTTCTGATTACACTGACTCCTAGAATACAGTATGACTTCTGATTACACTGACTCCTAGAATACAGTCTGACTCCTGACCACAACTACTCCAATTTACAGTTATCCATAACAATATAAAATATGATTCCTAACTACAGCTAGCTCTAGTATACAATAACTTCTCATCATTACATGTAGCAGACAAGGTCTTCAGTTTCTAATACACATAAATTACAACAAAGAAGAAGCAAACTACAAAGACTATAAGCAGAATAGTATTTTATTACCACATTTCTACATTCAGCTTGTCATAAACAGCACAGCAAGTGCTTGCCCATACTGTTCAATATAAACAGCACATCAAAACAGCACATAAAGTGACTTACACACACTGTTTGGCATAAAGTGATTCGCAGACACTGTCCAATATGCACAGACACTGTCCAATATGAACAGCACATCAAAACAGCACATAAAGTGACTTACAGACACTGTTCAACATAAAATGACTTACAGACACTGTTCAACATAAAGTGACTCACAGACACTGTTCAACATAAAGTGACTCACAAACACTGTTCAATATAAACAGCACATAAAGTGACATACAGACACTGCTCAATATAAACAGCACATAAAGTGACTTACAGACACTGTTCAATATAAACAGCAAATCAAAATTGTACAGCAAGTGACTCACAGACACTGTTCAGCATAAACAATGTATCAAAGAAGCACAGCATATCATACTATATACAACTTCAGGACAAAATGGACAATGTCCAGTTTACAGTAATCTTTGATTAAAAATCCACCATTATATTTCAAATAAAAGTTCTTCTAAACCCCCCCCCCCCCAAGCAATATAAATTCTACAAAGAAAGAAAGAAAAAAAAAATAGCCAAACAATGTAAGCTTTATTTTTTTTAAAAATGTTGGCTTCCTCAAATGAACTTACAAACAGAATGTAACTCACAAAACTGGAGAGCAAAATACTCTCTCCAAAAAAAAAAACATGCAGCCACACACACCAACTTACAAGCAAATAAGATAAGGGACTCTCAAAAAAACAATAATAAAAAAAAATAAAAACCAAAAAACTTTAGGCCCAGCGACATGAAGAGAAATGTTACCATCATCTCTGAATTATTCAATACATGAAAATATAATGGCTCCATATTACAGAAACTGTTTCATTGGAACATCAACAAAAAAAAACCCACAAAAGATATTTGTATTTTTTTTATATTATATATGTTTGATGGTGACACACATTAAAAAAAGGTATATGCTAGTCATACAATATGTGATACCATAAATATGAATATTGAATTATGACACCAATATAAGTGAAAACGTGCATGGCAATATACAAATTGGGATATAAATAAAATATGGAATGACGATTCAATTTATGATATAATAAAGTAATATGGGCACTGTAATTCAATTTTTCTTCCTTAAACAATGTGAACCTGGGCATAATCCTATATTCACAGGTCGTAGTTATTTTTGTCTGAATTTCTGTTTTTCCTGCATACATTAGCACCCATTTATGCAGTGTAATCCAGCTGGTGCAGCTCACCAGGTTCCTCAAACATTGGTTCATCAAATATTTACCACTTGGCTGACTGGAAAGTTTCTATTAGACTTTGTTCAGCCTGCAACACTCTCACCTGTCAATCATCCTCACAAAACTGGGCCATAAAATACTCTCACCCTCACTAGGCTTAGTTCTGACCAACAAACAATGACCATATGGTGAGCACTGACAGTCTCTGGTGACATACAGTTAAGACCACTGGCTTATGATGACCTACATTTAAGACCACCGGCTTATGATGACCTACATTTAAGACCACCGGCTTATGATGACCTACAGTTAAGACCACCGACTTATGATGACCTACAGTTAAGACCACCGGCTTATGATGACCTACAGTTAAGACCACCGACTTATGATGACCTACAGTTAAGACCACCAGCTTATGATGACCTACAGTTAAGACCACCGACTTATGATGACCTACAGTTAAGACCACCGACTTATGATGACCTACAGTTAAGACCACCGACTTATGATGACCTACAGTTAAGACCACCGACTTATGATGACCTACAGTTAAGACCACCAACTTATGATGACCTACAGTTAAGACCACCGACTTCTTATGCTTCTATTAAAAATAAATTGAAATGACTGATGGTATTTTATAACAACACTTTAAATGCCTTTGAGAAACACATAAATGCCTTTGAATGTAAATGCTACAGAAGAGTTCTCCAAATATCGTGGATACAAAAAAGAACAAATATTTCTATACTACAAGAGCTTGATATTGAAGAAGGCTGGCTAGTAAAGAGGATTAAAGAGAGACAATTTAAATATTTTGGACACATTAAACGTCATGATAATTTATAGAAGACCGTATTGGAAGGATACATAATGGGAAAAAGAAAGAGAGGAAGACCAAAACAAAGACGGCTGCAAGACATCATTGACGATCTGCAAATGGATGCAACAGCGGCAGGCCATCTTGCTCACAACCGAGAGGCCTACAGGAGTGCTGTTTGGGAGGCAAAGTTCCACAAGGGACATGCAAATGAATGAATGAATGAATGAATGAACTTTAAATGCTTGATATTTAATGTCTTCCACGTAAAGCACCTTGACACAGTGCTGAAGGACCTTGACTTTGCCAACGACATTTGTCTAATGTCAAGCAGGAACAAAGATATGCAAGATAACATAAACAAGCTAACTCAGAATGCTAACAAAATAGGATTAAATTAAAGATCAAGGTAGAAAAAACAAAGTTAATGAAGCAAAATGTGAACAAGAGAAATGTACTGAGAGTAGACAGCAAGTTAGTGGAGGAGGTCAACAAATTTGTATATCTTGGTATTAGAATAGTAGAAGATGGAGACAGTACAGAGGACATCAACAGCAGACTTACTAGAGGAAACAAGGCTTTTGTAGTGCTGCAGACTATATGGAAATCTAAAAAACTAAGCATGAAGATGAAAATCAGGATATTTAAGAGTAATGTTCTAAGTGTACTATTCTATGGAAGTGAATGCTGGAAAATCCCAAAACCATAGAAAACAAGTTGAATTCTTTCCAGACTAAATGTTTATGAAGAATATTTTGGCTAAACACCGTAAGAAATAACATCCTGATGGCAAAAATGCAGATGAAGCCACTGACAGCAATTATTGAGGAAAGACGCTGGTGATGGTTCGGACATGTGGTCCGAATGACTGACAACTCAGTACCAAAAATAGCACTAAGATGGACACCACAGGAGAACAGAAGTAAGGATAGACCAAAGGAGACATGGCAAGCCCAGGACAGCATTTATCCAACTTAACAAAATATGGTCATCTAAGAACATCAAAACAAGAACCAAACTTAGGCTTTTCAATACAAATGTAAAGACTGTCCTACTATATGGTTCAGAGACTAGGTTATGACCAAGACAATACAACAGAGGATACAAACATTCATGAACTACTGCTTGAGGATTTTAAATATTAAATGGCAGGACAAGATCAGGAACGAGGAGGTCTGAGAAAGGGCAGTACAAGAACGTGTGAACCTACAAATCATGTCTAGGAAGTGGAGATGGATTGGCCACACTCTGAGGAAACCTGACACCAGCATAGCAAGACAGGCACTAACATGGAATCTTCAAGGAAATAGAAAACGAGGAAGACCTAGACTTACTTTGAGAAGAGAAATTATGACAGTGCTCAGAGACAAAGGATACACATGGAAGGAAGCAGAGAATAATTCCAAGAACAAGGATGACTGGAGAGCCTTTATCTGGGGCCTATGCTCTCAAGGGAGTGAAAGGCAATGATGATGGTGATGAAAGGAGACATGGAGAAGAACAACAGAGAGGATGTTGAGCAAAAGAAAGCACATCTGGGCAAGAACGGACAAAAAATGCAAAAACGGCAAAGGACAGGCATTTATGGAAAACCCTTGTGGAAGCCCCACGTACCTTGGGCACTTAAGGCTCAGAGAGAATGAGATGTAAAGCAAACAAAGAACAGATTTGTTAAAACACTGATGATAAATAGCTATAGCAGTGAAACTGAATAGAAAGCAACATCACTAGATGAAATGTTTGACTTATTTTGGATCTGACTTATGATGTCATTGGAACAGGTCCCCACATAAGACATGGATCATTCATATACACAAAGCCACTGCAGTAACAACTGACAATAAATAATGATAATAGACTTGTAAAATGAATAAACCTGTTCCAAAATATACTTCTAATCAAAACCAGATAAAATACACCCTATCAACAAACCACAGTGATGAGACTGCTTGTATGTTGTGAGCACAACAAAAGCCTTGATTGAGAAAAGCTGATGAGAAAACAGAAAATAATCCAACAACAAACCTTCTCATGCGTGACTGATATTAAAATCTGATGTGATCTCACAGGATCAAAATGAACAATATATAATGTATAAAACAGGGAAAAGTAGGAGCAGCTTTATTACTTAACGATTACAAAGTTGTGACGTTTCGGCGTGAGCCTTAATCATACAAAAACATACAGGACGAAGAAGTAGAGACAGGAGATAAAGTACGGATTCACATGAATGCTATTTAAAATAATTTTTTAAAAATAATAATAATAATAAATAAATAAATAATAAATAAACAAGTAAATAAATAAATAAAAATAAAAATTTTAAAAAAAAAAAAATTTTTTTTTCTAAAGAGTACTTAGCTATAAATTGTAAGGTGTGGCTTGTCCGGCGGTGTGTGTCAGGAATGGATTTAGTAGAACGTGGAGACTTTAAATTGAGACCTGTGACATGTGGTCAGTGGGTTGTAACTGGGGGTGGTGGATGGGGAACATGTAACCGCCCCCGCTGCGTTACCTGCCCTGCAGTCTGGGAAACGAAAACAATCATCTTTCCCAAAACTATCCTCACCCTTCATGAGGGATTCACATGTGAGTCCCGTAATGTGATATATGTCATCGTTTGCAAAAGATGCAGGATAACATATATTGGTGAGACTGGCCTCAGATTAGGGGACCGCATGCAAAAACATCTGTACGACATCACCCAGCATGCTTCGAAACCAGTCCCAAATCATTTCAATGGCCCCAACCACAGAGGCAAATCTGACTTTCTGGTTACAGCCATCAAACAATGTCACGCAGATGACACAAGCCGCCTGGCACTTGAGAACTGCTGCATTCAAAATTATGGGACGCTGGAACCACATGGGTTAAACTCGCTGTTTAGTTACACGTAACATTCTCTTCAATCATTACAGTACCTCTCCACAAAGTCCACTCCTTCTTACTTTTCAAACTTCCTCACAGCATCACTCTGCAACCCCTCTTCCCCAATCATCTGTTTCAACTTCTCCTAGCTAGGTCAATATTGCATCACACACTCTCTCTCCCTTCCCCAGTTCCCCATCCACCACCCCCAGTTACACCCACCGACCACATGTCACAGGTCTCTATTTAAAGTCTCCACGTTCTACTAAATCCATTCCTGACACACACCGCCAGACAAGCCACACCTTACAATTTACAGTTAAGTACTCTTTAGAAAAAAATTTTTTTTTTATTTTTATTTATTTATTTGTTTATTTATTATTTATTTATTTATTATTATTATTATTTTTTAAAAATTATTTTAAATAGCATTCATGTGAATCCATACTTTATCTCCTCTCTCTACTTCTTCGTCCTGTATGTTTTTGTATGATTAAGGCTCACGCCGAAACGTCACAACTTTGTAATCGTTAAGTAATAAAGCTGCTCCTACTTTTTCCTGCTTTATACATTCTAGTATCACAGCTTTACTGCAGTGCTTCGTGTATAGTTATATACTTATACACTAATTATTGTGTTACAAAATGAACAATAGAACAATAAAAAAAAAACAATATGCCTACTTATAAGTAGAGAGAGAGAGAGATTGATTGATTGAGAGAGAGAGAGAGAGGTGGAGGGGGGATGTGAGGGAGAGAGGGAGGAGAAAAATACTGAAATACTAAGTCAGGTTATTAAAGTTGAGTGGCAGTCACAGATATATTGTGCCAGTAGAGACAGAGAACTGAACAAAAAGAGACACTTTATACAAGAAAGAAGATTACATACTTAAGCTTCAAGTATATCACAATTATTGTGTGATCAAATTCATACAAATGCCACTTTCCTGACTGGTTTAAACGACACGAGATGCCAGGTGTTTTCTGCATTTCTATGCCAGAAAATGAAAGAGAAACATAATACAAGTTTATGCAATAGTACAGTTAAAATATGATGTATGTGGTTTAGCTACTTTCTTTCCTGCACCTTTCTTCAATGATGACTAATGATACATAAATTATGAATATTTTCCACATCACTGGCATTTACAGCCATTTCCAGTAATTTGTGTTTGATCAGATCCTAGGTCCAACCTGTAATATCTTTCCTTACAATCATGTTACAGTATGCTCGGAGATGTCCGGTGTTGAAAGCCAGTTCTCAAGTTTCTGAGACAGGATATTCAAATTCATTAACCACGATATTCCAGTACACACCGGTTGCAATAACCCCATCTATAAGTGTAACCTGAACCAGTTGCCTCCTGCAGTCATTTTTCCATCCTTCTTTCATCTGTCTCATGCAGGATTTTCTCTTAACCTTTTCTCAGTTGATGACTGTATTTTTATCAACGACTGCTATCAGTAAATTTCTGCCAAGACGGTGAGTTTACAACTTAAACTACTCAGGTTAGAATTGTTTTGCTAAGAGTTCCTGTGCAAACTATTCTCAGCATGTGTAAACTGAACTTCTGTACAAAATTTCCAGAAAGTATAAAGTTTCTGGAAAGTACCTGTGTGTGAAGCTCAGATCAACAAAAGCAAAAGCAATTACACCTTGGAAAAGTAAGATGCAACATAGGATGACCAAGATGATGATCTGGTTACAGCTGGGAGATAAATCTGACAAGGTAATAAAAAAAGACACAACAAGATAGTTCACGATCTGTAGGATGATCCAAAAACTGAAACTTCACTTAAGGAGTAATATCCATACATTTAGAATTATCCATTTAGGTCTGACAGTAACAGAACTTGCCAGCTGAAGTATAAAAGACAAAATGTGGAAAATGAGTATTCAGACACAGGAAACTAAATACTGAGTTTAATAATGAAAGTAAACCAAAAAAAATATATATTTCAATCGATTTGGAGGTGAAATTGTGAATTATACGGAAGTGGACAGAGCACTGAACAAGGTTTTGTAGTATCAATTGTAACACTATGTGCTAGCATGAAAGAGGCTATAAAAGGAACAGCAGGCATGAAACTGATGATAAGTGAAGAAGCATGAAGATGCAATGGGTGAGGCTGAAGAACTATTAACATTGTTCTTTAGTGTAGCTTTTGTATATTTATGGGTTACGTGTTTGGATATAGGGTAGGACTGACATGTGATTACAGAGGAAAGTCAGGCAAATCCAAAATGTAAAACTGACTTACATAAATGCTATGGAATGTTTAAATTACATAAGTCATGAACATACATACACCACAGTTATAGTAAGCATTATTAACTTGAGCCATGTCTCTTGTACTGATCATTTTTACGAATACAAAATTTTTTTAGTACAAAAATGCTGAAAATTTGTCATGATTTGACTGAATATGAATTCAAACTGATACCGTACATCTCTAACCACAGTTACTATTCATAAGCACAAGACAATCCATGCTAGAAGTGAGTTTCTCATTATGATGCTCTTCAGCTTTGGAGTCTAGTTTTTCTTCCTTTCTATCATCACCCACAAGCCAATCATTAACACTGACACAAACATTCATGAGCATGATCCACATACAAGTTTAAGTGAACCAGGCTTAGTTATGAAGAATATCTGCCCATATGACCTTCACATTCATTAAAACAAATGCTGGTCAATTCATGTATGTCAGTCAAAAATTGAGTGCTACATGTAAAAAAAAACAGCCACACATTCAATATTAATAACACTAGTCAATCAAAATATATAAAATTGTATACACAGATGAGTCTGCAAACAACCCACAGACAAACATACAGGAAATCACAACAGAACTGAAGCACCTTACACTGTCAACAACCGTGGCCCCACAATGGGTACCATCCCACTGTGGAATAGCTGGCAATGAAATAGCTGACAGCCTATCCAAAGCTGGCAGCAACCAAGATCAAACAAATCATCTAGTAAACTACCAAGAGGAGAAAACTATAATCTGTAACCAGAGCAGATCTGAATGAAAGAAACAAATGAAATGCAACAACAAACAAGATCCAATACACCAACTACATAGACATCAGCAAACCATCCTCTTTCACCTATGGACAGACCACTGCAGACTACTGAGCCACCAACATCAACTCAAAATGTCTCACACAGACGAGCATCCATGTGGCAGCGGAGAACACACTCCAGAACATATCCTTCAAGAGTGCCCAAACCATGTGGACCTGAGACAAGAGACAAGGTCATATGACACACAAGCTTTGGGGCTCCTATCAGGATCTGGAGAGGACTGCGAGCTTTGTCATGTCAACAAGGATCAGGATCTGATGTGACCAACAATCTCAGACACAGATGAAGAAGACAAATCTAAAATAATACCGTGACACTAAAAACTGAATGAAAACACATGTCAATAATGAAGCAAAACTGTAAAATGCTTGAAAATGCATAATTCAAATTAACTGCAGAATCCTGATGGACTTTTACAAGTATATGACACTGCTTGTTTTATTCTGCTTATGCTGTGAAGAGTTTGCATTACCCTGTCTGCCAGCCTGACATCAAGCCCTTATCTCCTCTAATGTGACTCACTATTTTATTGCTTGGCTATGTATCACATCCAAAATAATTTCAGACTAGTTTCATCATCACCCTATGCCACGTCTCTAAGGGTCTCTAGCATGTCCCACCTGTTGTTTTCACACAGCACAGGGTCTCTAGCATGTCCCACCTGTTGTTTTCACACAGCACAGGGTCTCTAGCATGTCCCACCTGTTGTTTTCCCACAGCACTCAACTCAGCTTCTTCTTGTCCATATTTTGATATTATTCTCATCAACTTTACTTCTTCTTGTCCATATTTTGATATTATCCTCATCAACTTTGCTTCTTCTTGTCCATATGTTCTCTTCCTCCACAACTTTTTTTTTTTTTTTATTATCACATCTCTTCAAATGGTCAAAATATTGTAACTGTCTAGCTCTTATATTTCTGTTTTATTTCTCTTATTTTCCTTGTGTCCATGAAACATATCTCATCCTTGTGAGTCTTCACATTCTGAGGATACAAGCCTAATTTTGTAAAACTTCTTTTTTAATGTCACATATTTCTGCACTGTGCTTTGAGCTATCACACCTCATACTTGGTCTGTTGTTTCACTGAATTTAACTAGCCCTCAAGACTCAACAGCACATGACAATAAATCAATAAACAAGTTTCTGTTATATCACCGTTGAGAAAAATTATTCAATAACTTCATCTCTCTCTCTCTCTCTCTCTCTCTGGTCCATCCCAATCAGGTACTGTTCATCATTAATCTCCACAACCATCTGTCCTTTGCTCTTTCTATAATATGGGTTTTAGACAGTGCTCTGTGCTACTCTTTTAGTCCATCAAGTATCTTGTTTGTCTTCCTGTCTCCTTTTCCCCCCTCCTACTTTCCTGTTGTCACTAAGTGTTCCAGTCTGCTTCTTCTTCCTACAAGCCTGGACTGCTGCGTTCTGAATTTTGTCATAATTTCTCAGAACTTCATCTCAGAAACAGTATATTTTCCCAAATCAAATTGCATAAAATCTTCTAAATAAACCAGCCAATATACATTATTAGGTTATTTGCTCTCATAAAGAATTTAACATATAAATGCACAAAAAATCTTTCAAAATAAACTTCATGTGACAAATGCCATCCGATGTAAATCTTAAATAGAAATCTTCTGGGAAAAAAATGAACATACGCAGCAAGACTATTTCATCTCACATATAAATTCACAATATAATTTTCTGATTCAATACTGTCTTTTTTTTTTAAACAAATGTTCAGGTAAGCTATATACTTTGTGTATGTCATTTAGCTTACTACCACCAAGTGGAACAGTTTAGTCTCAGCATTAAACTATCACCAAGTGGAACAGTTTAGTCTCAGCATTAAAATTCATCAATATTCTTATCCCATGTTTTGATGTGTTGTTCTGGTAGTTAGCCATATATCCTGATTATAAGCACCCAGCCCTTTGCCTTTTAGCCATATATCCTGATTATAAGCACCCAGCCCTTTGCTTTTTACCCATATATCCTGATTATAAGCACCCAGCCCTTTGCCTTTTAGCCATATATCCTGATTATAAGCACCCAGCCCTCAGCTTGGAGTCATGGATGGTTGCAAAAGAATGAAAAAACTATACACTAAAGATATATAGTTTTTTGTTCTGTCTGAGGATTTCTCTGTGACCACTTGAAAAAGTTGCTGTCCAAAACTGCTTGATGCCTGCAGCAATTCACTAAACTTACCAGGAAATAGGAAGAGAATGAGCATGAATTCATCCAACAAAAAAAATATGTATCCTTTAAGTACAGCAATGACAACAATAAATTTATGTATATAATTATTACACCCAGTGCCTCGTATAACAGTTTTGTTATTTCAGTTAAATGCTACACATAAACCTGTATAATTGTAACATAAGACTATATAAAATGATTTATACTGAATTATACGATAGTATAAAAATACATAAAGAACTGTATGCAATTTTTGAATATCTTTCCACACACACACACACGCGCGCGCGCGTTCAGGCAACGAGAAAAGAAACTTGTACCAGTGAAGTACCACAAGCAGAACTGGCCTCAACCATACATGTATACGTCCAGTGACCTGTCATGGATAAAACAAAACACGCCCCCGGTGGTCTGTGACAATCATCTCTAAATGCGGAAAAAGATTCTATAACTTCCTCAACAATTTTCTAGAACAATCCTCCTAGGTGCCAAATATCTCTGCCATGTATACAATCTTGACATGGCTTGTGGCATCTACAGTCAGTGCTTTCCCTGGGGACATAAGCAGAACAGAATTCATGTCATGATCAGCCACAAGAAATAGAAGGCTATGGTAAAGTAATCTAAATTCTGACACTTGACTGGACTTTATTAAACTATCACATGCCACTGAACCATCTCCAGATGTAAGTATTCATATTCATAACTAGTGAAATCAAGTTATACCTCATGTGTTGTCATTTTGTCGAGCAATAAAGGCAGACGCGGGTGTATGGTCCAGTTTTACACACACACACAAAAAGATACAAATGTGACGAAATTGAGCAGAAACAGAGAAAACAAGATGGCAGTTTTTGCTAAAAGGAAAAACAGCAGTAGTTTATTAAGCTGGGGGAGGAGCAAGGACAACTGACATCACTAAGAAATATGGCAATAGGTCCTCAACACTGTCAACATTTTTGAAACAGAAATCCTAAGTGTTCAATCCAATGTCTTTGGGCTCCAACAAAAAGAAATGTGCACCACAGACAACCAGGAAGCAGACAACCAGAAAGCAGACAAAGCTATCTACCAAAGGTTTCAGGAACGTGGAGAGAGAAACATTCCATTCAGTGACCCCCTGCTGTGTGAGCACGCTGAGATGCCAAACCCAAAAGAAGAGGAAGACAGTAACAACGGCAGAAGCTCAGATGTGTCAAAGGCAGTAAAAATGTCACATAATCTGCAGCAATTTCCACCCTCACACAATGGTGCAGCAGATAATATAATCAGCTCATGTGAAAACATCAATGATTTTATTGAATGTTTAGTTGTAAGTTACCAAGCGCAAAGGAAAAATAACAGATTTCACTCAGAAATAAAACGTGAAGGTGATCTTTGTGTTTATATTACCGTACATTTTTATGAGTGCGGTCATTTTCTATATCATTATAGATAAAATACTAGTAAGCGACCCGCTACATACATCAAGCAAGGTAAGTCTTTTCGTCTCCCTCAGGAAATAAGACGTTTGTCAGTAAAACAAACACAGTTCTGAGGCTGCTGATATTTTCCTGCACTTCACAGATAAGTGCATGGTTTCTGTTTATGACCTGTGAACTGCACAAAATCATGAAACTCTGCAAATACATACAGCAACATTTAAACTCTGACCACACAAGTTGCCATTTTCTGAAAATATGCCGCTACTGCAGTTAAAATCTACAATATTACTGAAAGAAGATAAACATTTATTTCTGGCAATTTTAAATTCTGAGGGAGAAAATTTTTCATAAACTCACCCCAATAAAACTGAAAATTTATTAAAACATGATAACAGTTTAAGAAAGAAGTTCAACATCGAAAACAAAAAACAAAAAAAAACCGCAAAAACTGCTCAGAAGAATTCAACACAAAAATAAAATATTACAATGTGCTCCTGCTTGTTCACACACACACACAACTACTGCATGAAATGAGCTATCCAAACATGCTCATATGACCGGTCAGTAGACACATAACCAGTAAGCTCATGTGCTGGCACCCCCAATCAAAGACTGGGCTTTTCTGTAACAACAGTTGACAAATTCAAAAGATGAAGATGTACATGCAGCTCTTCATCATACAACTTTCATTCAACTTTCAAACATTCAGTGTAGTACATTAAGTAATACGAACATGAGAAAAATTAAAATGACAAAACTACTACATTCAGCCTCACATCCATATTTTTAATAATATACAAAACATACTACACACATGAAATGTAAATACTATCACAACTACATACACAGAGTGATACTGCTGAACAAGTTAACTCTTCCCGTGCCATAGTCGCTATAGTGAGGATTTCCAATTACTGAGTTGCGTGCCATAGTCGTTATAGTGACAATTCATTTGTTTCAACAAAACCAACTGGTGTAACATTTAGATTGTACATATTTCGTTCGCGTTTCCGGTGACACTTTTTGAAATGGTGGAAGAGTCCTTAGTTATGAGCGATGCCGAAAAAGGAAGAGAAACATCGAAATTTTTCAATTTTTGACGATGTAGATAGGGGTATGGACATGGCCTGTGACCACCCCACTGCTCTTGAATGTATCCCAAGTAGATTTAGACATATTAGACGACTGGAGAAATAGTTAGTAGGTTATTTCAGACATTAATTTAGCGAGAATGCAACATAGAATCACAGTACGAGATCGACAAGTAGATCTAGACATCTCAGATGGTAAGTAGTGCACATCTAGACCTAGCCGATGGTGAGCTGGGCGCAATCATTGTCTAAAAACACCACATTACTTTTTTTTTCCTAAAAAACTCTGCACTTATGAAATTTTCATACATTTAGTTATACTTTGAAACATAATAAGTACACGGAAGTACATGTAAATACTGTTTTCCACTCCATTTTACAACTATGCCCACTATACAGATCAGGACCCGGACCCGCACTTTTTGTGTGGCATGGACGGGAACGTCCGTGTTTTTTTCTTGGGCACGGGAAGAGTTAATATATATTATCAGAACTAATACACACTCTGTAAACATAATTCTGGCAGTGATATAAATCTACAGCTGTAAGGAAACTACAGTTCTTACGGGGACATATAGTCAAGTTCATAGAGACAATGAAACAGCCCGAGGTTGAGAGTTAACACTTTTAATGAGTTCTGACTGATATGGAAGGGTATTCCATAAGTGAGCAGAAGAGTAAGCAAGGAAGCAAATGAAGCATGATCATTCACTTTGGACATACTGCACAGTGATCTGCGTATGGAATTACTTCACTTCACAGATTAGGCCCCCCATTTCTTCAAACTTTTTTTTTTTTTTTTTCTAAACAAGGATGATTAGAAAAAATGTCAGAGTAAGATCATCAACCATGTCCTTCTGACAAATCTACAGAAAATCTGGTAGCCCCCCTTGATATGTCCTTCAGTGTGCAGTAACTGACACCAGTTCTGAGAGTTTTTTCCCAGTGACCTTTACACCTTTGCCTAGCATCACATTTTACTCCCAGCTCTTTCATTCTAATCATTCTAACACATCAGCCACTGCCATCAGCTCTTGTTACTCTGATAAGCGTATTTGTAAAGCTGTGGATCAGTGCCTTATCATCCAGGCTGGATGTTTATGCCCAGTCAGTGTAAGTTCTCAGTTTAAATTTCTGTGAAAAACTCTTTCCTTTGTCTGACTATAACTGCTTCCATATGCTTGTTCTTGTTTATTTCCTATGTCCTTTTCCACTTTCTCTGATGTACTTTCTCATCTATTCTGTGAGATAGCAAATATTTTTTTCCACTTTCTCTGATGTACTTTCTCATCTGTTCTGTGAGACAGCAAATATTTTTTTCCACCTTCTCTGATGTACTTTCTCATCTATTCTGTGAGATAGCAAATATTTTTTTCCACTAATACAAAAATGATCTATCTGGTTTCTATTCCTATCATCTGGAGATATCCACGTCGTTTTATGTATCTCTGTGTGTGGAAATACTGTGCCTCCAATGACCATGACCTCACAATGGCATATTTCAATTAATCTTTCTCTGTTCTGATTAACTATGTCAATTCCTTCTTTTCCCATTACTTTTTCAATGTCGGTGTTATCTTTCCCTACCTTAGTGTTGAAGTCCCCCATAAGCAATTAGGATGTCGTATTTAGGGACTTTGTTGATGATTTGTTGTAATTGGTGATAGAAACTGTCTTTCACCTCCTCATCTGTATTACTGTCATTCTTCCGTGCCTTAGGTTGTATCGTGCTCTTATTATACGACTGTTCATTGGTTCCCATTCTATAAAGCTCTTTGCTGCTACATTTGACACAATAATGCCTACCCCATCCTGGTGTTTCCCATCTTCTCTGCCTGAATGTATTATTAACTTACTGTTCTCCACCAATCTTTTACCTGCTTCTGGCCATAGCAAAGTCTGCCCTCTCTATTATCTGCCTATCTGCTACTACAGATACAGCTAGCCTTGTGGAACAATCTGCACTTTCTCATCCAGGCATACCAACATATCACAGAACACAGATTTTATAAGTTAAAAGTTACAAACAAAGAAAAACAAGAATACTTCACTCTTCAGGTCAGAGCTTCTTAAAAAAAAACCAAAAACAACAACAACAATATTCCACCCACACACAGCACAGCAAGAATATTCTAGAAAATCTGTGGTCAGGTATGGGCAGAAAAGTACCTTGATAATATCATTCTCATTGATTAAAACTTGGATTCTTGTGTGTGTTGGTAGCTCCTCTGCTGTCTGCATTGTGTACACTAGAGAGCTGAGACCATCAGTTGCCATACGTTGGGTGGTAGTCTTCAGCAAAGCAAACCTGCAGATGCAGCAGTTCCTTCCATATAACTAGTCCACATTCACAAAAGAGGGAGGCTATGTGAAATGACTAGTGAATGGGGAATGCCAGATCATGTTAATTAACAAGAAGAAGTAAACTACAGAGAAACAGTGGTTATAATGCTCATATTTCTACATGTGCATAATGAGACTGTCTAACAAACTTACATAGATATAGTATATATCCTGCTCACCACATGAACATGAGCTTAGAATATCTGACTTTCTCTTAATGGACTGACAACAGGAAGAACTGCAGATGATGTTGTTATGAATACTGGTAAACAGAATGAATATTCATAATGAAAATGTATGTGTAAAGTACACTATTTTTATGCATATGTTAAATAGTTTTCCACAAACTACAGAACCATGTGGATAGTCATACTTATGTGTTTTTTTGCACACCACACAACCATGCAGACAGTGACACAGATGTTGTACAGTCTGAGTTTTCTACATAACACACAACCACGTGGACAGCGACACAGATTGTACAGTCTGAGTTTTCTACAAACCACAAAACCATGTGGACAGTCACACTTATGTGTTTTTTTGCACACCACACAACCATGTGGACAGCGACACAGATGTTGTACAGTCTGAGTTTTCTACAAACCACAAAACCATGTGGACAGTCACACTTATGTGTTTTTTTGCACACCACACAACCATGTGGACAGCAACACAGATGATGGTACAGTCTGAGTTTTCTACAAACCACAAAACCACGTGGACAGCGACACAGATGACTGTACAGTCTGAGTTTACCTCTGTGGGTTCTGCTCATTGCCAGAATCGTGGGTGTGCTTTATCATCCTGTACCTGGCTATCTCCAGTGGGTACCTTGTGATTTTATACCCAGCGTGTGCAATTCTGGGGACAAATATGGACATACTGGAGCTCTGCTGACTGTCTGGCATGCCGCTGTAGGCACACCTCACATGTTTTAGTACACATTTCCTCTTCATTCTTACACTCATTCACTCCTCTCCACCTACTCACTTAAAAAGAAAAAGGCATGCACACACACACACACTCACGACACAAGTATGTTCATGTATATAAATTTGGAAGAAAATTTGAAAAATAGATTCCAAAACCTGTACATAGTGGCATGTTGTTATTGCAACGACCTCTTGACTCTGAACATATGCAATAACTCAGAGTTAGTGAACTTGACATTTGACAACAATTATCCCACTATCTTCAGTGCTAGTAAAGAGGAGAGTAATCAGTTATGCTTGTTCTAATGAACTGCATGTTCATATCCAGGTGAGTGAGTAGCAGAGTGACACTTGTCTCCCTTGGTGAAGGTTTCAGTCTGGCTGGAGGCGTTCCAGTCACTCAGCCACAGATTACCCGACTTCTTCATGCGTTGTGGAAGGGGAAAAAGCTGTCAAATATGACACACTGACCACATCATCTTGGCTTCTGCCTATGTATTAAGGAAAACACGGGAACTAACAACCCACATTTACTGACTGCTAAAAGCATGATAGGCCTAACCTCAGCCTTAAAATCATATTTTGAGCTTTTAGACTGTCTCCATGTTTACTCGAGATACTGCTATGATATGCTGCTGTCTGACAGCTCACTCTCAATAATCTCGGGCTTGCTTACAGGTTTTAGAAACCAGGCTTCTCCATTTAAAGTAGTCATTGGTATTTATATCTGCTGCCTGTCTTTTTCTCTGACACTTATTTTACATCCATATTTTTTCTCTCAGTCTCCTCCTATTTCTTTTTCCTTTGGGTTTTCCAGTGACTTTCAGCTCAGAATAATGGATCTAATCAATAATTTTCACTATCCAAGAAACAGAGTATTATGAACTGCTAACATGAATACTTCTTTCCTGTCATTCTGTCTGAGCATCACTGCCAAAAAACAAAAAAAAAGAAAAAAACATACCAAGGTATTACAAAAGCACAGTAAATAAAGAATTATAAACCTCAATGCTTTATAATTTCATGTTAAGAATCATAATTCTTGAAGTTACACAAGTGTTACTACTATCATTTGGGACGTAACACCTATAATAACTTACATACCAGTCACTGCAGTTTGAAATAATGAAGCACTACTCAATCATAATAAACCAATACTTGGAACAAGCTTGACTTAACAGTGTGACAACAAAAATGTGATATTTCAGCTTGCACTTTCATCAAATAAACAAATGGTTTGGAAAGAAAGGAGAAACAGAAGTTATAAATGGATGAGATCATAAGATGAAAACTTAACACATTAATAAATAAAAACTTACCTGTGGAATACACAAGTTATGATTGTGTTCACCATTTGTTACCTCCAAGCAGGCTCTCTGTGAGGCATTTTATAAGATGTGTACAACTATCATTCCCCCCCACACCCCCCGCTCAAAATTTTTAAAAAACTGATTAGGTATTCTTTTTTCATCTAATGCAGTCTTCCCCCCCCCCCCCACTCTAAAACAAAGAAGATGAGAAAGCAATACGAGCCCTGGTGCGACACATAAACTGGACATTCAAGGTCATTCTTTACAGCGACGGTTATGTGGATGCTTCATCATCATCATTATCATCACCAACACCACCAACATGTGCTGTGCTGCGCTGCTAATTTCAAGCATTAGCAATCCTGCTTCCCCTTCCTGTGCGGTTTTTGGTGTTTCCTATCAACACACAGGCTATCTTCTTCTTTTTGGTTACAGTTTATCCAGTGTACGTGCAAGTGGACACATTGTACTACACCAGTAACACAGCTTTATGGCTTTAGTGTGCAAACAGCACTGGGCCCTACTTGGAATGTCAGGAGTTGAAAGGTCAGAAAGACTTGTAAAAGAGGTTATGGCATAGATTATTTCCCCCACGACCCAGAGAACTGTGCAGTTGTTTCACTCTCTGTTACAAAGGTAGAGTTTCCTGCCCCTAGTTGTTCAAGAACATATATTCTTCTCTTGAACTAGCCTAATGATTGACATGCTATCCCAGCAGGCATTGCCAATCATGCCCCTCCTCTCTGTGTTACCAACTAGTTCACTTGCTTTCTCTTCATATTCAGCCTACTCAGCTCATTTATGTTTCGCTCTTGAGACCATAAATAAATACTAAAACATAATACATATCATAGCTCAGTAAATGTGAATTTTATAGAACATGTGATTTCTGTGCCAAGCCTGCCATACTGACCTGCTTGCCATATCATCATCCTCTCCACCCCAGCCGAAGTACATGTTGGAGAAGCCATTCATCTTCTCAAACTGTTGTTTGCTTACAGCACTTACCCCACCATAAATTCCAGCATACGGTAGTCTGTAAGAGTACACAAGAACACATTTCACAAGAGCACAGGTGTAGCGAAATGGCAGTAAAAATAGCTTTTTATACAAATGCAGTTAAGTCAGAAACATCTATCTTCTTATCTTATATCCTTCCTGTGCCGTTAAATGTCACACAGGGCTCGCAAAGTGGATCTCCAATTTTTCCTGTTTTCGGCGAGTCTTTCAACCTCATCAAGGGATTTTATGCCTGTTGATTTGGCCTCTCTTAACAATGTCCTCTTCAGAGTTTTACATGATCTGCCTCTTTTTCTTTGGCCCGTTGTGTTCCATTTGATAGCAAAAATGGGTAATCTGACATATTTGTCAAGGAAATTGTCCCTGATAGTGGAAAATATCTGACTGCACGGCAAGGCACACCAGGATACACTGTATACACGACCGTCGGTGCACAGCTGGATGAGCTGAAGTAGAAATAAACAAAAAAACCAGCCCCACCTATTTGAGGCTATGCTAGAATTCACACATGGTTAAGGAAACATGAAAATGACAATATAAATAAATGAAACTTAAAAAAAAAAAATCCATCTGACAAATGCCACTATGCCTATTTTTTTTTTAAAGTTCAGCACCACTTCTACAATCAGGAACTTATACACTCAAGTTTAAACCGCTGACAACAGAATTGAGGCATAAAGCAAAAAAACTGATATGTAACAACATGCACCTGTAAACAGAAACAGATATTATCAACATGCACCTGTAATTACATCCATCCATTCAAGAAACAGATATCTAACAACATGCGCCTGTAATTACATCTGTTCATTCAAAAAATGAATCTGCACATCCAGTGTATGTTCCATTTTATTACATGCAGCTGAAACATTGAGAACCAACTGGAGAATTGAAAGCAGACTGAGAGGATCTGAAGAAAGATGCCTCAGGAAAATTTTAAGAATACACTGGGAAGAGTGTGTGACAAATGAGGAAATAACCAAACTAACAGCCACTGAGGACATCACTAAAGAAATCAAAAGACAAAGATGGAAATGGCTGGGGCACAGACTATGAATGGAAAAAAACAAGAAACCCCTATACCATCTTGACTTGGACACCTCAGGGGAAAAGAAAGAGGGGCAGGCCATTGGGGACATGGAGACGAATAGTAAAGGGAAAAACTAAAGGAAGCGGGAAAGACATGGTTTAGAGTTATCCTCACTTGCTCAAGACAGGACTGGTCGGGGAACCTTTGCTGATGCCTTATGCTCCACTGGGAGAACAGAGGACAGATGATGATTAAAGAAACAAATATCTAATAGCAAAACACCTTCAACCAACACATTCAAGGAATGTAAAATGTAACAACACATACCTGTAATTAAATTTATCAATGGCTGCTGATAAATGCCGAGGCATCTCTGGACAGGAATATATGTTTTTATCATTCTCTGGAATGAGGTCAACATCATGGAATACTGCACATTCGTAGCTGTAATTCTTCATCGCCTCAACATAGCCTATATTCATTAACATGGCTCTGTTAAATCTACCAGGAAGTGCCTGCAAAATCAAATGAGAAAAAATAAAGTGCAAATTTATAATATGAAAGCCCCCCAATAATAATAAAAAAGACAATGACATCTACAATGGTATTTTCTCTAAGTATTGGTGATGCTACATATGAGTTAGCAATCATCTTAGGGTTATTTTAAAACTGCTACAATTATACCTGTCTTTGGCCTGGCATGGAGTACTTTCTGAAGCAGCAGATTTCTCATTATAACATTAGATTATACATCAACATCAGCAGAAAGTAAATGGTTTATAGTTTAGATCATCATTACTGCACCCTGGACATATCCACAGGCGCTCAGATACCCCCCCCCCCAAACCATCAACATATCCATCTCCGTCCTGTGGCTGATAATGCCTGTCTATGTTGATAACAAGTCCCCTTGCACATCCAGTATGCCTCTCTAGAAAGTAAATATCTGGGTGAACTATTTTTCCTGACCTTATTTGTGATGAGATTTCTCTCTCTCTCTCTGAACCTTAAGTGCCCAGGGCACATGGGGCTTCCGCAAGGGTTTTCCACAAATGCCTGTCCTTTGCCTTTTTTTCTGCTCTTGCCCAGGTGAGCCCTCTATTGCTCAACATCCTTTCTGTTGTTCTTCTCCATGTCTCTTTTGGTCTACCCTTACTTCTGTTCCCCTGTGGTGTCCATCTTAGTGCTATTTTTGGTAGTGAGTTGTCAGTCATTTGGAGCACATGTCCCAACCATCGCCAGCGTCTTTCCTCAATAATTGCTGTCAGTGGCTTCATCTGCATTTCTGCCAACAAGATGTTATTTCTTATGGTGTTTGGCCAAAATATTTTTCTCATTCTTCGTAAACATTTAGTCTGGAAAGAATTCATCTTGTTTTCTATGGTTTTGGTGATATGTGATGAGATTTACTCTTTACAAAATATTCTTATGCTGAACCAAAGTCAAAACTGGCCCACTCACCTTACAATTGATTTCACTGGTTGCTTTTTACTTGGTTTTTTATAATATATTCTGATAATACTGGTTATGTGTAACCGATGATCTGCAAAAGTTTCGATTTTTCCCTTTTCTAATCAGTAATTTACCAGTAACTGTTGGTTAATGTGATCACTGATATGAGGACTGTAAAGTACAAGTAAGTTTGCTGCAAAATACCAAGGTATTTCATGAGTGTTGTAGAATCACCATCACTGAATCCGGAGACGTGAACCATTCTCTTTAGAACGAGGATCTTATCATGTACACAAGAGAAAACCTTTATCAGATTTAGGACTAGATCCACCACCTTCTGTTCAAGAAACCTACAACTACTGATTCAGCCATTCCCACCTCGGGCACCCAAAGTGAAGATAATTACACAGCCATGGACTTGCTTGAAATCAATAATCATCCTAAAAGAGTTATATGTCAGTGTACTTGCAATGTATAGAAATGCAGACACTTAACAAATCACTGGAAAAGTGAATAATTGCATCTGAAATGAAATGTTACAGAAGGGCACTCAATATCATGGATAAAAAGAAACAAAGAGATACTGACAGATTAGGTGCCGTATAAAACTGGCTTGTAAACACCATCACAGTTAGAAATATGAGATATCTTGGCCACATCATGAGACAATGGTTTGGAGAGGCTGATAAGAGAAGGCACAGTGACCATCAAAAGGGACAAGGAATGACCTCACTGCAAGTGGACTTAGGACATTATGGAAAGTCTGATGCGAGATATTGGTCTACTTACTCAAGACTGCAATTTATGAGAGACAACATTCTAGAAAGGACACGTCACATGACACACACGACAATGTTACAAATGATACTTTATACAGATGATGTTATCAGAAAATACAAAGACATGCACTGGTTATATTAAAAGTATAACACTAAAGTATTTTACTCACATGTAAGTGATACTTAAGCCAACCTCTGAAAAATGATCTGGCACGAGCAAAAATATTTTCACTTCAGCAATGATTTATGCAATCTGACAATTTATGAGCAGCTAATATATTAATAACCTAAAAACTAATGAAAATGACATGAAAAATTTATGAGCAATGCCAAAAAAAAAAACCAAAAAAAAAAAAACCATTTGAGCAATCACTCGCATGCTTAGCTTAGAGGGAACATTGCTAACAGTAAATACGAAGATGCTCTTTTGTGCACTGATGTTAAATGACAAAATATTTTACTCCATTACTAATGAAGTTAACAGCAAATGTTCAGACATATCATTTCTAAAAAGTCAAGTTAACAAAACTAGCCAGCCAATGAGAGGAATCATTCACCTGGTCAATGACATAAACTAGCCAGCCAATGAGAGGAATCACTCACCTGGTCAACGACATAAACTAGCCAGCCAATGAGAGGAATCACTTACCTGGCCAACGACATAAACTAGCCAGCCAATGAGAGGAATCACTCACCTGGTCAACGACATAAACTAGCCAGCCAATGAGAGGAATCACTCACCTGGTTAACGACATAAACTAGCCAGCCAATGAGAGGAATCACTCACCTGGTCAACGACATAAATTCCGTAATCAAGCTGCTGCCTAGCAAGCATAGGGTGAAGGTTTTTTAGAAGTATTTTTAGATGCTGCTCCCTGTTCCTGTAAGGTATGATGATAGCCACACGGTGCCGAGCCAGGCACTCAGGAGGGCTGAACCTCCCACCAGGCCTCAGTCCCGGGTTCTCCTTGGCTATTTCCTCAAATGATGAAGCCTCCTTGTAGGTGGCTAGAGGACCATCTGAGGATGTGTGGTGCAAACAAGACAGTGAGTGAGTATTACATCCTGTTGTTTGTTGTACAAATGTTGAGTTCCATGTCATTAATCTTCTCCTATTTGGATTTCAAGAACAAAAACCTGCCATAGAATTAGTTACTACTACCTGAGCAAAATCCATAGACGACGTGAGCAACTTTACCATAAACACATCCATGACATTTTCCCTGGGAAAAGATGTGAAGCTCATATTTAGATTAGCTCCTCCTCCTCCTCCTTCTTCTTCTTTGTATGCATTGTCTGTCTATATCTGCAGTTCTGTCTCTTGTATAAATTTCACTGTTTTTTTTTGTAATTCATGTATGGAACATGTAAGAATAAATATGTAAGAATAAATGGTGAAACAACAACTTGGTTTGACATAAAACAAGGGGTCCGTCAGGGGTGCATATTGTCGCCGTACTTATTTAACTTGTATACTGAAAATATAATGGGGAATGTTAGAGAAGATGCAGACAAAGATTATTACGATGCCATAACAATTGGAGGTTATGAAATACCAGAGATTAGATATGCTGATGACACAGTATTACTGTCCACAACACAAAAAGGAATGGGAAAACTAATTATGTCGGTCCGTAAGAATAATGAAGAGCAAAACCTCTACCTTAATGCGAAGAAAACTAAACTGATGACAATTGACAAAACAAACAAGGCAGCTGATATATGTATCAACTGAGGAAAAATTGGAAGAAGTGGAGAGTTTTGAATATCTTGGATCACTACTAACTAATAATGGAGATACAGTGAGGGAAATTAAAATGTGGACATCTATCGCTCTTCAGAAAGTAAAACAACTAAAGAATCTGTGGAGAGGAGCAGACAGAACTACAAAAATAAGATTTTTAAGGACATGCATCTTTCCCATTGAAACATATGCCTGTGATACCTGGACACTTAACAAAACAGCTGAGAAACACATAAATGCCTTTGAATGTAAATGCTACAGAAGAGTTCTTCAAATATCATGAACACAAAAAAGAACAAATATATTCATACTACAAGAACTTAATATTGAAGAAGGCTGGCTAGTAAAGAAGATTAAAGAGAGAAAACTTAAATATTTTGGACACATTAAACGTCATGATAATCTAGAGAAGACTGTCTTGGAAGGGTACATAATGGGAAAAAGAAAGAGAGGAAGACCAAGGCAAAGATGAGTGCAAGACGTCGTTGATGATCTGCAAGTGAATGCATCAGCAGCAGGCCATCTTGTTCACAACCGAGAAGCTTACCGGAGTGCTGTTAGGGAGGCAAGGGACATGCAAATGAATGAATGTATGGAACTTTTTGGTGGTTGCACTGGTCCAGTAATTACTTCGCAGTGTCTTGTAGTTGATGCAGTTTTGGAGGATATGTTTCACAGTTTGGGGCACTTGGGCACATGTACAAAGAGTAGTAGTACCAACCTTAAACTTCGTATACATATGACTTCGGAGTCAGTTCAGAGACAGAAAATGGTGACTTGTTCCTTTCTATTAAGCATGTGATAGTCATCATGTGGTGGCGTCTGTGGCTTCATGTAGGTTTTTATCATGGTTTTCTTCTGATTATAGGTGATTGGTATGTCTGGTTGCTCCATTTCAGTGCCCTCTTTGGCCAGATGGTCAGCTTTCTCATTGCCTGGTATCCCACAGTGGGAGGAAATCCACTGCAAGGTGAATGTATTGTGAGCTAATTTTTGACAAGGCATCCTTAAGAGCTGGTAATTTGTTTCACTGAAGCGCTTCCAGTACTGATCTTGCATCTGTGAGAATTACTACAGGGCATGTATCAATTCTGGAGTCTGATAGTTTTTCAACCACAGCAATAATTACCCTAACTTCTGCATCACAGCTGTTGCAGCATTTTTCAGTAGGTATGGAAATCTTGTCAGTGATGTTGTTTGGATATTCAATATGTGCTCCTGTCCCTCCATTCTTTATGGCATTGTGTGCAGATCCATCCATATACACACGTATCCAGGTGTCACATGAACATTTGTCATCTAGCACACTAAGTGTGGCTGTTGATCTTACAAGACTGCTTTGCATCTCACCATTCTGCACACCTTTTACTTCAGTTTGAATAGTTATTTGTGTACAATCTGCTTCTTTCCATGGTGTATGCTCTGGAATAGACAATAATGGAGTGACTAGAGTTGGAAGGTTTGGTATCAGCTTATGCATACGGTTGGCCTGATGAATGAAGCTGCTTCTTCTAAGCTGTCTTAGTGCCAAGTTATTGAATCTCTCCTTCAGGGGATGACTTACAGAGCTAAGGAATTTCTCTCCCAAGGTCATGACCTTTGTGTCTCTACGTTCTTTCAGCGCTTGAACACCAACTATTTTCTGCATTTCTGCTACTGGTGTGGACCTCATGGCACCTGTGATAATCCGTAGTGACTGATTTTGTACCTTGTCTAGATTATGCAGCGTAGTGTTTGATGCTGTACACCAAGATGTTGAGCCATATTCTAAATGTGGTAGAATACTTTGCTGATATACATTCTTGAGGATTCTTTCACTAGCTCCCCATGTGGTTCCACTCAATTTTCTTAATATGGCTAGTTTTCTTCTGGCTTTTGCTTCTGCACTGTTGATGTGTTGCTTCCACGTCAGTTTTGAGTCAAGAGTCACTCCTAAGTAAGTGGGTTGGTTGTCCATCCGTAAGGATATTTCATTTACAAAGATCTTGCCTGCTTTCTGTTTAGATGAGAGTGTGAACAGAGTGGTACTTAATTTCTCTGTGTTGATACTTACACACCATTTGTTTGTCCATGATGTCAAGATGTCTGCTGCTCTTTGAAGTCTCTGTGTAGTAACTGTCGCATATTCATCTGTACACCACATGATCAATGATCAGTTCATCTGCATACAGTGCCGCTTTGATTCCATAGGGAAGTTCCTTGACCAGGTCATTAATGAATACCAGGAATAGTGTAGGTGAAAGGACTCCTCCTTGTGGTACACCATGTCGCAGAAGTACCTTCTGGCTTTTGTGTCCACCCATTATTACTCTTGCTCTTCTATTGTGCAAATAGGACTTTATCCAGTTGTACGGTCTTCCAATCATTTTGCAGTTTCTTAGTTTCCACAGCAGACCTTTTTTCCATACTTTACCAAAAGCTTTCTTCAGGTCTACTCACACTGCTAGTACAAGGCTTTTGTCTTGGAATGTGTCCTCAATCTCTTCAGAGAGATAGGTCACTTGATCTTCTGTACTGTAGTACTGCCTAAATCCTGCTTGTTGTGGAACAAGGTATTCACTTTCTAGGTACCATTTTAGCCTCAGGTCATTGATGCGTTCCATTGTTTTGCATAGGCAGCTAGTGGGACTGATTGGCCTGTAGCTGGAGGCAGTATCACTGTTTTTCCCTGGTTTTAGCAGTGGTACCATGTTTGCTTCCTTCCAGATTTGAGGTAACTTACCTGTGCTCCAGCACATATTGAAAATATCCAACAGCTTTCCTATTGCTGCCATTCCCAGGTTCTTGATCATTTCATTTCTGGTCCTGGTGATTTCCTTGGTATCAGTTTACTGACTGCTAGGTCTAACTTGCTGTGTGTGATTGGTGTATCCATGACCTCCACTTTTCTGCCTTGTTCCTCTTCTTTCTGTGAGTCAATGTGCACTGTATGCTCTTTCTCTGAATGGATATCAATGTTGCAGTCCTGTGCAAACATGCGAGCAAAGTGATCTGCTACCTGCTTACCTGTAAGAGTTTTCCCATCCTCTGTTAGTGTGATCTTTGTACTTCTTCCAGTACTCATCATTTAACTGTTTGATTAGTTTCCACAGTTTCCTTCAATCCTTTTCAAAGTTTAGGGACTCTGTTTTCTCTCTCCAACTTTCCCATCTGGCTTGCAGCTTGGCTCTCTGAAATTTGGCCTTGGCAATGTTGGCAATTATTGTGGTGTTCTTGCACGGTCTATTTCTGCTTGCTTTCGAGCTGCTTCCACATCATCATGGAATTTTCCCAGCTCACTAGACCAGTATGGTTTATAGTCCCTACGAGTTCCTCTGGGAATTGTTTCACGGTCGGCCTGAAGGATACAAGCATTTAATTCCTTCACTATGCTGTTAATATCCTTACCTTCTATGGACAGTTGTCCCACCAGGATACCTGTACAATGTCTGTACATTATCCAGTTTGCTTTTTTATAGTTCCATCTGGGGAGAGGGCTACTAGTGTTAAGGAGTACATTTTCTACTGTCAGGAAGACTGGTTGATGGTCGCTACCTCCAAGTTGTTTTCCAACTTCACGTGTAATGTTCCACTTCAGATCTGGAGAGTGGAATGCCAGATCTGGTGTTGAGGTTGTATGCCAAGCCCTTGAGTAAAATGTTGGGGGATCCATTGACTGGTTGATCAGGAGAAGTCCATTATCATCCTGCCAGCTCTCAACTTACTCTCCTCTCTTGTCTATGTGTAAATTAGTTTAAAATTCAAATCTTAAAGATCATACATAATGCTGTATACATAAGGCTGGCTCAAAATAAAATAAGTAAAAGCTTGTGAAATGAGATTGCAAAAATAAAACAACATATGCCATGGGTCACAGTCATATATTGTACATATTACACAAAGATTACTACATACATCACAAAACATAATAGTTCCCTTTGCACAGATTTAAATGCAGCAGTTTGCTATACACATCAGGATACACAGCAGTTTAACTAACACACCAAGACATAACAGTTTATAACAAGCAACAGAACATATAGCAGTTATAACACAAGTCATGACAATCATCATAACACACAGGAGTTTATAACATGCATCAAGAAACAATGAAGTTTACAATCTGAACAAACTTAGTCTTTTGTAAAAGTTTAAGACCACCTGTCATTTTCTTGAAATTCACAGTTGTACAGAAACAAGTAATTCAATTCTGAAGATATCTGGGAAAATGACACAGCAGATGAATATTTACATTCTTTTAAACAAAAAGCTGCTGGTATCAGTACTTGGTATGGCCAGCTTTGTTTTTTATTACAGATAGAATATGACGTGGCATACTGTCAGTTAGGGATTTGCAGCAGTCACATGAAATGTCACTGCACCAAATGTACTTTATTGCTTCAATCAAAGCGTGGGAATTTGATGGCTGCTTTGCTGCAGCCTTATCCTTTAAAAGGCTCCACAAATTCTTTATGGTGCTGAGGTCGGGACTGTTGCCCAGTAATTTTGCTCCACATCAGGTAGTCCTTCGGTCTTGGATCTATGGCATGGGGCACCATCATGCATGAAAACTGAGCATTTGTGCACTGTCATATGAGTTACCTGATTGTCTTTTAACATTTTCACATAATGAAGATCAGTCACTGCAGTTCTCTTCAGCAAAAAGTTTATGTTCTGGGTCATAATCACTGCACTCTGGACATGACCATTCAGCCCTCCCCTCTTCAACATATCCATCAGCATCTTGCGGTTGATAATGTCCATCCTGTGTTGGCTGACAAGTCCTCTCATGTATCCAGTATGTCTCTCTTCCTAGCAGTGCCAATCTGTACATCCAACTCTTTCAGTCTAAGCAGTGATGTGAATTTGCTGCTTTCAAAGTCCTCCACTCTACCTACTTCTCTGAGCATGTGATATACATGAGGCAAAAAGAACCTGACTCCAGTTCTCAGTAGTCCATGACTGATGATGCTTAGTAAATTTATGCCTTTTCTTTTTCTAGTCTAGGTTTTTTTTTTCAAGTTTATACAATTTTAATCCAAATTCTTTGCTAAGACACTGGGAAACTGTAATGATATTAATATCTGCCGTGCTGACTGAAGAAAGGCCCTATTTTCCTGCATGAACGCACAACAATCTGCTTCCATGTTACTGTCATCACGTGGGCTTATTTTCCTGGGATGACCAGCATCTTGATACTTCATGATCACATTATGACCAGCAGTCTTGGTAACATTTCCTTTCTGCTTATTTCACATTCCTTCACGACATAAAGTCACTACTGCTGTCCTCCGACTTAACTTCCTGATGGTTTTGTGCTCATTTTTAACTGTGCACACAATATATACACAACCTGTCAGCACAAAAACCAGAAGTGGATTGATGCAACATCAACACTTAGTTGTGCAATACTGGGAAGATATGATGCATTCTGCAAAATCTCACACAAACAACAGGAGGTCTTAAGCTTTTGCAAATGACTGTATATACACTCTAGATAAAACAGTATTGTGCTCAGACAGGAATACACAGTCTATACACAGTATGGTACACTACTCAGTTAATGATACCTGACACAATATTATACAGACTTGGATGAGAAGAAAGACATACAGTTTACATACAGTATGGTACAATACTCAATTGAGAAGGTCATACAAACAGCCTCCACACAATATGGTAAAGTACTCATTTGAGAAGGACATACAGACCAGCCTGCACACATTTGTTACAATAATCAGCTGAGAAAGACATGTAAGCAGTTTACACACACTATGGTACAGTAATCAGTTAAGAAAGACACACAAACAACCAACACAAAATACAGTATTTAGTTTACAAAGAACACACGGTGTACAGAATACTTTACTTAGTCTTGGAGGCACAAGAGGGCACAATGGCAGGTCTTTTGACTTCGTTATACTTCCTGGAACAAAAGTGCTATTTCTATATGCTGACACTTGGGGTTGTGAGGTAAACTGCCTAGAATACTGTCCAGCACTGGTACTGCTATTTGTGATATTATACACTTCACTTTTATATAATACGTTTCCTGAGCTGTTTACTCCAATGGGAGAAATGACGGCATCTGTTTGTTTGTTTTTGATGATGCTCATCCCAGAGAATACTGGTGTGCCAGACTGGGTGAAGTAACGATAAAGGAGAAAGTTGGCAGCGCAGAACAGAAGCAGCACATTGAACACCTTGAACTTGCTGCACTTGTCCATTATTGTTGCAAGCTGATGCTGACTAACCTAGTGATGCCAGGGAAGTGAAACCTTCACAACCAAGATAATCACCATCACCGCTGCTGATGGCACATTGTGGCCTTGTGAAAAACTGGAAATTACAGAAGACAAAAATTACTTTCAGAAAGTTTATTCAGTCTAGCAAGTGGAAGAAATAACCATTAAGAGATATCATGAACTTCCCTGACAAGTTGAAAATAGCTGAGTTTACTATAAAACAGCAGTTCCAAAAATGGGTGGTACAATGGGCATGAGGTAAATATGTCATAACCTAAATGCAATCAACTTTAAATTCAGTAAATATATGATAACCTAGATATAACCTAGATGCAATGAACTTTACTTCTAATTCAGACCAAACAAACATCCAACTTTCTCATCAAATGAGCACCCAAACTTCAGATCAATCAAGCACCCAACTTTCATATCAAACAAGCACCCATCCTTCACATCAAACAAGCACTTGTTCTTCAGATCAAACAAGCACCAAACCTTCACATCAAATAAGAACCCAACCTTCATATCAAACAAGCACTCAACCTTCACATCAAATAAGAACCTTCACATCAAATAAGAACCTTCACATCAAATAAGAATCTTCACATCAAATAAGAAACCAACCTTCACATCAAATAAGAACCCAACCTTCATATCAAACAAGCACCCAACCTTCATATCAAACAAGCACTCAACCTTCATATCAAACAAGCACTCAACCTTCACATCAAATAAGAACCCAACCTTCACATCAAATAAGAACCCAACCTTCACATCAAATAAGAACCCAACCTTCACATCAAACAAGAACCCAACCTTCACATCAAACAAAAACCCAACCTTCACATCAAACAAGAACCCAACCTTCACATCAAACAAACACTCAACCTTCACATCAAATATGTCCTGCCTTCAGATCAAATAAGTGCACCACCGGAGAAAATTCATATTTCTTTCATACAGTGCTATCTGGTATAATTCTTGACTACTTCTGATAATATGACTTGACCACAGCACTACACTAAAACATGAAAATCCTTTATCACTGAATAATATATGCACTCACACAGAGGTATTTACGGTCTGAAATCCAACAAGAGTTGACAGCTTTGGGTAAACTTCTTATTACAAACTTCTTTTGGGGTAAGGTGAAAAAAAACCACATTCACAGTGATGTACTGACTGGTAGCAACAGATGTCTGTAAATTACTGCTTAACTGGCCATAGAAGTTCAGTTAATTTAGCTTACAGATTGCTGGACGTGAAGTGCTGACAGACTGCTGGGCATGAAGTGCTGACAGACTGCTGGACGTGAAGTGCTGACAGAATGCTGGACGTGAAGTGATGACAGGATGCTGGATGTGAAGTGTTGACAGGATGCTGGACATGAAGTGCTGACAGGATGCTGGACATGAAGTGATGACAGACTGCTGGACATGAAGTGATGACAGGATGCTGGACATGAAGTGCTGACAGGATGCTGGACATGAAGTGATGACAGGATGCTGGACATGAAGTGCTGACAGGATGCTGGACGTGAAGTGATGACAGGATGCTGGACGTGAAGTGATGACAGGATGCTGGACGTGAAGTGATGACAGGATGCTGGACGTGAAGTGTGACAGGATGCTGGACATGAAGTGCTGACAGACTGCTGGACATGAAGTGATGACAGTATGCTGGATGTGAAGTGCTGACAGGATGCTGGACATGAAGTGCTGACAGGATGCTGGACATGAAGTGATGACAGGATGCTGGACATGAAGTGTTGACAGGATGCTGTACATGAAGTGTTGACAGGATGCTGAACGTGAAGTGTTGACAGGATGCTGAACGTGAAGTGATGACACACAGATGAATGAACAGGCAGCTGTACATGAATAGTTAATATATTTTGCTGACACTTGGTAAGAAGTTTCATGTGAATGGTTGGTAAGAAGTTTCATGTGAATGGTTGGTAAGAAGTTTCATGTGAATGGTTGGTAAGAAGTTTCATGTGAATGGTTGGTAAGAAGTTTCATGTGAATGGTTGGTAAGGAGTTTCATGTGAATAGTCGGTAAGGAGTTTCATGTGAACGGTTGGTAAGAAGTTTCATGTGAATGGTTGGTAAGAAGTTTCATGTGAATGGTTGGTAAGAAGTTTCATGTGAATAGTTGACAGTCAGCTAAATGTGAGTTCTGACTGATGGCTATATGTGAACAGCTGACAAGCAATTGTACAAGAACAGCTAATAAGAAATTATTATTCACAGCTGCATGTGAAAAGTTGGAATGATGCTAGAATCCTGCAGGAAACAAAACAGCCACAAGCTTGTCACACAAAATGAATAAGATAGGCTCACAAAACACAACAAGCCAGTCACACACCAAACACAACAAGTCAGTCACTCACCAAACAATTAAAATTAAGTTCACAGCACAATCCTCTTATAACATTTCTCAACCAATGATGATGAGAAAGAAGGTTTAAATTTTGAGCTGAGAAAAAATAAAAATAAAAACTAAACAGCACTTTACAAAATACAAACTTGGTGAACAGATGGCATCTCAATCTAAACAGGATTTAAGCAAAACCTAAAAGCTTAAAACAGTTTATTGTGTGCTGGTGAGCGAAATGATCAATAAATTGATTACTTTAAGTAACATGAAACTTTCTCTCTCTCTATCTATAGCCACATGTGGCTGAGACAGGGTGTGGGGGAGTGAGAGAAACATGAACAGGGGCCCTCCCCCCTTGTAACTGAGTTCAGCAATTGAGACCAGGTGATATGGAGCATTATTTTACATTACATAAGACCCCCTGAGTTGTTCACATGTTATACATGGCTAAAACAGGAACGATACATGCATATAAGAGCCCATATAATTAAATAAAAAACTGTCTTATATTTTAAACAGGCAGCTGGCAGAAGGGATGGTGTGGTCCTGGTGTTGTTCCAGCCAGTGCGCTGCTTCGGGGCCAAAATCCCTCATTTGGGGGGGGGAGCTGCAGGAGATGAAAACAGAATGGCTAATCAACAAAGTGAGTGAATGGTAGGAAAGCAAAGTAGTTCAGCAGATTCCTCTGGAAGGTCATGAAGATAGCACCAGATGATCTCATTGTGACAGTGCACATACAGAATTGTATATTTCTGCCTGTAAAGTACACTTACTGGTACATGGTATCTCATTTGAGCACCTCTCTATCAATGGTAAACTCATAATGACACTTCCTATCCACTACTATATTCATAAGAAGAAACTTCTCACTCACTGGCAAGCTGCCTCAAATACCCACTTGAAAACTCTTTGACATCTCTGCCCTAGTAACCTCTCTATCACAATGATACACTTTGCTGATTAGTAAAATCTGTCTCAGAAAGATACTTTTTCACTATACCTCAATATATATACAAAGTTTAAACAAGAACCCAACCTTCACATCAAACAAACACTCAACCTTCACATCAGATATGTCCTGCCTTCAGATCAAATAAGTGCACCACCGGAGAAAATTCATATTTCTTTCATACAGTGCTATCTGGTATAATTCTTGACTACTACTGATAATATGACTTGACCACAGCACTACACTTTACATGAAAATCCTCTGTTTAAGGTTGGTACTACTACTCTTTGTACATGTGTCCAGGTGCCCCAGACTGTGGAACATATCCTATAAAACTGCACCAACTATGAGATACTGAGAAATAATTACTGGCCCAGCGAAACCACTAAAGAAGATAAACTCTATGGTTCCATACATGAATTACAAAAAAACAATGAAATTCATCCAAGACACAGGACTGCAGATATAGACATACAATGCATACGAAGAAGAAGAATAAGAATAAGAAGAAGAAGACTCTACCTCAAGAGACACTTCTCATAAAGTAGCAGGCTGTCTTAAAATGACACATCTAACCAACTGTTGCTTGCTGTTTCAAAAGCTGACGCAATATTCTCAGCTACGACCACTGACAAGCCACCGTCATCACACCGCATCCTAATTCCAAAACCTGCTCAACACATTATACAAATTACAGGATCATAATTCATTATTGATCAATGTCCCCTTTTCAACTCATAAAGTTTATGAGACAAGAAACATATTGCCCTGACAGAGGAAACAACAGCTTAGTGAGAAACTATGAGGGGCGTTCAGAAAGTAATGCACCACATCATTTTTTTTTTTGGCTAATAATGAAGATAGAAGCATTAAATTTTGCACACTTTAAATATGGCATGTGCCGATTGTGTGAACCAAATTGACCAGCCAAAGAATATGGCTGCTCTAACTGTTGAAATGGACCGTGTTAGCAATGTGTGGTATATGCAGCAAATTGTGATAGAATTTCTTGTTGCAGAGAAGAAAACTGTTGTGAACATTCACAAGCGTCTATGTGATGTGCATGGAAGTTTTGCAGTCGACAGGAGTACAGTCAGTCGCTACGTTCAGAGAATCAAAGAATCAATAAGGACGTCCTGCCACAGCCACCAAGGCAGAAATGTTGAAATGCGCTGAGGGCATTATTCTTACTAATGAGTGTATCATTACTTAGTAATTGGCCTTAAAGCTGTCAGTCAGCAATGGTAGGGCAAATGCAGTTATAAAAGCTCTTGGATTTTCTAAGGTTTGCGCAAAATGGGTTCCTCGAAGTCTCACAAATGAACATCAATTGCAAAGGAAAGCAATTTCTTCTGAATTGTTGGAGCGTTTCAGTGCTGAGGAAGAGAACTTTTTGGCTAAGATCGTAAAAGGTGACAAAACCTGGCCACATCATTTTGAACCTGAGACAAAAAGACAGTCAATGGAGTGGCATATCTACAATTACCACGAAGAAATTCAAGACAACTCCTTCAGCTGGAAAGGTCATGATCACTGTCTTTTGGGACACTGAAGATGTGATTCTTGTGGATGTTATGCCAAGAGGAGAGACACAATCAATTCTTAAGCTTACAATAAGACACTGAAAAAAACTCAAGTTTTTGCAGAGTTCAACCGGACACGAATCCAGCAGACCTGCTTCTCCTTCACGACACTGCGCACCCTCACACAGGTCTGGCACCATGGGAAGCATTCACCACACTGGGTTGGACTGTGTTACCCCATCCACCCTACAGTTCCGATTTGGCACCCTTTGATTTCCATCTGTTTGGTCCACTTAAAGATGCACTCTGAGGGGTAATTGAAGACGATGAAGGGGTGATTCATGCAGCGAAGAAATGGCTACATAATCAAGAGAAAATCTGGTACGGGCTAGGAATACATGCAATTGTTTTGCGCTAGCGTAAAGCCGTACAAGTTGATGGGGATTATGTTGAATAATAGTGATGTTTACAAGACATATCCATAAATATTGTGTATAAATGTCATGCTTTTTGAATAAACAGCTCCTGAGAAAAATGATGTGGTGCATTGCTTTCTGAACACCCCTTGTATGTGCTGCAATCATTAATCAAGTCTTATTCAGGCAAACTAATTTCCAAATTAGCTTATTTCTGTTAGCAGAGAGCTATATTTATATAATAGTTTGTTATATTATTCCAAAGCAGAAGTTTATTACACTAGTCTGAAGTATAAAGTTGTTACATTAATCCAAAACAGAAGCCCAAAGCAGAAGACTTAGCCCAGAGTAGAAGACTGTTACATTATCCCAAAGTAGAGGACTGTTACATTAGCAGTAGAAGACTTTTTACATTAGCCAAATGTAGAAGACTTATATTAGCCCAAAGTATAAGTACAACAGATTTAAAGAAAAGTCATAACAGATGACACAAAACTTATTTTAAGTCTATTTTCTTCACCACAAACTTCAGCTATCATCAGTGAACTAAAAGGGAGACAATTAACTAACAAATTCAACTAAGTATACCTCAGTGGTTCCCCAACTTTATTAGGCTATGGACCCTTAAAGTCAATGAAAATTCACCATAGCCCTTGCCCTTACACCCCAGCCACCTGGTATTAAATTAAAACCTTTTACTCATTTCTGCTTTTCTAAATATTCTACACTTGCTACACAGACCTTCAAGTGACCCTTTGTTGGCCTCCATGAATCTGCAAATTCCAGACTGTGAACCATTAAGATAACTAACACAAATGACCTGTTAAAATAAAACTGTCCAAATTACATGAAGAAAAATTAGAAACAACAATTAACATAAAAAGAAGCAAAACAGAAAAAAAAGATGATGTGTAAATATGAACACTAGACCACAGAATCAACAGATCCAAGTCAAGTGATAAACGGTTCTGTTAGAAGATGAAGGACAGAAATGTCATGTGCAGACAATATATTTAAAAATACAAACAGAAATTTAACCAAAAAGATCTTTATTATGAAAGAATAATACAAGCATTTTACAAAGTCAGTGAAAACATATGCTTGCAAATGATGGATGTGTGGTGGTTTTTAAAAAAAAACCGGTTTAGCGTGTTACCCACAACCAGAGAGTGACTGGCTCTAGCAGCAGGCGCACACTTCGGTGGGTGCTGGAATGGAAAGTAGAACACATGAGAGAATGCCTGGAGCTTGAAGATGCCAGTCTCTGATTAGGGTCACAAATTATGGATGTGCTTAAACTGACAGTAAGAGACTTTGTAGATACATTTTTGTTTATTAGCCTTAAAACTGAATGTAGCACCACGACACATGGGACAGATATCCACATAAATACCTTGTTTTGCTATGTGATGACAGCCGCATATACACTACATAACAGCATGCCATTATATTCCCTGGTTTCAGATGGTGCTCTCTATTATAAGCATTAAAGCACCATTTTCACAGTTTGTTCTGGCTAGATTTTGGTGCAATTAAGTTATGACTTCCTACTATCTGAGTGTCCAGCTCACAACAGCTGTGCTGCCCCTGTGCTATCACATAAATATAATGCCTGTTAGGATTGCAAAAGAATTCCAAAGACATTTTTTTTTAATGTAATAAATTTATCTTAGTTTTAAAAAAAAATGCTGTGGCAGTTTTCACAGATACAAATAGTAGCAAATCACAGAAAGAAATGATCACAGAAACATTCATCATGAAAGTACTCAGAAGATGAAACCTGAACACCTCTTGATGACAAACAGAAACAATTTGAAATACACAGAATTTCACAATCAATCAAAAATACTGTCTGCTGTATAGCAAGAGAGAATTTCAAGTCATTTTATACATCCTATGTTTGGTTTTGCCCCCCGTGTGGTACCCGGGTTCTGCAAAGAATAGGACCACTGTACCCTAACGCATGATCGTAAAAGGCAACTAAGGAGGCTTCAGCATAAGGCCAGCAACCCTATCTGGTAAAAAACTATCAGACTGCTACAGAAACCGAAGCAAGGGAAAAAATAACTGCAGGTGGAAGGAGAAATGCTTATCAGGAAACTGAGCCCATGTAATAGAGGGCTCACCTGGGCTAGAGCAGAAAAAAAGGCGAAGGACAGGCATTTGTGGAAAACCCTTGCGGAAGACCCATGTGCCCTGGGCACTTAAGGTTCAGAGAGAGATGTTTGGTTTTGCACAAGTAACTATGGAATACAAACTAGTGTCCTGGTGATTTATGAATGACATTTGTGATTTCCATCCAGTGTTTAGCAAAAAAGGTGTCTCACATAAGTTTAGAGACGGATCAAAAATAAGTAATTTTACTTGGTTCTAATCTGCTTCCAACAACTGACAGTGTAACGTGACAATTTTCTTGCCTTGTTCAGTGTGTGATGTGGCAACTTTCTTGCCCTGTTCAGTGTGTGATGTGGTAACTTTCTTGCCTTGTTCAGTGTGTGATGTGGCAACTTTCTTGACGTGTTCAGTGTGTGATGTGGTAACTTTCTTGACGTGTTCAGTGTGTGATGTGGTAACTTTCTTGCCTTGTTCAGTGTGTGATGTGGCAACTTTCTTGCCTTGTTCAGTGTGCGATGTGACAACTTTCTTGCCTTGTTCAGTGTGTGATGTGACAACTTTCTTGCCTTGTTCAGTGTGTGATGTGGCAACTTTCTTGACGTGTTCAGTGTGTGATGTGGTAACTTTCTTGCCTTGTCAAGATGAATCTTCCTGTGGTTTGTACACACCTGTGTCACACTTTTTATTAAATCTCTTTACGGTGATGTGAAGTGAAAAAAAAAAAAAAGTTGACAACTGGAGATTTAGCATAATGAGACGATGTTCAGTACCAGATTACAAGTGCAGATGAAACAGTACAGAACTTCTTTTAAATAATTATTTTCAAACTTCTCTGCTGTTATAAATACACCTCAAGGAACAAAAGCATTACAAAAAGACTCAATCCAAAATCTTATGTATTACATCAATGAACATATAGTAGAAAAAAAAACAATTATATGTATTATATCACTGAACATATTTTTACAGCGGAAGAAAGAACAATCACGTGTATCATCCCAGTGAGCATACAGAAAAGAGAGAACAATCATCTGTATCACCTCAGTGAACATGTAGCAGAAGAAAGAACAATCATGTAAACTAAGTGTAAACCTACCTTTCAAACCACTAAATGTATAATGTATACACTTCTTCTATAAGCAGGAAGAACACATTATAGCCCACAAGAGATCCTACAAAACATGCTATTCAATCTTTGTAATATGTGAAAGTTGCCTACATCTATAGAAACTGATGACAGCAACGTTAATATCATAGTAATATACTCCGCTGAAAGTGGAATATATTAACAATGTTCACTGATTTTCTTTTCTGTGTAAAAATATGCTGCCTACGTGTTTATATTTGTTCAGATTATGATATTTAGCACACAGCAAATGTTTCTTGTACAAGCACTAAATATTTTAATAGAAAATGTTTCTTGTTCAAGCACTAAATATTTTAAGAAAAAATGTTTCTTGTTCAAGCATTAAATATATTGTTAAAAAAAAATGAAACACAACACTACTGTAGTCGTAATGGACACCAAATTTCCAACTTGTATCAAAATTTTATTTTACAGAATTAATGTCTCAATCTTGGCATGATGAAACTTTAAGTCTTTAACAATGAGATGATGTTCATTAAATTTGGTTTGGAATTTTATTCTTTGCAAATGAGGCCTCCGTTTCAGTAAAGTGTATGGCTTCCTCTGGCCTGTATCAGAGAATGACATCTCCTTGACATGCATCTGATTAGCCATTGGATCTGTTGTTGTGGGATGGCTGCCCACTCTTCCTGCAGTGCAAGAGACAACTGTCGGAGATTGGTTGGCGCCACGTCTCGCTGGCGGACTTGTCCACTGAGTTCATCACATAAGTGTTCTACTGGGTTCATGTCTATGACATGGATGGCCATGGAATGGTCTGGACATTGTTGTCAGTGAGGAACTGGATGGTGAGTTTTGCCACATAAGGTCGAGCATTATCCTGCTGAAAAACTGACCCTGGTGCAGCCAGAAGTAGAAGGACATGAGGACGAAGTATTTCAGCAACATATCATTGGGTATTGAGGCGTAATTCAATATGCACCAGGTCACTTCCTCCCATGAAGCTGATCATCCCCCACACCAGCACACCTCCACGACCATGTAGAGGAGCCTCATCCATGTAATTCTGGGTGTAGCACTCATGGACTCTGCAGTAAACTCTTCTCCATCTATTGTGTTGCTGGAGCAGAAAGAATGATTTATCACTAAACCAAACCCTTCTCCAATCATTCACAACGGCCCACTGACGATTCTCGGTTCTGGTGATGCCAGTCTGTATGAACAGAACCTTTCTAGGGTCTTCTAGCCCAAAGACCAGCATCGTGCAGCCGGTTTCGTTTGATATGAAATTCGATGAGCTGTTGTCATTGACTGGACTGCTGAGGATACGGATACAAATCGATTCCTGAGGTGACGTAGCTGTAAGAAGCAGTCTTCGGCAGGAGTTGTGACTATGGGTCTTCTGCTGCACGGCCGGTCTGCAACTGAGCCAGTTCTTGAAATCATCTCCAAAGGTGACTAATGGTGCTTCTAACCACATTAAATTGTCTGGCCACTACACTTTGTGACTGTCCAGTCTGTAAACGTCCAATGATGATGAGTCGTTGTTCTGTAGTGAGATGAGCCATACTTGCGCACTGAATTTTCAAATGAATTGATTCGAGGAGCGTCAATCTTTTATAGCCATTCAATAACATGGTCAGTGAGTTTTGTGTTCAGTAAGTTTCATGGGATTCTCCTGAACCTGTCATGAGTTATTGTCAAAAATGCTGTTTTGACTAGTGTTGCTTTTCTGTGCTGAGTACAGTTCAGATCAGCACGTGAAGTTGATGTCCATGTGAATGTTTCAGGCAATTTGCCCTTGTCTGGTCAGCAAACTTCATTTTAAATCGCAACATCGTATTTGTTGCATTTCTTTTTTTGAACAGTATATTTTAACAGAAAATGCTTCTTGTTCAAGCATTAAATATTTTAATAGAAAATGTTTCTTGTTCAAGCACTAAATATTTTAACAAAACTGTTTCTTGTGTAAACACCAGATATTTTAACAGAAATATAAATACTACTAGGAAATGACACATGGCAAACAAGATGCTCTACAAGAATCCTTGGTGAAACAAAAAAAAAAAAACTTTTTCCATCACTGAAAATTTCTGACACTGCCATTTTACTGCTGACATTTAAAAAAAGAAATTTCTGCCAACATCTGAATCTTAAAAAAAGAAACAAACAGGCAGACTCTATCTAGCTACATTACTTGCTTGATGCCCTAAATGAGAGGATCTCTGCCTGACAAGTGCCATTTTTGTGCTTACTTGTTGTTTCACTGTTTCCGTCATCCATGATAAAGACATATCACCAAAATATTGGTTTCATACTATTTGTTTACATTTCTACATGCTCATCTCAGAGCTTTCTCTGCCATTCTTACTCACTCTTACTTTTTTCTATCTTATTTTGTAAAAGTGCACCTTCCAGCCCTGACTTTCTCTATTCTGGTTGCCTAGAAGCTGTCCCACTGAAATGCTTAACAGAATGCTGGAACCACATGGGTTAAACTTGCTGTTTAGTTACACGTAACGTCATCTTCTTCAATCATTATAGTACCTCTCCACTAAATCCACCCCTTTTTACTTTTCAAACTTCCTCACAGCATCACTCTGCAACCCCGCTATTTTCTCAGCAACCCCTCTTCTCTGCAACATCTCTTCCCCAATCACCTGTTTCAAATTCTCCTAGCTAGGCCAGTAGTGCGTCACTCTCTCTCCCCTCCCCGGTTCCCCATCCACCACTCCCAGTTATAACCCACCGACCACATGTCACAGGTCTCTATTTAAACAATTTCCACGTCCTACCAGATCCATTCCTGACACACACCGCCAGACAAGCCACACCTTATTTACAGCTAAGTACCTTTTTTTTTTTACAGTATTCATGTAAATCTATACTTTATCTCCTCTCCCTATTTCTTCGTCCTGTATGTTTTTGTATGATTAAGGCTCACGCCGAAACGTCACAACTTTGTAATCGTTAAGTAATAAAGCTGCTCCTACTTTTTTCCAATTTTATACATTCTAGTATCACAGCTTTACTGCAGTGTTTAGTGTATAGTTGTATACTTATACACCAATTATTGCTTAACAGAACTGTTCTGTACAGAGATTTAATAAAAAGTGTGACACAGGAAGATTCATCCTGACAATTTATAGATTCTTATCTACAGAAGCTGTGGACAGGGACAGATAGATATACATAAATTTGATTTTTATGGACATGCATTTTTTTCTATTGCAACATATGCTTGCAAGACCTGGACACTTAACAAAACAGCTGAGGAACACATCAGTGCCTTTGAATGTAAAATGCTATAGAAGAGTTCTTCATTTTTTTTTTTTTGGTCTATTTCCTTAGTTGTTTTCCAGCATGCATAAATGAGGGTGGATGTTACATTTGACTTGAACAATTTTAGCTTAATTTTTGTGCTTATAACTTTTGAGTGCTATACGTTCTCAAGAATCTTGAAGGTAAATGCTGCTTTTGCAAGTCTTAACTTCCTATCTGGTGTCACCATCCTGGCTCATGTAGCTGCAGAGGTATGCACAATGGTTGACTTCTTCAACCCTCTATGTATATTTTTCCTTACTGATTAATGGGAAGTTTCGTTACTTTTAACTGTTAAACAAACTGTTATACAAGAACTATATTCACTTTAAAAATATTTAATTAAAAAGATAAGGAAGTCGCAACACTAAAAATTCTCATTAAAAAGATAAAAAAACCAGGTTCTAAAAAAAAACATTCTCATTAAAAAGATACATAAACCATATTCTAAAAATATTCTTATTAAAAAGACATAGAAACCACATTCAAGGCAGAAGAGAATTTGTTTTTATTTTTGTCATTTACTTAAGCTTACTCCATGATATATTTCCAGTTCTCTCACACAAGTTATAGCCACATACAAAAAGTACTGTTCATTTTGATTTGGTCTGCTACGGATACGCACATTTTGCATTCTATGATCAAAGTTATTCTGTTATGATACTGTAGAAAGGTGATCAGTGCTATTTGCATTACAGTAATTCGGAAATTGTATGCATTCAAGATATTCAGGATCAACTTTAGAAACCTCCTTTCCATTCTGCTTATTCTTATCTTCACACATCCAGATAAACAGGTGTGTTTGTCCCATGGGTAGAGTACAAACTGATTACAAACTGTAACGGCAACAGATGGTGCTGTTAATGACAAATGATACAAATGGTTAAATCTGTGATCAATCAAATACAAACATATGTTCACTGAAAGCAGCTCAATAATTTCTAAAATATACAAACAAACAAATCAAGGTTACATCTGTGACAAATCTATTCATCAATATACCCATTCAACCAATTCACATCCATTAATCCATTTTCATTTTTTGTTCTCATGGCTATAAATATATTACAAATTACACAAATGAAATCAAAGGTGATAAAAAAAATCCCCCATTATTTCATGAAAAAAAAAGGAGTAGGTTGTGTTTGTTCTGAGCTAGGGAGTAGTTTAGTCAATAGCAATCTGTCTTTATCAATTGCATATTAATCTTTACCAGCCAAGTATGAACTGATCACAGAAATTTACTGACTAAGGTGAACACAATGCAGGACCCTTCATAAAGATCACCATGTCAGTATTAGCAAGCCTTCCAACATGTGCTTCCCTTCTTTCCATTTCTGATTGACCAAGGAAGACAACATACTTCAAGCATCACTTCAGCAAAGCTCACTATCTCTCTTCATATGTTTCCACGTATATCAAGGGGATGAGGACGGACCTAGATATAAGAAGTGCAAACAACCCCACATGTTGTCATGCTGATGTAAATTTGATGCATTACTTAGAGAATGAAATCACTTTGCTAGATGAAGGAGACTGCTGGTGATGTATTATAACAAAGTTTGCAATAATCCCTGTACAAGAAAGAAAATAAAATCATATTATGAATGAATAACAGGCAAAAGAAGATACGCACTGCTCATTTATCAAAGATAGATAAAAAAGGGCAGTAAACAAGAAAATAAAAGAGTGATCAAAGGCAATATACTTCAATATACTTCAGCATTCTCACATTATTACCCTCCCCCATTGTCCTTTCCCATCAATTTCACTACTTTTATACTAAAACTATTTTATACTCCCACCTGCATAAACCAGACACATTCTGTTAACATCAGGTGAAAAACAAGCAAACAGCTTGCTATACTCTAGCATATAATATTAAGCAGCATCCACACTAGAACTCAGCATGTTCACATGCACTCCTTGATTATACTGCTAGGCTTGGGATAAAAGCAATGCTTGCTCAGACGATGTCTCAGTGTATATTTTAAGTGTATGCTTCAAGCACAAGATGCTAGACAATCACATTTAACAGATTCCATATAGCACAAAGCTTCTGTGGTCTACATTTTTTGTTCTTAATGTTGGGCTTTGATAAACAAAATGGCAAATGTTACCTGTGGAAACATAGATAATTATTTTAAAATAACTGTATTTTATTTTACCAGCTCTTTCTCTGCCTCAACATACTGGAGTGCACATAGAGTGTTTCACTTCTATTGTTGTAACAAATTTACCTTATCTGTGAATGAGCTTATAATGAGGTTATGATGTTCTAAATAGAATTAAGGACAAGCATAATGGGATCTTGAGATATACAAGTATGTTGCTGGCACTTGCGTAAACTGCTTTATGAACATTATCAAGGCAAAAAAAAAAAAAGGAGCATTTCTGCTAAGTCAACGGATGAATTCATAATCTTCCTGCATGATCTCTACTTGGAAGGTTGAGTATAAAGACTCTCCACATGTCCCCTATTTTCACAGTGTACCTGGGCAAGCTGAATCCAGTCCACTTCATTATGTTATCCACCTACCTATATCACTGTCACCCTCTCTTTTTCTTCAACTTTTCCCTCAAGTATGGTTTTCAATATTGTATTATGCACACAGGTTAGTGGGGTAGGGGTATACCCTATCAAAGGAGAACTAAGACGCCTCCTCACCTCCGTCAGTCTATGGGCCACCCTTGGGCAAGGTGGAGTACCCGTATAGCCCCCCAACCAGGGTGACGTGAAGCCATGGGAGCAGGTGGTGGATGGAATGGGAGAGCAGCCGACAGATAATGTTGGTTATGGTGACCATTCTATAATGGTAGGCAGATGATCTCAATGTAGGGACAATGGCTACGATCACTGACTAGTACAGTCACTGCTCGGAAGGAAAGCAATGGTAAACTATCTTCTGGAAATATACCAAGAAAACCAAACAGCAACATGGAAAGTCAAATATGAAAAAGATCTGGTGGTGAGTCCCCCAGGTCAGATAGATCTAATTTTAACACTGGGGAAGAGTGTGAGACAGAGGTCAGTACTAGTAATTGTGATGACGGACAAAATCCTGATGGTGTTACTAAGGTAAACCCTCTGCATCAAACTAAAAAGAAAAATAAGAGTAGGAACATGGAATATAAGAAGTATGTATGAGGGAAAATATCAAATAATAAGTGACGAGATGAAAAGAACGGGGATACACATTTTAGGAATCTGCGAACATCGATGGAAAGGATCAGGACACTTTAAGAGTGAGAACGATAATAGCTTTATATACTCTGGTGGAGAATTAGGAGGAAGGAATGGAGTGGCTTTTTACTTGGACAAATCAACATCAAAAGCATTACTAGGCTACAATCCAGTAAGTGATAAAATCCTCACAATCAGACTTAAGGCCATTCCTACAAACGTAACAATCATCCAGATTTATGCACCTACATCAGCAGCAGAATAAGAGGAAGTAGAAGACTTTTATAACACACTGCAAACGACGATAGACTAGGTATGGAAAAATGATATCATATTAATAATGGGGGATTTTAATGCAAAGATTGGTACAGAAAGAGCAGAAGATGAAGGACATGTAGAAATTTAGCATAGGTCACAGAAATGAGGCAGGAGACAATCTAATGGCGTTTTGCATGGAAAATGAGCTAATGATCGCTAACACACTTTTTAAACAACATCCAAGAAGACTTTACACATGGACATCACCTGATGGAAAAACCAAGTATCAAACAGATTACATTTTAGTGCAAAGAAGGTGGAGGTCAAGTATAACATCAGCAAAAACTTTACCAGGTGCTGATTGTGACACTGACCATGAGTTATTAATAGCAGACATGAAGATAAAGATAAAAAAGACAGTTACGGGATCAAGATCAATCCGCTTTGATCTTACAAAAATACCAGAACAATACGGTATAGAAGTGAAGAATCATTTTGAAATCCTGATGACTGTACAGGAGGTGATGACACCAGATGAATTGGCTATGCAAGCCAGAGATATCTTAATAAGAACAGCTACAGACATGGTTCCAGTAAAGGAAACGCAAAAGAATGGATGGATTACAGCAGGTACACTAGAACTGATAAAACAAAGTAGAAAAATGAAGATGCAATGGAAAGTGACAAACAACAACAAAAAGGAATATAAATCTTTAACAAAAGAAGTACGAAGAACATAAGAAAAGACAAAAAGCAATACATACAAGATTGTTGTGAAAGAATAGAAGAACATCAGAAGTGTGGAAGAGATAGTGAAATGTTTAAAGAAATGAAGACATTGATGAGAAATGTCACACCTAAGCTAAATGTAACTTGTGATGAGATGGGGAATACCTTGACAGAGACAGAGGAAATTCTAGAAAGATGGAAGGAATATTGCAGAGGAATGTATGAAACAACTGACTGTGAAAGCAGAAATCTACAGTGTGAATTATTATTGGAGGAGAAAGAATTCGAACCAACAATAGAAGAAGATTTATGGGCAATAAATAATCTGAAAAATGGTAAATCACCAGGATGTGATGAGATAACAGCTGAATTTATTAAAGCCGGAGGAAAGGAATGTGCAACAATCTAACATGCACTATGTAAAAAGATATGGCATTCAGGTATTTGGCCAAAAGAATGGAAAAGAACTATATTCATACCACTGCCAAAAAAGGGTAACCTGAAATTATGCACAAACTACAGAACTGTTGCCCTGATTAGTCATGCCAGTAAAATTCTGTTAAAAATCATAATGGGTAGACTTCGAAAGAAAATAGAAGAAGTCAATATGGTCCAAGCTGGTTTCAGGCATGGAAGAGGATCAAGAGATCATATATTCAATATAAGATTAATAATAGAGAAATGCAGAGAGTTTAATGTGAATCTATATTTAGCCTTTACAGACTACTCAAAGACATTTGATTGTGTACAACACCAGAAACTTTGGGAAATAATGGAAAAAATGGGATTTCCAACACATTTGATACAATTAACATCACTGCTGTATCTAGACCAGCAAACAGCAGTAAGAATAAATGGTGAAACAACAACCTGGTTTGACATAAAACAAGGGGTCCATCAGGGGTGCATATTGTCACCTTACTTATTTAACTTGTATAGTGAAAGTATAATGAGGAATGTTAGAGAAGATGTAGACAAAGAATATTACAATGCCATAACAACTGGAGGTTATGAAATACCAGAGATTAGACATGCCGATGACACAGTTTACTGTCCACAACACAAAAAGGAATGGAAAAACTAATTATGTCAGTCCGTAAGAACAGCGAAGAGCAGAACCTCTATCTTAATGCAAAGAAAACTAAAGTGATGACAACTGACAAAACAAACAAGGCAGCTGAAAAATGAGGAAAAACTGGAAGAAGTGGAGAGTTTTGAATATCTTGGATCACTACTAACTAGTAGTGGAGATACAATGAGGGAAATTAAAAGGAGGGCATCTATTGCTCTTCAGAAAGTAAAACAACTAAAGAATCTGCGGACAGGAGCAGATAGAACCACAAAAATAAGATTTTTAAGGGCATTCATCTTTCCCATTGCAACATATGCCTGTGAGACCTGGACACTTAACAAAACAGGTGAGAAACGCATAAATGCCTTTGAATGTAAATACTACAGAAGAGTTCTTCAAATATCATGGACACAAAAAAGAACAAATATATCTATACTACAAGAAGGCTGGCTAGTAAAGAGGATTAAAGAGAGAAAACTTAAATATTTTGGACACATTAACGTCATGATAATCTAGAGAAGACCATCTTGGAAGGGTACATAATGGGAAAAAGAAAGAGAGAAAGACCAACGTGAAGATGGCTGCAAGACATTGTTGATGATCTGCAAATGGATGCATCAGCAGCAGGCCATTTTGCTCACAACCGAGAGGCCTACAGGAGTGCTGTTTGGGAGGCAAAGTTCTGCAAAGGACATGCAAATGAATGAATGAACGAATGAATGAATTATGCACAACCGTGTAGTTCTTTTGTTTTTTATTATTTCTCAACTTCACTTCATTTAGAAACTCTGTTTTCTTTTCCAAGTATGGAACTAGCCCTACTCTTCTGGATTCCACATTTCAAAGGTTTCAGTTTTCTTTTGCATTTTCTTATTTACTGTTAATATGTCTACACTTTAAGCTGTGTGGAGAATACATAACAAATGATGACTCCCAGCTTACTTTGCTGCACTGCATGCTTTCAAGTGGGAACTTTTTTTTTCATTGAAAGTGCCTTTGGCCATTTATATTCTTCTATTAGTTCCCCATGGTCTGTTATCATGTGTCCCAGCATATGAGATTCTGTCGCTTACTCTCAGGTTTCTCATGTTGCATGTTTAAACCTAAAACAACAGAGTCTTCAAAAACATTAGCGAGATCATTATTATCATTATGTGCCATGCTAGAGATTGACTGACTGATTGATCTTTATCAGAGAACTGGAGGTTTTGACTGACTGATTGATCTTTATCAGAGAGTTGGAGGTTTTTGAGTGACTGATTGATTTTTATCAGAGAGTTAGAGGTTTTTGAGTGACTGATTGATCTTTATAAGAGAGCTGGAGGTTTTTGACTGACTGATTGATCTTTATCAGAGAGTTGGAGGTTTTTGACTGACTGATTGATCTTTATCAGAGAGCTGGAGGTTTTTGACTGACTGATTGATCTTTATCAGAGTTGGAGGTTTTTGACTGACTGATTGATCTTTATCAGAGAGCTGGAGGTTTTTGACTGACTGATTGATCTTTATAAGAGAGCTGGAGGTTTTTGACTGACTGATTGATCTTTATCAGAGTTGGAGGTTTTTGAGTGACTAATTGATCTTTATCGGAGAGTTGGAGGTTTTTGAGTGACTGATTGATCTTTATCAGAGAGTTGGAGGTTTTTGGGTGACTGATTGATCTTTATCAGAGAGCTGGAGGTTTCTGAGTGACTGATTGATCTTTATCAGAGAGTGTTGTTGATCATGCTTCTCCTCTTAGTGTTTCCAATAGTCTCAAAAGCTTTTCCTCTTCCATGCCATCTGGTCAGCCCAGTGAGACGTTTTTTTCTCTTGGCCTACCTCTCCTCCTTTCTCCCTTGAATTTTCCAGTCATTACTAAGTCCTTTCACTAGTCTCTTACGCCGAAGGTCGGGGGGGGGGGGTTCGGTTCAAATCCAGCCGGAGGCACCCCAATCGTTCGGCTGTAGAAAGGAGTACCCAGCTTCTTCTGGAGTTGGAGAAAGAAAGCCGGCCAGGCCATAGTGCCAACCACATTGCCCTCTAGTGTGCTGACAGGTCAAGGAAAATATGGGCACTAACACCATGTCCCTGTGTGCATCTAAGGCATGACAGGGTTACCTTACCCTTTACTAAGTCCTTCAACTTCTGTCTTTTCATATGTTATTGTTCACTCTCACTGCTGCTCTCTACTTCCAGTACACTTTCTTAATATTTATCAAATCTTTACCATCTATGTTACATTTTTGTAGCATTAGGATCACTTCTTCATGATATTAGGCCATGTAATTGCGGAAACAGCTGGGTTTTGGACATATCCCTTCCCTATTTCATCCATAATTGTAAATTAAGCACAGGCTAAGTTTAAAATATGGTGCAGTGACGGGTATGATGGAACTAAGTTTAAAATATGATGCCGTGACTATTGTTATGGCAGCTAACAATATGGTCAAAAGCTTTCATGTAATCAATAAAACACAAGCATATATCTTTGCTTACTTCTAAAACGTATAAACTAGGACAAAAAGTTGGAGCAGCTTTATTATTTAATGAGCACACAGTTGTGACGTTTCGGTGTGAGCCTTAATCATACAAAAACATGCAGGACAAAGGAGATAAAGTATAAATTTACATGAATTGTTATGTTTAAAAAAAAAAAGGAAAAAAAACAATAATAATAAAATAAAATGAATACAGCACTTAGATTAACTTGTAAGAAGCTGTCGCTTGTCCAATGCTGTGTTCAGAAATGCACATGGTGGAGTGTAGAGAATATTTAAATGGAGACTTGTGATGTGTGACAGGTGGGTCGTAACTGAGGGTGGTGGGTGGGGAAACATGGAGGGGAGACTGATACAATGGTAACCTAGCCAAGAGAAGGTGAAATTTCTGAAAATTTCCTTCAGAAAGCATTCAACTGTATCCAACTAGTGAGCCACATAAAAGCATTCAGAGAAAAACCTGTTACCCCATTTGACAGAGTTAAATTAGTACTTCCTTTTCACCTGCATGGTAAGATGGTTAAGAAAGTTCTTTATCGCCATCTGCCACTAATCCAAATCCACCCCGACATTCACAACATCTTCTCTGATTCACCCCTATTAGCATAGAAATGTGAACCAAATCTTAAGGACATCCTCGTCCATAGCCACTTGAAGTGAAACCTTGTTTTGCTGGCATTAGAAAATGTAACTGCTCTAGCTGTGTTACCTGCCCTGTATTCTGGGAAATGAAAACAATCACCTTTGCCAATTCCCCTGGGAACAACTGTGTTAAGAGCACACTTATCTTAACACAGTGTTTGTGAGACAGGGAACATAGATCTGTTTGCTTAAAAACTCTGACCTACCTCTGTAGCCCAGAAACTTGTAGCAATCAACACTAATTGTAATTGTAATTGTTATTTTTGCAAAATGTAATGTCAGGTTGGTGGACGGATGGGGACATGGAGATCTCTGGCGGGGATGAGGGAAGTCTGGTGTGAAACCAATGAATCCAGGACGTGACAAGCCTATGGGTCTTTACAACAATGGCTATCAGAATGATGTGAACAAAACAGAGCCAGTAGACTATAGGTGGCGGGGAATGGATATCGTTGAAGCACTCATCAGATTCCTCATCTCAGAGTCAGAGTGTCTTTGTGGAACTGTCTCAAACCATCTGACATGGAGAAGGGGTTTAAGTACAGCCACCAGAGGCTGGAAAACAAAGTTTTGGCCAGGCCAGCCACACTGTCTTCATGGCAGTCCGAGCAAGACCACAGTCTGCCCTAGCAAGGAAAGGTGCTGAAGTCGGAGTTACCCAGCCAAAAGGCGCATCGCAAAAATCAGGGTAACACGCATTATCGCTAATGAAATGTCTCTATCTACAGTTTTCAAACATGGTGCTCGCCCTGTGAAGACTAACCAGGCAGGTGCAGTGCCGGGCCCCCTGCCTCGAAAGGGTCCACCCAATGCTACTGGAGGTCCTCTCAGTTCGTCTTGTGGAGTCAGGAGACATGAGAGTAGAGCTACTGGCCAAAAAATACAACAGAAGAAAACAGCCAAAAAGCAAGAACTTAAAATAATGCAGTGGAATGCTGAGGGTGTCAGCAGTGTTAGAGATGGCTATAGCAAAAAGGTTGAACTAGAGAACATACTTTTTGCAGAGCAGGTAAGTATATGCTGCATACAGGAGACACACCTAACCAAAGATGCCGCCTTTAAAATCAGAGGCTACCAGTGTTTTAGATCAGACCGACAGGACAGAAGAAAAGGAGGAGTACTCACACTTGTTAAGAATAACATCAGCGCATGTCAGGTGGGAGTGTACATGGAAGGAGCCGAATACCAGATGATCCATCTAAAAAGTAGTAATACAGATTTCCACCTCCTTAACTATTACTGTCCTAATGACCGCCCACTTGCTTTAGGAACAATCCCACACAAAGAGAGACTGATGGTCTGTGGTGATTTTAACAGTCATTCCCAGAGCTGGGGCTATGACCACATAGACAAGAGAGGAGAGGAAGTTGAGAGCTGGCAGGACGATAATGGACTTCTCCTGATCAACCAGCCAATGGATGCCCCAACATTTTACTCAAGGGCTTGCCATACAAAATCAACACCAGATCTGGCATTCCACTCTCCAGATCTGAAGTGGAACATTACACGTGAAGTTGGAAAACAACTTGGAGGTAGCGAACATCGACCAGTCTTCCTGACAATAGAAAATGAACTCCTTAACACCAGTAACCCTCTCCCCAGATGGAACTATAAAAAAGCAAACTGGACAATGTACAGACATCGTACAGGTATCCTGGTGGGACAGCTGTCCATAGAAGGTAAGGATATTAACAGCATAGTGAATGAGTTCAATGCTTGTATCCTTCAGGCCGCTCGTGAAACCATTCCCAGAGGAGCTCGCAGGGACATACTGGTCTAGTGAGCTGGGAAAACCCCATGATGACGTGGAAGCAGCTCGAAAGCAAGCAGAAAATAGACCATGTCAAGAACACCACAATAATTACCAACATTCTAAGGCCAAATTTCAGAGAGCAAAGCTGCAAGCCAGACGGGAAAGTTGGAGAGAGAAAACAGAGTCCCTAAACTTTGAAAAAGATGGAAGGAAACTGTGGAAACTAATCAAACAGTTAAATGATGAGAGTACTGGAAGAAGTACAAAGATTACACTAATAGAGGATGGGAAAACTCTTACAGGTAAGCAGGTAGCAGATCACTTTGCTCGCATGTTTGCACAGGACTGCAACATTGATATCCATCCAGAGAAGGAGCGTACAGTGCGCATCGAGCCACAGAAAGAGGAGGAACAAGTCAGAAAAGTGGAGGTCATGGATGCACCAATCACACGCAGTGAGTTAACCTAGCAGTTAGTAAACTGAAACCAAGGAAATCACCAGGACCAGATGGAGTGTCCAATGAAATGATCAAGAACCTGGGAATGGCAGCAATGGGAAAGCTGTTGGATATTTTCAATATGTGCTGGAGCACAGGTAAGTTACCTCAAATCTGGAAGGAAGCAAGCATGGTACCACTGCTAAAACCAGGGAAAAACAGTGATACTGTCTCCAGCTACAGGCCAATCAGTCTCACTAGCTGCCTATGCAAAACGATGGAACGCATCATTGACCTGAGGCTAAAATGGTACCTAGAAAGTGAAAACCTTCTCGTTCCACAACAAGCAGGATTTAGGCAGTACTACAGTACGGAAGATCAAGTGACCTATCTCTCTCAAGAGATTGAGGATGCATTCCAAGAGAAAAACCTTGTACTAGCAGCGTGGATAGACCTGAAGAAAGCCTTTGATAAAGTATGGAAAAAAGGTCTGTTGTGGAAACTAAGAAACTGCAATGTGAATGGAAGACTGTACAACTGGATAAAGTCCTATTTACACAATAGAAGAGCTAGAGTAGTAATGGATGGACACAAAAGCCAGAAAGTACTTCTGCAACACGGTGTACCACAAGGAGGAGTCCTTTCGCCTACACTATTCCTTGTATTCATTAATGACCTGGTCAAGGAACTTCCCTATGGAATCAAAGCAGCACTGTATGCAGATGATCTGGTCATGTGGTGTACAGATGAATATGCGACAGTTGCTACACAGAGACTCCAAAGAGCAGCAGACATCTTGACATCATGGACAAACAAATGGTGTGTAAGTATCAACACAGAGAAATCAAGTACCACTCTGTTCACCCTCTCATCTAAACAGAAAGCAGGTAAGATCTTTGTAAATGAAATACCCTTAAGGATGGACAACCAACCCACTTACTTAGGAGTGACTCTTGACTCAAAACTGACTTGGAAGCAACACATCAACAGTGCAGAAGCAAAAGCCAGAAGAAAACTAGCCATATTAAGAAAATTGAGTGGGACTACATGGGGAGCTAGTGAAAGAATCCTCAAGAATGTATATCAGCAAAGTATTCTACCACATTTAGAATATGGCTCAACATCTTGGTGCACAGCATCAAACACTACGCTGCATAATCTAGACAAGGTTCAATCAGTCACTACGGATTATCACAGGTGCCATGAGGTCCACACCAATAGTAGAAATGCAGAAAATAGTTGGTGTTCAACCGCTAAAGGAACGTAGAGACACAAAGGTCATGACCATGGGAGAAAAATTCCTTAGCTCTGTAAGCCATCCCCTGAAGGAGAGATTCAATAACTTGGCATTAGGACGGCTTAAAAGAAGCAGCTTCATTCATCAGGCCAAGCGTATGCGTAAGCTGATACCTGACCTTCCAACTGTAGTCACTCCATTATCATCTGTACCAGAGCATACACCATGGAAAGAAGCAGATTATACACAAATAACTATTCAGACTGAAGTGAAAGGTGTGCAGAATGGTGAGATGCAGAGCAGTCTTGTAAGATCAATAGCCACACTTAGTGTTCTAGATGACAAATATCCATGTGACACCTGGATACGTGTGTATACAGATGGATCTGCACATAATGCCATAAAAATGGTGGGGCAGGAGCATATATTGAATATCCAAACAACACCATTGACAAGATTTCCATACCCACTGGTAAATACTGCAACAACTTTGATGCAGAAGTTAGGGCAATTATTGCTGCAGTTGAAAAACTATCAGACTCCAGAATTGATACATGTCCTGTAGTAATTCTCACAGATGCAAGATCAGTACTGGAGGCTCTTCAGTGCAACAAACTACCAGACCTTAAGGATGCCTTGTCAAAAATTGGCTTACAACATGGAGTCACTTTGCAGTGGATTCCCTCCCACTGTGGGATACCAGGCAATGAGAAAGCTGACCATCTGGCCAAAGAGGGCACTGAAATGGAGCAACCAGACATACCAATCACCTATAATCAGAAGAAAAGCATGATAAAAACCTACAGGAAGCCACAAACACCACTACATGATGACTATCACATGCTAAACAGAAAGGAACAAGTCACCATTTTCCGTCTCCGAACAGGACACAGCCGACTCCGAAGTCATATGTATACAAAGTTTAAGGTTGGTACTACTAATCTATGTACATGTGCCCAGGTGCCCCAAACTGTGGAACATATCCTCCAGAACTGCATCAACTACGAGACACTGAGAAATAATTACTGGCCCAGTGAAACCACTAAAGATAAGCTCTACGGTTCCATACATGAGTTACAAAAAACAGTGAAATTTATCCAAGAGACAGGACTGCAGATATAGATAGACAGTGCGAACGAAGAAGAAGAAGAAGAAGACCTTTGCCAAAACTATCCTCACTCTCCTCACAAGGGAATCTTGTGACACAGATAAACTACAGACACCAAGAACATGGACTAGAAATAAATGCTGGAAAGATAAAGACAGTGATTGTGTTAACTGGCAATTGCTTGTAAAGTACTATTTTTTTTTAAAAAAGAGCAAAACTGAAATTTTTTGATAATGATACATATATCAGCTGCCTTGTTTGTTTTGTCAGTTGTCATCAATTTAGTTTTCTTCGCATTAAGATAGAGGTTTTGCTCTTCGTTGTTCTTACAGATTGACATTATTAGTTTTTCCATTCCTTTTTGTGTTGTGGGCAGTATTACTGTGTTATCATCATATCTAATCTCTGATGTTTCATAACCTCCAATTGTTATGGCATCGTAATATTCTTTGTCTACATCTTCTCTAATATATCTCATTATATTTTCAGTATACAAGTTAAATAATTAAGTCAACAATATGCACCCCTGACGGACCCCTTGTTTTATGTCAAACCAAGTTGTTGCTTCACCATTTATTCTTACTGCTGCTTGTTGGTCTAGATACAGCAGTGATGTTAATTGTATCAAATGTGGTGGAAATCCCATTTTTTCTATTATTTCCCAAAGTTTCTGGTGTTGTACACAATCAAATGCCATAGAGTAGTCTATAAAGGATAAATATAGATTCACATTAACCTCTCTGCATTTCTCTATTATTAATCTTATATTGAATATATGATCTCTTGATCCTCTTCCTTGCCTGAAACCAGCTTGGACCATATTGACTTCTTCTTCTACTTTCTTACGAAGTCTCCCCATTATGATTTTTAACAGAATTTTACTGGCATGACTAATCAGGGCAACCAAATATAAACTAGAAAAAAGTAGGAGCAGCTTTATTATTTAATGAATATACAGTTGTGATGTTTCGGTCTTTGCCTTTGTCAGACAATAACAAACAGGACGAAGAATAAGATAGGGGAGACAAAGTATAGGATTACATTAAACTAAGTTAATGAAATTTTTAAAAAAAAAAAAATGAAAATGAATGAAAAATACATTCATTCATTTTTTCTTTCTCTTTTTTTTTCATTAACTTAGTTTAATGTAATCCTATACTTTGTCTCCTCTATCTTATTCTTCGTCCTGTTTGTTATTGTCTGACGAAGGCAAATGCCGAAACGTCACAACTGTGTATTCATTAAATAATAAAGCTGCTCCTACTTTTTTCTAGTTTATACATTTTAGTATCACAGTTTTACTGCAGTGCTTTGTGTATAGTTGTATACTTATACACTATTTATTGTGCGTTAATCAGGGTAACAGTTCTGTAGTTTGTGCATAATTTCAGGTTACCCTTTTTTTTGGTTTGTGGTATGAACACAGTTCTTTTCCATTCTTTTGGTCAAATACCTGAATGCCATATCTTTTTACACAGTGCGTGATAGATTGTTGCACATTCCTTTCCTCTTGCTTTAGTAAGTTCAGTTGTTATCTCATCACATCCTGGTGATTTACCATTTTTCAGATTCTTTATTGTCCATAAAACTTCTTCTATTGTCAGTTAGGGTTCTTTCTCCTCCAATAATAATTCACACTGTTGATTTCTGCTTTCAGTCAGTTGTTTCATACATTCCTCTGCAATATTCTTTCCATCTTTCTAGAATTTCCTCTGAAGTAACACACATATTAAACCAAAATTTCCACATTTTTGGCTTCTCTGAAAGCCGTTTATATAGGAACATAACCGATGAAGATATTAGAATTAATGGTTTTAACCTGATCCGGCGTGACCCAACCAGGAAACTAGAAACAGGTTTAGTAATGTATGTCTCCACACCTATCCAGTTTAGTTGTAGAGAAGACCTCAAATCATTAGAGGTAGAGTGCATTTGGGTGGAAGTTAAACTGCCAAACCAGAGTTCATTAGTTATTGGACTTTTGTACCATAATCCAAGTGCATCATCCCTGTGGCACGATCACTTCCCGACTATGACGGATGAGGTTTCAACCTTTAAGTTCAAAGATATTATCATTTTTGGAGATTTCAACATAGATCTAACACAATCAAATCCAACTTGGAGCAATATTATATTATCCTACAATTTTTTCTAAATTGTCACCAAACCTACTAGAGTAACAGAAGTATCATCCACATTATTAGATCATATATATGTAGCCCACCCAGAAAACATCACTGAATGTAACATCACTCATACATTGTTAAGAGATCATTACCCAGTCTGCTGAACATGGACAAGAAAGGAGTGTAAACTTCCTAAACACGATCACATAAGTATGAAATTTAGAAGCTTCAAAAATTTAACCTAGAATTATTCCTTAATGATTTGCAAGCATCTTCACTTACACACGTGTACCAACTAACTGACCCTGATGAGGCAATAGAATACTGGCTAAAGATCGTCAGAGATATATTAGACAAACATGTCTCCATGAAAAAGACGAGACTAAAACACCAGACGAAGTCACCTTGGATAACACCTTAAATATTACAATCCATGAGAGAACGTGACTGGGAGCACAAAATCAAGGACTTTAGGATCTACCGTTCACTCAGAAACAAAATTCAATATTTAATAAGACAAGATAAAAAAAAATTACTTTAGGAATCTAGTACAAAATAAATCAGACAGTAAATCAATTTGGAAAGCCATAAATACCCTATCAAATAAAAGAAAAGAATTTGATTTTCAAGCCATCAATCGTGCATACAGTAGCGTACATATCAATACACACTGCAGAGAAGAAATCAACATTCTTAATCATCAATACCTGCTCCTGTATGCGACTTACATGAACTACAAACATTCCTGGATGGCAGATGTACTGATTTTAAACAGTTACACATTCCATTCTTAACAGCCAGTGAAGTTCACAGTTATCTCTTAACCTTAAAAAACAACAATACGGCTGGGCTTGAGGATATTAGTAATAAGATCTTTCGTTATGCTGCACCTGTCATTTCACATACACTAACATACAATTACAGTCAGTGCATTGCAAAATGTTATTTCCCCGAGGTTTTTAAAACTGCTAAGGTGTATCCTCACTTTAAATCTGGCTCATCCAACAATCTTTCCAACTATAGACCAATATCCATATTATCTTCATTATCAAAACCACTCGAAAAACACATACACAAAATAACTGTATGACACATGCAAGAGAACAATTTACTCATTGACAGTCAGTCAGGCTTTAGACCCAATCATTCCTGCCACACAGCTCTTACCAAAATGACAGAAAACTGGTTAGTAAACATAAATGACAACAGACTATGTGGTGCCATCTTTGTTGACTTTGAATAGGCATTTGATATGATTGACCACGATATTCTTGTAAGAAAAATAAAGATTTATAAATTGCACCCTGACCTAATAAAATTAATTGCATCGTTTCTTTCAGACAGACAACGGGTAGTATTCTTCAAAAATTCTCTATCAAAATCTGCTAAAGTTGATACTGGTGTTCCGCGAGGTTCTATTCTTGGCCCAGTGCTCTTTGCAATCTGTATCAATGATCTTCCACTTCATCTTAAACACGCTTCTTGTGACCTTTTTGCCAATGATTGCACAGTCTACACCAGTGACTACAACTGTATTAATCTAGAATCAACTCTTCAGGTCGAGTTATACAATTTAATTAGATGGAGCAAAAACAATGGCATGATTATAAATACCAATAAAACAAAATCAATGCTCATAACAACAAGACAGAAACTACAAAATGTAACAAAAACAACACTTCGGCTCAGCACGGAAACATCACAGATAGAAAACGTTAGCAAGCACAAAACACTAGGTCTTATTACTGACCAACATCTGACCTGAACTCTCATGTGCAAGGTCTAACAAAACTCATCGCACAAAAAGTATACCAGTTAGCTAAAATTAACCATTTCATCAATCAAGACACAAGGAAGACATACTACATATCATATATACAAACACATTTAGACTATTGCTCAACAGTTTGGGATGGTTGCTCAGTGTCAAATATAAAGAGGCTTTGCTCACTCCAAAAGTGAGCAGTGAAGCTTATTAGTGACAAAGGTCAAGTACAAACAACTAAACAGCACAAACGTATCAAAATACTGCCTCTTAAGAACAGGTTCCTCTTCAACAAAGCCAAATTAGTACATCAAATTCTTTCATGGCATGCCCCGCCCTATCTATGGAACCTGTTTAAACTCAGCCCAAAGTGCAGCCAACGCTTGAACAACATATGTCTTCCAAAACCTAGACTTGATCTTTACAAGAAAAGCTTTAGTTATTCTGCTGCTCATCTTTGGAATACCCTCCCATCCTGTATAAAAAATATAAATTATACTCCTTCCTACAACTACAAACTTTCCCAATATCTATTTGATGTCAACTACATGCCTCCATGAATCATAAAACTTAAAAGTTATCTTAGACTGCTCTTACAGACACCGAATACAGTTAATTGTTTATTCTGAATAGTCCCGAAATTTTTGTTTAGTAGATAGTCATTTATATATGTATGTAGTTACTTCTGTACTGAGTGAATGGATAAGAGTGAAACATAAATGTTATATTTTATGTCTCTCAGCTTCAATGTTAATTATGTTTGTTACATGAACAGCATATTTGCAGTATGTCTGGAAAAGAATGAAAGATGTATGATAAAGGGTAGAATTTCAGACGGGCCTGCGTGCCCAATTCTTAACCCTTTTGAAATAAAGATCAATCAATCTGTCTCTGTCAAGGTATTCCCCATCTCATCACAAATTACATTTAGCTTAGGTGTGACATTTCTCGTCAATGTCTTCATTTCTTTAAAATTTTCACTATCTCTTCCACACTTCTGATGTCCTATTCTTTTACAACAATCTTGTATGTATTGTTTTTTTGTCTTTTCTTATGTTTCTTCATACTTCTTTTGTTAAAGATTTATATTCCTCTTTGTTGTTTGTCACTTTCCACTGCGTCTTCATTTCTCTACGTTGTTTTATCAATTCTAGTGTGCCTGCTGTAATCCATCCATTCTTTTGTGATTTCTTTACTGGAACCATGTCTTTAGCTGTTGTTATTAAGTTTTCTCTGGCTTGCACAGCCAATTCATCTGGTGTCATCTCCTACTGTACAGCCATCAGGATTTCGAAATGGTTCTTCACTTCTATACCGTATTGTTCTGGTTTTTTTTTCACCTGCCTCATTTCTATGTCCTATAAATTTCCCTACAACATATCCTTCGTCTTCTGCTCTTTCTGTACCAATCTTTGCATTAAAATCCCCCATTATTAATACAATATCATTTTTCCGTACCTGGTCTATCATCGTTTGCAGTGTGTTATAAAAGTCTACTTCCTCTTCTTCTGCTGCTGATGTAGGTGCAAATATCTGGATGATTGTTACATTTCTAGGAGTGCCCTTAAGTCTGATTGTGAGGATTCTGTCACTCACTGGATTGTAACCTAGTAATGCTTTAGATGTTGATTTGTCCAAGTAAAAAGCCACTCCATCCTTTCCTCCTAATTCTCCACCTGAGTATATAAAGATATTATCATTCTCACTCTTGAGGTGTCCTGATCCTTTCCATCGATGTTCAGAGATTCCCAAAATGTGTATCCCTGTTCTTTTCATCTCATCACTTATTATCTGATACTTTCCCTCATACATACTTCTTACATTCCATGTTCCTACTCTTATTTTTCTTTTTAGTTTGATGCAGGAGTTTTCCTTGGTAACACCGTCAGGATTTTGTTCGTCATCACAATTATTAGTAGTGACCTCTGTCTCACACTCTTCCCCAGTGTTAAAATTAGATCTATCTGGCCTGGGGGAATCACCACCAGATCTTTTTCCTATTTGACTTTCCATGTTGCTATATTTCCAGAAGATAGTTTACTATTGTTTTCCTTCTGGGCAGTGACTGTACTAGTCTAGACTAGCCATGCTGTAATAATCAACCATAAAAATTTAGTCTAGGCTAGCCACACTGTAATAATCAAATATAAGAATTTAGTCTAGGCTAGTCATACTGTAATAATCAAATATAAAATTTAGTCTAGGCTAGCCATATTATAATGGCTAGGAATGGACTTCAAGTTGGCCCATGAGAAATGAAAATGCTCAGTTTACTATATAAACTATCTTGCAAGAAGAAACTCAGATAAGAAAGAGGGCAATTGGTGTAAAAGATAAGACAAAGCAGAACACTCTCTGTTACTATATCAGAGTATTCATAAGGTGTGGAAATCTTGAAAAATGAAGATGAAGCATAAAGGCTTTTGTGAAACAAAAGTCACAAGAGAATGAGAATCAAACCTTTTACTCTAGCAGATTAAGGAGCTGCTTACTCACAACAGAACAGCACACTAAACACTAAGTCATGAAGTATTCCTAAAAAAGATGCCCATGGCACCCAGTGAACATGCTGCTGTCTTATCCCAGGTATACTTTTCTCTTTTCTTCTGCTCTTCCTAAAACTTCAGACTGCTAATCTTTATCGCTGATGCCACCATAATTTTGAGACACAAGAATTATTTTGAACATGGAGAGGAATACAGAAGCTTATCTGGAGCATGTCAGAAATTCTGCCACTAGAAATCACAACAGAGATCCAATATACAAACCAAAGATGAAAAATAACAGACAGAAAAATAAATATTATATATATATATATGTGTGTGTGTTTCCTACCAAAGTTTTATGAACATCACTGTTAATGAAGAAATAAACACTAACAACAAACAACCAATCACTAAAACTGGTGGCCTGCTAAACAAAATATTTTTGTGCACAATTCAGTAATCAACAGCTGTTTGTCTTTTCCTCTCTTGGCAACATTTCACTGGAGTACAAAGATGACTCACAAAATTAAGTGTGTGTGTTTGTGTGTGAGTGAGTGAGAGTGTGAGTGTGTGTGTGAGAGAGAGAGAGTGTGTGTGAGAGAGAGAAAGAGTGAGAGAAAGAGAGAGTGAGAGTGAGAGAGAGTGTGAGAAAGAGAAAGAGAGATAAATTTCTCTCACCTCTATATCTGTTGTCTTTCAGTTTACACTTTTCTTCTTTTGCTTCCAAACTTTGCTCTGCACAGGTTTGTTTTTTTTTCCAAATTAATGATTAGCATTACCCACTACACTGTAAGATAATTAGCATTACCCACTACACTGGAAGATGATTAGCATTACCCACTACACTGGAAGATGATTAGCATTACCCACTACATTGGAAGATGATTAGCATTACCCACTACACTGGAAGATGATTAGCATTACCCACTACACTGGAAGATAATTAGCATTACCCACTACACTGGAAGATGATTAGCATTACCCACTACACTGGAAGATGATTAGCATTACCAACTACACTGGAGGATGATTAGCATTACCCACTACACTGGACGATGATTAGCATTACCCACTACACTGGACGATGATTAGCATTACCACTACACTGGAAGATGATTAGCATTACCCACTACACTGGAAGATGATTAGCATTACCCACTACACTGGAAGATGATTAGCATTACCCACTACACGGAAGATGATTAGCATTACCCACTACACTGGAAGATGATTAGCATTACCCACTACACTGGAAGATAATTAGCATTACCCACTACACTGGAAGATGATTAGCATTACCCACTACACTGGAAGATGATTAGCATTACCAACTACACTGGAGGATGATTAGCATTACCCACTACACTGGACGATGATTAGCATTACCCACTACACTGGACGATGATTAGCATTACCCACTACATTGGAAGATGATTAGCATTACCCACTACACTGGAAGATGATTAGCATTACCCACTACACTGGAAGATGATTAGCATTACCCACTACACTGGAAGATGATTAGCATTACCCACTACACTGGAAGATGATTAGCATTACCCACTAAACTGGAAGATGATTAGCATTACCCACTACACTGGACGATGATTAGCATTACCCACTACACTGGAAGATGATCAAGATACACATATGTGTGGGTGTATATATCTCACATCCTTCCCGTGCCATTAAACGTCACATAGGGTTTGCATAGTTGTTTGCCAAGTTTTCCTGTTCTCTGCAAGTCTTTCAACTTCATCAAGGGATGTTATGCCCACTAAACTGCCTTCTCTTAACAATGTCCTCCCCAGAGTTTCAAGTAGTCTACCTCTTTTTCTTCAGCTTGTTGTGCTCCACTTGATAGCTTGTTTTGGTATGTTTTCATTATAAAGTCTATGGCAATTCCAAAAAGCAAGGGAGATAGTATACATCCTTTTGTCACACCTGTTTCAATCTGGAACCATTTGCTCATTCCTTCTTCTGTCTTGACCACACAAACATATCCATTGTAGAGATCTCTAATGATGTTGACAATTTTAGATGGTATTCCATACAGTGTTAAAATTCTCCACAATGAATCTCTGTGTATGCTACGAAGTTCAGTGTATGTATTTGTATGTATGTATATATACGTATGTAGTTAAATAAGACATTATTCGAACGTCTGCATAAACTTAGGAAACATATGAAAAGCCTGCATACCAAAATGTATCAAATGCAACCGATTTCAAAATCTCAATGATAATCTTTTCATATCATACAAATAATATATATAAACATAACAACAGACCTCGAGAAGGGAGTGCCAAACCTTTGTTGCTACACTGACCCCTGTCAAATGTCTAACTGTTCAAGTCTAGCAGTGAGTACTGGCTCTTAAGGTCACATGTTTTTAAATAAGTTATAAACACTAACAACAAACAACCAATCACTAAAACTGGTGGCCTGCTAAACAAAATATTTTGTGCACAATTCAGTAATCAACAGCTGTTTGTCTTTTCCTCTCCTGGCAACATTTCACTGGAGTACAAAGATGACTCACAAAATTAAATGTGTGTGTTTGTGTGTGAGTGAGAGTGTGAGTGTGTGTGTGTGTGAGAGAGAGAGAGTGTGTGTGTGTGTGTGTGTGTGTGTGTGTGTGTTTGTGTGTGTGTGTGTGTGTGTGTGGGGGGGGGGTGTGTGGGGGGGGGTGGGTGGGGGGTTCCTACCAAAGTTTTATGAACATCACTGTTAATGAAGAAATAAACACTAACAACAAACAACCAATCACTAAAACTGGTGGCCTGCTAAACAAAATATTTTTGTGCACAATTCAGTAATCAACAGCTGTTTGTCTTTTCCTCTCCTGGCAACATTTCACTGGAGTACAAAGATGACTCACAAAATTAAATGTGTGTGTTTGTGTGTGAGTGAGAGTGTGAGTGTGTGTGTGTGTGTGAGAGAGAGAGAGAGAGTGTGTGAGAGAGAGAAAGAGTGAGAGAAAGAGAGAGTGAGAGTGAGAGAGAGTGTGAGAAAGAGAAAGAGAGATAAATTTCTCTCACCTCTATATCTGTTGTCTTTCAGTTTACACTTTTCTTCTTTTGCTTCCAAACTTTGCTCTGCACAGGTTTGTTTTTTTTTCCAAATTAATGATTAGCATTACCCACTACACTGTAAGATAATTAGCATTACCCACTACACTGGAAGATGATTAGCATTACCCACTACACTGGAAGATGATTAGCATTACCCACTACACTGGAAGATGATTAGCATTACCCACTACACTGGAAGATGATTAGCATTACCCACTACACTGGAAGATAATTAGCATTACCCACTACACTGGAAGATGATTAGCATTACCCACTACACTGGAAGATGATTAGCATTACCAACTACACTGGAGGATGATTAGCATTACCCACTACACTGGACGATGATTAGCATTACCCACTACACTGGACGATGATTAGCATTACCCACTACACTGGAAGATGATTAGCATTACCCACTACACTGGAAGATGATTAGCATTACCCACTACACTGGAAGATGATTAGCATTACCCACTACACTGGAAGATGATTAGCATTACCCACTACACTGGAAGATGATTAGCATTACCCACTACACTGGAAGATAATTAGCATTACCCACTACACTGGAAGATGATTAGCATTACCCACTACACTGGAAGATGATTAGCATTACCAACTACACTGGAGGATGATTAGCATTACCCACTACACTGGACGATGATTAGCATTACCCACTACACTGGACGATGATTAGCATTACCCACTACATTGGAAGATGATTAGCATTACCCACTACACTGGAAGATGATTAGCATTACCCACTACACTGGAAGATGATTAGCATTACCCACTACACTGGAAGATGATTAGCATTACCCACTACACTGGAAGATGATTAGCATTACCCACTAAACTGGAAGATGATTAGCATTACCCACTACACTGGACGATGATTAGCATTACCCACTACACTGGAAGATGATCAAGATACACATATGTGTGGGTGTATATATCTCACATCCTTCCCGTGCCATTAAACGTCACATAGGGTTTGCATAGTTGTTTGCCAAGTTTTCCTGTTCTCTGCAAGTCTTTCAACTTCATCAAGGGATGTTATGCCCACTAAACTGCCTTCTCTTAACAATGTCCTCCCCAGAGTTTCAAGTAGTCTACCTCTTTTTCTTCAGCTTGTTGTGCTCCACTTGATAGCTTGTTTTGGTATGTTTTCATTATAAAGTCTATGGCAATTCCAAAAAGCAAGGGAGATAGTATACATCCTTTTGTCACACCTGTTTCAATCTGGAACCATTTGCTCATTCCTTCTTCTGTCTTGACCACACAAACATATCCATTGTAGAGATCTCTAATGATGTTGACAATTTTAGATGGTATTCCATACAGTGTTAAAATTCTCCACAATGAATCTCTGTGTATGCTACGAAGTTCAGTGTATGTATTTGTATGTATGTATATATACGTATGTAGTTAAATAAGACATTATTCGAACGTCTGCATAAACTTAGGAAACATATGAAAAGCCTGCATACCAAAATGTATCAAATGCAACCGATTTCAAAATCTCAATGATAATCTTTTCATATCATACAAATAATATATATAAACATAACAACAGACCTCGAGAAGGGAGTGCCAAACCTTTGTTGCTACACTGACCCCTGTCAAATGTCTAACTGTTCAAGTCTAGCAGTGAGTACTGGCTCTTAAGGTCACATGTTTTTAAATAAGTTATAAACAAACAGAAAGAAGCCAACATCTCAGATCACTGAGAGGGAAATTATGTGAGCAACATCAGTTGTTATCTATTGAACGGTTAAGAATATGAGGATTCGTGGCATTCATATGCATTTCACATCCTAACACGATCTGCATACGCCCTATTGTAATTTTGCACTTACTTATCATACTGGGGGATGAGAATAAATTCAAGGACCTCGTTATCTCAGTGTCCAGTGATGTCTTAATGTTTCTAAGCCTCCTAATACTAACCACACATGACACCTACAGCTACGAGTTCCAATACTCTGGCCGGACCTCCATTGCTCTCGGCCAGGAGAGCAGCCAAAATCTAAGCCATACTCAATGTATAAACTGTTTCCTAGTTAAAGTTAAAGGCACGGGAAGGGTGTAAAATGTACGAAGTTTATGCATTTTGTTATCACGGCTTTACTGCAGTGGCTTCGTGTATAGTTATATACTTAGTTTTATATACTTATACACTAATTAATAGTAGGCCATACTGAATGTGCCCTCTTCAATATCTATGAAACTGAAAGCTGGTGTTTTCTGCAACTGATGCGGTGTAGATGTTGAGGTTCGGCATTATTTCGACTCAGGAACGGGTCATGGCACAGTCCCTGGCTGCAGCTTATTTTTTTTTTTAAGCAGGGGGTGTGCAGGACTTCTTTACCATTACCCACTACACTGGAAGATGATTAGCATTACCCACTACACTGGAAGATGATTAGCATTACCCACTACACTGGAAGATGATTAGCATTACCCACTACACTGGAAGATGATTAGCATTACCCACTAAACTGGAAGATGATTAATTACCCACTACACTGGACGATGATTAGCATTACCCACTACACTGGAAGATGATCAAGATACACATATGTGTGGGTGTATATATCTCACATCCTTCCCGTGCCATTAAACGTCACATAGGGTTTGCATAGTTGTTTGCCAAGTTTTCCTGTTCTCTGCAAGTCTTTCAACTTCATCAAGGGATGTTATGCCCACTAAACTGCCTTCTCTTAACAATGTCCTCCCCAGAGTTTCAAGTAGTCTACCTCTTTTTCTTCGGCTTGTTGTGCTCCACTTGATAGCTTGTTTTGGTATGTTTTCATTATAAAGTCTATGGCAATTCCAAAAAGCAAGGGAGATAGTATACATCCTTTTGTCACACCTGTTTCAATCTGGAACCATTTGCTCATTCCTTCTTCTGTCTTGACCACACAAACATATCCATTGTAGAGATCTCTAATGATGTTGACAATTTTAGATGGTATTCCATACAGTGTTAAAATTCTCCACAATGAATCTCTGTGTATGCTACGAAGTTCAGTGTATGTATTTGTATGTATGTATATATACGTATGTAGTTAAATAACACATTATTCGAACGTCTGCATAAACTTAGGAAACATATGAAAAGCCTGCATACCAAAATGTATCAAATGCAACCGATTTCAAAATCTCAATGGTAATCTTTTCATATCATACAAATAATATATATAAGCATAACAACAGACCTCGAGAAGGGAGTGCCAAACCTTTGTTGCTACACTGACCCCTGTCAAATGTCTAACTGTTCAAGTCTAGCAGTGAGTACTGGCTCTTAAGGTCACATGTTTTTAAATAAGTTATAAACAAACAGAAAGGAGCCCACATCTCAGATCACTGAGAGGGAAATTATGTGAGCAACATCAGTTGTTATCTATTGAACGGTTAAGAATATGAGGATTCGTGGCATTCATATGCATTTCACATCCTAACACGATCTGCATACGCCCTATTGTAATTACTATCAAATAACAGTTTGCACTTACTTATCATACTGGGGGAGGAGAATAAATTCAGGGACCTCGTTATCTCAGTGTCCAGTGATGTCTTGATGTTTCTAGGCCTTCTAATACTAACCACACATGACACCTACAGCTATGAGTTCCAATACTCTGGCCGGACCTCCATTGCTCTCGGCCAGGAGAGCAGCCAAAATCTAAGCCATACTCAATGTATAAACTGTTTCCTAGTTAAAGTTAAAGGCACGGGAAGGGTGTAAAATGTACGAAGTTTATGCATTTTGTTATCACGGCTTTACTGCAGTGGCTTCGTGTATAGTTATATACTTAGTTTTATATACTTATACACTAATTAATAGTAGGCCATACTGAATGTGCCCTCTTCAATATCTATGAAACTGAAAGCTGGTATTTTCCGCAACTGATGCGGTGTAGATGTTGAGGTTCGGCATTATTTCGACTCGGGAACGGGTCATGGCACAGTCCCTGGCTGCAGCTTATTTTTTTTAAGCAGGGGGTGTGCAGGGCTTCTTTACCAGACTCCACCACTATGGAGAATATGGTGGTCCCTGTCCCGTCAGCCAGGCCAGTTCTGTTACGGGGGTTAATGGCAGAGAGGTGGGACAGGGTCTTGATCGCTATGGTTCTTCGCCGCTGACGCTAGCATGTCAGCTTTGGGTCGCCAAATGATAAAATGAAAACAATTGAGACTGAACTAAACGTCAACCTGGCATACAATGAAGGGCAAAGTTCAGAGAACACCTGTGTAGTATAATAGAGCTGGGCGGTTTCTGATAACTGAGTCTTCGGATTCCTGGTCTGTAAACATTCATGGACAACATGTCAACGATTACCTAGAAATGATAAAAGTGCTGAAGGAATCGAAAAAATAATAGAAATATGTAATAATATATACAGTCTGGGACATTTACCTCAAGAACTGAAACACTCTGATTTTGTGTTGCCCAAGAAAGCAAAAGCCACAGACTGCTCAGACTTTAAGACTTTACTCTGGTGAGTCATGTGACTAAAGATCTCCTCATAGTCATTCTCGAAAGAAAAAAAAAATGGATAAAGAAGTTCGTGCAGAACAGTTTGGTTTCAGACAGAACAGTGGAACAAAGAGAGGCAATGTTTTTGCATAAGAAAACCAATAGAAAAATACATGAAAGTTCATGAAGATATATGGCCTGTTTTGTAGATTATACTAAGGCATTTGACAGAGTGAGGCATGAGAAACTAATAAAATCTCTTGAGGAAATCAATCTTGATGGCAAAGACATCCAAGTTATAAGAAATCTCTACTGGGAACAGGAAGTATCAGTACGATACTGCACATCAGCACACGTACACATAAAGAGGGGAGGGAGACAAGGATGTGTTCTGTCTCCATGTATGTTCAACCTGTACAAAGAGAATATCTTCAAACATATACGAACATATGGCATTCAAAAGTTATAAACACAAAAACCAAGTTAAGATTATTCAGTTCAAATGTGATATACACTCTCATTTATGCATGAAAAAGCTTAAAATCAACTGAAGAAATAGACAAGAAATTAGACTCTTTTGAAAACAAATGCCTAAGGAAAATACTTGGTATAAAGTGGAACGAATTCGAGAAAAACGCAGAAATAAGACAGATAAGCAAACAACAACCTGTCTCATGGGTGATCAGAATGGACATAAATAGGCCATGTGATGAGAAGAAACAATCAGAGAATACCAAAACAAGCTATCAAGTGGAGCACAACAAGCCGAAGAAAAAGAGGTCGACCATGTGAAACTCTAAAGACGACATTGTTAAGAGAAGCCAGTTTAATGGGCATAACATCCCTTGATGAAGTTGAAAGACTCGCCGAGAAAAGGAAAACTTGGCAAACAACTATGCGAGCCCCGTGTGACGTTTAACAGCATGGGAAGGATGTCAGATGTGAGAAACCCTGTAGAGATGGATTATCGTTAACACTTTATGTCCGTTAAAGTGAATAAAAGCTTGGGGATGGAGTGAGGGGGATATTATTTTAACATAAAAAGATGCTTTCACACAGTATACGGTATAGTATAATATATAATTATTGAACTATAATAAAGAATATGTAATATTTACTCACCGTGTATTTAGCAGTGTGGTTGAAGATTATTTGCCGTGACCATAGTTGTAGTCTAGCAGTTGTATTTATTCTGTGTCAGAAGGTAGAGGTAAGAAGAGTCATCGGCTTCAGATTCTTGTGCTCAGACAGAGGAGACAACAGTGCAAATGGTTGGGGAGACAATGGTGTAGTTTGGTTGCAGACGGCTGTGGTTGGGATTACAATAGACTTCATAATGAAAAAAATGCTGCACAGGTAACATAGGTATTGACTGGGTACATGGGACCCAACTAGAAGATCTTGATTTTGCTGATGACATAACTCTTACAGTGTGAATTCCATGCAAGAAAAAACAGACAGCCTGTCTTCACTGTCTAGCAGAATAGGACTTGAAATTAACAAGGACAAAACAAAAATAATGAAAATTCCCCTTAATCAAAATGGAAAAATACACATAGAAGGGACAGATATTGAAGAAGTCACTCAATGTGCATACCTTGGCATCTACATAGACCAGGATGGTGAGGCCAGAAAGGAATTTAGAATCAGAATTGCAAAAGCAGCATCGATCTTCAAGAATCTTGAGAACATATGGAATTCAAAAGTTATAAGCACAAAAACCTAGTTAAGATTATTCAATTCAAATGTAATATCCACCCTCATTTATTCATGCGAAAGCTGGAAAACAACTAAAGAAATAGACAAGAAATTAGACTCTTTTGAAAACAAATCCTTAAGGAAAATATTTGGCATCAAGTGGAACGAATTCAAGAACAATGCAGAGATAAGACAGATGACTGAACAACAACCAGTCTCATGCGTGATCAAGAGAAGGAGATGGACATATGTTGGTCACTTGATGAGAAGAAATGATCAGAGAATCCCAAAACAAGCTATCAAGTGGAACACAACAGGCCAAAGAAAAAGAGGCAGACCGCGTGAAACTCTGAAGAGGATATTGTTAAGAGAGGCCAAATTAACAGGCATAAAATCCCTTGATGAGGTTGAAAGACTCTCCGAAAACAGGAAAAACTGGCGAACTACTTTGCGAGCCTATGTGACGTTTAACGGCACGGGAAGGATATAAGATAAGACGGCTGTGATGTAATGGAGACAATGGTGTAGTTTGTTTAGTTGTAGACTGTTGTGATGTAACTAAGACACCAGTGCCGTCTGTCTGTTTGAAGACTGTTGTGATGAAACTAAGATACCAATGCCGTCTGTCTGTTTGTAGACTGTTGTGATGTAACTAAGATACCAATGCCGTCTGTCTGTTTGAAGACTGTTGTGATGTAACTAAGATACCAGTGCCGTCTGTCTGTTTGAAGACTGTTGTGATGTAACTAAGATACCAGTGCCGTCTGTCTGTTTGAAGACGGTTGTGATGTAACTAAGATACCAGTGCCGTCTGTCTGTTTGAAGACTGTTGTGATGTAACTAAGACACCAGTGCCGTCTGTCTGTTTGAAGACGGTTGTGATGTAACTAAGATACCAGTGCCGTCTGTCTGTTTGAAGACGGTTGTGATGTAACTAAGATACCAGTGCCGTCTGTCTGTTTGAAGACTGTTGTGATGTAACTAAGATACCAGTGCCGTCTGTCTGTTTGAAGACTGTTGTGATGTAACTAAGATACCAGTGCCGTCTGTCTGTTTGAAGACTGTTGTGATGTAACTAAGATACCAGTGCCGTCTGTCTGTTTGAAGACTGTTGTGATGTAACTAAGATACCAGTGCTGTTTGTCTGTTTGAAGACTGTTGTGATGTAACTAAGATACCAGTGCCGTCTGTCTGTTTGAAGACTGTTGTGATGAAACTAAGAAGCCAGTGCCGTCTGTCTGTTTGTAGACGGTTGTGATGTAACTAAGATACCAGTGCCGTCTGTCTGTTTGTAGACTGTTGTGATGTAACTAAGATACCAGTGCCGTCTGTCTGTTTGAAGACTGTTGTGATGTAACTAAGACACCAGTGCCGTCTGTCTGTTTGTAGACTGTTGTGATGAAACTAAGATACCAGTGCCGTCTGTCTGTTTGAAGACGGTTGTGATGTAACTAAGATACCAGTACCGTCTGTCTGTTTGTAGACGGTTGTGATGAAACTAAGATACCAGTGCTGTTTGTCTGTTTGAAGACGGTTGTGATGTAACTAAGATACCAGTGCTGTTTGTCTGTTTGTAGACTGTTGTGATGTAATTAAGATACCAGTGCCGTCTGTCTGTTTGTAGACTGTTGTGATGAAACTAAGATACCAGTGCTGTTTGTCTGTTTATAGACGGTTGTGATGTAACTAAGATACCAGTGCTGTTTGTCTGTTTATAGACGCTTGTGATGTAACTAAGATACCAGTGCTGTTTGTCTGTTTATAGACGGTTGTGATGTAACTAAGATACCAGTGCTGTTTGTAGACTGTTGTGATGTAACTAAGATACCAGTGCTGTTTGTCTGTTCGAAGACGGCTGTGACGGGGAAGGAGATAAAAGTGAAACAGGAGTGTGAATCGATGACTGTTTACCACTCTGATATCGTTTCTTAATTTTGATCACACAGAACTGCCGAAAATGTTCATAGGAGGGGACAATTTCAGAGTCAGAAGATGTCCATATGTAGTGGATTGTGATGTCCACGAGATTCTGTATATAGTCTGACCGCACGACTATGTTAGTGGATTGTGATGTCCATGAGATTCTGTATATAGTCTGACCACAAGACTATGTTAGTGGATTGTGATGTCCATGAGATTCTGTATATAGTCTGACCGCAAGACTAGATTGTGATGTCCATGAGATTCTGTATATAGTCTGACCACAGGACTAGAATGTGATGTCTATGAGATTCTGTATATAGTCTGACCGCAGGACTATGTTAGTAGATTGTGATGTCCATGAGATTCTGTATATAGTCTGACCGTAAGACTAGATTGTGATGTCCATGAGATTCTGTATATAGTCTGACCGCACAACCATGTTAGTGGATTGTGATGTCCATGAGATTCTGTATATAGTCTGACCGCAAGACTAGATTGTGATGTCCATGAGATTCTGTATATAGTCTGACCACAGGACTAGAATGTGATGTCTATGAGATTCTGTATATAGTCTGACCACAAGACTATGTTAGTGGATTGTGATGTCCATGAGATTCTGTATATAGTCTGACCGCAGGGCTATGTTAGTGGATTGTGATGTCCATGAGATACTGTATATAGTCTGACCGCAGGACTATGTTAGTGGATTGTGATGTCCATGAGATTCTGTATATAGTCTGACCGCAAGACTAGATTGTGATGTCCATGAGATTCTGTAATTAGTCTGACCGCAAGACTATGTTAGTGGATTGTGATGTCCATGAGATTCTGTATATAGTCTGACCGCAAGACTAGATTGTGATGTCCATGAGATTCTGTATATAGTCTGACCGCAAGACTATGTTAGTGGATTGTGATGTCCATGAGATTCTGTATATAGTCTGACCGCAAGACTAGATTGTGATGTCCATGAGATTCTGTATATAGTCTGACCGCAAGACTAGATTGTGATGTCCATGAGATTCTGTATATAGTCTGACCGCAGGACTATGTTAGTGGATTGTGATGTCCATGAGATTCTGTATATAGTCTGACCGCAAGACTAGATTGTGATGTCCATGAGATTCTGTATATAGTCTGACCGTAGGACTATGTTAGTGGATTGTGATGTCCATGAGATTCTGTATATAGTCTGACCGCAAGACTATGTTAGTGGATTGTGATGTCCATGAGATTCTGTATATAGTCTGACCGCAAGACTATGTTAGTGGATTGTGATGTCCATGAGATTCTGTATATAGTCTGACCGCAAGACTATGTTAGTGGATTGTGATGTCCATGAGATTCTGTATATAGTCTGACCACAAGACTATGTTAGTGGATTGTGATGTCCATGAGATTCTGTATATAGTCTGACCGCAAGACTATGTTAGTGGATTGTGATGTCCATGAGATTCTGTATATAGACTGATCGCAAGATTATGTTAGTGGATTGTGATGTCCATGAGATTCTGTATATAGTCTGACCGCAAGACTATGTTAGTGGATTGTGATGTCCATGAGATTCTGTATATAGACTGATCGCAAGACAGCTTGAAGCAGACTAACCCCGAAACAAGACCATTTCACACTGTCGAAAACATGTGCGATACTAAGTGCACGATGCGGCACTTAGCTGCTACATTCATTCTGGTGCTACTATTTAGAAGCCACAACCTTCAGATAAAATCTCCGCTGTTAGATGCCAGCTCGCCTACACTGTCGCACGTCGTCAAACGACTGTACTCGTACTAGAAACTGGTTTTGTTTTGTTTTAAATGACTCCAGGTCGATACATCTTGGTATTCGGTAACGGTCTGTGGGAATCGGGTAGCCTTTTTTTACTGAAAGAACCGGTTTCTAACTTGGCTCCTGCGCTGATCTACCGTATAATAAACATTTAGCTGCAACCAGCACCAGCGCCGCCACCACCAGCACCAGCACCAACACCACTACCACCACCATCACCAGCACACTACCACCAGCAGCACCATTACCACTGTCACCAGCAGTACCACTACCATCACCAGCACCACTACCACCACCATCACCACTACCACCACCACTACCATCATCAGCACCACTACCACCACCACCACTACCACCACAAGCACCACTACCACTGCCACCACCATCACCAGCACCACTACCACCAGCAGCACCATTACCATCAGCAGCACCACTACCACCAGCAGCACCACTACCACCAGCAGCACCATTACCACTACCATCACCAGCACCACTACCACCAGCAGCACCACTACCATCACCAGCACCACTACCACCAGCAGCACCACTACCACTACCATCACCAGCAACACTACCACCAGCATCACCACTACCACCAGCACTACCATCATCAGCACCACTACCACCACCACCACTACCACCACAAGCACCACTACCACTGCCACCACCATCACCAGCACCACTACCACCAGCAGCACCATTACCATCAGCAGCACCACTACCACCAGCAGCACCACTACCACCAGCAGCACCATTACCACTACCATCACCAGCACCACTACCACCAGCAGCACCACTACCATCACCAGCACCACTACCACCAGCAGCACCACTACCACTACCATCACCAGCAACACTACCACCAGCATCACCACTACCACCAGCAGCACCATTACCACTACCATCACTAGCACCACTACCACCAGCATCACCACTACCACTACCATCACCAGCACCACTACCACCAGCATCACCACTACCACCAGCAGCACCATTACCACTACCATCACCAGCACAACTGCCACCACCAGCACCAGCACCATTACCACTACTATCACCAGCACCACTACCACCACCATCACCAGCACCACTACCACCACCAGCACCACTACCATCACAAGCACCATTACCACTACCATCACAAGCACCACTACCACTGCCACCACCATCACCACTACCACTACAATCACCAGCACCACTACCATCACCATCACCAGCATCATCACCACCACCAGCACCAGCACCACTACCACTACCATCACCAGCACCACTACCACTACCACCACCATCACCAGCACCACTACCATCACCAACACCACTACTACTACCATCACCATGTAACAGAATTACTATTTATATATTCTAAAGCACCACTATAATAGTATTGGCGCCAACCAAAATGGTTTTCTACTGGGTTGATTAAATCATCTTGTGGAGTACAGTTTCATCTTATACATTTCTTCTTGTTGTTGGTGTTCTAAAACCACCTAATTTTCTATGTTACACACTGAGAAAATACAACAAGACACCCAGGCTTCCAGCTCCACAGAATAATACAGATACAATAACTAACTTGACAGTCTTCCAACCAAAACAAACTGGTCAACAATGAGAATTCCAACAAAGCCAATTGGTGTAGTTATATCTTCAGACAACACACATTTATTGATGGACAAAATGGAGGGTGAAATTATGAGGATGGAAACGTAGCCATCAGGCTGAACAGAAATTACAATTACAATGCCCGGCGTGGAGAGAACTCTACGCCATATGGGCGAAAACCTTACAATGTCCTTATACACATAAAACCATACTTACAACGTTCCACCAAAAACCCCAACCATCACAAGAAAAACTAAATCCTCCAACTAACTACCAACAAATTGCCACTGCTAGAAACTCTTCCTAAACGAGATTCCATCTACATCAAACCTACTAAGGTTCTTCCTACAACACAAACAAGTAAGGCTTCTGCTACAACAAACAAGTAAGGCTTCTGCTACAACAAACAAGTAAGGCTCTCCTTAGACTAATAGTGAGTGGTATTTATACTATCCCTACCCACTCAGTTTTCTCCATGCTGCACACTTTTCCCAAGACCCCTGCTCAATTGTCTCAGCCAACCTACCTTTCAAACAAGGGTACTCACTCTATTCATTATTTTCTAAATACCAATCCTGTTTATAATCAATAGCCTATACTGCTATAACCAGCAGCATCATCATCTACCATGTCGGTGTACGATTTGGGTGTTAATAATAATAATTAAAGTTCGATTTTGATTGATTTTGTTGCTTGGTTTTAAATCAGTATATGTTTCCCCATTATGTGTACAATCATTTAATGTGACCAATAGCACCCCTTAAATAATCTCCCCAGGTTTGGCTTTCATTGGTTCTAGTGTGCTCATTCATTCATTCATTTGCATGTCCCCTGCGGAACTTTGCCTCCATAACAGCACTCCTGTAGGCCTCTCGGTTGTGAGCAAGATGGCCTGCCACTGATGCATCCATTTGCAGATCACCAACGATGTCTTGTAGCCATCTTCGCTTTGGTCTTCCTCTCTTTCTTTTTCCCATTATGTACCCTTCCAAAACGATCTTCTCTAGATTATCATGACGTTTAATGTCACCACCACCAGCACCAGCACCACTACCACTACCACCAGCAGCACCACTACCACTACCACCAGCAGCACTACTACCACCACCATCACCAGCACCACTACCACCACCAGCACAACTACCACTGCCACCACCAGCACCACTACCACCAGCAGCACCATTACCACTACTATCACCAGCACCACTACCACCACCATCACCAGCACCACTACCACCACCAGCACCACTACCATCACAAGCACCATTACCACTACCATCACAAGCACCACTACCACTGCCACCACCATCACCACTACCACTACAATCACCAGCACCACTACCATCACCATCACCAGCATCATCACCACCACCAGCACCAGCACCACTACCACTACCATCACCATGTAACAGAATTACTATTTATATATTCTAAAGCACCACTATAATAGTATTGGCGCCAACCAAAATGGTTTTCTACTGGGTTGATTAAATCTTCTTGTGGAGTAGTTTCATCTTATAAATTTCTTCTTGTTGTTGGTGTTCTAAAACCACCTAATTTTCTATGTTACACACTGAGAAAATACAACAAGACACCCAGGCTTCCAACCCCACAGAATAATACAGATACAACGACTTAACATAATTTGACAGTCTTCCAACCAAAACAAACTGGTCAACAATGAGAATTCCAACAAAGCCAACTGGTGTAGTTATATCTTCAGACAACACACATTTATTGATGGACAAAATGGAGGGTGAAATTATGAGGATGGAAATGTAGCCATCAGGCTGAACAGAAATTACAATTACAATGCCCGGCGTGAGAGAACTCTATGCCATATGGACGAAAACCTTACAATGTCCTTATACACATAAAACCATACTTACAACGTTCCACCAAAAACCTCAACCATCACAAGAAAAACTAAATCCTCCAACTAACTACCAACAAATTGCCACTGCTAGAAACTCTTCCTAAACGAGATTCCATCTACATCAAAACTACTAAGGTTCTTCCTAAAACACAAACAAGTAAGGCTCCTGCTACAACAAACAAGGAAGGCTCTCCTTAGACTAATAGTGAGTGGTATTTATACTATCCCTACCCACTCAGTTTTCTCCATGCTGCACGCTTTTCCAAAGACCCCTGCTCAATTGTCTCAGCCAACCTACCTTTCAAACAAGGGTACTCATTCTATTAATTATTTCCTTTATATCAATCCTGTTTATAACCCCTAGCCTATACTGCTATAACCAGCAGCATCATCATCTACCGTGTCGGTGTACGATTTGGGTGTTAATAATAATAATTAAAGTTCGATTTTGATTGATTTTGTTGCTTGGTTTTAAATCAGTATATGTTTCCCCATTATGTGTACAATCATTTAATGTGACCAATAGCACCCCTTAAATAATCTCCCCAGGTTTGGCTTTCATTGGTTCTAGTGTGCTCATTCATTCATTCATTTGCATGTCCCCTGCGGAACTTTGCCTCCGTAACAGCACTCCTGTAGGCCTCTCGGTTGTGAGCAAGATGGCCTGCCGCTGATGCATCCATTTGCAGATCACCAACGATGTCTTCTAGCCATCTTCGCCTTGGTCTTCCTCTCTTTCTTTTTCCCATTATCTACCCTTCTAAAACGATCTTCTCTAGATTATCATGACGTTTAATGTGTTCAAAATATTTAAGTCTTCTCTCTCTCTAATCATCTTTACTAGTCAGCCTTCTTCAATATTAAGTTCTTGTAGTATGGACATATTTGTTCTTTTTTGTTTTTTGTTTCCATGATATATGAAGAACTCTTCTGTAGCATTTACACTCAAAAGCATTTCTCAGCTGTTTTGTTAAATGTTCAGGTCTCGAAGGCATATGTTGCGATGGGAAAGATGCATGCCCTTAAAAATCTTATTTTTGTAGTTCTGTACGTTCTCTCTCTAGTATGCTACCAGTCTGAATTTTAATGTTAAGAAAAAAAGTAACGCATGACACTCAGCACATTTCCAACACAACATGAGCACAACGCTTCAACGACTCGTGATCAAGAAAATACATAAGTATCGTTTAATTACAAGACTGGGCACAAGACAACCACAACCGGGGATAACAAAACTCCAGATCAACAAGAACGAGAAGACATTTAAACCACAAGACAGACAATTAATGATCAATAAATTTACGAGCACTAACATCTTCATGGTGAAGCTCATTTTACTCTCCAAAGTGCTTCAGTGTGCCCTTTATTACCTATGGCCTCACCAAGAAAAAAAAAACTTCGTGCAAATAGCAATAATCTTAAACTTTTTATTCTTCTGACATTCTGAACTTCCACAATCATATAAGTCAGTGTTGTGCAAGCCGGACGAATTCTTCAACATTATCGTTCACAACAATTACTGAACAACCACAAGCATACGAGTTATGAAAAATCGCATAGTTACACAACTGGACCTTGTTGACAAAATGATAATCAATTGAAATGAGAAAGACTCATCTCAACACATATACGCAATTACATCTCTTGGGCATGAAAAACGTGTGAAATATGTTTGTGCATGAAATCATCAACACAAGGACATACAAGAACAGAAATTCAATGTGCAAAATTAATTTGAACATTTGACAATCAAAGATGAATAATGATCTATGGTGAGCTCACTGATGACTTAAGAATGCACGTTTCACTAAAATGGCCAATTGCAACATTTCAATGAGTAAAATCAATAAGACATAATACATAGCAATTTCAATGAGCACAATAATTCAACATAGCAAATGCATAGCAATGATAGTGATCAATGACCCACACTTAATGCATGTATGCAACATACTGAAAATTCGAAAGTTCACAGAAAACTTTACCTTTCATACAAAATCACGTTCTACTCACATTGTAACCAAAAACTTACACTTAATTCACATAAATGACATCAAATTACACAAAAACTTAGACCAAATGAGGAGGGCGCACGTAGAGATCATAGCAGGAGACATGCACATCACGTTAATATCCATAAAACAATTACGAAAACACGCTCCCTCACTGCCTGGTCGTACCTCACAACAGCACAAAGATGAATCAGTTAAATCGGCTACACATCACTGACCGGAATACACATACTGCCGCCCGAAAGCTCAAAACCAGCCACCAGCAGGCTCTGACGATCATGCTTCTCATAGATCATTGTCATTTACATTTTCAGAAAGCTCGGCTGGTAACATTTTATTGTGTCATCTTGTTAACCTGTCCATGTTTTTCCTCATCTTGGTCTTCATGTGCCTGCCGCCCGAAAGCTCAAAACCAGCCACCACCAGGCTCTGACGATCATGCTTCTCATAGATCATTGTCATTTACATTTTCAGAAAGCTCGGCTGGTAACATTTTATTGTGTCATCTTGTTAACCTGTCCATGTTTTTCCTCATCTTGGTCTTCATGTGCCTCTCCTTCCATTTATCTTTCTTTATTTTTTTGCTTTGTTATATTTTCAAGCACTCACCGTTTCGTGACATATCGAATGAATGATGGCTGCTGTTTTCTTGTGGATTTAATGAGGTTCATTGCTACATATAATGCAGAATGCTTTTGTTAGACATTCCCTATTTCTTACCACAGCTGTCCGCCGTATTCTTAACATTCATATAAGAAACCACATCTATTTTGCACCTAGCAATTTTTGTATGGATCTTTTCTTTGTTCTTGGCTCACATCTATATAGAATGTGTTCAGTGAAGCATTTAAAAACTCTCTTTCTAATGGTCAGTGACAGATGCATTACACAAGAAGTTTCTCACATAGATGAAGGCTGGTTGTGTTGACATATTTTATCCTTCGTGTTAAAGAACAAAAATATTGTCTCTAACTGGGCACCAAAACTGAAGCAGTAAACTAAAGGAGTAAGCTGACAGCAGCTGATCTCAAACTGGTGTTAAATCTAATCTCAGATTATTGTGAACATCTTCCAGTCTTCATCTAAAAGTTACCCTGAAGCAGATAAACAGTTTCCTCAGCTCTCAGACACAACACAAGCCCTACAACAACTATTAGGTGGCACAATACACCTTGCAACAACTTAACAACTTGGCGTAGACATTTCCGCAAGACGCTTAAAGAATGGACTCGATGAAAATGGAAATAATGGCTCACAGAAAAACAACAATGATATGTCAGCAGGTTGCCTTGCCATATGGAAATCCAACATATAACTAAGAAACATAGTAACCACCAAAAGCAACACCAAGAAGACAATTTCTGCAGAAAATACTAACTAGACTACATGTTGACACACTCTACCACAGTCAGACGAACACACTCTCTCAGCCCAGAAATCATGCTGTCATGAGACACCCTCCCTCCAAAAAAAAAAAAAAATCACGTGCCCGTTCTCGACACTTCTGGAGACATGCCACCGGAAATACAAAGATGCCTTCAAACCAAGGGCATATTTTTTCCTCATATTTGCCCCCCAAACAATATACACGCTTGTATACTCGATTACCTCCTATACTGCAACATTGTCAGAAGTGGAATTCCCATTTGATGTTATTCTAGTGGGCAAATATTTTACTGTATGTACTTGTCTCAGGGCTGTTCCTTATAGTTTCATATTGCATTGGGTGATTTTTTTTTCATGACATGACCACTATTTTTGTTTTCTCGTTATTTAGAATGAGTCCTTTCTGTTCGCTTTCTTTTACTACTATATATAATAATTTCTATAGGCTCAATTTATTTTTGGCTATTAGTACTTTATTGTTTGCAAACCATAAGCTTGTAGCCTCCGACTTGAATATCTCTTTTATTGTTTATTTCTCTCGTGATGTTTTCTTGATTTCACATTTGGTGAGAGAACACAGCTTCTCGTTGTTACTGTTCTTTTTAGCACAAGTTGATTTAACAAAAAAATTAAACGAGCCTATGTATATAATGGATGTATCAGCAGCAGGCCATCTTACTCACAACCGAGAGCCCTACAGGAGTGCTGTTTGGGAGGCAAAGTTCCGCAAGGGACATGCAAATGAATGAATGTGTATAATAAAAATACTCCATGCCCAAATAGGATAGGACACTTCTAGCTGGGATAAAGCTAAACGGATCATTGCCTGCTTGGCTACAGAAGGGAGTGGGTGAGGTGACAGCGTGGGACTTTATCCAAAGAAACCGTCTCTACTTTTAAATCAATCTTTCCAGCTGAAAAAAAACACACACAGTGCAAAGTGAGCATGTTTGTACACGTGGTCCCAATCGCCGACTGAGGGTGGGAGGGTAGAGGAAGGGGTTGTTACTTCATGTGAGAGATGGTTTATGTATGTGGGTCAGGAACTGATTAAAACTGATGACTCCAGGGCTCAACCTGGTGAACTAGTATTAGTGTACTATACTAAACACTACACCAGTGTTTAGCCCACACATTGTACTGTACTGTGCTAAAAAAGTGTGTGTGTGTGTGTGGCTACCATCTTGAAGTATTGAACTGAGTATTTTCATTTTACTGCTACAAACATCACTATTTAATGAATAGATTTTCTTGACTGCCACACAAGTGACACAACAGACGTCACATTGTTATACACCGTGTGACACACGAAAACCCAGGACAGCAACCACTACATGTCCGTCCACGAACATGACCAGTTACATGTAATCAACTCGCTCAACACCACAGTTGACACTCAACGTGAATCCAATTATCACAGGATTCAACAGGTACAGACATCACAAAAGTTTAATGATGAATTCCCATTTGTTAAATGCGTGTTGTAGATGGGTGTGGTGTGCAACTGAAAGAAACAATTACCATGAGGATAGAAAAACAGTCCGGGCGATGGGACCCACAATAGCACACAACATCAAAAACAACATACCAGCCTCATATACGAAGGTCATACCGAAAGTCGTGAGCAAATTTTTGTTTAATTAGAATTTATAGACAGAAAATATAAATGTATCACCTTAATATGCATCATTTTCTTAACTTTCAACATAATCTCCATTCCTCTGCACACGTTTTTCCCATAGCTCTGCAAGTTTGAAAATACCCTCCCGGTAGAATTCCGTTCCAGCTGACCAACGGCACAGATGCACTGCTTTCTGGACGTTTTCTCCTGTGGGACCCAGCTGGCACAAACTTTTCTATAGCCTAGGGGTTCAATCATTTCATGTACTGCATTGGGTTATATTCCAAGATTTACAGCGATTTCAGAAACTGTGACACGTCTGTCTTCTTTAACGATGTCGTCAACCCTTTCCACATTGCGTTCAGTGGAGGCAGTTCGAGGGCGACCGCTGCGAGACATATCTTGGATGCTTGTGTTTCCATGTTTGAAATGTTTCACCCACCTCCTGACACTGCATTTCCATAAGCAAGTTGAAGCTTTTGGTGAATTTCAGCAGCTGGGATTTCCTCTTTAACGAGGAACTCAATAACAGCACGTTGACGAAACGAAACTTCAGCACTCGCCATTTTGTTTATGCTCACGTGGTCACATGACACGTGATGGTGACGTCATGTGATATTTACACGAAGTACAAAGGATGCAGATAAAGCTGATACATTTATATTTTCTCTATCTATAAATTATGATTTAAAAAAAAAAAACTTTTGCTCACGACTTTCGGTATGACCCTCGTACACCGAAAAACTCCAAACACAGCCTTCCAACAAAGAATCACAATTTGTCCTAAAAGGACAATCAAATTTACAACACTACATAATAAACTTTACATCCTTTTGTACTAAAAAGGACAATCAACTAGCAAAAAAAAAAATACATTCTAACTTAAACACACGTCCTAACAAACATCTTTTAAGAGAAAACTCACACACGACCTGTCTCTACAACATTCAGACGAAAAACTAACTCACCAGCCACTTAGATCACGTGACTGAGTTCTCAGTGGGAACACAGAGATACTTTTTTCCGTGCTAGCATAAACAGGTGAGTTATGGTCTATAACTGTTTGACCACAACAACAGGGTTTCTCACGACAAAAAAACCCAAACATTCTGTTACACTGGTTCTGCACAGGGTCTGCTTGTTCCACAGTGTGTGATGCATGACCTCAAGTTACCTAAAAAAAAGTATAATCTTGCGTACACAGATTACTCCTGTCTGAAATTATGTCCATAGTCTAAGGCAGGGCACTGGAGAGATTGTAATTCTTGACATCCCTCATATCCACTAGTCTGTAAGCCTTGACAATCTCATATCCACTAGTCTGTAAGCCTTGACAATCTCATATCCACTAGTCCGTAAGTCTTGACACCCCTCATATCCACTAGTCTGTAAGTCTCGACACTCCTCATATCCACTAGTCTGTAAGTCTCGACACTCCTCATATCCACTAGTCTGTAAGCCTTGATACCCCTCATATCCACTAGTCTGTAAGTCTCCACACTCCTCATATCCACTAGTCTGTAAGCCTTGATACCCCTCATATCCACTAGTCTGTAAGCCTTGACACCCCTCGGAAAGCCATAAATACCCTATCAAATAAAAGAAAAGAATTTGATTCTCACGCCATCAATCGTACATACACTAGCGCACATATCAGTACACATTTCAGAGAAGAAATCAACGTTCTTAAATCATCAGTATCAGCTCCTGTATGCGACTTACATGAACTACAAACATTCCTGGACAGCAGATGTACTGATTTTAAACAGTTACACATTCCATTCTTAACAGTCAGTGAAGTTCACAGTTATCTCTTAACCTTAAAAAACAACAATACAACTGGGCTTGATGATATTAGTAATAAGATCTTACGTTATGCTGCACCTGTCATTTCACATACACTAACATATATTTACAACCAGTGCATTGCAAAATGTTATTTTCCTGAGGCTTTTAAAACTGCTAAGGTGTATCCTCGCTTTAAATCTGGCTCATCTAACAATCTTACCAACTATAGACCAATATCCATATTATCGTCATTATCAAAACCACTCGAAAAACACATACACAAAATAACTCTACGACACATGCAAGAGAACAATTTACTCATAGACAGTCAGTCAGGCTTTAGACCCAATCATTCCTGCCACACAGCTCTTACCAAAATGACAGAAAACTGGTTAGTAAACATAAATGACGACAGACTATGTGGTGCCATTTTTGTCGACTTTAAAAAGGCATTTGATATGATTGACCACGATATTCTTGTAAGAAAAATAAAGACTTATAGACTGCACCCTGACCTAATAAAATTAATTGCATCGTTTCTGTCAGACAGACAACAGGTAGTATTCTTCAACAATTCTCTATCAAATTCTGCTAAAGTTGACACTGGTGTTCCGCAAGGTTCTATTCTAGGCCCGTTGCTCTTTGCTATCTATATCAATGATCTTCCACTTCATCTTAAACACTCTTCTTGTGACCTTTTTGCCGATGATTGCACAATCTACACCAGTGACTACGATTGTGTTAATCTAGAATCAACTCTTCAGGTCGAGTTATACAATTTAACTGGATGGAGCAAAAATAATGGCATGATTATAAACACCGATAAAACAAAATCAATGCTCATAACAACAAGACAGAAACTACAAAACGCAACAAAAACAACACTTCGGCTCTGTACAGAAACATCACAGATAGAAAACGTTAGCGAGCACAAAACACTAGGTCTTATTATTGACCAACATCTGACCTGGAACTCTCATGTGCAATGTCTAACAAAACTCATCGCACAAAAAGTATACCAATTAGCTAAAATTAAGCACTTCATAGATCAAGACACTAGGAAGACATACTACATAGCTCATATACAAACACATTTAGACTACTGCTCAACAGTTTGGGATGGTTGCTCAGTGTCAAATACAAAAAGGCTTTGCTCTCTCCAAAAGCGAGCAGTAAAGCTTATTAGTGACAAAGATCAAGCACAATCAACTAATCATCACAAACGTATCAAAATACTACCTCTTAAGAACAGGTTCCTCTTCAACAAGGCCAAGTTAGTACATCAAATTCTTTCACGGCATGCCCCGCCTTATCTATGGAACCTGTTTAAATTTAACCCAAAGTGCAGCCAACGCTTGAACAACATATGTCTTCCAAAACCTAGACTTGATCTTTACAAGAAAAGCTTTAGTTATTCTGCTGCTCATCTTTGGAATACCCTCCCATCCTATATAAAAAATATAAATTATACTCCTTCCTACAACTACAAGCTTTCCCGATATCTATTTGATGTCGACTACATGCCTCCATGAATTATAAAACTTAAAAGTTATCTTAAGCTGCTCTTACAGACACCGAATACAATTAATTGTTTTCTGAATAGTCCCGAAAATTTTGTTTAGTAGATAGTCATTTATAATGTATGTAGTTACTTCTGTACTGAGTGAATGTGTAAGAGCGAAACGTAAATGTTATATTTTATTTTATGTCTCTCAGATTCAATGTTGTTATGTTTGTTATATGAACAGCATATTTGTAGAATGTCTGGAATAGAGTGAAAGATGTATGATAAAGGGCAGAATGTCAGACGGGCCTGCGTGCCCAATTCTTAACCCTTTTGAAATAAAGATCAATCAATCAATCAATCAATCATATCCACTAGTCTGTAAGCCTTGACACTCTCATATCCAAGAGTCTAAGCCTTGACACCCCTCATATCCACTAGTCTGTAAGCCTTGACAATCTCATATCCAAGAGTCTAAGCCTTGACACCCCTCATATCCACTAGTCTGTAAGCCTTGACAATCTCATATCCAAGAGTCTAAGTCTTGACACCCCTCATATCCACTAGTCTGTAAGCCTTGACAATCTCATATCCAAGAGTCTAAGTCTTGACACCCCTCATATCCACTAGTCTGTAAGCCTTGACAATCTCATATCCAAGAGTCTAAGCCTTGACACCCCTCATATCCACTAGTCTGTAAGCCTTGACAATCTCATATCCAAGAGTCTAAGTCTTGACACCCCTCATATCCACTAGTCTATAAGCCTGGGCACCCTCATGTCCACCGGGTGCACTTACAGAAGCGGCATAGCAGATATACAAGTATTTGCTAGCATAGTCATGTCTGAAGTATGAAAAGATTACGGCTTCCTGCTGGAAGTCAGAGACTGCCAGTTAGCCTAGGTATGTCGGTAAACTGTTGTGGTCAGTCTTCTGGCCGCCAGTTAGCCCAGGTATGTCGGTAAACTGTTGTGGTCAGCCTTCTGGCCGCCAGTTAGCCCAGGTATGTCGGTAAACTGTTGTGGTCAGTCTTCTGGCTGCCAGTTAGCCTAGGTATGTCGGTAAACTGTTGTGGTCAGTCTTCTGGCTGCTAGTTAGCCCAGATATGTTAGTAAACTGTTGTGGTCAGTCTTCTGGCCGCCAGTTAGCCCAAGTATGTCGGTAAACTGTTGTGGTCAGTTTTCTAGAAGAGAGGGAGTTTTGAAAAGACGAATAGCCTAAAATGAGAAAACTTGCCACTCTTGGTGGTCTTCAATGGGCTAAAAGACACAGATCTAAAAGAGACAGCTTTGTTGATTAGCATGTAAATATAGTCACCAAGAAGAGTGAGAAATCAAACATCTGTAATCAGAGAAAACTTGGACCAGTTTGGAACAGCTGAAAAGTAAAACAATCATTATTTCTTGACTGTATTTAGACGCCTAGGTATGAATGTGCAGAGCTCAGTGTTCTTATTTCTTTACTGTCAGTATGAACATGATATTTCTTGTTAGAAATCTGTACCTCAACATCTTCACAGTATCGGACCTCATACTTCCACAGAGACAGATCAACAACAACAACAACAACCGCCATTTCCTTTACTTTGACATATTCTGTATATATCATATCATTTCATAAGACACAATAAGAATACCGTTATATATTATGCATCATAAGATGTCAGCCTGCACCCACATACAACTATTCTACATATGTTACACTCATGATAGCAATCACATAAACTTCACAAACATGGCAAACTACCTCATACACATTCCTACCTCTATTTCTAAGCTAAAAAAAAATAATAATAATAAATAACTGTAAATCTTCAGTAATTTAAAAAAAAAAAAGAAATCTTTATTTTCCTTCTGACAAATAACAATTCAAAAGTTGCCTAGAGAAAACAATAATGATCAGTGACAAAGGATATCAAACAATGTTGGGACAACCCACGCACTGGAAGTGGCAACAAGCCTGGTTGCACTGGAAAATATCTGGCCAGCTTTGTATGTGTGTGTGTGATCATGCCAGAGTGAAACTTTGTAATAAAATATTTAAGTGGAAAATTGAGTGATCACCTGGCCTCTGACAGTGGTCACAAACTGCAGGTCATACTACTGTGTGTATGTCACATATTGAAAGTCACACAACTGAATGTGTGTCACATACATTATACAAGTGAATATCTGTCACACATTGAAATTTATACTACAGAATGTCTTGTGTGGAAAGTCATATTACTGAATGCCTTTTACACACTTAAAGTCAAACAAATGAATGCCTTCTACATACCGAAAATCAAACAATTTACTGTAAATGTGTGTGCAGCACACAGCTGGGCTTGCTTACATCACTGTATAGTAAATGATGATGAACATATGTAACAAACGTAATATTGAGTTCAGTTAAGCTTTATTAGAACGGTCAGAGTATAAAGTTAATGATTATATACACATCTCTGTACCCACAATGATAAACAAAATAGGATTCTATTTTTTTTTTTTGCTTTATAAAACAGCACACCTAACTGATGACTCAGTTTTGTTTGGTGTGCTGTTGAAGACTGCTTTCACCCTATGGGGTCACACTGTGATGACTTTAACTGTAATGGGGACACACTGTGATAACAACTTTAACCCTATGGGGACACCATGATGACAACTTTAATCATAATGAGGACACTGTAATGACAACTTTATTCATATGGGGACAATGTGATGATGGCTTTAACCCTATGGGGACACTCTGTGATAACAACTTTAACCCTATGGAGCCTGCAAATACTGCCTTATCTCTATGAAGACAGCATGTTGAAAATTGTATCACCTTCTGTACATGGTGACAACAATAAGGCCATCTTTTCTGACAGACATACCAAACTTTCACATAAATATTGCAATTAATCAGCACTAACTGTGCACAATATTTCTTTATGTAGACATATTTATTATACTCATACCATTAGTAATACAGCAATGATGGTAAATATGGAAAGTCTGAATGCTGTCATGGACTAGGATGTCACAGAAATGTCCACTAAACTTATTACATGATTTGACACACAGCAAATCTGTGATAGACATATACAGCTATGTTTCAAATATGTATGATAGTGACACACATAATGGTACCTTTCATTTTAGAATGTGATAGTGGCTGCATTAAAAATGTTTCTAGAGTAGAGTTAGAAGGACTTTAGAAAAGTTTTTTGCAAGCATTTATGTACTTGTTTTGTCTTCTTTGTTGTCCTTGATAAAGGCATTTTTACTGAAATATTGGGTCCTTTTTATTGTTTTTCATAATAATTTCACTATTTTAAATCTCTTATTGCTAAATTTTATTCTTTTCCTTCCTATCTCTGCCTTTTTATTTTTTTGTAGAACTGGACCATATACCTCTGTCTAACTCTACTCTCATTTTATTGAAGACAGTTACGAATCTGGTACATGTTAGCTGATACAGAACTTGCTGAGGAACTTCTCCCGTAACTGGCCCTACTGATACTGAACTTCAATTCTGGCCCACATTTTGTATACAAATGACACTGTACTCCATATGACTTGCTCACATGTAACCATGCAACAAACATGTATGAAACAATATATTAAACACATGAACTCACACGTACAAAATAACATGATAATGCATTTGTAAGAAATTTCTACCCAGAGGTCAAATACCTGTCACACACAACAAAATGAACACGTCTGGTGTCCATGATTTCAGCACTGCTCGATTCTAGCCATCATGAAACCACACTGTCAACAAACACGTGCAATATAATTGTTGAAAGACCAGGTAGATTAATCACGATTACTGCTGGTTGTTATATCAATCTAACACAACAGACCCAGGTATCAGATACTATTTGAATAGGCAGTAAAAAGACCGTTTAGTTCACAGATGAACAGACGTGCAATATTCTAAGAGAAGTATGTTGTTGAAGAAAAGAATGTACTGTTTTAATATAGAAGTAACTAGTGTTTCACAGAGCACCATCAACATTAAGTTACATTATTTACTGCTGGAAACAGTTGTTACCTAATACACAGGGTGATTCAAAATTATTGTCGGGGTTTCCATGGCCTATAAATTTCAGACCAGAAACAAGAAAATAAAACTGTTAACAGAATGTTTCTTCATAAAGTTTTATTTGGCAATGCCATAATTACCACAATGACCGGAAGGTTCTTCATAACCACCTTCACCTCCATGCCTACAAAGTGCAGACTATGCAAGCTTTAAAACTGATAAACCGTGCTGTTTCCAATTTGCCGAAGACATTCTGTCAAATGTTGAAGCTGATGAAAACTACCTTCAGAGAAGCAACATTTTACATATCAATGGAGGGTAAATCATCACAACAGCAGAATATAGGACCAGAATCATGTCATTCAAGAAATCAAACAAAAATACAGCACAAAAGTCAATGTCCGGCACACTCTATCATGTCTGGAAGTTTTGGAGCACTTTTTCTTTGTGGAACAAACAGTGACTTGGACATTCTACAGCTGCATCTGTTATCCTAGCTGGAGGATCACCAGCAAGATGGTGCACCTCCATAGTGGGCTTGTCAGAGAATTTCTTTACATGCATTTTCTTGGTCACTGGGCTGGGCATGATGGACCAATTCTGTGGCCTCTGCTCTCACCTGATATTACAACGCTTAATTTCTTCATTAAGAAGATTGTTTACAAGGCTCCTGTGACCTCCTTCAATGACATGAAGCAATGGAACAATCACATTGCAAATGCTGGAGAACACCTGGAGGGAAATTGAATGCCACTTGGACAACTTGTGTGCCATGAAAGGCATGAATGCTGAAAGTGTTTAGTTCTCTGCAGTATCTGATTCTACAGGTAGTAAAACTTTCATATTGCATAAGGACTTTTGTTCTTCCTGGTTTGAAAATTACAGGTCATGGAAACCTTGACAATAGTTTTGAACCGCCCTGTACTATTTCAGTGAATGAGCTCATACACAGAGTATCAGAAGAACTGCATTATGTATTTATTACAAACGGAGACAGGTAATAAGTAGTGTAGTGTTGTAATTAAAGAGCTCTAATAAAATGTAGCAATGCAATTACTGAACTATTACACAAAGCTGATATATAATGTGAGTAACTAGACTTCTATTAAGTGATGTAATGTTGTAATCAGACCGCTGTTAACTAATGTACTGTTGTAATACAAAAACATGGCCCAGAAATAAGAACATTAAAACTGTTTCCAAGCAGCTTAAATGCTCCACTTACATTTTCTATGCTAAGTTTATTGTTAGAACATTAGACAGAAATCTAACATAAGCACGTAGACTGTCTCTGAAAAATGTAGCAGGTACACAAGATAACAAGCATATTATGGTAAAAAAAAAAAAGTCAGGATTCATTCTGGTAATGATAATGATTTGCGAACATCAAGACAGATCTGCCACGAGTTATATAAAAACATCTCAATTCTGTCTTGTTTATATCTAATTCTGTCTTGTTGATGTCTTGTTTATATCTACTTCTGTCTTGCTGATGTCTAATTCTGTCTTGTTTATATCTACTTTTGTCTTGTTGGTGTCTAACTGTCTTGTTCATATCTAATTCTGTCATGCTGATGTCTAATTCTGTCTTGTTAATGTCTAGTTCTGTCTTGTTGATATCTAATTCTGTCTTGTTTATTTCTAATTCTGTCTTGCTCATGTCTAATTTTGTCTTGTGATGTAATTCTGTCTTGTTCATATCTGTCTTGTTTATATCTAATTCTGTCTTGTTCATATACAATTCTGTCTTGTTCATATCCAATTCTGTCTTGTTCATATCCAATTCTGTCTTGTTTATATCTAATTCTGTCTTGTTCATATATAATTTTGTCTGACAAAGATTCTAACTGAAATACTGCAAAAACCACACAAACCTGCAGAATGCTGAGAGACATGTGAAGCAAAAAGTGTGGAGACCATAATGTCTTGGAATGGCAATAAATCACATATATCATACATCTGATTAACACAGCAAATTACAGTAATTAAAATCTTGTTCAAGAGTAAATATCAACGATGGCCATTTAGTACATACAAAAACAAACAGCAGCCACAGTAATGGAAGATAAGAACAGCTTAAATAATTCACGCTTCCAATGTCATGGAAGTAATGAAGCTGTTTACAGCAGAAAGCCCGATAAGAGAAATGCAGTTTTTCATGTACAATAGCTACAGAAGCTGGAAATGTAAATATTATGTCTATGTTCAAGATGATGGTCAAGGAAGCAAAACATCTCCACAACATCTCAGTTTCTACAACAGTGGCCAGCACAACTGGACACAAATCAGAAAACAGTGTTTTTTTCCCCTTTTCTATAACAACCACCAGAATGGATGACCGTGATTCCCAATAGCCACTGTCTGTGACGCTAGAGGAGCATGTCCTCATCACTGTCGTCATGGTAACTGGACACACGGACTGTGTTGATTTCTGTTTCCTCATCAGGTTCATTAAACGGGTTGAAAGGATCATGGTCAATTGGTGTGTCTTCTTGATCACTATCAGATAACTAAAAAAACAAGAAGAAAAAAGTAAGGTTTAGAGGTTGAGTACACAGTGGCTGTCATATTTTTCTACCTTTACTTAACAGAATACTCTAATCTCCTTGCTGATAATGCTGTAGGTTAGGTAGGTCAGATTTTCCAATGCTAAAATTGTTTGCCCTGTACATTATACAGGACAGCATAGGATAACCTGATTTTAATCCCATTCACACTGTTACGCCTAAATAATGTTCAAGGTAGAGCTGTGATACCATCTGGTGAATAAAACGAAGTGAAGCTTCTAAAAACAATTATGGCCACTCCTTAATTAACATTAAAGAGTGGGCAGGGCCATCATGGCCTCTAAGCAATGTTTTCAGAATTTTTATTTTAAACTGGAAACATAATGCCAAGGAGGTTAACTACTTAATACACCACATGCCAGGTTCCTATAACATCAGAGGTCTCTGTACAGAAGCAGGCAGCCAGTAAAGAGATCTGCCAGTTAGGCTGTCTAATAACCTTCCTGCAACTACTCATTTGTACTGTTTGTAGCCAACATCTAGGTGATCTCAAAACACAGGCTTGGACAAACAGCGGATGATGCTTGAACAAACTCTTGAGTAGCCTCAAGAAACAAGACTTCAGGACAGACTTTGAAGAACAAAAGTTCTTCAAAATTCACTAAAAGTTTCTCTTATTAGTAATGCTCTCTCTTCCATGTACATTATACAATGAAAGTTTTACTATCATCATCATCATCACAAAAATAAAAAGCTGGCCAGCTCTTTTCCAGTACAATCAGGCTTGTTGTCACTTTGTAACAATGCAAGCAGGATTTTGAATATTCAGGCAGTCCTGGCATTATGTTTGATATTCCTTGTCACTGATCATTATTTTAACTTTTTTTTTCCTTCTCAACCTTTGAATTGTTCTTTATCAGAAGAAAAAGTGAAAGAAAAAAGTTTGCAAAAACTAATGAAGACTGGTAGTCATCTATTTTATCCATCTCAACTCAGAGACAATTACTACTTATAACTCTAGTCCCTGTCTACTAACTCACCCGTGAGTACAGTATAGGAGTTTCTTGACTTCTTCTGCACAGAGTGATCCTCTTTATCTTATGAACAATCAAAGCTCTGAGGAAATAAACATCTGCATGTAAAATATATGTAGGCACAGGAATTCTGCTACACAGCTTATCAAGTTTTACACCTTGGAAATATATGTAGGCATAGGAGTTCTGCTACACAGCTTATCAAGTTTTACAACTTGGAAATATATGCAGGCACAGGAGTTCTGCTACACAGCTTATCAAGTTTTACACCTTGGAAATATACTAATACCAAATATGAATAGTATGATATAACAGAACCCTGAATCATTTTTTGGGGTGTGGGAGTGGGAGGGGGGTGAAATGACAAATAATTTCTCTCTTCACTGAAATAATTACTCTCTACACTGAAATAATGACTCTCTACACTGAAATAATTACTCTCTACACTGAAATAATTACTCTCTACACTGAAATAATTACTCTCTACACTGAAATAATTACTCTTTACACTGAAATAATTACTCTTTACAATTACTCTTTACACTGAAATAATTACTATTTACAATTACTCTTTACATTGAAATAACTACTCTTTACACTGATTTTAATTTTTGAACTTCTTAATCCAATCCGAAGTGATTAAAGTGGGATCCAACTTCTGGCATGGATGACTTAGTCCTGCTCTAAATTTTGATAAAAAAATTCACCAACTGTCTATGGTTAAAAAAAAAAAAAAACAGTTCCAGGACGTACATAGTAGAAATGCCCTTCAATGGGCATACTTGCTAAGAGCAGTAATATAAAATAATAGAAAAGACTAGTATTTTTAACACATTTAATACAATCAGCAATTGCAGAAGTTGGCGAAATGATAGTGAACTGACTTCTTGTAGCCTGCTGTCATGCTCCAGTTGTTTTAAAACAAAAGGGTACCTGACAAACTATGTCACAGAAAACTGTCTCTAAAAGTGGAGAATGTCTTCCTGATAGATAAGACACTGCACAACACAATGAACACACATTGGTTGTCAAAGAAAGATGGATGTGAGCAAGATAGAAGAATATTAAAAATGCTACAAGCAGTGACTGGACTAGGAATGTCTGAGACCGGTTCAGTTGTATCTATATTTCAGTTTGTATGAAGTAATTTCTGAAATACCAGTTTCTCAAGACAACATTCAGTGTGTTTTACTTTTTTTTTTTGGTGTAAAATTAAACATATTCATCAGCACAGACATAGACATCAGCAGAAAGTAACTGTTCGTGTAACATTTATTTTTCCTTGCCTTATCTGCAGCGAGATTTAAACTTTATAAAATGTTCATATGCCGAACTAAAGTCAAAACTGGCCAATTTCTTTTTTCATGTAAATTCAGCATCATTAGCCTCCTGGCCCAAATATCCTCCAACCAATTTTGCTGGTAGGTTTTTTTTTTACTCAATTTTTTATAATATAAACTGGTTACAGTAACTGACAACCTCCAAAAGTTTTGATTTTTCTCATTTAATCAATATTTTCCTGGTAACTGCTAGTTAACATGATTTACCCTGCTACAGGGTTACCATCACTGCACATCAGACAAGTTTGTAAGTGCTCCTATCTCATACTATAAAAGGAGGATTTCAATACGGTGCACATGTTCCGTGGCATTAACGAGAATCCTAATGAACTGGAGGTGGCAGGCAAGATTTGATCCTGCACCGTAAATCTGAAACTGACTGTGAGATTGTGTGTCTGTTCATTTGGGCCAATCCAATTGGCTTGAGAATATAAATTCCATGAAAGCAAGACTACGATTTGGCTGAAAAAGGATAACTGCAGGAAAATTAGAAACAAAAAAAAATCTAATTTCATTCAGATACATTAGAAGCCTCATGGGCTGTCTTGTTGCCCTAAGCTTGGTCAACTCGTCTGCAGAAAAAAACCAAGTATTTCAGACATTTATGTGGAAAGTTACAGAATGAGTGTGTAGTAAGCTTGCTACTGTGCAGTGTGGGCTTAAATTTGAAGAGTATAATTATATTCTGTTTACAATGTAACCTTGCCTGTCTATGATGTTTGTATACTTGTGTTTGCACTGTAATATATACAGTAGGTGTGTGTGTATATATATATATATAACCAGTGCTTGTATAAATACAACATATGCCAACATATACAGCATACATATGGAGAATAATATCTTCTCTCTAACTTTTATAAATGGCTTATGTTTATAAAGTGTCAAGTCTTTTCTCAGACTTGCATATATATCTAGGAGTGCTTACTTTTCTTGAACTTGTAGAAACTGCAAGCATAGAGAAGCATACCTTCTCTCAGACTTATAGAAATGTTTACGTGCAGAAAACAAAACCTTCTCTCAGACTTGTAATAGGTGAAATACTAAAGTGTACATATAGAAAACTATACCTTCTCTCAGGGTTGTATAAAACAAGAGCCAGCACACAAGCTATGACAATAGCCGCAATGACCGAGACACCAACAGCTATCTTGGCTCCAGAGCCATGTTCAGCGTCAGAGCTTGCTCGGCCATTCAAAGATGTTGCAGCACCGTCAGGCTGATTGACTGACCTGAGGGAATTATAGCGGGAGATGTCTGAATCAAGCAGAACCAATTACATCGCAACAGAAAGTTTAACATTTGTTTTTGGGTAATAAGTAATACTCTTTTTACTCTTACTTTTAAGTTTCTCATGTTACCTTCCACTATTCTGCAGGAAGCTATACCTACAGTAGTTTGTCTTCACAAAAGCTAACCTGTCTCGTATGTAATGGTTTTCCAGGTGTGAAGGAAAACTTTTGACTACTTACGGCTGAGCATGTAAGCATACAAGACTTGTGTCCCAGTTAAAAATGTGGTCACAATCTAGTGTCTCATGTAGAAATTCTGGCTGAGTCTGTGAAGTCAAATATTGATAAAGTCTGTGAGAGTAACAGTACAGAAATTCTGGTTATCTGTGAAAATTATACACACAAAACAGTGCAGTTAAATATTTAGGTTTGGTAGAGAAATTTGCACATATCAGAATTTTAAATGTTTTAATGAAAACAAATTCTTCTTCATGTGACATGCCCTTTCTGGAACAGTGTCCCTCCCACTGCCTCTCTGAATGTTAAGTGGTCTTGCGCAAGCTGACCAGCATCTCACAATGACATATTCTGACTTCCAGTGATATCCTGAGTATACAGAGAGGCTGTTCTTTTCTCTTTTTTTCGGGCACTATTAACCTCTCCAAACCACTGTCTCCTGATGTGGCTGAAGTATCTCAGATTTCTAATTCTGATGGTTTTTATGAGCCAGTCTTCTGCGACACCTAATCCCTCATTATCTCTTTATTTGATTTTCTCTCTATCCATGATATTCTAATTGCCCTTCTATAATATTTAATTGAAAATGCAGCCATTCTATTTTCTAGCAATCTGTTATGTGTCAATGTTGAAAATAAATGATGAAAACAAAATTATGCAGGAGACCATGTATGTGTGTTTGTGTCTCAAAAATTGGCTACCTGTGAGAGTCTGATGGAATTTCTATGTCATGGTTTTGGTTAGACATGCATTAAAGGCTTGGCTATCAAATACCTTTTTTGGAGTTGTGAGATAACCATGTCAATTAATACGCTGTACTCTTGTGGCAAGATGGCTGCTCATCCAACCAAAGTCCATGGTTAAGTCCCTGGTAATTCTTTTGTCATTACTCTCTAAAATACTTCTTCAAAGGCTAACCATACAATACTATGCTCTAAAAAAGGAATGGAAAAACTAATGTCAGTCTGTAAGAACAGTGAAGAGCAAAACCTCTATCTTAATGTGAAGAAAACTAAACTGATGACAATTGACAAAACAAACAAGGCAGATGAAATATTTATCAATGAGGAAAAACTGGAAGAAGTGGAGAGTTTTTAATATTTTGGATCACTACTAACTAATAATGGAGATACAATGAGGGAAATTAGAAGAAGGACATCTATCGCTCTTCAGAAAGTAAAACAACTAAAGAATCTGTGGAGAGGAACAGACAGAATCACTAAAATAAGATTTTTATAGGCATGCATCTTTCCCATCGCAACATATGCCTGTGAGACCTGGACACTTAACAAAACATCTGAGAAACACATAAATGCTTTTGAATGTAAATACTACAGAAAAGTTCCTCAAATATCATGGACACAAGAAAGAACAAATATATCAATACTACAAGAACTTAATATTGAAGACAGCTGGCTAGTAAAGAGGATTATGGAGAGAAGACTTAAATATTTTGGACACATTAAATGTCATGATAATCTAGAGAAGACCGTCTTGGAAGGATATACATAATGGGAAAAAGAAAGAAAGAAAGGAAGACCAAAGCGAAGATGGCTGCAAGACATCATTGATGATCTGCAAATGGATGCATCAGCAGCAGGCCTTCTTGCTCACAACCGAGAGGTCTACAGGAGTGCTGTTAGGGAGGCAAAGTTTGCAAGGGACATGCAAATGAATGAATGACTATGCTCCGTGGCTCTACTAATAAAAAAAAAAATACAGATGGCCCCCAATTCACAATGGGGTTCTGTACCAATGACCTCATCATAAGACTGATCCAAAGTAAATTAAATACCCTCTCAAATGACACTGTTTCCATTAATTTTCACTATTAAAGCTATTTATCATTAATGTCTTCACTATAGTTAAAAACATTAAAATATTATCATAAAATACCATTTTTGATTTCAACTTTTATTACACAAAAAGAAATCCGATGGTCATAAGTGCAAGCTGTCATAACTCAAGTCAGGGACCATATGTAAATACTAATACTTGCTTACAAAATATTCTTTAAAGAAAATTATGATTAAGTCTGTACAAATGATAAAGTCTATGTATGTCTTTATAGAAAATCTGATTAAATATTTGATGTTATGAAAAAAAAATTGTGAAAATGACTGCTAAAGTCCAGAAACTCTGGTCCGAGTCTTGACTGTCAAATATCACATCTGCATGGAAACTACAGGCAAAAGTAACTGTATTTTCACTTCCTGTGCCAAGCCAGAAGATGAACATTTAAACGATAAAACAGAAAACTAATGTCTTACTAGAGAAAAATGTGATGCCACTACAAACAAGAGAAACCATTAAAAAACTGAAAGCGGCAACACTCTCTTACCACAGTTTTCCCTGGTTTGCATGTAAATGTGATCGTTGTTTTCATCTTGTGGCGAGGCTCACTCTTACACTCTTCACTAGATGTGAAAACTACCTCCAAATGGTCATCTGTAACAGAACATTACCAACAGCTTTCAGTCAGTGGTGGACACAAGCTGGATGTACATTAGACAGTGCTGCTCCAAATGACTTTGCACATACCCAGTAACTCACAACAGAATCAACCACACTTCAACAGAGATGTATTAGTTGTGAGTGACACCTCCACGTCAATGTGAATTTTTTTAGACGCTCATCGTCTGATGATTCTGTAACAATGTACCAGATTAATACCTGCTGTTGCTTGACCAACTTGACTTCCAGCTTGAACCAGACACTGCTTCATGTTAAAACCAGATAAGATGACACTGCTTCATGTTGCAACCAGATAAGAAGACACTGCTTCATGTTACAACCAGATAAGAAGACACTGCTTCATGTTAAAACCAGATAAGATGACACTGTTTCATGTTACAACCAGATAAGTTGACACTGCTTCATGTTACAACCAAAAAGGCACTGTTCAGTGTTTTAAGCAGGTCAAAAGACACTGTTTAACTTTTCAACTAGGTAATAAGATATTGTTTAATGTTTTAACCAGGTGAGAACACACTGATTAATCCTTAAACAAAGTAAAAGACACTGTATTTTTCACACAAGATGACACTGTCTAATATTACAACAAAGTAAGAAGACACTTTATTATTACAACCAGGTCACTGCTTAATGTTTCAACCAGCTAAAAATATTACTGATTAAGTTACAACCAGGGAAGAAGACACTGTTTACTATGAAATGCAAGAATGATGAAAAGAAACAAAAGGAAAAAAAAAAAAACCCCCAAAAATGCAGACCTTTAAAGTAGTAAGTTTTGCTGGTGAAATTTCCCAGATTCTTGTATGAACCTGAGGACACCTGGCAGACGGCAGCATCCTTACACTGTGCTGTCTCAGGGATGCTTGCATTCAGCACAACAGGCCCTCCGAGTCGGAGCAGATATTTTGTATCTACCACTGTTTCTTCAAAGCTGCAGTGGAATATAACAAATCAATCAGTGTTAAACTCAGGGGAAAAAAAAATAATAACAGATTAAGAAATGTTAGAATTGCACCCTTCCTCCCCCCCCCCCCCAACATTATGTAATTGCACAAAAATAATAAACTGTCTAACCTTACACCTGTTGAAAAAACAATAAATTGTGCATTATTATTAAACATGCAGTTAACACTGTAACTGTTATATTATAATGAATGGTTGTCTCAGTTTCAAGAATTTAAGATGTAAATTCTCCTAAACTGCACAAAAGTAATTACTTCAGCGTGGATTTATGTTCAAGCATCCACTGATCTACTTACTTGTTTAAGGAAAGAAGTGGCCTCAGGTCAATTGTCAGCTTGGTTCGATCATCGGTGATCAAGCCATCATTCTCTTTTGCTGTTAAATTTTTACTATGGAGAAATGAAAAAAGTCTGTGGATTGATTGTGATGATGATGTGTAATATGATGTGCAATACTTGCCTAACAATATTCTCATCACAATGTTGTCCTCAGCTATATAAAACATATAATATAGAGTATATAACAGGCCATATACTCATAGTGTTGTGAGTACAGTATTCATAATTAGGCTATAACCAGATCTATCTGTATAGGTATATATACTATAGGTATATAAACTATATGTGTAATATAGCATTTACAAATAAGCTATAATTCATTTATACAGTATTCATAAAAAAGGCTATAAACAGATCTATATAGTATTTATAAAAAAACTATAACCAGATTTATACAGTATTCATAATTAGGCTGCAACAAGATCTATATGTTGCTGACAAGGGTTGGGACTCCGGATGACTGACAACTCACTACCAAAAATAGGACTAAGATGGACACCATAGGGGAACAGAAGTAAGGGTAGACCAAAGGAGACATGGAGAAGAACAACAGAGAGGATGTTGAGCAATAGAAGACTCACTTGGGCAAAATCGGAAAAGAAGGTAAAAGGACAGGTGTTTGTAGAAAAAACTTGTGAAAGCCCCATGTGCCTTGGGCACTTAAGGTTGAGAGAGAGAGAGAGAGAGAGAGAGAGATCTAAATGTATTTTTTTAAACAGGCTATAACCAGATCTCTAAAGTATTTCTAAATAGTCTATAACCAGACCCAGATTCATTCATAGACTACGACCAGACACACAATATATATTAATCCCTTTAGTCAGCCTGGAATTTAGCTGTTTCAAAATTTCTAAACATAAGGATGACTTGTAACACTGATATTGTGTTGGTTGGGTTTACTGTCATATGTCAGTAACAGAACAGGACAGGACACAGAGTTGTATAAACTTGTCTCTACAGTATAATGCAGTCAGAAAAAGAATGCCACAGCTGCATAAATCAGTTACAGATGTGTACAGGGAATTATACTGTTGTGTACATCATTCAAAGACTTGTGTCCATGGCATGATACATTTAGTCACAGACAGGTCAGTAGCATGAGGCCTAAAAAGTTGATGGAGCTATTTGTCTGGTGCAATGACACACTGGCTGCCAGTAAATCAGGAGACTATGCAACCACCACTTAAAGCATGAGGATGGAGGTACAGGCTGCATCAGAAGCAATTTCCTGGTTGGTGGAGCAGGACAACTTGCATGGGGTCATTGTAACAGACATGTTTCGGAGAATCAAGAGACAATTCTCCCATAGGGAGTGGGTCCAGTTTCTACTGGGCTCTTCATTATCCAGTCTGAGTGGATCTACTGGCCAGGTCATGTGGGAGTCGAAGGCAATGAGAGAGCAGACAAGCTGGCAGGCATGACATCAAATTCAGGACATCCTACAAATGGACAAGGAGGAGACTATAATAGCCACCTTGGACAGGGAGAACAATATCAGGCTGAGTGACAACAATCAGATCAGAAAGATGACTGAACTGGGGGGGGGGGGGGGGGGGGGAAGAGGGAAAGTGGATGTTTTTCTGACTTTTTACTTTTCTGATCCCCAGGTTTATGAGTTTTCACTCTTTTTTCCCTTGTGTCAGATAATGAAACATACAGGTCCTCTTCAGCTGTTCTACATCTCCATACAGAATGTCGGTGATTGAGGAACTTGGTGGTATCAGGTTCTTTCGAAGGTCCTTCAATGCACTGCAGTTCAGCAGATGGTGTTTAACAGTTTCTTCTTCTTGTCTGTTGCAGTGCATGCAGTATGGTGTGTGGTCAGCGGTCACTCTGTGTAAGTGCTTATTGAGGGTGATGTGTCCCGTTCTCAACCTGAAAATTGTGCATTGATCTCTACAACCTAAGTTGTTGATGTGGTCTCCAGGGTTAGGTTTTGGCAGGTATGTATATAGGGATCTTCCAGTTGGATTACTAGCCCAGTAGTCCATCCACTGCTGCTTGCAGTTGTGTATAATGTGTTTAGGTGTTCTCATGTTGGTGGAGATGTGGGGCTGTGACATGGTGGCTCCACTCTTTGCCAATCTGTCAGCACGTTCATTTCCCTCTGATATCTATGTGCCCTGGTATCCACTGTAGGGTGGTTTTGATGTCATAGGAGGCAAGTTGGTTTACTGCACTGAGTATGTCAGTTGAAATGTGATCAGCTGATGGTATCCAGTTTTCAAGGGTCTGGAGAGCAGACTGGGAGTCTGAGAAAATAACAAGGTTTTTTGGGTGAGAGGCACTGTTTCTGTAGTTGGTGGTGGCTGCCAATATTTCCTGCATCTCAACATCATAACTAGAGCAGTGAGATCCACAAGCAGCAGAAATGTGCCTTGTTGTTGTGTCTGGAAACATTATGAGTACCCTTGAATTCTGACCCATCAGTGTATGCAAGGATCCAGTCCTCGTGGTAGGATTCTATGGTCTCCAGTGCACACAGCTTTAGGGTGTTGGGATCTGATGATATGTTCACTAATTTGTTCCTGAGTCTGGTGTTAGTCAGTGTGTAGTTTGTGTTTGGTGGGATCTCTGGTACTTTTGTAAGTTTTTCTCCATCTTCAGGGAATCTGTGTCTTGTGTTTAATTGTTCTGCTATGTGCACTGGAGTTTTCAATTTCAGTCTATTATTATGCTCCATTTATCAACCACTGTTCTGTTAGGATGGTCTGGGGGCATGCGTTTATATCTTTCTACTGCCTCAATGGTTGACTTTTTGCATCTTATATCTAATGGCTCTATGTCTGAATCAATTTCACATGCAGCTGTGGGTGCTGATCTCATCATCCTACAAATGAAATGAACGGCTTGGTTCTGGATTCTGTCTACTTGTGTATGAGAGCTCTTTGGTGCTATGACCTGTAGGGGGAGGTTGTAATCTATTACAGATCTAACATATCCTGTGTACAGTTGCCTGAGTGTTGCTTTGTCAGCACCCCAGGATATACTTGCAAGCCGCTTGAGTAAGTTTAGTCTTTTGGATGCTTTTTCTGCTAGTCCATCCATGAACTCTTTTAAAATTCAATTTTCTGTCTAGTTTCACACCAAGGTATGTTGGATTTTTTCTTTCATGTTTTTCTGAATAAAGTGGTTTAGTGCGTGTTACCCACAACCAGTATATGACTGGCCCCATCGGCAGGCACACGCTTCAGCTGATGTTGAAAATGATGCCAGAATACATATAGGAATGCCCAGAGTGTAGGGATGCTAGTCTCTGATTACAGATACACAGTCACAGACTTGTGTCTATGTCTACAGTCTGTCACTAACTTGTGCTTAGGGCATGATAAAGTCACAGACTTGTGTCTATGTCTACAGTCTGTCACTAACTTGTGCTTAGGGCATGATAAAGTCACAGAATTGTGCTCAAGGCATGACACTGACATATATTTAAAGTATGATGTCTTCATATACACCAGTCTTACTTTGGGTACAGGACATTTAATGCCATCACTAAAGTTTCAATAAGCCAAATATTATGTTTGTGTTTAAACCACAATTCACTCAGATACAGCTATGGTGTTGCAGATATTCACTATATTACAGGTATATTATTATGCTTACATAATATTACCAGTAATCACTACTACTATTCATTAACTGACTAGCTACAATAAACAATAATTCTACAAACACTTACTATGCATCATCACAAGCAAGCCTTGTTGTCCATGTAAATTCAAAGACACACTCAGAGCTTAATCAAAGAATAACATACATACAAAATATAATCAGACATTTTGATAATAAAAATATGGAGACATAAGTTAATGCTACAATAATGAAAGCTACAATAACATCAAAATCAAATAAGGTCATATTGTGGGACATGATTATTTAATTTAAAAAAACCATTTAAAAAACTACAAAGAGACAACATCATCAAGAAATGGACAGGAATCAGCTCAGCTAGGTGCTGTCAAGTGAGTGAGGGACACAGCCAGTTAGAGACTCTTTATAAATGAATCTTTCCCTAGAATGATGGCACAAGCTGGTGATGATGAAGATGGTATTAATTTACCAGAGTGGAGCTTGAATGAAGGCTCTCCTTTTATAAATGCTACAACATATTTCATGCCTGTTAATGTTGCTAATGTAGAAACTATAATGCAGTGTGCTTGCTAAAGCTAGTAAACTGCAGTCAATAATATACCAGAATGACACTCAAATAAGTTGCATTTGTCAGTAATGAATGAGTTAGGTTCATTTACTGAAATCTGTAATATACCAATGCTGGGTGTAAAACCATCTATACCATAAACTGAAAATGATCATAACAGACCTATGCTTGCAGTAAATAGGTACAGACAGCATAGCATGTCTTCTTGAGATACCAGCTACACAAGCAATTCAGGCAAAGGATCCAGCCAAAAGCTCAACTCCCTACAGTAAAAGCTGTTTGGTGATGCTAAAAACCAGAGGCGAACTACTGCATTTGTGAGAGAGAGACTGGCATTGATGTTTGAGTAAATGAAGAAGAAGAGGGCTGTGACTGCTAAAAAAATAAATTTCATAAAAGCAAGAATGAAGCTATGTCTTCTTATGTTATTATTCTTAAATCTAAACGGCAGCCTCTATGGCCTGATCTTACAAAGCATGGATTCTAATCAGGGGATATCCATACCACTTGGGTGTGTGGGAATCTATACCATTTTAGTGTATGGGTACAAATGATGGTGGTATAGGGCTCCATCTCTGTACAATTCAGATCTCTGGGAAAAAAAATGGTGCTAGATTAAAATTCTTTTTCAGTTGTTCTGCTCCTTGTTGTTCATATGTAAAGTAAAAGCAAGCTACCAACATCTTTTGAAGTCATAACAGAACTCACTAGGACTAGTGATGATTCCGACACTCTGGCAATGGGCAATCCACTGCTTGTATGTAATCACTAAAAGATGAAATGCTCATGTTATAATGACAAGTAAACAGCTGGTCAAGCCCCTAACTTGTCTTCACAGGTATGTCAGGCTGTTGTGTTACTTACCTCTGCTGCTGAAAAACTGGTGATCCAATGGTGTTGCCGCAGGTTAATTTTACTTTGACTTCTGGTGTGCGGTCGCTACGCCGTCTGCGACCCAAATTACAGGCATCTGCATCTCCTTCTGAATACTGAAATATGATAGTGGGCTCTGGGTTGTCAGCTGGAAAAAAAAAAAAACATGCAGATTCAGATAAATATCTTCTGTAGAAAATGGGCAACAACCACAGGCAACAAATCTGCTCTGTAAGGTTTAGTGACATAAAACTGTACAGCATTCACCTGCCATAGCCAGACTTCAGTGTTCAGCCAGATGTATGAAGGTCATGGAGTCTGGGCATTAGCCTCCATGTCTGTGGTAAGACACTGGAGGCAACAAAGGTATCAGGTTGTCATATTTTTGTTATACCCCATTGTGTAAGAGATTATAAGCCAGTGCATATCTGAGAAGCTACAAAGACATGGCCTCTAAGTAAACTCCACCATGTCAGAGACTAAGCAACAGATCACATCAAACCTTGTTATTCTGCTCATTAATGTAATATAGCCATGTGATGAGAGAAGTGTATACAAATGTACGGTCCACCAGCGGATAGTTCAGAAGAAGGCGTACAGCTATTTTATAATGACAAAGAGGGCCCTGAAACACACAAAGTCACATGAAGCTACTATAGTCATGGGAGATTTTAATGCCAAAGTTGGTAAAGGAAGAACTTCAGACACTGTTGGTGATTACGGACTGGGGGATAGGAATGATAGAGGTAGTAGATTAATTATATGGGCAAAAATACATGGTTGTAGGAAACACCTGGTTTAAGCAACACCCTCGAAGACTGGCAACCTGGTGCAGCCCAGACAAAAAGACTTTTAACCAGATAGACTATGTATTAATCAACAAACGATTCTGGAATGCATAGTGACAACAAAAACCATGCCAGGAGCTGAATGCAATAGTGACCATGACCCACTCTGTGGAAAAATTAGAATAAAGCTAAAGAAAGCATGCAGAAAAGTGAGAAACATCAAACTGAATACAGAATTCCTTAAAAATGACCAAGAACCGTGGGAACAATACGAAGTTATTATAACAAATAGATACAATGCAATAGCAAAGATAAATAGTACAGATGAACAATGGGCAATGTTAAGAGATTCTACCCACCAAACTGTTAAGGAGATAATACCACCAAAAAAAGATGCCCTCAAGAATAAATGGATGACAGATGACATCTTAGGACTGATGGATAAGAGAAGGATGAGTAAAAATAACCAAGAAAAATATATCAGGATAAATACAGAAATAAGACGCAAATGCTGAGAAGCACAGAAAGTGTGGTTAAATGAACAGTGCAGACAAATAGAGGACTCCCATAATGAGGACAGCAAAAACATGCACAAACGAATTAGTGAACTCACAGGCAGAAAACAAAATATACCACAGGATGCCTGAAATCAAAAGAAGATAAAATGTTAATGGGAAAAGAAGACATTGTGGACAGGTGGATAGAGTACATCGGTGAGCTATATGGTGGAAGAAGACCAGAAATAACACCAGATACTGAAAACTGTGATGGACCACCAATACTTGAAGGTGAAATTATAGATGCCATCAAACACATGAAGAAAGGAAAAGCGACTGTTCCTGATAATATAACAATAGAAGAAATAGAGGCGCTAGAGGAGATGGGAATAAAAATAATAACCAAGTTACTGAATGACATTTACAACAGTGGTTATGTACCCAGTGACCTGCTTAAATCCATGTTTATAGCACTACCAAAGAAACCAGGTGCAAAGGAATGTGATGACCACCAGACTATCAGCCTCTCATGTCACATAACAAAGCTATTTCTGAGAATTATTATGAGATGAACAAGGAAAAATGATAGAAATGGAAATAGCAGATGAACAGTTCGGATATGATGAAGGAAAGGGAACACACAATGCCATTTATGCTTTACGAACACTAACAGAGAGAGCTTTAGAAGTACATAAAGATTTCTATTTATGCTTCATTGATTACACCAAGGCATTCGACAAGGTAAAACATGATGAGATTATTAAAAAATCTTCGGTATGCTGATGATGCAGTACTTATAGCTGAGAACCAACAAGACCTGCAAATTTCTTGGATAAAGTCACCAAAGAAAGTGAACAGAAAGGCCTTACTCTGAACATCAAAAAGACAGAGACTATGGTTATATCTAAGAAACAGAATCCACCAAAACGCAGTGTAAAATTAAATTAAACTATTCTAAAGCAGCTGCAGAAATTCAAATACCTTGGAGCAGTAATAACTTCAGATGGGAAATGCAAAACAGAAATTAGGAACAGAATAGGCCAAGCAAAGACTGCATTTCAGAGAATGAGAAACATATTATACAACACATCCTTATCAATGTATGTTAGAAAACGAGTCCTAAAATGCTATACTGAACCTATCTTTTTACATGAAAGGGAATCATGGACAATAGGCAGGTCTGCACAAAAGTCATTGGAAGCAGCAGAAATGTGGTTTATTAGAAGAATGTTACGAATTTCCTGGACAGCAAAAATAACTAATGGAGAATGTTTGAGAAGAGCTGGAGAGACAAAAAAACCTTGTCAAAAAGATAAGAGAGAGACAATGTACTTTCATAGGACATCCAATGAGAAGAGGGGGTATTGAAAATATTATAACAACAGGAAAAATAGAGGAAAGAAGAGCCAGGGAAAGACCAAGGGAAATGATACTGGACAGTCTGATAAGATTGTGTGAGAGGAGATCACCAACTGAGCTAATGGCTTGCATGAAGGATTGCGTACTCTGGAGGAGCATAATAGCCAACGCCAGTCGGCATGGCATCTAATGATGATGATGATGATGAGAGAAACTTGGTATAAGTTTAAAAGGAAGCCTTCCATTACTCTTTCAGACAGCCCAGCAATTAACCTACTACTACTTACAATCTGAGTGGTCAGCTGGCCTAATATAAACTACCAGTACTAGTATAAACTTACTACTAGTTAGTCTGAGTAGTCAGCTGGCCTAATATAAACTACCAGTACTAGTATAAACTTACTACTAGTTTCAGCCTGAGTGGTCAGCTGGCCTAATATAAACTACCAGTACTAGTATAAACTTACTACTAGTTTTGGCCTAATATAAACTACCAGTACTAGTATATACTTACTACTAGTTTCAGCCTGAGTGATCAGCTGGCCTAATATAAACTACCAGTACTAGTATAAACTTACTACTAGTTTGAGTAGTCAGCTGGCCTAATATAAACTACCAGTACTAGTATAAACTTAATACTACTTACAATCTGAATGGTCAGCTGGCCTAATATAAACTACCAGTACTAGTATAAACTTACTACTAGTTAGTCTGAGCGGTCAGATGGCTTAATATAAACTACCAGTACTAGTATAACCTTACTACTAGTTAGTCTGAGCGGTCAGATGGCTTAATATAAACTACCAGTACTAGTATAAACTTGCTACTAGTTACAATCTGAGTGGTCAGCTGGCTTAATATAAACTACCAGTACTAGTATAAACTTACTACTAGTTACAATCTGAGCGGTCAGATGGCTTAATATAAACTACCAGTACTAGTATAAACTTACTACTAGTTTGAGTAGTCAGCTGGCCTAATATAAACTACCAGTACTAGTATAAACTTACTACTACTTACAATCTGAGTGGTCAGCTGGCCTAATATAAACTACCAGTACTAGTATAAACTTCCTACTACTTACAATCTGAGTGGTCAGCTGGCCTAATATAAACTACCAGTACTAGTATAAACTTACTACTAGTTACAATCTAAGCAGTCAGCTGGCCTAATATAAATTATCAGTACTAGTATAAACTTACTACTAGTTAGTCTGAGTGGTCAGCTGGCTTAATATAAACTACCAGTACTAGTATAAACTTACTACTAGTTAGTCTGAGCGGTCAGATGGCTTAATATAAACTACCAGTACTAGTATAAACTTACTACTAGTTAGTCTGAGCGGTCAGATGGCTTAATATAAACTACTAGTACTAGTATAAACTTACTACTAGTTACAATCTGAGTGGTCAGCTGGCCTAATATAAACTACCAGTACTAGTATAAACTTACTACTAGTTACAATCTGAGTGGTCAGCTGGCCTAATATAAACTACCAGTACTAGTATAAACTTACTACTAGTTACAATCTGAGTGGTCAGCTGGCCTAATATAAACTACCAGTACTAGTATAAACTTACTACTAGTTACAATCTGAGCAGTCAGCTGGCCTAATATAAACTACCAGTACTAGTATAAACTTACTACTAGTTACAATCTGAGCGGTCAGATGGCTTAATATAAACTACCAGTACTAGTATAAACTTACTACTAGTCAGATGGCCTAATATAAACTACCAGTACTAGTATAAACTTACTACTAGTTACAATCTGAGCAGTCAGCTGGCTTAATATAAACTACCAGTACTAGTATAAACTTACTACTAGTCAGATGGCCTAATATAAACTACCAGTACTAGTATAAACTTACTACTAGTCAGATGGCCTAATATAAACTACCAGTACTTGTATAAACTTGCTACTAGTTAAAATCTGAGTGGTCAGCTGGCCTAATATAAACTACCAGTACTAGTATAAACTTACTACTAGTTACAATCTGAGCGGTCAGACGGCTTAATATAAACTATCAGTACTAGTATAAACTTACTACTAGTTTGAGTAGTCAGCTGGCCTAATATAAACTACCAATACTAGTATAAACTTACTACTAGTTACAATCTGAGCAGTCAGCTGGCCTAATATAAACTACCAGTACTAGTATAAACTTACTACTAGTTACAATCTGAGTGGTCAGCTGGCTTAATATAAACTACCAGTACTAGTATAAACTTACTACTAGTCAGATGGCCTAATATAAACTACCAGTACTAGTATAAACTTACTACTAGTTAGTCTGAGTGGTCAGATGGGTTAATATAAACTACCAGTACTAGTATAAACTTACTACTAGTTAGTCTGAGCGGTCAGATGGCTTATTATAAACTACCAGTACTAGTATAAACTTACTACTAGTTAGTCTGAGTGGTCAGATGGCTTAATATAAACTACCAGTACTAGTATAAACTTACTACTAGTTAGTCTGAGTGGTCAGATGGCTTAATATAAACTACCAGTACTAGTATAAACTTACTACTAGTCAGATAGCCTAATATAAACTACCAGTACTAGTATAAACTTACTACTAGTTAGTCTGAGTGGTCAGATGGCTTAATATAAACTACCAGTACTAGTATAAACTTACTACTAGTTAGTCTGAGCGGTCAGATGGCCTAATATAAACTACCAGTACTAGTATAAACTTACTACTAGTTACAATCTGAGTGGTCAGCTGGCCTAATATAAACTACCAGTACTAGTATAAACTTACTACTAGTTACAATCTGAGTGGTCAGCTGGCCTAATATAAACTACCAGTACTAGTATAAACTTACTACTAGTTACAATCTGAGTGGTCAGCTGGCCTAATATAAACTACCAGTACTCTCTCTCTCTCTGAACCTTAAGTGCCCAGGGCACATGGGGCTTCCGCAAGGGTTTTCCACAAATGCCTGTCCTTCGCCTTTTTTTCTGCTCTTGCCCAGGTGAGCCCTCTATTGCTCAACATCCTTTCTGTTGTTCTTCTCCATGTCTCTTTTGGTCTACCCTTACTTCTGTTCCCCTGTGGTGTCCATCTTAGTGCTATTTTTGGTAGTGAGTTGTCAGTCATTCGGAGCACATGTCCCAACCATCGCCAGCGTCTTTCCTCAATAATTGTTGTCAGTGGTTTCATCTGCATTTCTGCTAATAAGATGTTATTTCTTATGGTGTTTGGCCAAAATATTTTTTTAATTCTTCGTAAACATTTAGTCTGGAAAGAATTCAACTTGTTTTCTATGGTTTTGGTGATTTTCCAGCACTCACTTCCATAGAGTAGTACACTTAGAACATTACTCTTAAATATCCTAATTTTCATATTAATGCTTAGTTTTTTTGATTTCCATATATGCTGCAGCATTGCAAAAGCCTGGTTTGCTCTAGTAAGTCTGCTGTTGATGTCCTCTGTGCTGTCTCCATTTTCTACTACTCTGCTTCCAAGGTATACAAATTCGTTGACCTCCTCCACTAAGTTGTTATCTACTCTGAGTACATTTCTGTTGTTCACATTTTGCTTCATTAACTTTGTCTTTCCTACGTTGATCTTTAGTCCTATGTTGTTTGCATTCTGAGTTAGCTTGTTTATTTTATCTTGCATATCTTTGTGACTGCTTGATAATAGACAAATATGGTCCGCAAAGTCAAGGTCCTCCAGCACTGTGTCAAGGGTCCATTGTAATCCTCTGCGTTTGTCTGATGTTGCCTCCTTCATTAACCAGTCTACTGCCAAGATAAATAATGTTGGTGATAGTACACATCCATGTTTCACTCCTGTTTGTACCCTAAAGCTGCTGGAGGTATGTTCTCCACAGATAACTTTGCACTGAAAACCCTCGTATAGGGCTTTGATTACATTAACTATTTTATGGGGGAGGCCATGCCATCTTAGGATTTTCCACAGTGCATCTCTGTTGACACTGTCAAAGGCTTTCTCAAAATCTATGAATAATGCATATGTTGTGCTATGCCACTCATTTGCCTGTTCTAATATTTGTCTAAGTACAAATATGTGGTCTATGCATGATCTTCCTTTCCTAAATCCTGCCTGCTCTTTCCGAAGTTTTTCCTCAAGTGTTGGTACAATTCTGTTGATGATTATTCTGCAAAATACTTTACTGGTGAGAGGCAGTAGGGTAATGCCTCTCCAGTTCCCGCAATCTCTGAGGTCACCCTTCTTTGGTAATTTTACTATAAGACCAGTTTTCCACTCCTCTGGGGCTTTTTCTAAATCCCAAATTTGTTGTAATATCCGGCAAAGTTGTTTTGGTGTTTCTGTTTCTTCTGCTTTCAACATCTCCACAGTCACTTCCATAGAGTAGTACACTTAGAACATTACTCTTAAATATCCTAATTTTCATATTAATGCTTAGTTTTTTTGATTTCCATATATGCTGCAGCATTGCAAAAGCCTGGTTTGCTCTAGTAAGTCTGCTGTTGATGTCCTCTGTGCTGTCTCCATTTTCTACTACTCTGCTTCCAAGGTATACAAATTCGTTGACCTCCTCCACTAAGTTGTTATCTACTCTGAGTACATTTCTGTTGTTCACATTTTGCTTCATTAACTTTGTCTTTCCTACGTTGATCTTTAGTCCTATGTTGTTTGCATTCTGAGTTAGCTTGTTTATTTTATCTTGCATATCTTTGTGACTGCTTGATAATAGACAAATGTGGTCCGCAAAGTCAAGGTCCTCCAGCACTGTGTCAAGGGTCCATTGTAATCCTCTGCGTTTGTCTGATGTTGCCTCCTTCATTAACCAGTCTACTGCCAAGATAAATAATGTTGGTGATAGTACACATCCATGTTTCACTCCTGTTTGTACCCTAAAGCTGCTGGAGGTATGTTCTCCACAGATAACTTTGCACTGAAAACCCTCGTATAGGGCTTTGATTACATTAACTATTTTATGGGGGAGGCCATGCCATCTTAGGATTTTCCACAGTGCATCTCTGTTGACACTGTCAAAGGCTTTCTCAAAATCTATGAATAATGCATATGTTGTGCTATGCCACTCATTTGCCTGTTCTAATATTTGTCTAAGTACAAATATGTGGTCTATGCATGATCTTCCTTTCCTAAATCCTGCCTGCTCTTTCCGAAGTTTTTCCTCAAGTGTTGGTACAATTCTGTTGATGATTATTCTGCAAAATACTTTACTGGTGAGAGGCAGTAGGGTAATGCCTCTCCAGTTCCCGCAATCTCTGAGGTCACCCTTCTTTGGTAATTTTACTATAAGACCAGTTTTCCACTCCTCTGGGGCTTTTTCTAAATCCCAAATTTGTTGTAATATCCGGCAAAGTTGTTTTGGTGTTTCTGTTTCTTCTGCTTTCAACATCTCCACAGTCACTTCATCTTCACCTGGTGCCCTGTCTGATTTTAGCTTCTTTATCGCCTCCTTTACTTCATTTATTGTTATTGGTCCTGTATTGATGTTTAGTTCCGTTTTTGCTTCAGGTATGTCTATTGTTTGTGCTGCTTGTGTTCTGTTTAGTAGGGTGTTAAAGTGTTCCCTCCATCTTTCAATTTTTTCTCTTTCTCCACTGACCAGTTGTCCATTTTGTGTTCTTACTGCACTTTCACATCTTGTGTTGAAGTTACCTGTCATCTGCTTTGTGATTTTATATATGGTTTTCATGTCATTTGTATATGCTGCTTTCTCTGCTGTTTCTGCTAAGTTGTCATAATATTGACGTTTATCTTGACGGCATGATTCCTTCACTTCTTTGTCTTTTTGTGCATAATTACTTAAAACTCGTTCTTTAAGCCGTTGTGATTTGGTGTTCAGTAATTTTTTCTTGATTTCTTTTCTTTGCTCTATCTTTTCCCATGTGGTCTCGCTTATCCATTCCTCTTTTCTCCTTTTCCGATATCCCAGCACCTCTTTTGCTGTTTCCTGTAGTGTTTTATTGAACTCTAATATGGACATTTCTGCTTCGTCTTGTAGGACACTGAAGCGGTTCTTAAGTACTATTGAGAATTCATTTCTTGTTTGCTGGTCTATCAGTTTGCTTGTATCAAAATGTATCTTTCTGTGTTCTCCGATTTTGGCTTTCCTTAATTTTAGTTTTATTTTTGCTACCAGAAGGTTGTGATCACTTCCTACATCTGCTCCTTTCCTTGCTCGTACATCTTGTAGTGACTGTTTCCACTTGTTGTTTATTAGTATGTGATCGATTTGGTTTTCTGTGGTTTTATCTGGTGACCTCCAAGTCACCTTATGGATGTTTTTGTGTTGGAAAATTGTCCCTCCGATGGTCATCATGTTTTCTTCACAGAAACTGCACAGTCTTTCTCCATTTTCATTTATTTCTCCAATTCCTTCTCTTCCCATGATTCTTCTTCTATCTTCATTTCCTTCACCTACTTTTGCATTGAAGTCGCCCAAGATGAGTAGCATATCATGCTTGGGTATTGTTTCTACTGTTGCTTGGAGGCTGTTGTAAAAATCTTCTTTTAATTCCTCTTCAGCTACTTCTGTTGGTGCATAACAAACTATAATAGACAGCTTCGTGAATCTTGAGTTGAACCGTGCATATAATAATCTCTCATTTATTGGGGTCCATTTCAGCAATGCTCTTGATGCTTCTTTTGTTATAATCAATGCTACTCCTCCTTCATGAAGATCTTCTTTACCTGACCATATTATTGTATCTTCTGTGTGCTGTGTTGTTAATTTCCTTCTGCCTTGTCCTGTCCATCTTGTTTCTTGTATTCCTAGTATGTCTAGTTTGTATCTGTGCATTTCCTTGATGGTTTGTGCTAGTTTTCCAGTCTGGTTTAGTGTTCTTACATTCCAGCTGCCTATTTGCATCTTATGTTTAGGTTCCAGGAGGTCTGCAGTCGGGCTGGGGACTTCCAGTGGCTGGCTTTCATCCACAACCTTCATGGGCTCAGTTTCCTGATACGCATTTCTCCTTCCACCTGCATTTGCTTTTTCCCTTGCTTCCGTTTCTGTAGCAGTCTGATAGTTTTTTTACCAGATAGGGTTGCTGGCCCTATGCTGAACCCTCCTTAGTCGCCTTTTACGATCATGCATGGTAGGGTACAGTGGTCCTATTCTTTGCAGATCCCGGGTACCACACGGGGGAAACTACCAGTACTAGTATAAACTTACTACTAGTTACAATCTGAGCAGTCAGCTGGCCTAATATAAACTACCAGTACTAGTATAAACTTACTACTAGTTACAATCTGAGTGGTCAGCTGGCTTAATATAAACTACCAGTACTAGTATAAACTTACTACTAGTCAGATGGCCTAATATAAACTACCAGTACTAGTATAAACTTACTACTAGTCAGATGGCCTAATATAAACTACCAGTACTAGTATAAACTTACTACTAGTTACAATCTGAGTGGTCAGCTGGCCCAGCATATGAACCTGGCCATCTGGAGTCTTGCGACACACAGAAGCATTCTCTGGACACCCAGTAGTGATAGGTGATCCGTATATTGGCTGACAAAGGTTAAGCCAGTAACTGAAATGAATAAAAGTGAATGATTCTGTTTAATTTTTTCAACCCACAATGCAAAAAGTATTCTTTAACTTGATGATCTTCAGTCATGCTACAGAAATTTATTTGTATTCTGGATATCCTGAATCAATGATAAATGCACCCTAAAACATGTGCACGTAATAACAATCAGTAACTTTTGTTACAAAAACAAAATGGATATCAGAGAGCCGACTTGTGATCTTAAAACTGCCATCCTGTTTGCCGTCCTGGGGGGAGAAATTTAAATTCTGATGAAAGGTTTAATATGCAGTTACTTTCTATGCATCATGTTGTCAAATTACATTCTCCACATATTATGTTGTTGAGTTATCTTCTCCATTTATCATGCTGTCAAGTTACCTTCTCCATATATCATGCTATCAAGTTACCTTCTCCATATATCAAGTTCTTGAGTTCTGATTATATGCCCCAGAGAAAAATTTAATGGAAACAGAGGCAGTCTCTACTAGAGCAAGGTTTAGAATCTTCATTCTAAAGCACACAACACTCTAAATATATGACAGATATTCTTAGCAATAACACCACACATTACAGGTAGTACAAGCCAGTGGTAGAATATTAACCTACCGATTTCCACTGCTGTCAGTAAAGTTCCAGCTACCTGTATTTTGCGACAGAATACTGAAGTCATACATTTTTCCATTGCTGATGATGTGGCATGGCTTTCTCTCAACTGGACACAATAAACTAGTATCCCAGCGGAACATCACCACACAATCACTGTCCTATTAGAATGGTCACATCAGAAGTTGTTTGAATGATGCATAAAATAAAACAGCTATAGATTTGCGATACCTTTTCTGGCCCTTTTCTTCAAGGTATACTACTCTCCAATTAAATACTGATGTACAAATGGATTAATGAAAAATGATGTGGTATACTGATGAAAAATGAAAAAAAATTATGAGGTATACTGATGAGAAATGAAAAAAAAAGTATGAGGTATACTGATCCAAAATGAAAAAAAAAGTAAGAGGTATTCTGATGTGAAATGGAAAAAAAAGTATATTATTTAAGATTGTTCATAATCATAAATTTAAAAAAAATCATGTAATAAATTTAAGCAAATTCAAATAAAGGAAATATTCTAATGAAGAAAACATTTATTTTTAGATGATGGTGTTTACCTCCTCAATTATTGTGGGGACACCTTTGCCTGCAGCATGGTCACAGTAGAAGTATATGCAGAGACAGCTTTTTCTGATCCTGTTCATAGGGAAAAACAAAATCTCTTATATCTGTTCATTACATGTCATTGCATGGTATGCACATATCAATATAAAAACTGAATTTATAGAAACATGCACATACTGAAGGATGATGGGTAGTAAATGGGTGGTGATGCTGTCCTATTTGGCAATCAGTGACGCACAGCTGGTATGGTAGCATCAGGGTTAGCCAATCAAGACTGTGTTCCACCTCTCCGCTGGTGCGCCCAGTAACGGGCCCAGACTGGCTAATGAGGTAGGGGTTGCCATAGTCCCTGTGGCGATGTAGTCTGCTAAAGAAATACTGCACGCCCCCTTATTTTTAGATCCATTCAGGCACTGTCAATCCACTTCCAAACTTGACACGATGTTGTGCCTCAACATCTTCCCTACACCGGCTGCAAAGAACACCAGGCCACAGTCCCAGGGAGACAGAAGAGAAGAGACAGTATGAGAAAATTAGGACAGTGATACATCAAAGTAAAACTTTCACTTGTGCTTGTCAATTCTAAAAATGGATAAACCAACCTAAGATAAGAAAGCTTGATGACTTGGATTATAATGGGTGCAGGCAGAAAAACAAAACAGCCCTGAGGGAAAATACTGAGAAGAAACTGTCAAGTGAATGGTGTGGCACATCAAGAAGTGGGGATTAAGCTGGGTAATAGCATAAATGAAAGAAACATACAAAAACATGAACAAATTAACAGGCAGAAAGACACATCACAAAACTGGATGTCTTAAATCAAAGAAAGGAGAAATTATAATGGGAAGGGAAGAAATAATAGTTAAGTGGAATGAATACATCACAAACATATATAGTGACGACAGAATTTATCCAAACCCTGAAAACAACGAGGGATCTCCTATAATAATAGCAGAAGTCACAGGTCATCCATCAAATGAAGAATAATAAAGCACCAGGTCCAGACAATATATGAGTTGGAAGCACTAGCCGAATATGGAGTAGAAGTAATAACTAAACTCTTCAATGCCTTACCTTGAACAAGAAGAAAATGGAAGTTATGGTCACCTCAAATAAAAGATGGATTCCTGAATGTAAAATAACAATAAATGGCACAATGCAGAAACAGGTGGACAAGTTTTAGATATTTGGGGACACTACTGACCTTAGATGGAAAATGACCTTAGATGGAAAATGCCTGAGATAAAGAGTAGAATAATGCAAGTCAAAATAATTTTTCAGAAAATGAAGAGAATTCTGTGTAATAAATCACTGCCAGTGGGAATGAGGAAAAGATTACTTCAGTACAATATCGAGTCAATCGTATTTTATGGATGTGAGGGATGGTCAGTCACTAATGAAGTACGACGCCAACTGGAAGCCGCTGAAATGTGGTTCCTTAGAACAGTGCTACGAATACCACGGACAGCAAAGAAATCAAACAAGGAGGTTCTGAGAGAGGCTGGAGAGACAAACAATAACAAAAGTCAGAAACAGACACTCTTTGAACACGTTCTGTGGTAAGGCAAGCTAGAATACACTGTGACAACAGGAAAAAAGAGAACAAGGTAGACAGAGAGAGAGAGAAAATACTGGATGGACTAACTAGATGGCACAGGCAAAGAACACCAGCACAGCTTATAATCAGCACTCAGAGCAAGGAACTGTGGAAAAAGCAGACAGTCAATGCTAGCCAGCAGGGCAACAGACAGATAGAACAGCATGAAGAAATGTGAATCAACTGGGGTTACACCATCAAGAAATGTTAACCAAGACAAAGATGAGAGCAGGCTGAATATCTTCTAAACTGTACCACTGGACACTCATACTGTTCTCTCTCGCATGGTTATGATTACTGAGGTATTGGGGTATGAGCAGTTCAGTCTATATGACTTGTATTCTCAGTGAATGTTGTGATTAATGTCAGCTGCAAAAATTACCTCTAAAAATTGAGAATATATGTTTGCAGGGTTAGGCGCACTAGGTTTAGCTGCACTTACGACTGTTGGTGAATGAAAGAAAAAAAAAAAAACAACAGGACATCTTGTGATAGTCAGTCCCACACAGAAAAGGCTACCCCAAGTCCACAGTGGATAAACACAGGACAAAACAAATTTCAGGCCTTCTTGAAGTGCTCATTAAAAACTTATACATGACTTTACCATGTGCTCCCTATATTATGTCTGAGCCAACACCAAATACCTTACCATTTCTCTGTTGTACACCATGACATTTCTGAAATCTGATTTCACTTTCATGATAAAAAACCATAAGATATCAGTTACCTGAATGACAACTCCTCCCCTGGGAGAACTTCAGTGCGACAACCCCAGAATCTTTCTCAAACACTCCTTGTGCAGAGACACCATAAGAGCCATCCCTGCTGTCCCCTTGTGACAGGCAAACCGACGAGTTGGCACAAGATGCTGGCCCCTTTTCACCTTTGTCCTCCAGCTGACCGCAGACTTTGATTTGAAAAATTCCACCATGAGAGGATTTCACCTGCACATAAAACCAAGGTCATGAGTGAGCAACATCGCACCTCAGTTACTAAACCTTCTTTCATTCATTCAGTCCTTCATTCATTTGCATGTCCCTTGTGGAACTTTGCCTCCCTAACAACACTCTTGAAGGCTTTGTGGTAGTAAGCAAGGTGCCCTGCTGCGGATGTATCCATTTGCAAATCATCAATAATGTCTTGCTGCCATCTTTACCTTGGCCCTCCTCTCTTTCTTTTTTTCCTATTATGACTGTCATCTCCAAACTTTCATGACATTTAATATCTGAAATACTCAAGTTTTCTCTCTTTAGCCTTCTTTATTAACTTTACTAAGCAAGTTTTACTTATCATCCACCAAACCAGCTACAAACATTCCATATACACCAAACCAGCTACAAACATCTCATATACACCAAACCAGTTACAAACATCTCATATACATCAAATCAGCTGCAAACATCTCATATATACTAAACCAGATACAAACATCTCATATACACTAAATCAGCTACAAACATCTCGCACACACACCAAACCAGTTACAAACATCTCATATGCACCTAACCTATTACCCTATGTATTGATTATAAAACTTATTCTCTCACTCTCTGGATCTTTAGGAGCCAAAGGCACACAGAGCTTCCACACCTGTCCTTTTTTTCTGCTCTTGCCCATATCAGCCCTCTATTACTAAAGTAGATTTTATACTATTATGGAGTCTGCTATATACTGCTGCTAATTGGAATGGCAGCTGATATTTCATGATTATTTAATATATCTACTTACTATTACAAGTTACAGTTCACAGCTGCCTGAATCTGAATATTCACATTTGAATACTTCTTTTCATAGGTTATACTTCTGTTACTAGAAGTTATAATACATTAATTTCACTTACAGTTGAGATTATACTCTTTACATGTCTGCTTAAACTATCCGCTTCACAGACTACACTCTTCCCAGAAATGACCATTCACTCCAGTGGCACAATAGCAGCAACATTACATTTTTGAGACTTTACTGATGCACAGGGTGACGATGTAAGATGATGATGTGCACAACGGTGGCATAATACAATTTCCAAAACTCATGACAGGAAAAATTTCCATTCAGACAACATACAGAATAAATTCCTGGCAGCTACAGACTGTCCATAGACATTCACTGCCATCAGAACTTCTAGCTACATTTTTAAACAGTTCTACACTAACACTGCACAAAACTACATTTTTATCATAACTGAAAGATGAAATAATGGTCTTTCAGAGAGAATTTATGATGCACAGAAAATCAATAATATATCTATATGTACATACATTTACTTGATCAGAAAGAGAAGATAGGTCATATTTAATCCTCTCAGCATGATCATAATATGTGCAGTCTGAGGTCAATGGTTGGGATGTTTTCTCTGCACAGGCCAAGGGTGTCTCCCACAGAAACAGGTATTCACAGTCACTGGACACATCCTCTAGCTGAGGCTCCTAGGAGACAGCAATCAACAATGCTCTAGTAACTGACAGTTTCGCTTCTCTGACTTTTATCACATAAGCTTAATCATTTATTAAAGCTGTAACTCATCAAAAACTGAAAGGTAAAGATTTGAAAACATGATCTCTGCTTATATTAAACCACAGTCCAAGAACATCAACAGCTTAATATACACACATGGGGGTGAACGACGCCCACTGAGGCAATCAGCAACCCACAGCTGACCAAAACCCTGTCCCACCTTTCCGTGGTACCCCTAGTAACAGGCCTAGCCTGGCTAATGGGGCAGGGATCACCACAGTCCCTATGGACTAAAGAAGCATTGCACACCCCTGCTTAGGGGGAAAAACCCACCAACATTAGTGATTCTTACTACTGATAATTATGTGACAAATTTTGTATTCTGCTCACTACAACTGTGTGCTCGAGTGGCATAGTTGTTGGTGTGCTCATCTCTCATGTAGAGGTTGGTGCTTTCAGCCTGGTCAAAGGTGTCCCAGTCACTCAGCTGTAGAAATGGGTACCTGACTCTTTCCAGAGCTGTTGGAGGAATGGCGGCCATGCATGGGCGTGCTGCTGACCTACATCATACTGTAGTTTACCAACACGTCAAGGAAACCATGGGCCAAATACCATATCCCCACATACTTCTAAGGCATAACAAAGTAAAGTAGATGGAGGTGTATGGTGCAGTTTTATGAAAACAGGTACTGAGAGGAAGGAAGAAACATTAGCAATATGGAGTGGGAACAATGAAATGTTTGTAGTATGGTATAACAGGACTCTGTCATAGCTGCTAGAACCTTTCTGTCAAGTGAAGCCTTGGAAATAAAACAACAAACATCCCTTTCTCTCAGCAGTTTTATCTGCTAGTTATCTTTCAAGATTTGCTTTCCGTAGTTCAAACTTCACAGTGGGGTTTAACATCTGGCAAATTAAAGTTTACCCCTATGGGCTTATCTGGAGAGCAGTGATGATGATAGTCAACCCCACTTAATATCATCAAGATTTTCTGACAGCCTACTGCAAATCTATCAACCTTTTTTTTTTGCTCACACTGAAAAACCCTTGTGATTTATATTTTCCACATGTAATTCACACAAAAATGTAAATCTTCACAACAAATCAAATGACAAGGGAAAGCCGTCCAACTTACTGACTGCTCAGTTGTCCCACACTTAAGCACAATGACTGAAGTTGTGTTAACTTTGGGGTTTGATGGGCAGGGGTCACCACTGGGGTAGGTCAGTTTAACATGTTTGGATCCTTTGTCCCAGACCGGCCCAGAAGCTATCCGTCCCAAACTCTGTGAATTGAAAAGTCAAAAGTTCAAATTACCACCAATATTTTTTTAAACTCTTAGCTACAATGAGATGCTTAAATAGCTTTAAAAAACATTTTAAAAATACTGCCATATAGTTGTTTTACACAGTTTATAATTTTAAATTGTAAAAATAAGCTCTGCATCATTTCCTGGCAAAATGCCGTGGCCATGTTTGACAAAAAAAAAAATGTTCATGTGTAAATCTCATGTTGTTTAGCAGGATAAAAGTATATAGGATATAAGAATATTTCTATTTTTTAAAACAGTCTTTGAATTTAAAAATAATGAACACCTACTCTAAATTATATTAATTTACAGCTTCACTTCATTACTTTTCTGCATTTTTGATGACCTGTCAACATTACAAAATTAAGAGTCACAAAATAAAAGCAAAAAAAAAAATAATAAAATAAATTAGGTAACGTCAAGAACATGGTGATTACCAGGGGCTTCTGTCCTTCCCTGACCAAACAGGCACCAGATCCTGCAGGACAAAGAATTCCAAAAATTGGGTTGAGAGGTCGGCAGAGATTGATGTAAATCATGCCGGATGGCAAGTTGCCATAACTCTGAAGTACATTATATTTGCCTGATGTCTTGACCAGTGGAGAGAGGTCCAGCGTGTAGCCAGTATCTGTAGTTACTTCACAGATGACCTAAGAGAAATATGTCAAGCATTTATTCCCACTGCACAGAGCATACAGTAAAAGCCAACACTAACTTAAATAGGCAGGGAAAGCATAGGTTAATGAAACATACATTTTGGCATTTCATTTTTGTGAAATAATGTTGGCAGAAACACTAACCTTTTTGATTCATTATGAAAAAGAGTAAAGATGAAGAATCCAGTTTTTCTGCAACTTATCTGTCAATTTTGTTTCATTTAGGTGTAATTTTTGCATCATCCTTGTCCTCTGATTGTTTTATGGAAGGTATAAAAGATGATTTAACATGAGCTGATATTTAACCTGAATGGTTTATTTACTTGATGAATCACTAATAAAAATTGTGAAATTTCATGAAGTACTTGTTTTAGGGAACTTGGACACAGGAATGGAATACTGAAACTGGTCTAAGAAATCTTTGGTAAATGATAGGCTGAGCTGTTTATATAAAAGCCTGCTTTACTGTATCCTGCAGGTTATGTTGCCCTTGAATGACATGAAACAAATAAAACATATGTACAGACAGACTCACATATAATCAAACACACATATGAACAAAACAGAAGAAACCAAAAAAACAGAACAAAGCCAGAGAGAGAAATAAAAAAGACAAACAGCACAATAAAAAAGGAAGGAGGGACAGACAGATAAACACACAAAATGTAAAAACATAAAAGGAGGGACAGACAAACACACAAAACAGAAAAACATAAAAGGAAGGACAGACAAACACACAAAACAGAAAAACATAAAAGGATGACAAACAGACACACAAAAAAACCCCAGGAAAAAAAGGAGCAAAACACATGGAAAACAACTAAAAAGCAAAAAAATAATAGAGATAAGGATACATGGAAGAATATATCTAAGTTTCTCTTCCTCTTTTCTCTCAGTCACTTCTCTCTCCCTCTCTCTCTCTTTTTGCAGAAGAACAAACCTCAAGTCGGACAGTGGGGATATACAGCATGTAACATGGAACAAGCAAATACAATAGTGACAAAAACACTTCCAAACCAACCAATCACAGTACCACTGCAGATCAATATACCAACCAATGGCAATACTGACCTCTGTTTCACATGCCAGTTGAGTCTGCCAATCAAAATAGAAAAGACAATCTTCTGATTTGTCAATATATACTGGCACACCATTACCAGCACCTGGCACACATATAAAGTTGATGTACGTAGCCCGAGGAATTTTGTTGGTGCCGCAGTATTCTCCATCATGGTACTCCAGCATCAAAACTCCGCTGCGGTAGAGAAGGTTAGCATTGGCTCTTCCAGCATTTGTGCCTCTGCTGTCACCAGCCTGTGCTGCCACACAAGAACCTGGCAACACAGAATGGAACATTCTTGGTGTTTGTACATTTATTATTAGCGCTCGAAGCTGATAAAACAGAACTACATTCTATGTTGACATAAAAACCACAAACTTACTAGTGATTACACTAGTACACCACATTCCTCTGACATATGAAATGCCAGAACTTCGAATTCCTCCAACATATAAAACTATCAACACTGACACACCACATTCCCCTGACATATGAAATGCCAGAACTTCGAATTCCTCCAACATATAAAACTATCAACACTGACACACCACATTCCTCTGACATATGAAATGCCAGAACTTCGAATTCCTCCAACATATAAAACTATCAACACTGACACACCACATTCCTCTGACATATGAAATGCCAGAACTTCAAATTCCTCCAACATATAAAACTATCAACACTGACACACCACATTCCCCTGACATATGAAATGCCAGAACTTCGAATTCCTCCAACATATAAAACTATCAACACTGACACACCACATTCCTCTGACATATGAAATGCCAGAATTTCGAATTCCTCCAACATATAAAACTATCAACACTGACACACCACATTCCTCTGACATATGAAATGCCAGAACTTCGAATTCCTCCAACATATAAAACTATCAACACTGACACACCACATTCCTCTGACATATGAAATGCCAGAACTTCAAATTCCTCCAACATATAAAACTATCAACACTGACACACCAAACCCCTGACATATAAAATGCCAGAACTTCAAATTCCTCCAACATATAAAACTATCAACACTGACACACCACATTCCCCTGACATATAAAATGCCAGAACTTCAAATTCCTCCAACATATAAAACTATCAACACTGACACACCACATTCCCCTGACATATAAAATGCCAGAACTTCAAATTCCTCCAACATATAAAACTATCAACACTGACACACCACATTCCTCTGATATATAAAACACCAGAACTCCAAATTCCTCCAACATATAAAACTATCAACACTGACACACCACATTCCTCTGATATATAAAACACCAGAACTCCAAATTCCTCCAACATATAAAACTATCAATACTGACACACCAAACCCCTGACATATAAAACACCAGAACTCCAAATTCCTCCAACATATAAAACTATCAATACTGACACACCAAACCCCTGACATATAAAACACCAGAACTCCAAATTCCTCAAAAATATAAGACTATAAACATTGACACAGCACATTCCTCTGATATATAAAAATGTTTCAGTCTGTGGGTGAGATATAATGAATCTTCCACATATCCATATGTTTATGCAGTGCTACTGTAGAATCACCATCAACCCTGATATCAAATGCTGGAAGCAGACATATAACCTCTATTGCAACTAACATCAATAATGTGGCCAGAGAACACTTCAAAATGATTTTCATCATGTCTAGAAGTGAACATATGAGGGAAAATATTCTGAACATCATGATTCTAACTAAAGAATTTTTTTATGTCAGTGACTTATACCACAAGAAAAAAATTTTTTTTAAATTTTATAAAATATTAACAAAATGTTACTACCTACAACCCATAATTGAACACTTCTTTCTACATAACTGAAATGGTTCAAATTCTACCACAATGTCTGCATTAATAAATATCATACCCCACATCTCATGCCTCACATATCATATAATCTCAAGAGCTGTTTCCATTTTCATTCAACTTCTATCTGTTACAACCCTTCAAATGTCTGTCTTTACTTCTTGCTTATCACTCTTCACTCAACTTCAAATCTCACAACCCTTCAAATACTACAGATACAAGGTGTGAGATAAACAAACCTGTCCTATAAGCTAACGGACAGCAGCACAGCCAAACCACTCCGCAACATATCCACTCTGTCAAACATAAACACTAACCTGTGCCATTTACACATAGTCCAGTACGGTCCAGCCAACCACAGACATTTAGTACAAACTCATGTCCCTCCCTGTCACTGGTTCTGTAGCCATTGGGAATGTTCAAGCTGCTCAAGTCAAATGTGTAACCTAAATCATATAAAGCAAGTCTTTTAAAACCTGCTCTTTCAAACATGATAGATTTAACATTAAACTTTTTGAATACTGTTTAATCCTGTGATCAGCTGTTGTGCATTCTGGTGAATCCCTTATTTCTTAGTTGTTTGAGCTGATATTCTTTCATTCACTGACAGTCAACCAAACAGTGAAGTCTGATGTGTCTCATTCTGACAGTCAACCAAGCAGTGAAGTCTGATGTGTCTCATCTTGTACACAAATCTCTCAATGTTTTCAGAGGCTGTTTTCCCCAAAATCTGTCTGGAGCGGGCATCCATTTTTACAGCTGAGTTAAATGGAAGCATTAGTCTCTTATGGTAAGGTTGGTAGTTGGAGCCTGGTCGGAGATGCCCCAGTCATCTGCTTGTAGAAATTGGTACCTGACCCCTTCTTGAGCTGGGGAAGTTAAGGCGGCCAGACACGATGATAACCATTATTTAGTATGTTGAATGATCAAGGAAAATATCAGAACTAACACCATATCTCCCAGTCACCTCTGTGACATGCTTTGGCAATGTTTATTTTTGCAGGTTACAAACCCCAACTTTTCAGCTGAGAGAACAAGCCACTGTTAACTAGTCTTCTTGCCTTCTGTGAAGTCATGAGAAAAGTAACATGGCTCTTTTTTCTTGTTCTCAATTATTATTTAATTCAGTACATGTTGTCAAGCCACAATAATTCATAAATGAAGCATTATTTTGCATTTTGTAGTAAAATCATGAGAATCAGTTAATAAATCTACCATCTGCATTTAGTAGCTTCACGATTCAAAATGTGTGGGCAGCATTTAGTAGCTTCATGCTGCAAAATGCGTGGGAAGCATTTAGTAGCTTCACGATGCAAAATGTGAGGACAGGCGAATGAAGTATAAAAACTAGCCATTTTGTGCCCAAACCCCTTCTGTAGACTTGAAATAACCATCTTCAGTCCTACCACGTACCAATGTGACTTAAAAAGAAGTTAATAGTCTGGTTTTACTTTACGTATAGATATCTTGGAAATGAACAAATGAAAGAAAATTCTAATCTAATTCTGAGATTGAATCCAATACCCCCATTATTTGATTAATACATTTACTACTCCAGTTTAAGAACCTCCATCTAGATGAAGAGATGGGTCACCTATGTGATTCATACTGTCAGCAGGAAGAGCTGTTCATGAATGCTCCATGGTTTTTCATCTACACTTTTTATGGTAGAGAGTACAGGTTCACAGTGAATTCCTAACATGTGAAGAGCATAAATTCTTCATGATGGCATCAATTATGAACAGAAGGATCACTAGCAACAAAAATAAGAGTTACAGTCCTTGACACTCTCATGTTCTCTGGACTCACCAGTGTCTGGGTTTGCCACCTGACAATCTCCAAAGTTTGCAGTGGTTTTATTTTCTTTTTTCAAAGGGCATGCAGCACTGGATGTCCACACAAAATGGTCCTCGCAGCTACCCGCTGTGCCGTTACCCACTGTGAAGTGAGCTGATGGGATGCCAAGCTAAAGGAGGTGAACACAAAACAAAGATGCAGTGGACATGTCTGATGTTTGGTTTCGGACCACAGCTTAGTTACCAGACTTTATACATGTGAGCTTAGTTACCAGACCATATGTATGTGATCTTAGTTACCAGACCATGTGTATGTGATCTTAGTGACCAGACCATATGTATGTGACCTTAGTTACCAGACCATATGTATGTCAGCTTAGTTACCAGACCATATGTATGTGACCTTAGTTACCAGACCATATGTATGTCAGCTTAGTTACCAGACCATATGTATGTGATCTTAGTTACCAGACCATATGTATGTCAGCTTAGTTACCAGACCATATGTATGTGATCCAGACCATATGTATTTGAGCTTAGTTACCAGACCATATGTATGTGTAGGTATTCATACTCTATTTTTGTGAGAAAAAAACAACAATGTTGCGACATAAACTTAAAAAAAAATTATTGTAAAATTATTTCTCCACCACTCAGAAAGACAAGAAATATAAATTTCGATTTTTTTCATCATCTTATCTTATATACTGACAATTCACACTTATAAGACAAGAAATCTTTTTTTTTTTGTTTCCACCAATATGAACCATATGTCTGCACCTTGTACATGTTGTCAGCTGGTATTTACTATGACCTCAACAACAAGATGGCTATATCTCAGTTCAAACAGCTGCCTTTCTCCACCTACTAGATGTTGAATAAACTCAGGTACAAGATGACTTTATGACTGTACCTGCTGCTCTTTAACTCCATCTTCTGCATTCAGTTTTACACATTCAGTTATCTGGACCAACAGCTTTCAAAGTCAGATTAATACAGTAACTTATTCTTTCATTGCCTCTGAGTAGTCTATAAATGCTAAATATAGATTCACATTAAACTCTCTGCATTTCTCTATTATTAATCTTATATTGAATATATGATCTTTTGATCCTCTTCCTTGCCTGAAACCAGCTTGGACCATATTGACTTCTTGTTCTACTTTCTTAAGAAGTCTCCCCATTATGATTTTTAACAGAATTTTACTGGCATGACTAATCGGAGCAACAGTTCTGTAGTTTGTGCATAATTTCAGGTTACCCTTTTTTGGCAGTGGTATAAATATAGTTCTTTTCCATTCTTTTGGCCAAATACCTGAATGCCATATCTTTTTACACAGTGTAAGATAGTAACTATCTTCTGTAATTAAGAATAACCCCAACTATGAGATGACTGCAGCAACTCTATTTTCTGTAAATAAGAATAACCCCAACTATGAGATGACTGCAGTAATTGTTACCAAACAAAAAACAAAACCCAAAACTTTACCATTCTGAACATTTTATAAATATTTCAACTCACTCCACACACACTTACATCACACAAACTTACATCCATGCAATCTTTATCAGATCTAAACAAAAACAAAATACTTCTTCTTTCTGACTTTCAGGATATGAACAATGAAACGCTGTGATCTGACCGTTTCATTTTAAAATGGGGAACCCTCAGTGAAATATGACAAATAAATGTCATTGGAATGAAACACAGAGGGCATGTAACTGTTGACGTTACTGTAAATATTGTACACAAAGTTTCTGGCTGTGTGAAATAGAATTTTTCATAGACTGATGCCAAAATTAACAAAAACTCCCAAAATGTAACTCAGGAAATGAGATGCTAAACAGAAATTACCAAAAAAAAAAAAAAAAAGCCTGTTAATAATAAACTGTGCACATATACAACACTAACTGCAACAGCAACACTACAGATGTAAATGATATGTAAGCTACATACGGCATCTGAGTTTCTGTCACACTGGAAGAGAATGACAGTTGATCTTCTGGTCTTGCCGTCAGCACACAGCTCACCATTGTCATACCTCAATATCAGAACCCCATTTCTATACTCTATAGACTGGGCTGTCACCTCACCAATGTTGTGGTACCTGGAACACAACAACAAACCTAGCAACCACTTGCTGTAACACAGATTTCTCCTGAATATCAAAGCTACTAAAAGTAACTACATTATTATAAAGCTTGCTCTTGACGTTTGAATTCTGTATCCAAGATGCCCGTTGTTATCTGGTTTCTAAATATAGAGATACAAATTCTAGGCTTAAACTGTACTGGGTAAGAAAAGCTTCTACCTTCACCAGATCAGCTGCAAGTGATTATATTACAAGGGAAGAAGCCAGAAGCAGTGGACATCTCAGAATAAGCCAGACAGGTGAGACAAAACTCATCATAAAAAAAAGATCAGAAATGATAATGTGCCAGGCCTCAAAACTTGCACTGGACCAAAGATAAACTGTAACAAATGTCTCCTGCTGAGCAGGAGATGAAGAAAGATATTTTCTGATAACACTAAAAACTGGGGACAACAAGAGAGATTTCATACATAGAAAAAAATGTAAAATGCAACATTTATCTGCACTGTGGGACTATGACTGTTAAAACTTTCAGAGCTTTATGGCTACTTAAACATACAAAAGCATGGTTTTGGGGATAGCTTTGGGGATGAAGGCAGAGTACTCAAGACAAATGATATGGTGGCCAGTGACCCAAAGTTGGCTACTTGTATCAGCTGATAAACTACAGCAGACCAAGACCCTACTATAGCTTCTAATGGTGCCAATGATAAAAGACAATAGTCTGCTTGAGTGAACAGGAAAGACAAACCTGGTTCTATAAATATACAATGCTGAAGATGGGTCTGTTCACAAACTGTGACACAATGTGACAAGTGCCCTTTTGGGGATGAATGAAGAAGAGGATACCTCTAAGAGTTTAGGATCAATTAAATGCAAATTTATTTTTCTACAGAGATATGTTAAATAATAATGGTAAAAGACCTAACTGTTTGAGAGTATAATGTTGAAAATATAATACTTCATACAGGAAGACAGACATTAAACTATACAAGATAGCAGATTTTAAACTAGATTTAGAAATGCACAATACTAAACATTTCATATGGGACAGTAAAGATCAAATCAGATTCTGGATAAAAATGCTGAAAATATAATACTTCATACAGGATGGCAGACACTAAACTATACAAGATAGCAGATTTTAAACTAGATTTAGAAATGCACAATACTAAACATTTCATATGGGACAGTAAAGATCAAATCAGATTCTGGATAAAAATGCTGAAAATATAATACTTCATACAGGATGGCAGACACTAAACTATACAAGATAGCAGATATTAAACTAGATTTAGAAATGCACAATATAGAACATTTCATACTGGACAGTAAAGATCAAATCAGATTCTGGATAAAAATGCTGAAAATATAATACTTCATACAGGATGGTAGACATTAAACTATACAAGTTTTTTTTGGCAAAAAGCGCTCTCGAGCTCCGTGTGTGGGGAGAAAGGCTTTCGCTACCTTTCCAGACGGCGAGAGTTAAGGTGTTTCGATGCAGAAGCGAGTGGTTTGTCTGTCAACCGAATCCTATAAATGACTAGCCAGCCAGGTTCGTGTTAACGCATCTGTGGTGTACTACGGTTTTGTTGACCGATGGTCTCGAAATTGGCCCATCTCTCGCAAAGAGTATTGGGTATGCAGTATGTAATGTGCATTGGTTGTTGGTGCTAGGCTTTCTTCTCGTTCGTTAGAGCAGAGAGACTGCTGGTGGTGAGATTCTTCAGCTGCAGTGCGTGGAGTGGGACTCCTCCCGGCCACTGAAGTGCGAATGCGGTTGCCATGCGGTGCCACTGTGGAAAAGGTGAAAGAAAGGATTAAGTGAAGTAATCAGTAGTCTTGAGGTCAGGACTGCTCAAATCATGGCACCTCTGCTCTGGAGGTCAGCCATGTCCTATGTGCACTCATAACAGGCAAATTGCCAGAACCAGCTTAACCCAGGGGTTAAGACACTGCTAGTGAGATTCTTCGGATGCCACATGTGGAGTGAAACTCCTCCCGGCCAATGAAGAAAATGCAAAAAAAGCAATTAGGGTTGCTGTGCGGCGCCGATGAGAAAAGGTGATGGAAAAGATAAAGTGAAGCTTAATCAGTATGTCCAGTAGTCTTGTGGCGAGAGCTACTCATACCATGGCACCTCTGCTCTAGAGTCCGGCCACCCATACTGGTGAAATATGCCTAAACCGGCTTAAACCAGGGGTGAAACCTGATGGCTACTCATATCATGGTACCTCCGCTCTAGAGGTCAGTCACATCCTAAACACGCCCATACTGGGATAATATGCCTAAACCAGCTCAAACCAGGGGTGAAACTTATTAGTGGCGAGGAAAGGGAGCGGCCACGACCACAAAATGCTCAAGTCAGAGACACTAGACCAGTGCAGTCTAGACAGGCGGGGATACACGGTTATCCCAAAACACATCGAGGTTTTCCGGTGAGAAAGTCTAACTCTAGATTAAACTGGTGCAACGAAAACCACAGTGCCACTCAATCCCGCTTCTGAGACCCACCGAGAATACAGTCTCAAGTCCTGCGATACTCTGAACATATTGTGGTCCTCTCGAAGATCTTGTGTGGTCTTTTCGGGGACCACAGGACCTACTGAGGACCACAGGAGTAAATTCAGTAGGATCACGGGGCGGTCTTGGTGGTAGAAGCGAACGAAGAAGAAACCATACAAGATAGCAGATATTAAACTAGATTTTGAAATGCACAGCACAGAACATTTCATACTGGACAGTAAAGATCAAATAAGATTCTGGATAAAAATCTTATCTTATATCTTATATCCTTCCCGTGCCGTTAAACATCACATAGGGCTATCAAGGTAGTTTGCCAATTTTTCCTGTCTTTAGCGAGTCTTTCAACCTGATCAAGGAATTTTATGACTATTAATTTGGCCTCTCTTAACAATGTCCTCTTCAGAGTTTCACGTGGTCTGCCTCTTTTTCTTTGGCCTGTTGTGTTCCATTTTATAGCTTGTTTTGGGATTCTCTGATCATTTCTTCTCACCACATGACCAACATATGTCCATCTCCTTTTTCTGATCACCCATGAGATTGATTGTTGTCCAGTCATCTGTCTTATCTTTGCGTTGTTCTTGAATTAGTTCCACTCGATGCCGAGTATTTTCCTTAGGCATTTGTTTTCAAAAGAGTCTTAATTTCTTTTCTGTTTCTTTGTTTTCCAGCTTTTACATGCATAAATGAGGGTGGATATCACATTTGAACTGAATAATCTTAACTTGGTTTTTGTGCTTATAACTTCTGAATTCCACATGTTGTCATATGTTTGAAGATATTCTCTTTGTACAGGTTGAACATACATGGAGACAGAACACATCCTTGTCTCACTCCCCTCTTGTCTTGAAGATCGATGCTGCTTCTGCAATTCTAATACTAACTTCCTTTCTGGTGTCACCATCCTGGTCTATGTAGCTGCCAAGGTATGCAAATTGATTGACTTCTTCAATATCTGTCCCTTCTATGTGTATTTTTCCATTTTGATTAATGGGAAGTTTCATTATTTTTGTTTTGTCCTTGTTAATTTCAAGTCCTATTGTGTTAGCCAATGAAGACATGCTATCTGTTTTTTCTTGCATGGAATTCACATTGTTACTGATAAGAGTTATGTCATCAGCAAAATCAAGATCTTCTAGTTGGGTCTCTTGTACCCAATCAATACCTGTGTTACCTGTGCAGCATTTTTTCATTATGAAATCTATTTAATTCCAAAAAGCAAAGGAGACAGTATACATCCTTGTTTCACACCTGTTTCAATCTGGAACCATTCACTCATCCCTTCTTCTGTTTTGACTGCACAAACATATCCATTGTAGAAGTCCTTAATGATGTTGACAATTTTAGATGGTATTCCATATAGACTTAAAAATTCTCCACAATGAATCTCTGTGTATGCTATCAAATGCCTTTTTAAAGTCTATGAAGTTCAGTATTAGTGGTTTCTGCTTTCAATATGTTTTTCAAGTATTATTCTTAGAGTAAAGATCTGGTCGAGACAGCTTCTCCCTTTTTGAAATCCTGCTTGTTCTTTTTTCATTGCTGTATCCACTATATCTTTAAGTCTATTCAAAATGACCTTGCAAAATACATTTGGCACAACTGATATTAAGGTTACTCCACTCCAATTGTTACAGTCACTAAGGTTGCTTTTTTTGGGTATTTTAATAATGATTCCTTTTTTCCATTTAGAAGGGACCTTTTCTTCTTTCCAAATCTTATTAAACATTCTCTGTAGTTGTCTCATGTTGTCACTAATGACAGCTTTTAACATTTCGGGTGTTATTTCATCTTCACCTGCAGCTTTGTTGTTAGCCATTAAATTCACTGCTATTTCAATTTCATGCAATGTAACTTCATCAAGGTTGACATTTAGTTGTGGGGCTAGTAAGTCGGTTTCAAAGTTTAAGAAGTCTTTTGGGTGTGGTCGATTAAGTAGTTCTTGGAATTGTTCAGCCCATCTTTGCTTTTGGCCTTTACTTGATGTTAACAGGGCTCTAGTTTTGCTGAGGACTGGTCTTTCTTTAGATGTAATAATACCTGTTAGCCTCTTTTGTATGTAATATAAAGTTTTACTGTCTCCTGTTTTTGCTGCTTTCTCTGCCTCTTTTGCCATATTGTCTATGTATTCTCTTTTATCCCTTCTAGCTGAACTTTTTACTTTCTTTTCTATTTCTTTATATGTTGTTTTTGCCAGAATTTTTCCAAGGTCTGTTTTTACATTCAACATGTCTAATTTGGATAAAAATGCTGAAAATATAATACTTCATACAGGATGGCAGATAGCAGATATTCAACTAGATTTAGAAATGCACAGCATAGAACATTTCATACTGGACAGTAAAGATCAAATCAGATTCTGGATAAAAATGCTGAAAATACACTTTGTACTGGATGGTGTTGAAACAAGTTAGCTTTAGAATAAAATGCTGCTGACAGGGCAGCCCCACATGAGTGTGAAACATCAACGGACAGAACTGAACCAGTCCAAAATCTTTGAAACCTACCTCTTCTTGGTATCGCTCTCAGCTAAGTCTATCATGCAGGCTGCAGCTCCGAAGGGGCAAGTCTGATCTAATAAGAAAAAAACATTTAAAACATGTTTTATTAATGACTTAATAGAAATTCTGTGATAAAGAGATATGCTTAAAACTCTGCCTGAATACGCACAGTGTCGTGTTGCAAAGTTTAACAAAAGCGTAAAGGACCTCTAGATTACAAAAAAAACTGATAGGATTTTGTCTCACACCAAAAATATTTGGCAGTTTATTTTTAATCTTCATGTTTGTTTCTAATATATATCTTATCTTGAGCAAACCATAAGTAAATGTAACCTTTCTTAACAAACACATTATTTTATTCTTCTATTATAAATAAAAGTATCTTATGTCAATTTATTTTTACACACTTACTTAAAAATATGAACATCTTATGTTAGTATATTCATTTATGGTGTGTACTTGTATTTATTACTATAATATACTATTATAAACATTAATATATTATGTTAATGCATATGACTGACTATAAAAATAGCTTTTATTAATGTATCCATATATAATTCCACTACAAATAAGAATATCTTATGTTAATGTATCAGTATAAAAATATCTTATGTTTATGTATTCGTCTATACTTCTGTAAATACTTACATATACTTACTATAATGTTAAAAAAAAATTGCTTTCACCTACCTTTTTCTACATGTACTATAAAGTAAAATACTTTCACGTACCTTTTTTGTGCACTAACGACCTGCAGACATTGATAATGTATTTCTTTTTATCATCAGGGTACTCTCTCTCATAATTGCTATCGGCACGAGTCAGTCGGGACAGGTCGAAAACATCATCACCATACTTAAAGGTGCAGTCGGAGATCTGATGAGGGGGACATGCCACACTTGTATGCCACTCAAACACATACGTGCAGTCAGACTTCTCATCCACATATTGTGGCTGTGTGGAGCCAGTCTTACTGTGGTCACACAAAAAATTTATGACTGTAGATCTGGTGAAGCTGTTATGACAGCTATCCTTGCCTTCTGAGTAAACCAACGAAATCTGACCAGAGTTATAGATCGGCTGGTCACTAGACACTCCTGAAACAATAAGAAAAGAATATGAATTGTAACACTGCATAGCTTAAATAGTTTAAGTGGTGTTACAAAAGTTTGGTATTACTTCATGCCAGTGAAATAATGGCAGTAAACATAAAGAGTTAAAGTAATATCTTCTTACATCTTGCCATTAAACGTCACATAGGGCTTGTACGGTAGTTTGCCAAGTTTTCCTGTTTTATGGTGAGCTTTTCAACCTCATGAAGGGATTTTATTACAGTGCCTACTAATATGGCCTCTCTTAACCTCTTATTCTTCAGCCTGTTGTGTTCCACTTGATGGCTTGTTTTGGGATTATCTGATTGTTTCTTCTCATCACATGACCAACATATGTCCATCTCCTTTTCCTGATCACCCATGAGACTGGTTGTTGTTCACTCATCTGCCTTATCTCTTGTGTTGTTCTTGAATTTGTTCCGCTTTATACTGAGTATTTGCCTTAGTCCTTTGTTTTCAAGAGTATAATTTGTTGTCTCTTTCTTTAGCTGTTTTCCAGCTTTCACATGCATAAATGAGGGTGGATATTATATTTGAACTGAATAATCTTAGCTTGGTCTATGAGCTTATAACTTTTGAGTGCTGCCATAGTTCTCAAGATTCTTGAAGGTCAATGCTGCTTTTGCATTCTCATTCTAACTTCCTTTCCACCTGGTCTATGTAGATGCCAAAGTATGGAGATTTGTGAACTGCTTCAACAGCTGTAATATACAAAGAATACCACTAGTGAAATAATAACAATAAACACAATGATGAAACAAAAATTACAAGCATGAAAATGTGGCTTTTAGATGAAGATGCAGCATATACCTTGGACAGCCAAAACAAAAAATGAAGTCATATAACACCAAAAATGTCATAGAATATGAAAGACACAAAAAAAAAGTAACTGACTATGACTGACTAGTTAAAACTATAAGGAAAATGCACTAAAATATTTTTTTTAAAAATAATGTCAAAAGAAGCATGAAACAGTTGTTGGAAAAACTAAAGATAACTCCTCCCCTATCACAGAGAAAAAATCCCTGAATGTGATGATCTAGTGGCACAGGAAAAACATGGCAGCAGAACTGGCTGGATGAACCAAGGACTGCAGAAAATAGGAGGCACAAACATACTCATTAAGACATTAAAACTGAATTCACAGACATATGATGGAGGGAAGGGGGGAGGCATTAACATACTCAAGACATTAAAAAAGAGTACTAAAATTAAACTCACAGACATAAGATGAGAGGGGGGGGGGCACAAACAGACCAAGTAATTTTAGCTGCAGAGCCTCCCAACCTTATCTCCCAGACAGACATAATGGAGAGTCCTAGGAACAGCCCACTAACTTGCTGTCCTGGGGGAGAGTCCTAGGAACAGACCACTACCCTGCTGTCCTGGGGGAGAGTCCTAGGAACAGCCCATTACCCTGCTATCCTGGGGGAGAGTCCTAGGAACAGCCCACAACCCTGCTGTCCTGGGGGAGAGTCCTAGGAACAGACCGCTACCCTGCTGTCCCAGGCTCTCCTTAGATAAACCGCTGATGGAATAAATATCAGAGATACAATGAAAGGTTAAAGTGACCCCTTTTTCACAGACATATCTATGCAGAGGATGAGAGCTGAGGATGGCTCCGCCCACAACAAGCTCAGGTTGACCATGCTATGACTGACGCAATAACCAATAAGAAGCCACCGACACATATGACGACCTTTCATTATATCTTAGATATATCCATTGTCACATGAGTATCTAAAAAGGAGAGCCTGGGTCTGTGAGGATGGTGGGCTATCCCTAGGGCTTTCCATTATGTTGGTCTGAGAGATAAGGCTGGGAGGCTCTGCAGCTAAAAATAATTGGTCTATCTGCATCCACCAGTGCTAGATAAACCGAAACAAATAAAGCTGTACCAATTTTTATGGGGGTTTGTAGGCTTGCTCCTGTCTGACATGCTGAGACACTTCCTTCCCCACATGGACCTGGTCCATTCACCAGAGGTCCGCAAACACTGAGGAGGAACTGATAGCCACCGCCTGTGACATTGTAGTTGTCACTGGAACGGCGGAGAGTGCTGAAGTCAAACTCAAAGTTGTACAGCGGATCTACAACTTTACAATTAGAACCAGTTGTGACCTGCGGTAAATAAACCAACACAGCATGAGAAGCACAGTATTAAAAATAAAATATTCATGAAAGAGAAGGTAAACGTAAACCACTGTTACAGTGCAAAGCAGGAGGGAAGATAACTGACTTTGTACAGATGTCAGAGCCAGTGAATTACAGCTGGACATGACCCTGTCTCACTTCTCCTTGGTGCTCACAGTAACAGACTCAGTCTGGCCAATGGATCACTATGGTCACCATGGTGGCAGAGTCTGCCAAAACAGCACCACATATTTTCCAGTTTTTAGCACTAGCCCAAGTCTACAACTTGCTGACGTAATACACTCTCTATTCGACGTGATGCTTGTGTTTTACCACACCGGCTGCAGCAAAAACATTCTTCTCACAGTTCCAGGTCTAATGGTTACCCTTACTGTAAGTGCATAATGTCGACTGTCTTGCTACAGTACCAGTATCTAGTCTTTGAATGAACATACATCGTTTCAGACATCCCAGGTTCTTTTACAATTGCAGATACAACACATGTTGAAACAATCTGGCTATAGAACTGAGATCAAATTTGAGAGTCATACAAATGGTCAAAAATGTGTAAGACAAAAATGTTCACAGTTCAAGGTTTCATTACAACAGAACAGTAACTGTACCAGACTGGCATCCCCACACTCTGGGCACTCCTATATGTGCTCCACCTTCTGTTCTAACACTCGCTGAAGTGTGCACCTGCTGATGGAGCCAGTCACACACTTGTGGGTTGCACATGCTAAACCACTTTTTTTTAAAAATGTCCACTTTCCCTCTTCTCCCCAAATTCAATCATCCTCCTGATGTGATTGTCATTCAACCTGAAGTTGTCCTCCATATGCAGCCTATCCAAGGTAGCTCTTGCAATCTCCTTTTTGTCCGTTCTTAGAGTGTCCTGAATTAATGCCATGCCTGACAGCCTGTCCGCCTTCTCATTGCCTTGACTCCCGCATGACTCGGGCAGTACATTCACGTCAAAATGGATAACTGAGAGCCCTCTAAAACCTGGACCCATTCCCTGGAGAAGAAATGTCTCTCAATTTTCTGTAACATGCTTTGGGAGTCTGCTATGACGACTTCATGTGAGTTGCCTTGCTCCACCAACTAGAAAATTGCTTCTGATACAGAAACTACATGTTACCAGCCACAGACACACACGTCTGTTTGACTGAGATCTTACATTAAAATGTTTCTGAAGCAGATCTTTATATGCTTCTGTAAATTTGCGACATTTTGTATTTTAATATCATATTTCTGTTATATTTTATGACTGCAATAGTAATTTTAGTTAGTATGTGACATTTTGTGTTGGCATTCTATGATATTTTGCTTGTGCTAGTATTAGTATTTGTCACTTTGTTTGTATTGGTATATGAAAACCCGACAGCATTTAATGCAATTAGTACAATGAACTAGTCCAAGCACACACTAAAAATACAACAAAACAAAAAAAACAAACACTAGAAGACAGAACAAAACAAACACACAGACCCAGCAAAAAACTTCTCACCTTCTGAGCACAAGCACTGGGTGTCTTCCATATAAATGTGTACTCACAGGTACTGCTCTCTGCCTCAAACACAGGATCATGCTGGAAGACATGAATACTACATTTCATACTTAACATGCATCATCAATTTAGAAAATAAAACATTTACTCTTTACATCTGCAGTATCTGCAACCTTAAGCTGAACATTCTAACTCTACATGCCATTAACAGATGATTACCAATTCTTACTGTCAGATTATCCAGTCTTTTATGATGCCACTTTGATATTTAGTGACTGAAATATTACAAAACTGTAAGTTATTAACATAGCTCAGTCATGCCTTACAGGCAACAAAAGATATAGTGTTAGTGCTCATATTTTCCTTGGGCTGATGGGGTGATGCAGTCAGCACATGATGGGGTGATGAAGTCAGCACATGATGGGGCGATGCAGTCAGCACATGATGGGGCGATGCAGTCAGCACATGATGGGGCAATGCAGTCAGCACATGATGGGGCAATGCAGTCAGCACATGATGGGGCAATGCAGTCAGCACATGATGGGGCAATGCAGTCAGCACATGATGGGGCAATGCAGTCAGCACATGATGGGGCAATGCAGTCAGCACATGATGGGGCAATGCAGTCAGCACATGATGGGATGATGCAATCAGCATATTTCAGGGTGATGCAGTCAGCACCAGGACTGGCTGCCTTATTCCTTGACTCCATAAGGAAACAAATATTGAACTTTTACAGCTGGATCACTGGAACATTGCAGCTGGATCACTGGAGCTGGATATAACACAATGACCTTGTGCATCAAACACTATGCCTCCCACAAGTATGAATAATTATATCAATATTTTACAATTCAGTATGAATGATTCTGATCTTTGTATCTCATTAGAGATGATGATGGTATCTAATTTAATCTAAATGCCATGCTGCGTGGCGTAGGCGATCATTTCTCTCCACAATTCTCTATCTTTAGACTTGATTATGAGATCTGCCGGTGACTTTCTTCCTAGCCACACTGACAGCCCATCCAGTAACTTCTCTCTCTGTCTTCCTCTGTCTCTTCTTCCCTCAATTTTTCCACTTGCCACAGTGTGTTCCAATTTTCCTATTCTCAAGGAATGTCCTATAAATCTCGCTTGTCTGCCTCTGATCTTTGGTATAATTTGCTTTTTAACTCAAGCCTCTCTTAAGACTTCTTCACTGATTTTCTTGGCTGTCCATGGTACCTTCAACATCCTTCTTATAAACCACATTTCCATGGCCTCCATTTCTCGTTGTACTCTCTTATTCACACTCATAAAACAGAATTGGCTCTATGTAACATTTAAGCACTTGGAATCTTGTACTCAGAATGATGGTGGTATACAGATGATAAATGATAAGTCAGATACACTCCACAATTTAAAAACAAAATCTGGATGACTTCTACAATGACCAATAACATTTTGGTTCTCTCCAAAGAAAAGCTATCTTGTCAAAGTGTCTGCTGGTTACAAACTACTCTACCTCAACCTGGTCACAGAAGAAGAGAATTCGTGTTGATCGGAAACTTTCATTTTCTTTCCCCTTGTGACAGACGTCCCCTCCTTTGTACAAGATAGTCACAGCTCCATCGTCGCTCGACACAACGGGTTCTGACTGGACATAGCCCATGCTATAGTTTCCACTGCTACCTGTCTGACAGCCACCGACAGCACCACCTGAAACAGCAATTGATATGATTATGAAATCAAATTCTACTGAGCTACATTCTGAATGCTATTTCATGTCTTAATCTGTAAAAAAGGCCCAGCTCTGCTGCTGGTCCTAGAGAGCGGCTTCATTACTCTCGGGGCCAGCCCGTACGTGCTCAGTCTTTGACATCAGGATCTCCTTCAGTGTTTTTAGAGAGATGACTCCAAAGTCTTAATCATATACACATAAAAAAACATCATCATATTATGCAAATAGACAAAAATATCATATCATGTACACTAATAAAAACAGTTATATTATGTTTACCTATAAAGAAATATCTATATTATGTAGACCAATAATAACATCATCATAATGAGTAGATAATAAAAAACATTACATTTTTTCACTGAATGTCCTACTTTTCTAAATATTATGGAATGGACTTAAATACGCACGTTAAATTTTACATAAAAACTGAATGTACATGCAGCTTTTATCCAGCTTTCCTTGCTTTTTTTCTGAAGACACAAGACTTCTTGCCATGACACTTGACTTTTGAACTTCGTTCTAAGAGATGCACATTGTTTAAGAAATTAATTTGAAAGAAAAAAAAAGTTTCACAGAGTAAGCCAACCTGGACATGATACGTCTGATGTTGGATTGACAGGTCGGCACACATTAATGTGGTAACTCAGATCTGTGTGGCTGGGGCGGTTGTCAATGACCATCCAGTTGCCAGTTTCTCTGGCCAGTGGTGTCAAGTCAAACTGCCTGCCTTGGGAGTCTTGTATCTTGCAGCTAACAGGCTGCGGTGGACAGGCCAGGGCTGTCTTAACTTTGAAAGTTGTTGAGAGAAAGGCCTGGCTATCAAATGTGATAACCGGAGACTGGGCAGTTCGGTCACAGAAAAAGTTAAAAACAAACATGTTGTAACTTCCACCAAGGTCTGCAAAATGGATAAGAAAATATGTGACAAATAATGATGACAGCATAACTTGGTCATACTAAACAAAGCAGTATACAAATGCTGGAATGTAGTTTGTAATGTATGTCTATGATAGTTTGTAAACTTTACATTGCTTAGAGAAGAAATATTTGTTTGTGTATAGTTACAGCATATAGTTAAAGTATATATTGTGTATAGTTATATATTTAGTTTTATATACTTATACACTAATTATTCGCATGTTAACAACAGCTGCTGTAGCTCAAAGATGTTTGTTTAACCAGTAAATGTAATGTCTGTATATCTAACATGGAACTAAATCACCAACTATATAACTAAGAGAAATTTATTGTCAAAAAATATAGAACTGCATCTGAAATTATGTGCTTTACCTCTATGTATGCTGACACCTCTCATTCTCTTCTGTACATTCAACACAAAGTTAAAACTTAACATTAAGGAAAACTGAAATAGTAGTAACTCTCTTACACAAAATCCTTTTATGTACACATTCAACAGTGATTTCATTAACACTCATCACAGATATTCATTCAAACACTATGTGCCAAGTGGACAGGCAGGTGCTGAGATCATGCTTCTTTGTTTTGTTCAGTCCTTCATATTTTTATCTTCCTTTTCTCAACTACTTAGTCAGCTTTCTAACATTTTTTTTTGTAAGGTCTCCTTCTCTTCTTTTTTTCCCTAGATTTTGTCCAATTTTCATTAATGACAGGCATAATATAATTATATATAATTTAAATAAATATTCAATTATTTCACATATTTGTTTGCACTGATTGATTAGCTTTATGAAACAAGTTACGGTTTTGTGGATGAAGAGCAGCAAGAATACAACAGATCTTCTCACAAGAAGACTTAGATGAAAATAAATTGGTACTTTCTCTTGTGACTTTTATCTTCACCAGCAGTAATAAAATTACTACAATAAAATTTCCCCAATTCTGTACCAATCTTTGCATTGGATCACTACTAATAATGGAGATACAATGAGGGAAATTAAAAGGAGGATATCTATTGCTCTTCAAAAAGTAAAACAACTAAAGAATCTGTGGAGAGGAACAGACAAAACTACAAAAATTAGCCATGCATCTTTCCCATTGCAAAATATGCCTGTGAAACCTGGACACTTAACAAAACAGCTGAGAAATACACAAATGCCTTTGAATGTAAATGCTACAGAAGAGTTCTTCAAATATCACAGACACAAAAAAGAACAAATATATCCATACTACAAGAACTTAATATTGAAGAAGGCTGGTTAGTAAAGACGATTAAACAAAGAAAATTTAAATATTTTGGACACATTAAACGTTATGATAATCTAGAGAAGACAGTCTTGGAAGGGTACATAATGGGAAAAAGAAAGAGAGGAAGACCAAGATGAAGATGGTTGCAAGACATCGTTGATGATCTGCAAATGGATGCATCAGCAGCAGGACATCTTGCTTACAATCGAGAGGCCTACAGGAGAGCTGTTAGGGAGACAAAGTTCTGCAAGGGACATGCAAATGACTGACTGACTGAGCAGTACTAACAGCTACAATGAAAATAATAATAACTGAATACTGAATTCCTTTTCAAAGGTTTATCACTTGAGTCAATATCAGCTGAAGGTTTATCACTTGAGTCAATATCAGCTGCAATTTTATCACTGCAATAAATATCAGCTAAAGATTTATCATTTCAGTAAATAAGATTTATCAGTTCACTAAATATCAGCTAAAGATTTATCATTTTAGTAAACATCAACTAAAGCTTTATCATTTCAGTAAATATCAGCTGAAGGTTTATCTCTTCAGTCAATATCAGCCATACCAAAAACAGGCAAACAAGTATTCTAGTTAACTTCTGAATAGTTGGATATGAACTCGCATGAGAAAATCAACAGACAAGAAAAGGACTGGCTGCTAAAAGCTATAGAAGACAGACAAACATTTTAGACTGAATTAGATTCACAGCTTCCAAATCAGACTCAGACTGGCATCACTGCATTCAGGACAGCCCCAAATATGCTCTGCTGCACACACCAGCATCCATCCAAGAGTATGTCTGTTAAAAGCTCCCATCAAGTATTGGCTGTTTACAATGTGTTTTCTGACACACAGTTCAGACTTCCTGCCAGCATCCTTAATTTGTCCTAGCTCCAGCAATCTCTTCACAGCTACATTGTTCTTCTGCTCCCTCTCTTCATTTTCCTGCAGTCTTTCTAATACAGCTTTCGCTTGCCCATTGCACCTTCCTTTTTCTGGGTTGGAATAACACTGGAATCCAGGAAATTGAAGAGACTGAGTGTCTCCTGTAAGAGCATTAAAAATCATACATTATACGGTCCAGGACAGTGCCCGTTGTTTTGGCACTCCTGCATTTCAGCCTGATTCTATCAGATTTAGTCCTATTCTTACATTTCCCTGCTCTCCTTTCCATCTTAACCCCCCACACAACAGCTCCTATTTCTCCTCACCGGTCTATTTAACTCTTTATTTGGATGCTGCAGCAGCATCGACCTCCCTGCATTAACTCCGTTGCAACGGCAATGGTTCTGTAAATAGACAGAAGAGTGCAAACAAAAATAAGAAAAGATGAGAAACAGAAAAGGAGGCTCCAGACCACGTGGAAATTTCATCTCTGGCTCATGTGCTTACAAATATAACCTGCAATGATGGTGAGTAAAGTACAAGCACTTCTGTTGTTTAAGAACACTGTATATAATCATTCCACTTCTGCATTCTTACTGTTTAGTCATTTATTATGTGCAAAATTCATCTCCCTGTGGCCCAGCAACTTACCCTGGTTCATATGGCCGGTATAGTTCAAGGTTATCTGTCCCTGGCTTGAGTATTTCAGGTCTGTACTGAGCATGGCCTGGGAGATGTTGCCACTGGGACCCATCTCACAAACTGTTGTTGGGTTTTTATTGTCAAACTTTCCACAGGCTGAATCTGGCAAACCACCACAGATGTTTACCTAATGATAGCATGAAACATAAGGGTAACTAAACAACATATATTTTATGCAATCTATGACAATGAAAATATGAAACATAATAGTAATTACACAACAAATATGATATGCAATCTATGACAGCAATACAACATACAAGATATGCAAACTAAGATAATTATACAACAACATGACATGTATTCTGTGGTAACTATACAACATGATATGTAATCTATGGTAATTACACAACAAACAAGATATACATGCTCTTACCTTATAAGATTTAGCTTGGTCAGAAGTTTTGACCTCATACCCTTCAGCTTTGTACAGTGGCATTAAATTGAATAAAAAATTAGAGCTGGGATCTTGCACAGTGCACTTGCTGCTCGTGGTGTCCGCAGTCTTCACAGCACATGCTACATCTGTCTCCCACAGAATAGAATACTCACATGGACTGACCAACTGTGGGGACATTGGACCACCTGCCTGTAGAGAGAATGGAAAACTAAATGGGTTCATTTTGTATATACTTAAGTTTTTCATGTACAATCAAAATGAATGAATGGGGGTTGAAACTATGAGACCTGACTCGGCCAAAACAGCAGTCTTTGAATGTGACTAGGTGGCTAGCCTAAGAGATGAATCTGTTCTTAAGTGTTAGGAAAGACCATCACCCATGCACTCCATGTTCATGTGTTTCTAAGTGTATGTTATCATGTCTCTCTCTCGCTCTTTTTTCTTGTGCAGGCACACATATATATTCTTAAATGTATATATGTAAAACTGATTGCAACTGACTCTAGAAAACAGGTACTGAATATGTGACTATTGCAAGAATGTTTAAACAAAAAAAGTCTGTTCTCCTTTCCTGTGTTCAATCAATAATCTATGTATTAGATCAATAATCTAACTTATGTCCTGTAGCATTTGTACACTGTGGTGGTGTGAAGTGTTAGCTCCTTCACATTTCTAGGTCACTACAGCATTTGAGGTTGGGATGCCAGCACCTGTCCCTGCTGCCTTTGTTTTCCTAGACAAACTCCAGGTAACATTTTTTGGAAGCTGGGTTGACCCTGGTGCCAGTTGGTTTGAAAAAAAATTCCACCCAAATGTGAAATCAAACCCCAGATCTTCTGATCAGCAGGCCAGTGCACTAACCATTACACCACTATGTTAGATCAATAACAGTAAAAAAAAAAAATAACATACGAATGATGATCATACTGCTTACTCTCATAGGACAAAACTGATAGCCATGTGTCATGTTTTTTTTTCCAAGTGTAACTAGCAAAACTGAATCAAACTCTCAACCACAAGCACAATCGCCACTTACCACCTTGCCTGGCATACATGTCAAATGTATGGTTGTCTGGAAATTCTTTTGTGTTCCATCACTATCGTGACAAATATCTCCGTTTGTATACACCAGTTTGATACCATGTATCGACTTTTCCAGCACCGGAGCCGTTTCAGCTCGGCCAAGATTTCCATGGAAGAGTGTTTCCTGATTTTGGGAAATTAAAGATTGTGGAAATGTTAGTTCACATGCAAATAAACAGTCACTGGGAGAAGTTGTAGTTATCTGTATAACTGGAAGGTGGAAAAAATAAAGATAAATCAATCCACTGTATTTAGCAAAGTATAGCATTGGGGTGGGGTGGGAAGGAGGTGGTGGTGGTGCAGCCTGTAAAGCTAAATGAGACCCTTTTCTCCCATTTCTTGCATGTAATTTTCTTTTGTGATCAATTTCTAGTCGGACACCTCTTCTGTAAGTTCTGCTACAGTTACCAACACATAAATATGTCTTTTTTTTTTTCCAGATGGGTTGACTGATGAGCTCCTAGTGGTGTTCTCTAACTCTCTTCACATAAGATATTAACTTGATAAAGGACTCATATTCAAAAGTTTTCTAAAACACAACCTATTACCTTCCCATCAATCAGGCTGGTTGCACACACTGAAGCGAAGGTACTACATGGGACACCTTTAACTGGTCTCAAAGGTCTGCAAATGTTGATATAGAACTTCTTCTTGTTGTTTGGGTCCTCAAGGCTTTCTGTAAACCAGTTTTCTGACTGCCTAGATAGGCTGGATAGATAAAAATTTATCTGATATAAGAATGTGTATTATATACTCCTAGACCAGGCACATTATGCAAGACTGAGACCTAGACAAATCTAATTTCTTGACTTCTGTATATTCTTATATCACAGCATACAATTAACTCATTCTGCCTGTCATGAACTTTACTAAAACAGTTTCCAAACTCAGAACCACACACTGCAGTTAGCAATCCTTTTCTCACACATACCTCATATGTGACAGCTGATGGAGTCAAGAATTTGGAGGCATTCTAAAAACCTCAAGATGAATCAGAAGTTGAAGCATTTTTATCAATGTTTTTATTTTTATCAATGTTTTTATTTTTATCAATGTTTTTAAGTTTTAAAAGAAAGATTTTCACAAATCTGTATTGCATATAAAATGTATTGTTCCTAAAATATTTAGTGTTACAAAATATTTATTTATAACTTTTAAAACAAAAGCTCAACTTTCAGGTTCAACTGAAAGTTTGCAGCCTCAGGTAGGTCACCATTCTTGACGTCTGTCGAAACACAAGCGGGAACAACCTGCCTTATGTATCATCTTCAAATTTTAAGCTTAATTTGCAGATTCCATTATATAAACTGAGAGCATTTACTACTCTCTAGAAATGACATGCACAGTTTTTGAGGTTACCTTGACAAGTCATACTGAGTGTTGGTTGTCGTGTCGGTAACCACACACTCCATAGGTGCTGTTGGACAAGCATAACTTGTGCGCCAAAGAAAAGAATATGTAAAATTTCTCTCTTCGAGAAACTCTGGCTTTCCTTTGCCTGCAGCAACATCACAGAGAAATGCAATCTCAGCCATGCGGGTTGTATGGTCAGCATTGTTGTATGCCTCTCCATTTGTGTAGGTTAAATTGAGTACCCCATCAAAGTACTCAAGTTTTGAGGAAGGCTCTGCTACTTTCTTCTGCTCACTGCCAAAACAAAACAGATCTTGGTCAAAGCATGAGAATCATTTTGATAAACATGCTACTGAGGCACAAGCACAATGTGAAACAGACTATTTTTCTCAGATATATTCCATGTTTTTAGTTTGCCTCTGTCATGAATTAGAGATATCTAATTTCATGTTGCCTATTTTCTGCATGTCCTATCACGAATTATCTTAATGCAGTTCACAAACAATTCCACCGCTGCCTGTCCCAAGCCCGGATGAGAAAGGAGGAGGGTTGGAAATAGGGCCAGCTACCTAATTCTGTAAAAATTCTTCAGCTAGGAAAATATTAATAAGAGCTCAGCAAGAGGAAGCCTACCATAAGCATAACCAGACAAGCTCTTACCCAGAATCCTCTCATACCCAGAATCCCCAGGGAAAGAGGAAACAAGGAAGGCCTAGAAACACCTGGCAAATGAGTCTTGAAGCAGAGATCAAAAAGATCAACTACATCTGGAGACAGATAGAAGGAACAGTTCAGGCCAGAAATAAACAGAGCATTTGCTGATGGCCCATGCCCCACTTAGGGCTAAAGAAAGGAAGGAAATTCACAAAATATTACAACAGTCAGCTAGCATACCTCACTATCTTTCCATGCGTATTATCACGAAGTATGTTTTTTTTTTCTTATTGCTGTAAGTGTAGTTTGTCCCTAGATTATATCTCAGATAAAAGATACAGTTCTATTAACCTACATCCCAGACTACATTCTCCTTCTACACAGACCTCCTCCTTACAATAACAAGTTGTCACTCTGAAATGGGTAAGAGTATTTTCATTCTTCATTTAGTTGCCAAACTCATAAACACATGCACTTCAATTTATCAACACACCACTATGGTATTCATTATTTATTAAGGAGTTTCTGTTTTATATGAAAAAAAAAAACTTAATTGCAATAAATAATGAATTTATAATGTTAAAAAAAAACATCAAAATATGTAACATAACATGGCCAAGACAAGACATGACATGACTTATGAGAACAAGTTTCCTCTTAAATATTAATTCTGGACATGATAAGGAGATGCAAAAAAAACAAAACTTTATCCACACTTTAAAGGAATAAATTACTGCGTTTAGGCAACAGCATACCTGTCTGACCAGATCTTTGCCTGGCATATGGCAGCGTTGTCATGAGGAGGGCTATTGCAGTAATTTTTATCCTCAACCTTAGCACAGACATTAATGAGGTAATTGTAGCCATCACTGCCAGCGATAGTATAGGAAGCCCCTGGTGCTAGTGTCAGGGGACTCAAGTCAAACACATAACCTGCAGAAATAAATGCAAAGAAATTTAACATTTTCCATCTGATGAAACAAATGTGATTAAATTTAACACTTTCTACCTGGAGAAACAAATTCATTTGAATTCAACATTTCTAATGGAAGAAACAAACACAATTAAATTTAACATTTCTACATGGAGAATACAAGAAGGAATGAGTGAATGGTTCCAGATTGAAACAGGCGTGAAGCAAGGATGTATATTATCTCCCTTGCTCTTTGGAATTGTTGTAGACTTCATAATGAAAAAATGCTGCACAGAAACAACGGGCATTGATTGGGTACATTGGACCCAACTGAAAGATCTTGATTTTGCAGATGACAACTCTTAGCAGTGACAATGTGAAATCAATGCAAGAAAAACAGATACCCTGTCTTCACTGGCTAGTAAAATAGGTCTTGAAATTAACAAGTATAAAACAAAAACAACGAAACTTCTCATTAACCATGAAGGAAAAATATATGCAGAAGGAACAGTTGTTGAAGAAGTAAATCATTTTGCATATCTCGGCAGCTATAAAGACCAGGATGGTGACACCAGAAGAGAAGCTAGAATATGAATTGCGAAAGCAACACTGACCTTCAAGAATCTCGACAACATATGGATTTCAAAAGTTTTAAGCACAAAAACAAAGTTAAGATTATTCAATTCAAATGTAATATCTACCCTCATTTATGCATGTGAAAGCTGGAAAACAACTAAAGAAATTAGACTCTTTTGAAAACAAATGTCTAAGGAAAATACTTGGTATAAACTGGAACGAACTCAAGAACAAAGCAGAGATAAGACACATGAGCAAACAACAACCTGTCTCATGGGTGATCAGAAAAAGAAGATGGACATACGTCAGTCATGTGATGAGAGGAAACAATCAGAGGATCCCTAAACAAGCTATCAAGTGAAATAACTGTGTAGAACACAACAGGCTGAAGAAAAGACATTCCTAAGAGAGGCCAGTTCAGTGGGCATAACATCCCTTGATGAGACTGAAAAACTCAGCAAAGACAGGAAATCTTGGCGGGTCCTCTGTGACATTTAGCAGTACAGGAAGGATTAAATGACAACATGGAGAAACAAATATGTTTAAATTTATGTCTACCTGGAAAAATAGAGCATGGCATATCATGATATTTTGTAAGCTTTAAGAACTTTACTTTTCTGATCCCCAGATTTACAAACATTCTTCTTTCCCAGAGCCAGATTGGAATGTACAGGGTTTTGTTCAGCTGCTCCATACCTCTGTACAGTATGTCAGTTACAGAAACTTTATACCTCTGTACTGTATGTCAGTTACAGAAACTCTATACCACTGTACAGTATGTCAGTTACAGAAACTCTATACCTCTGTACTGTATGTCAGTTACAGAAACTCTATACCTCTGTACTGTATGTCAGTGACAGAAACTCTATACCTCTGTACAGTATGTCAGTTACAGAAACTCTATACCTCTGTACAGTATGTCAGTTACAGAAACTCTATACCTCTGTACAGTATGTCAGTTACAGAAACTCTATACCTCTGTACAGTATTGTCAGTGACAGAAACTCTATACCTCTGTACAGTATGTCAGTTACAGAAACTCTATACCTCTGTACAGTATGTCAGTTACAGAAACTCTATACCTCTGTACAGTATGTCAGTTACAGAAACTCTATACCTCTGTACAGTATTGTCAGTGACAGAAACTCTATACCTCTGTACAGTATGTCAGTTACAGAAACTCTATACCTCTGTACAGTATGTCAGTTACAGAAACTCTATACCTCTGTACAGTATGTCAGTTACAGAAACTCTATACCTCTGTACAGTATTGTCAGTGACAGAAACTCTATACCTCTGTACAGTATGTCAGTTACAGAAACTCTATACCTCTGTACAGTATGTCAGTGACAGAAAAGTTTGGTGGTATCAGGCAGTTGGAAGAAACAGCTAATGTTAAAAAATAGAACCAATTATTTTGGTGAGAATCTTTGACCTGATAAAAAAAATTACCTGCATCATCATCATACACCCTACAGTTGTCACCTGTCTTGTGTGACAAAACACAAGCCGCTGAAGTGTGCCACTCAACTTCATAGTAGCAGTCATCGTGTGATTTATGCACAAGTCTCGGTGCACGGTTTAGATTACCTGTCAAAATAATAAATATGTGACTTGTATGCAAGTCTCAGCATACTGTCAAGATTCCTTGCTAATACAGTATACTTCTCCATATGATAATACAGTGCAGTACAGCATTATATGATCACCCAACATCAGTTGCACCTGAGACTTGATATACAATGTTAGCCGATAGATCTATTTCTGAATAACTTAACTATGAATAGATCTATTTCTGAATAACTTAACTATGATAGATATATTTCTGAATAACTATGATTAGATATATTTCTGAATAACTTAACTATGATAGATCTATTTCTGAATAACTATGATTAGATATATTTCTGAATAACTTAACTATGATAGATCTATTTCTGAATAACTTAACTATGATAGATATATTTCTGAATAACTCTGATTAGATATATTTCTGAATAACTATGATTAGATCTATTTCTGAATAACTTAACTATGATAGATCTATTTCTGAATAACTTAACTATGAATAGATCTATTTCTGAATAACTCTGATTAGATATATTTCTGAATAACTATGATTAGATATATTTCTGAATAACTTAACTATGATAGATATATTTCTGAATAACTTAACTATGATAGATATATTTCTGAATAACTTAACTATGATAGATCTATTTCTGAATAACTTAACTATGAATAGATCTATTTCTGAATAACTATGAATAGATCTTTTTCTGAATAACTATGATTAGATATATTTCTGAATAACTATGATTAGATATATTTCTGAATAACTTAACTATGATAGATATATTTCTGAATAACTATAAAGATATCTGAAGAACTCTTCTGTAGCATTTACACTCAAAGGCATTTATGTGTTTCTCCACTGTTTTGTTAAGTGTCCAGGTCTCACAAGCATTATGTTGTGATGGGAAAGATGCATGCTCTTAAAAATCTTATTTTTGTGGTTCTGTCTGTTCCTGTCCACAGATTCTTTAGTTGTTTTACTTTCTGAAGAGAGATAGATGTCCTCCTTCTAATTTCCCTCATTGTATCTCCATTATTAATTAGTGGTGATCCAATATATTCAAAACTCTCCACTTCTTCCAGTTTTTCCTCCTTGATACATATTTCAGCTGCCTTGTTTGTTCTGTCAGTTGTCATCAATTTAGTTTTCTTTGCATTAAGATAGAGGTTTTGCTCTTCAATATTCTTACGGACTGACATATTTTTCTGAATATAACTACTAGAACATGAGATTTTTTTCTTTTTTTTTTTTAAATACAAAGATTTAATAAGATATTTAAGATAAAAGCATTTAATTTTAGATTTTGTACCATCTAGCCTTCCTTCTCCTGTCCTTGTTTTCAAGTTCTATTATTATCATCTTGTGCCATCTCTTCAGGGAAAGTTGGCTGTGTGGTTATCTAATCTGTTTTGGCCCTTGCTATCAGTGAACTCCTGTCCATTGCTTGATGTTGTCCATTCATCTGTATTACTATCTTTCTCTTCCTTCAGCTTTTTCCTCAAGTATGGTTTCCATTATTGTAAATGGGTGTGTTAAGAACACACACGTATCTTAACATAGTCTTTGTGAGACAAGGAACACAGATATGTTTGCTTAAAATATCTGACCTACTTCTGTAGCCCAGAAACCCGTAGCAATCAACACTAATTGTAACTGTTATTTTTGTAAAATGTAATGTCAGTTTGGTGAATGGATGGGGACATGGAGATTGCTGGCAGGGATAAGGAAAATCTGGTGTGAAATCAATGAATCCAGGATGTGACAAGCCTATGGGTCTTTACAACAATGGCTATCAGAATGATGTACACAAAACGGAGCCAGCAGACTATAGGTGGTGGGGAATAGATATCGTTGAGACACTCATCAGATTCCTCATCCCAAAGTCGGAGTGTCTCTGTGGAATTGTCTCAAAGCCGCCTGGTCAGCCAGCGTTGCATGTTGGATCTGACATAAGTACAGCCACCAGAGGCTGGAAAACAAAGTTTTGGCCAGGCCAGCCTACACCACTGTCTTCACGGCAGTCTGAGCAAGACCACAGTCTGCCCTAGCAAGGAAAGGTGCTGAAGTTGGAGGTACCCAGACAAAAGGCACATTGTAAAAATCAGGGTACCACGCATTATCGCCAATGTGCGTACGAAGAAGAAAAAGATTATTGTATCATTCAACTTGATATGACTGAAATATTTCAACTGTCTAGTTCTTACATTTTTCACTAGTTCTCTTATCAATTTCAATTGATTTAGCAATTCTTTGTTTTATTTTTTGTCCACAGAATTCATTGTGTTATTCTATACACCCACACTTCAAGTGATTATAACTGAACAAAGAGCACAGTCAGTGTCAGCAAATCTCACCTGGGGCACAATAAAAGCTGACTACTGTGTGAGCTTGACAACCTGTGGTCTTCTCCATCTTCTCTCCATCTGTGTAGTGAAGTCGCAGTGATCTGCTGGTCCTGTCGTACTGTAGTGGCGTCACGTAGCGTCCAAGACTGACTGCTCCACTTGATCCTAAATACAAAGTTAACTTACACTGACACAAAGAATCGATAAGCACAAATATTTATATTACAGAGTCAGTGAGGCAAAGATTTACAAGAGAACTTAACATCAGCACAGAGTTAGCGAAGCAAAGATTTACATGAGAACTTAACATCAGCACAGAGTCAGTGCGGCAAAGATTTACAAGAAGAGAACTTAGCACTGAGTCAGTGAAGCAAAAGTTAATAGAAGGATAACTTAGTATTAGTAGAGTCAGTAAAGCAAAAGTTAATAGAAGGATAACTTAGTATTAGTAGAGTCAGTGAAGCAAAAGTTAATAGAAGGATAACTTAGTATTAGTAGAGTCAGTAAAGCAAAAGTTAATAGAAGGATAACTTAGTATTAGTAGTCAGTGAAGCAAAAGTTAATAGAAGGATAACTTAGTATTAGTAGAGTCAGTAAAGCAAAAGTTAATAGAAGGATAACTTAGTATTAGTAGAGTCAGTAAAGCAAAGATCAACAAAAAAAAGATAACTTTAGCATAGAGTCAGTGAAGCAAAGATCAACAAAAAAAGATAACTTAGCAGAGTCAGTGAAGCAATGATCAACAAAAAAAAAAGATAACTTTAGCATAGAGTCAGTGAAGCAAAGATCAACAAAAAAGATAACTTTAGCATAGAGTCAGTGAAGCAAAGATCAACAAAAAAAAAAAAAAAAAGATAACTTAGCACATAGTCAGTGAAGCAAAGATCAACAAAAAAAAAAAAAGATAACTTAGCACAAAGTCAGTGAAGCAAAGATCAACAAAAAAAAAAAGATAACTTAGCACAAAGTCAGTGAAGCAAAGATCAACAAAAAAAAGATAACTTAGCACAAAGTCAGTGAAGCAAAGATCAACAAAAAAAAAAAAGATAACTTAGCACAAAGTCAGTATAGCAAAGATCAACAAAAAAGATAACTTGGCAGAGATTAAGCAAAGCAAAGCAAAGATTTGCAAGAAGAGAACTCAGCATAGCATCAGTGAAACAAAAGTTTACAAGAAGTGTTCTTTCTTGCACATGGCAGTCCCATGGGGACACTGGCTGGCTTCTCCTGTGTTTAGTGTATCGTGGCACACATTTAAATAATAAATGCTGTCATCATTCTCATTATCTCCTGTTATAACTTCCCAATTGTTGCCTGAGAACATCAAATCAAGCATGTAATCAAATGATGAAAAAGAGAAAGTGATAATGTAATAAAATGACAAGGCAGCAATTTTGTGACCATCAAGTAAATTCATTACTTTGCCCTAGTCGTATATTCAAATGTTTTATCTATTTTCATTTGCTGGCTTCTATTACTGTTATTGCTGGCTACTATTACTATCACTTCCACTAATACTACTGTTATTGCTGGCTACCGTTACCATTATTTCCCACTAATACTACTGTTATTGCTGGCTACCGTTACCATTATTTCCCACTAATATTACTGCTATTGCTGGCTACTATTATTATCATTTCCTGCTAACATTGATGCTGGCTACCATTATTACATCTGGCTAATATTACTGCTTTGTTGGCTAACATTATCATTACTTCTGGTTATTATTACTGCTTCTGCTGGCTACTACTAGTATTATTATTGGGTACTGTCATTACTATTGTTGCTACTATTATCATTATTTCTAGCCACTATTTCTATTACTTCTTTCCAAAATCAAAGTTACATAAAAAATACATTTTATTATTCACCAACTAACCGTTTTCCTTAACCAGAGTTGAAAGGTCAAATCTCTTTCCATCCACATTAACCCTGCAGGTGTCGTCCAGCAGGTGGTCAGGGCAAGCGTATTTGGTCCCCCACCTAAAGAAGTATGAACAGTTGCTGTGCTCAACAAATTCTGGGTGTCCATTTCCGTCATCAGCTGCAAGACATAATGTTACAAATAAACCACTTGGATATCACTTACATCCAGAAAGATCAATGGAGCAAGCAACATTTTAAAGCCACTGTGTGATCAGGACATGTCTCATGGTTTAAATCAGGGACAGACAATCAAACCACCTGCAACACATAACAGTCCATAGCAGACATGAGAAAAATAATAAATCACCATAACAATAAAATGGCTAGGTGGGTGGGTGGACAGAGGATGGATGAAAAAAAAAAAGATACTCATACAAGTCAGATTTTCCCAATGACTGACCACTGCGCCTTCCTGTAAATTCAAATAAGAGTGCTTAGTGAACAATGCTTAGCAAAGAAGACCTGAAGACTAGAAATTATGCCAGACTAGAAATGGTGTAATGTGGTTTTCTTAATTTTTTTATAAAAATTAAAAAACAAAAAACTCACCCGCAGACTTGTTGCAGAAAAACTCAATAATTGAATCTCGTCTGTAGTTTGAGCTACACTGATCACCATGTTTCAGTGTCATAGTCAATTTCCCATCTGAGTACCTGAATATCAGACCACAGATGTCAATATGTAAAGATGTCCAACATGTAAGAATGTGAGGCACTGATGTCCAACATGTAAGAATGTGAGACATTGATGTCCAACATGTAAGAATGTGAGACACTGATGTCCAACATGTAAGAATGTGAGACAATGATGTTCAACATGTAAGAATGTGAGACACTGATGTCCAACATGTAAGAATGTGAGACATTGATGTCCAACATGTAAGAATGTGAGACACTGATGTCCAACATGTAAGAATGTGAGGCAATGATGTTCAACATGTAAGAACATGAGACATTGATGTCCAACATGTAAGAATGTGAGACATTGATGTCCAACATATAAGAGTGTAACAGATGGATATCCAGAACGTAAAAGTGTGAGAGACTAAGTCCAACATGTAAGGATGTGGAACATAAGTGGTACAACTTGTAAGAAATGGGTGTCAAACTTATATGTGAGTGAGAGATGATCAAAATACTTGAGTGTTATAATATATAAATGCTCCAGAATTCATGCAAAATAAAAACATCAAGAATTCATGCAAAATAAAAACATCAACTATTAAGTAAATCATTTTAATGTACTAACAGAGGGGAAGGAGCATATGTTAACGCTGAAAGTCTGCTAAATTTTGTGTGTGTATGTGTGTGTGTTTTTTAAAGATTACAAATTATTTAATAATTAAAGTTGCCATTCACAAATCACAGAAACCCTGTATATAACCTGACAGCACGACAATTTGAGGAAGACTTGAGAAAGAAAAAAAGCAAGTCTACTCCACATTTCCCCCCAAAAAAGTGTGATATGAAATGCACACAGTGTGGCATTTAAGATTTTAATATTTTTAAAAAATTATTTGTCTGGTCATTTAAATCCAAAATCTGTTAGACTGAAGTCCATTAAATCAGATTTACTGTACATTAGCATTTCAGATCAAGAGTTATGAAGTTTACTTGACAGCCGTTTTAGAGAATTATACACAAAGCAGTCACTAAACAGTACATAAGCTCGTAAGAATGTCTGTTGATCTTAAACTACAGCAGACAGACCTAAGTGTCATGTGTCCATTTTCTCCAGCGCTGCGGTGGAATGATTCATCGCTCATTTTTGTCTGACAGATTGAAGAAGTGTCTCCACAAGCAGACCTCAAGCTGTCACAGACATTGATTTGATATGAATAATGATCTGTGCCATCTGTCACATTGATAACATAAGGACTGTCTGCAGAAAAGAACAAAGTAAAGATAATCTACTGGGTGATTTTTAAAAAGTCAGCATAAATAAGGACTGATTTAATTATTTGCAGTATGTACTACCATCTCATGGGAGTGATACATGTGTATCTGTTATCAATATTATGGTAACTTAAAAAAAGAGGCTTTGTAATTAAAAAAAAATATCACAATTCTGTTAACAAAAAGACCATCTTTCATAAACTATGCACTATGTTCTTTATGGCCTGAACATGTTGTCACATAAAATTACTTCTCAATATTTGGAGTTTTAAAAACAATGAAACATTTTTACTAACTATAATATTCTTCCTATCAGTATATAGGTATAGTTTTTAATGTCTACAAATATGAAAACAAGCATATACAATCACCATCATAAATGTGTAGAAAGTAATTTAAACATAAACTGAGTCAGGAACAACTTGTAGCTACCAGACAAAAATGTGATACTTTGGCTACTTTCGTCTTTAGGCAACCAAGGCAACAAGCAAGAAATAAGAAGTGAGAAGAAATGCTGGGAGCAGTAAAAATATAAAAGAAGTAGTGTACATAATTTTGCACTACTTCTTCCACACTCAAGTACTGGCTGCTCATGCTATATAACTGAAGCCTCACTGTCCTGACAAAGTCTGCTGTCTTCTCCAGTTTTCAGTTTTTTTATTTATATACATTTTGCATTAGTTTTTCTTTATTTAAGTATGTAGCAAAACCACACTATCGTCCTGTTACAAAAAGTTATAATTGATTTTCCTAGCATACCTCATGCACTTAATACATGTACATTTTGACTGGAAACTTCTGGACTAAAATCCTTCAGAAAACCCCAAAAAAGTCCAGAAGGACAATGAGCCAGAAAATAAATTGGTACAAACTTTGGATAAACTTTCTGCTTAACTTACAGAGTGAATGTTTCAGGGGTGAAAGGTCAAAGCTGATGTCATGTTGCTCCTTGGTCATCTGACATGTCTTGCTGGTGATGTAGTCAGCAGGGCAAGCAAACTCAGTCACCCACTCAATCTCCATGGTACAAGACACAAGAAAGCTAGACAGCAAAACTGGTTCTTTGCTCTTCACAAAAAAAAAAAAAAAAGTGAACATACCAGCACTGAGGTCAATGACTAAATGAAAAATAAAAATTAAACTATTATGTTGTCTTTAATGATCAGATCAGATAATGCCATGCCAATAAGTGTAATCAGTTATCTCTCTTCATCTCCCCATGCCTCCGTCTCTTGAATCAAGTCATTTACTGTTTTCCCAACAAACCATGTAGTCAGGCCATCTAGGTATTTCTGTCTTCTCCGCAACCTCTGTCTTTTGTCATTTATCTTTCCAGTCATGACACATTTTTTTGAGACCTTCACATCTGCTGATGTGTCCGAGAAACTCTGATTATTTTTTTCTTGTGTACGGCACTAGTTTGAGAAACTCTGATTATTCTTTCTTGTGTACGCCACTAGTTTGAGAAACTCTGATTATTCTTTCTTGTGTATGGCACTAGTTCAAGATATTCCTTTGCCTGTGGTATTACTTCTTCACTGTCTTTCTAGCTGACTATGTTATGGAATAACACAGCTCTTTTCACCTTCCTCTTCTTCAGCTTTCTGAGCCATTAGGGCTCATTATTGCAGATAAAGTTATCCTTCATTCCTCTCTATTCCGAATCTTCTCTCACCAGTTGGTGACACCAATTTCGAGGCTTCCGTTTCCATTCCGTAATGTTAACCTTTTTCTACAGTGATGGGGCCATTGGCCCCATGCTCCAACCCCTAACCTGGAGAACCAGGGTGCAAGTTACAATGGGGTCATCTGACCCCTACCAGCGCAGACCTTCCCAGCTTTGTTGGACCTGCTAGGAGTAAAACTTTCACTGGTATAGCTCTGAGGGTGGTCAGAGTATGCAAGCTGTCACATCTTTTTCATCTTAGAAAAAAAAAATTCATAAGCTTTTTGCAAAGACAGACCTCCCTACCAAACGGACTGTCCAATATGTCCCAATGCCCCCTTTGCCAGCTTATCAAAAGAATTAACATTATCAGAGTGCTATTGGGTACCATTATGATTTCAGAAGATTTTAACAGCATTTTGTTTTACTTTATGCATGCACAGCTAGAAACAAAACAGCTGAAAGGGAATTCTAATCTAATAATTTTCTTTTAAAACTGTTCACAGACTGAGTCTCATATCCCAGTTAATAATCTCCATACGTCCAAAAAGGATTTGGATACTTCTGGCTAAGAAAGAATCTATGTCTTAGAAAGAATCTCTGTCTTAGAAGATGCACTGAAGAAGTCTGATAAATGATGATTGGAAAATTGAGTAATATTACTCTGGTGAACAGCTTCTCTTATGACAGATGCTACCAAAATGTGACGGCCATGATTTCGCACATCAATAATAAAACACAACACACTTGTGAAGCATGGTCTAATCTTTTAGGTTATTTTTTCTTTTTTTTTTTTTAGTGGACATATAATTTAATCTCAAATGAAGCACTATCCAAATGGACAGCAGTTGGCTATTTGGCATGCTCTTTCATCATTCATCTCTGGTCCTTACAACTGACAAAGAAATCTCCCACATATGCCTGCAGGTTTCTTGGTTTTGATCCATCTCTCTAAAGGGGTATAACAAAAAACACAACTGAGAAAGCTTTTTTTTTTTTGGGGGGGGGGGGGGGGGGGGGTTAGACTAATCTGTGAGAAAACAGGTACACATTAAAATATCAGTAAAAACATAATTGGCCTATATAACAAAGCTTCATTTCCTACCCCTCCTCGCTGTGGGCACAGAAAATTGATTGTGGTTGTGGGCACATCCAGACAATGCGCTGGTTTCTCAGTTGATGTATACACAAGCCTGACACCGCTTTCTGTTGCCTCAAGTCCTCTAGTTGGCTGGCCAAAACCCACTGTGCTGTTTCCAACAATTTTAATGCTCCCAGACCCTTTAGGACAATCATGTGTGCCATCATCACTTGCTGTACCTGGAATACATGTACTAGATAGGATGTGCTTTCTTAAGTAATAAAGTTCATAAAGGTCTATCAAAGTTGTCATGAAATTAACTTCACATTATAAATAATAAATGAGTGAAATGAATTTTCATGCATAACCAATAACAAAATTATAATTTTTTTTTTACACAAGATGATTTTTTTAAAAAAATTATTCAATTTCCTGCAGTTTCTTCCCCATCAAAAAGGAACTTGCTTAAACACTGGGTGCTTCTGTTGCCTTTCAATTTTGAATTTTTATTAAATATTTTTTTTTAATTTGTTTTTTTTTCCATTTTTCATATCTGAACTACTTAGGTATTGAAACATTGCACCACACGTCCTCATTCATTTTAAACTATAAACAAAGAATTACATCTGCTACAGAAAATGACATCCTAAATTCTGTCAAACAAGGCACAACATACTAACATAATAGTGTGTTAACAGGTAAAGAAAAATATGCATAATTAAAAATCAAGGACAGAAGTAAACCAACCTCTTATGATTTGACAATAATGGAAAAAAAGAAAATTCGCTTCTTTGATTAGGAAATCACAGAGGAAAAAAAAAAAGGAAATTAAGTTACTTTGATCAGAAAATCACAAAGCAAACAGTAAATTAACTTCCTTTGGTCAGGAAATCACTGGAAAAAATTTTAATTAACTTCCCCTGATGAGGAAATTACAGGGAAAAAAGTAAACTAACTAAATAAACTTTATCTAATTTATCACTTCTTCAAAATGTTTAGAAAACAAGGACTGGATACAGTGTAAAGCATACAGGAAGAAAACAAGATCATGACAACAAAAGTGCTTGATGATACCTGGTGTGATATCCCGACATACATTGATAAATATCTTTCTGTCATTCTGCTCATCCTCATCAACCAAATAGCCTCCAGACAGCTTTATCAGAGGTGAAAGGTCAATTAAGCGTCCATTTTTCACAACAGCACATGGAACCTCCTTTTCTGGCACTGGAAGATTTTTACAGAAGATGTACGACTCCCATTCGATATGTACGGAGCATAACAAGTTCCCCAGCCAGCGAGGGTGGCCCTGATAACAGAAACAAGGAATATATCAGTGATCATGCTAACCAGCAATTACCTGTGAAATACCAATTTTAAAAAAAAAAAAGAAAAGAAAAACAGAAACTTTTGGAGACTGTCAATTACCATAACCAGTTTATATTATTAAAAATCCTGTAAAAATTAACCAGTGGAATTGGTTTGAGGATAATCTGGTCAGCAGAATGATGATGCTCAATGTGCATTAAGGAGAATCTGCCAGCTTTGACTTTGGTTCACATTGCAAGCTTCTTTGTAAAGATTAAATCTCTGCATAAATAAGATAAATAAAAAAATGTTCACACAAACATTTAATTCTCAGCAATGTTTGTAAAGTGTGTTTAATTTTTTACATTAAAAAAAAAAGTATAATGTACTGAATGTTTTCTCAAACTGGTATTTTGGAAAGAACTTCATGCAAGGTGAAAGACAAGGTACAGTTGTACTGGTTTAAAAAAATCCTATTGCGTTCACTGATATATGTAAACTCAGTAAACCTTCAATGCAAGTCTGTGTTATGTTGTGGATGATCTTGATGACATATTCTATCCAAGTCTATATTGTGTTGTGCAGCAAATCTGCTGAAAGTGAACAATTTTTTTAAAAAATGGATTTATTTCAGGAATTCATTTTCATGCTTTCTGAAGTATCTTCATGGTTTAAGATAAAGGTAGATCTATCTATCATAGATACACACAGAAAATGTGGTGGTAGTGCCCAAACTTTCACTGATCTGTCAATGCACTAGAAGATGTGATCCACATCACGCCTGTATGCCTTTCTTTCCTTGTAATTAATGCGTGTAAAATAACTCCATCAAACACTTTATTTCCATATGCTGTTTAATATATAAATATAAGAGGTCATAGGTCATATGTAATAGTTCTCAACTCACATTTGGTATTGTTCTTTCTATGCCTGCAATACTAGTACTACCTGATGTCAAAATTTTGCTTTAGAACGAAAGTTCAAAGACGGAGGACAGAGCCAGGCACCCACTTCTAGAACTGGTTGACCCAGGTGCCTCTAGCTGGATTCAAATGAGTGATCTTCATGTTGTGCATGTGAATAAAGACTATTAGCGTGTGGTAGATGTGTAGTATAAGTATGCACAGTCAACCCTCATGTAATATTGACTACCTGATACTTGTGTTAGGGAGTAATACTATCTCAATAGTGCAGATAAAGGTGCTCATTACATCACTGAAAAACATTATATCCAACACACATATTATTTCTAGTATTTCTAGCAGCAATAACTTTGTGACTTCTCAAAGAACTTATCCAGTTTGAAAAGTATGTTTATGCGGCTCATTGTCTAGTAAGAATAAAAAGAATGACTGAATGACCAAAAAAAAAAAATCTAAAAAAGAATGCTTATGGAACTAGATGTCTAAAAAAGAATGTTTGTGGACCTAGATGTCTAAAAAGAATGTTTGTGTAACTAGACAGAATGTTTGTACAATTGGATATCTAAAAAGATGATGCTTTGTGACTGGGTGATTAATGCACTGTTATCTCATGACCAGACTGTAGCTCATCTTACCTGGAGGCATACAAGATCTACCACATGATCATTCTCTTGCAATTTTTCCTATATTTACACCAGCATTTTATGATGTTCCTTCATCTACTTCACTATCACATTTATAAAGTGTGTCTGCACAGCTAGATCTATATAAATAAAAATATATGTAAGTTGACAACTTACCAAAGTTTTGCCACACCTAAAATGAAAAAATGTGGAGTATGACTCCTCTTTAACTGCCTGACATGTTTCACCCTTGTACATCATAAGCAGGTCACCATCAGTTCCTGCTGTATCAACACTAGTGTCTTGCATTTGAGGGGTTGAAGTGTAGTTTCCATAAGAGACAGCTGTTCCATTTGGGTAAACAGCACAAACTGATGTCCCATCAGGACAGTTAGAAGCTCCAGGTGTGCTGTTATGGGCAAGCTTGTTACACAGGCTTATTTGGAATGTTGCATTCAAGCCGTCATTGATGGTATACCAAGGGCTAAAACTATGAGAATACAAACAACAAAAATCACAGAAAGAGGTTGTAAAGACACATTTATTAGGATGGCAGTAAAACTATACAAAAAGTTTTTGAGTATATAAGACCCCAGCTACTACTCCAACTAAACATGCAAAGACGCACTACTCAAGCTGAATAAGACAATGGTCTGTGATCCATAGCTGACTGCTTGCATTAGGGTTGGTGAGCAACAGCTAACCATGACCCATTCTATCTCCCAATGGTGCCCCATGAAACAGACAGTAGCAGGGCCAAGTGAATAGGGATCGCAGTGGGAAGATGAACCCAGTCCTAAAAATATGCTAAGCAAGAGTTTAATGTGCTGGACCGAATTTGCATGAATGTAACACAATGTTATCAATGCCCTTTTGATGAAGACTCCCACTAAAAATGACTTCTATCAACACCACTAACACACTGTTTTGCGCCTGACAGATTTATGATAATACTATATATATCGATCCGTGATCTGAGGCTTTCGGTTAATTTTAAAATGATCTCACGATTACGTGGTCCAGTTACTTCAACTAGATCCCCTAAAAGGCTGCAGGATATGTCCGTATTCTCCTGTTATATGTAACCAAAGCACTGTAGGCTCATATGCTTATCATCAAATTTTAAGCATAAAGTGTAGAAATACTTCATCGTAAACCTTTTAATTTTATTTTTCCACTTTTAAACTAAAAACGTGACTAAAGATAAGCCACAGAACAGAGGTAGAAGACATTATATGGTGTGCTTACGACGGAAGTTATTTTATTACTATTGCATATTGTAAGCAAATAACCAATATTTATTAATACTATATCTTTAACAACCACTTACGATTGCAGTATTGAAAAATTGTATTTTCCTCTCATACAGTCATCACTGTATACAAGAGAAAAGGTTAGCAGCAAGAGATATACGTTCCTTCCAAAATATCCTGCCGCCATGATCGTGTTAGTATGTATACACTTCTGCTCGCAGCGTCACCTGACCTCTCACGTGACAGTGTAGTAAAACCGAAACGTCACAAACAGGAGCTCGTTAAAAAGCTGTACAATTTGTTTTGTTAAAATCTATTTGTTATAATACCTGTACTGCAGTTACTCTGTGATATATATATATATATATATATATATATATATATATATATATATATATACAGGCCGAAGAAAAAGGGGCAGACCGCGTGAAACTCTGAAGAGGACATTATTAAGAGAGGCCAAGTTAACAGGCATAAAATCCTTTGTTGAGGTTGAAAGACTCGCCGAAGACAGGAAAAATTGGCGAACTACTTTGCGAGCCCTATGTGACGTCTAACGGCATGGGAAGGATATAAGATAATATATATATATATATATATATATATATATATATATGGCGAAAGAGGCAGAGAAAGCAGCAAAAATAGGAGTCAGCAAAAAAAAAAAACAAAAACAACAACCTTTAAATAGCATACAAAAGAGGTCATCACCATCATCATCATCACCATCATCATGTGCCGTGCCGACTGGCGTTGGCTATTATGTTTCTCAGAGTACACGATCCTTCAGGCAGGCCATCAGCTCAGTTGGTGATTTCCTCTCACACCATCCCGTCAAACTGTCCTGTATCATTTCACTTGGTCCTCCTCTTGATCTTCTTCCTTTTATTTTTCCTGTTGTTATAATATTTTCAATGCCCTCTCTTCTCATTGCATGCCCTATGAAAGTACATTATCTGTCTCTCATTTTTTTGACAAGATTTTTTGTCTCTCCAGCTCTTCTCATACATTCTTCATTAGTTATTTTTGCTGTCCAGAGGATTCGCAACATTCGTCTAATAAATCACATTTCTGCTGCTTCCAACGATTTTTGTGCAGACCTGCCTATTGTCCATGATTCACTTCTATATAACAAGATAGGTTCAATACAGCATTTTAGGACTCGTTTTTTAACATTCATTGATAAGGATGTGTTGCATAATATGTTTCTCGTTCTCTGAAATGAAGTCTTTGCTTGGCCTATTTTGTTCCTAATTTCTGTTTTGCATTTCCCATCTGAAGTTATTACTGCTCAAAGGTATTTGAATTTCTGCACCTGCTGTAGAATAGTTCCGTTTAATTTAATACTGCATGCTGGTGGATTCTGTTTCTTAGATGTAACCATAGTCTCTGTCTTTTTGATGTTCAAAGTAAACACTTTCTTTACTTTTCCTATTTTCTCGTTCAGTACGTTGTTGTATCTTACATCCTTCGCGTGCCGCTAAACGTCACATAGAGCTTGCATAGTAGCTTGCCAAGATTTCCTGTTTTCGGCGAGCTTTTCAACCTCATCAAGAGATGTTATTTCCACTAAATCGGCCTCAACGTCCTTTTAGAGTTTTTATATCTTATATCCTTCCCGTGATTGATATGCCTGTGAGACCTGGACACTTAACAAAACAGCTGAGAAACACATAAATGCCTTTGAATGTAAATGCTACAGAAGAGTTCTCCAAATATCGTGGACACAAAAAAGAACAAATATATCTATACTACAAGAGCTTAATATTGAAGAAGGCTGGCTAATGAAGAGGATTAAAGAGAGAAAACTGAAATATTTTGGACACATTAAACGTCATGATAATTTAGAGAAGACCGTATTGGAAGGATACATAATGGGAAAAAGAAAAAGAGGAAGACCAAGACGAAGATGGCTGCAAGACATCGTTGACGATCTGGAAATGGATGCAACAGCAGCAGGCCATCTTGCTCACAACCGAGAGGCCTACAGGAGTGCTGTTTGGGAGGCAAAGTTCCGCAAGGGACATGCAAATGAATGATGATGATCCTTCCCGTGCCGTTAAACGTCACATAGAGCTCGCAAAGTAGTTCGCAAATTTCTCCTGTCTTCGGCGAGTCTTTCAACCTCATCAAGGGATTTTATGCCTGTTAATTTAGCCTCTCTTAACAATGTCCTCTTCAGAGTTTCACGCGGTCTGTCTCTTTTTCTTTGGCCTGTTGTGGTCCACATGATAGCTTGTTTTGGGATTCTCTGATCATTTCTTCTCACCAAATGACCAATATATGTCTATCTCCTTTTCCTGATCACCCATGAGACTGGTTGTTGTTCAGTCATCTGTCCTATCTCTGCATTGTTCTTAAATTCGTTCCACTTGATGCCGAGTATTTTCCTTAGGCATTTGTTTTTATATGTCCAATACGAAAACCGGAACGTCACAAATATATGAATACTATAAAACTTTTTTCTACTTTTTTTTGTTTAAATCTATTTATCACAGCTTTATTGAAGTCGCTGTGTGCGTATATATATATATATATATATATATATATATATATATATAACTGTATTTGCAACTGAAAACTATTTGTGGATAATGTAGTAGCTCTCTTGTGAAAGATATCAACTTTAGTTTCCAGCATGAAAATGGAGGAAGTTCCACTAATAACATGGACCCAAAAGTTGGTGTTGTATGAAACGAAAGCGGTAAATAAAGATGTTATGTCCGCTGTATGTTTTCCAGTAAGAGCTACAAGTTATTTCTTGAGCAGTATATCATTCTGAGCGTTTATTCCTTTGAGTTTATATTGGATGACAGGTTGGTTCTTTAAATATTTTTCAACCAGTTGTCTTCTGTATTATTATGGTCTTTAGTCAAAGTGAAGGTTTCATTATCCCATGGAGACACATGAGAGACACTGTCGGCACAGTAAAGGATAATGTGGTCAACATCATGTCTGGCTGACTGTCCTTCCCCAGTTCCGGAAGCCAAGTATTCTTTTCTACAAATGGGTGACAAGGGCGCCAATTACTCTATTTAGTAGATTTGAACTGCCCGTCTTTGCCATGGGAGAATAGTATACTAACTACATCGCCACTCGGAAGCCCAAATTATGGTTTTGGGTATCAGTTTTATTAAGCAGATGATCTCTTTTTAAGCATTCAGTTTGTTAATTTGTTAGGAAGGACTATCATCAATACACCCCAGACACATCTGTAGGTGATCCATTCTTTTCATCAATACCTCCTTCAGCATACTGCATATGATGACACTGGTGCTTTGTTAGTTGACCATCTCCAGGAGCTCTTGATGAATCATTTATCTTTTCACCATCTCAGTCAGTCAGTCAGTCATTTGCATGTCCCTTGCGGAACTTTGCCTCTCTAACACCTGTCCTGTAGGCCTCTCGGTTGTAAGCAAGATGCACCTTAGCTTGTTAATATGTGCCAGATATTATAGCCAATACAAGTAAGAGAAAAATAATTTTAAAAAAAAGGTTATATTTATGGATGCCTGCTTCCACTTAAGATCATTCATCTCCCCCATCCACCCAAGCCTGAGAACCTCAATGCTGCAGATACACAATCTGTCTCTGTTCATCTGGTCTTGACTTTCTTCCTCTGATTGTTTACTGCATGTTCTCTTCTTCCTCTACATTGTCTTTCCATCTCTTCCTTGTCCTGGCCTTTGCCGGTGTTCCTTCATCCCTTGGCAGATGACAGTAGATGTTTGTGAAAGTTGCCAGACACAGTTTTGATGAGCAGTCTTGGTCATGATTGAAGTGTTCCATTTTTGATCGCAGTAACCAGCTACATTTGTAGAAGAAAAATAATGCAAATTTTGTCAAGTCTAGTTCTGTCTTCAGGTTTTGACTTGTATTTTCTACTCAAATAACACAGTGGCTCTATGCAGGGTCATTCTCCATGTAGTGTGATCTTTCACAATCTATTCCCAGTCTTAGACTGCTAGAAAAATATCTAATGGGTGACTTGAAAATTCAGCATTATTTCAGTTTTTCATCTTTTTCATAACCACTTTCCATCCAGAAACTTTTCATGTATTTGAAGGTGAGATCCCCATCTCCATGCCATTAAGTCATATGGGGAATACAGTGTTGGGCCTGTATGTCCAAGACCTTCAGCACATGAAAGTATGATGTGGTCTGTATCATGCTTGGCTGCATTTACCTTCCAAGATTTCTCTGGTACTTATTTTTAGAGACTGAATGGACCCTGGAACCCTTTTGGCGTGGCGGTACCCAGAAAAAAGTCCTCACTGCCGGGACTTGAACTTGGTACCACCGGATTAGTAGACTGAACGATTAACAAGGACATTGCAGTACACAGCGTGGGGTAATTTATCCAACCACCTGGTGAGGGTTGGCTACTTTGTCCAACCATCTAATGAGGGTTGGTTACTTTGTCCAGCCATCTAATGAGGGTTGGTTACTTTGTCTAACCACTTTATGTTTACTATTTTGTGAGAGTGTTGAAGATGGAAGTATGCTGCCAATACAGAAGAAATTTTGTAAAAGGTGAGATGAGAAAGTGCATCAAAGTTTTTGAGCTAATCCCATCAAAGTTTTTAAGTTAAGCCCATCAAAATTTCTAATGTTTCTGTCAACAGCGTTACTACATTGTAGGATCCAACAAATCTGAGACCCGTTTCAGAGTACTAAAGATTGACAGAACAGAGCCCAAAGAGCTTCTGATTCATGATGACAAGGTATGTGACGCCCAGTTCTGATGGAGAATGTTTCATTACCTAGGTGTGGTTGAGAGTGCCATGGCAGTACCACCTGTTCTTGTGAAAAAATGATGATAAATATTTCCATGTTTGTTATGTGTGTAGTGTATGGTCATAGATGACATCTACACACATGCATTGTGTAGTTATTGTCAAGCATCACTCAAGATATACACACTCATATGTCACATAGAGTCATTGTTAAACATTATATAGCATGTATACACATACACCTTATGTAGAAGACAGTATGTACATACACACATACGTCATGTTGTCAGACATCACTCATTACACGCACACACACATCTCATGTGAAGTCTTTGTCCGGCTCTTCACTGTTAGTAGTTTTGAGGTGAAATCTAATTAACAGGCATTAAATTAACTAATCACTGACGTAACTAATCAACAGGCATTTAGGTAACTGATCATTTCAGTAAATGTTCATTTACCAGAGATTATAAGCTTGTATCAGAAATTATGTTTGAAAGTAAATGTCAAGGACATGCATGCTGTCACACAGAGAGGCTGCTCAGCTTGTTTTTACATGTGATGATGTAAGTTTAAAAAAGTCTGTTCTCCTGTCCACGATTACAGAAGTGATCAAAACTTGACATATTATAATTATTAAAGCTTGACTTTTTCCTAATCAGTTTTGGACGGAAAGATTATAATGCTAGAGAAAAGGTATAGTTATCAGGACAAGCAAACAGGCTCAGGCATTACTTCAGCTTGGTCACTGGATAATCTTCTCTATCTGTTTCCTATGGTGGTGAAGTTTTGCAGAAACTAGTGTAGCGCTCATTTTGATACAAGAAAACTGATAGACCAGCAAACAAGAAATTAATTCTCAATAATACTTAAGAACCGCTTCAGTGTCCTACAAGACGAAGCAGAAATGTCCATATTAGAGTTCAATAAAACACTACAGGAAACAGCAAAAGAGGTGCTGGGATATCGGAAAAGGAGAAAAGTGGAATGGATAAGTGAGACCACATGGGAAAAGATAGAGCAAAGAAAAGAAATCAAGAAAAAATTACTGAACACCAAATCACAACGGCTTAAAGAACGAGTTTTAAGTAATTATGCACAAAAAAGACAAAGAAGTGAAGGAATCATGCCGTCAAGATAAACGTCAGTATTATGACAACTTAGCAGAGACAGCAGAGAAAGCAGCATATACAAATGACATGAAAACCATATATAAAATCACAAAGCAGATGACAGGTAACTTCAATACAAGATGTGAAAGTGCAGTAAGAACACAAAATGGACAACTGGTCAGTGGAGAAAGAGAAAAAATTGAAAGATGGAGGGAACACTTTAACACCCTACTAAACAGAACACAAGCAGCACAAGCAATAGATATACCTGAAGCAAAAGCGGAACTAAACATCAATACAGGACCAATAACAATAAATGAAGTAAAAGAGGCGATAAAGATGCTAAAATCAGACAGGGCACCAGGTGAAGATGAAGTGACTGCTGAGATGTTGAAAGCAGAAGAAACAGAAACACCAAAACAACTTTGCCGGATATTACAACAAATTTGGGATCTAGAAAAAGCCCCAGAGGAGTGGAAAACTGGTCTTATAGTAAAACTACCAAAGAAGGGTGACTTCAGAGATTGCGGGAACTGGAGAGGCATTACCCTACTGCCACTCACTAGTAAAGTATTTTGCAGAATAATCATCAACAGAATTGTACCAACACTTGAGGAAAAACTTCGGAAAGAGCAGGCAGGATTTAGGAAAGGAAGATCATGCATAGACCATATATTTGTACTTAGACAAATATTAGAACAGGCAAATGAGTGGCATAGCACAACATGTGCATTATTCATAGATTTTGAGAAAGCCTTTGACAGTGTCAACAGAGATGCACTGTGGAAAATCCTAAGATGGCATGGCCTCCCCCATAAAATAGTTAATGTAATCAAAGCCCTATACGAGGGTTTTCAGTGCAAAGTTATCTGTGGAGAACATACCTCCAGCAGCTTTAGGGTACAAACAGGAGTGAAACAGGGATGTGTACTATCACCAACATTATTTATCTTGGCAGTAGACTGGTTAATGAAGGAGGCAACATCAGACAAACGCAGAGGATTACAATGGACCCTTAACACAGTGCTGGAGGACCTTGACTTGCGGACGACATTTGTCTATTATCAAGCAGTCACAAAGATATGCAAGATAAAATAAACAAGTTAACCCAGAATGCAAACAACATAGGACTAAAGATCAACGTAGGAAAGACAAAGTTAATGAAGCAAAATGTGAACAACAGAAATGATGTTGAGCAATAGAGGGCAGACCTGGGCAAGAGCAGAAAAAAAGGCGAAAGACAGGCATTTGTGGAAAACCCTTGCGGAAGCCCCATGTGCCCTGGGCACTTAAGGTTCAGAGAGAGAGAGAGAGTGTGTAGCGCTGGTAAAATTTTGCAGAAAACCACTGCTGCATATACTTAACCTGAAATGTTACTGGTGTTGAGTAATACTTCTGCATTCAGCAGGAAAAAAAACAAAAAAACTCAGGATTTTAAATTATGGGGACAGCATCATCCAAGTAATCTGTAGTTTTGACTCCATGCCATTGGTAGCTAATTTTGTTAAGGATGTATGTGATGTGATAGAATTATCACACACCAGATCAGTCACTTTAAGCTATATGCTGGATTGGCCATTTTAAGCCACATGCACTAGATCAGCCACTTTAAGCCACACACCAGATCTGGCACTTTATGTCATGCAGTAGATCAGCCACTTTAAGTCACACACCAGATCAGCCACTTTAAGTCACATACCAGATCAGCCACTTTAAGTCACACACCAGATCAGCCACTTTAAGTCACACACCAGATCAGCCACTTTATGTCACACACTAGATCAGCCACTTTAAGTCACACACCAGATCAGCCACTTTAAGTCACACACCAGATCAGCCACTTTATGTCACACACTAGATCAGCCACTTTAAGCCACACACCAGATCACCCACTTTAAGCCATGTAATAGTATTACTAACTATGCTTAGTCTGGTTCTTATTCTTGCAGATAGAATACAGCCGTAATGAGATCCACAGTGTCCTGTCCATGATAGATGGAGGAAACAAACCAAAGAAACAAGGAAATAACACCAGTGGTTTATCAAAAAATGTCTCAGCCTTTGGCATTGTGGGTAAGCACAGTGTCCTTTAGCATTATGGGTAAATTCAGGTCCTTTTGACATGAGTTAAATTTAATGCCTTTGGCATGAGAGTAGAATTCAGTGTCTGTTGGCATTGTGGGTCATATTCAGCATATGAAAATTAAACTTTATGTGAAATGAAAAAAGGTAGAAATATAGTTTTATAATAAGTGTTTCACTTTTGAAAGATTTCATAAAGAGACTTTTATCAACCTCATTAAAACTTGATAACATAAATCTGGGTTTGAATTAATGAAAAAATATTTCTTGTCAAAATGAAGCGTATATACTTGTTTGCTTTATTTCAGACCAATAAAAATTACTGATAATGAAACTATTTCATGCAAGTAGTCTTATGTTGATGTCATGCAGGTTTTATTCGGTTCCTAGAAGGTTATTACATGATCCTTATCACTAAAAGGAAGAAAGCTGCAATGATTGGACCGCACACAATATACAAGATTGAAGACACTTCAATGCTGTACATTCCAAATGACACTGTCCGCTACCTCCACCCTGATGAGAGCAGGTGATGAGCACTACTGCTCTTAGTTATAATTACAGCCTTTTACTTCATTACAATTACAAAGATTAGTTATGTGCCTGAAGCAGAGATGTAGACTTTATAGAGTGGCACATGAAAAAAAGCTGCCTACCTCTTTTCGCCTGCCTGTATGTATGCCACTCGTAGCTGCCCTCTTAAAAGGGATACAAATCATTATGTGCTAAAGAGTAAAATAGCAAGCTTTGCAAATTAATATGTCCACATAAATGAAAACATAAACATACTTCATCTGCCATAAACAACAACGGGTCTCAAATTCTATCCATTATTGGAAGCAGGCAGCTTTTTTGTGTGTCACTCTGTAGTTATCAAAAAATGGGCATAATCTTTGTTCGGTGACATTGATAAAATATGTATGTTATTTATCTAAAGTATGCATAATTCATGGATGCTGTTGGCGTAACTAAGGTGTAAGGCTTATGTATAGTAGACAAAAGCTGCAGGTGCAGAGAGACTGATCCCTGCAGAACAGACACTGTTAGCTGTTACTGTGACCTTATATGCATATTCCCTAAGATGGCATGGCCTCCCCCACAAGATAGTAAATGTAATCAAAGCCCTATATGAGGGTTTTCAGTGCAAAGTGATCTGTGGAGAACATACCTCCAGCAGCCTTAGGGTACAAACAAGAGTGAAACAGGGATGTGTACTATCACCAACATTATTTATCTTGGCAGTAGACTGGTTAATGAAGGAGGCAACATCAGACAAACGCAGAGGATTACAATGGACCCTTGACACAGTGCTGGAGGACCTTGACTTTGCGGACCACATTTGTCTATTATCAAGTAGTCACAAAGATATGCAAGATAAAATAAACAAGCTAACTCAGAATGCAAACAACATAGGACTAAAGATCAACGTAGGAAAGACAAAGTTAATGAAGCAAAATGTGAACAACAGAAGTGTACTGAGAGTAGATAGCAAGTTAGTGGAGGAGGTCAATGAATTTGTATACCTTGGCAGCAGAGTAGTAGAAAATGGAGACAGCACAGAGGACATCAACAGCAGACTTACTAGAGCAAACTAGGCTTTTGCAATGCTGCAGAATATATGGAAATAAAAAAAAACTAAGCATAAATATGAAAATCAGGATATTTAAGAGTAATGTTCTAAGTGTACTACTCTATGGAAGTGAGTGCTGGAAAATCACCAAAACCATAGAAAACAAGTTGAATTCTTTCCAGACTAAATGTTTACGAAGAATTAGAAAAATATTTTGACCAAACACCATAAGAAATAACATCTTATTGGCAGAAATGCAGATGAAGCCAGTGACAACAATTATTGAGGAAAGACGCTGGCGATGGTTGGGACATGTGCTCCGAATGACTGACAACTCACTACCAAAAATAGCACTAAGATGGACATCACAGGGGAACAGAAGTAAGGGTAGACCAAAAGAGACATGGAGAAGAACAACAGAAAGGATGTTGAGCAATAGAGGGCTCACCTGGGCAAGAGCAGAAAAAAAGGCGAAGGACAGGCATTTGTGGAAAACCCTTGTGGAAGCCCCATGTGCCCTGGGCACTTAAGGTTCAGAGAGAGAGAGAGATATGCATATTCAACATTGACAGAATCAGCCATTATGAGGAAGTTGTTCAGCAAGACAAGATGGTGCTCAACAAAGCACACAGCCAACATCTGCCTGCATCAGCTAACATTAGAATAATTTCATTTACTATTACTTGCTACAGTTGTAAGGGTTATGTATCTAAAGTAATGTTTGGTCTTTATTTAACAGTTCTAATATCATTGATAGCTTATTTAATTGAAGAGCATGAAAGTGCCTGGTATAAATGATGATATACTAAAATGATTTTTGTCTGTTTTTTAATAATGTGAGCTTCTTAAGAGAGCTAATACATTCTTGGATAATTGCATTGTAAATTATTAATGTAACTTTAACGATGAAGAGGAATGCAAATGTTTTTCCATAATTTTTTTTAAAATGATAAAGAAAAGGGGTTTGTAAATGTTGCCTACATAATTAAGATAGAAAGAAATATAGCAATGAGTCAGATGAAAGTTAGAAAAACTACATAAAATTTCTGAAAGAACAGATAGAAGTGCTTTAGGAGTACCTTCTGTTAGCACCAAGGTTAGAAACACCAGTAAGCAGATAGTGCCACTGTTGCTAGGCAGCAAGTCAAGAATAATGTATGTCAAGATGGAAACTATTGCAGACATATTCTGTCATCCGATTCTTGTCTGGCAAAAGCCTAAACCCCTTGAACATGCGCTGTGAAATATCTGAGATGTACAATGATAAGTGCAAATTCAAAGCTCAAGTCTACAACTGAGTTGCAAAGTTCAAAACAGGTTTAACAAGCTTATGTGATGCAGACCATCTTGGGTGGGCACACAGGAGACATGATGCGCTGGTGGCTGAGAAGTCAGGATGGAGGATTTTTTCTTACTTGAATTCACACGTGGTGCAAATGCACTACAAAGCAAGGGGACTATCCTGTAAAATAGGGGCATTATTTTTCCTGTACTAAATAAATGTTTCTTGTAATTTGCATCTTCTTAATTCATCCTTGTACATACTGAGAGGTAATTTAGATAGACTGATGCACATACTAAGAGATAATTCAGATAGACTGATGCACATACTGAGAGATACTTTACATAGACTGATGTACATCTTATATCTTACATCCTTTCCATGCCATTAAATGTCAGGCTGGGCTCACATGGTAGTTTGACAAGTTTTGATGTATATACTGATGTGCATGTAGAGAGACTTTTAGCAATATTAATAACATTTTTCATGGTCAAATAATTTGTAATATCTGTTGCTTCCCACCCTAAACAGATATGTGAAAATGTTCCAGAATTTTGATCTGTCCAGCAACTTTTACTTCAGGTATAGTCCAGTTTTTCTTAACATTGTTATACTTCAGACAATTCAGTCATGATATCATCACTTTTCTGCTAGTGCCAAGCACAGTTATTAATCAGAGAGTTGAGACTAGATATCTGTGCATGTGAATAAAGTGTTTGTTAAAAGCTGTAGCCATTTGTCTTGTAAGAGATGAGTTCATTTTCACTGAAGTGTATCTGGGGCAGCTTGAAGAGGGTCAGAAGAAGGTTTCATAGAGTCTGTCAGTGAACTCTGACCTCACAGACAAGATGAACACTAGAATGTGGCAGAAGCTGAAAGGAGAAAGTAACTGTGTGTGTGTAACATCACATGTAGGGAAGAAGTTACTGATATGTAATGATATTTAGAAATAGGAAGTAACACTTGCTAAATATGTAAACTATATGTCTAGAAAAAGAAATTAACAGTTGTAAATATGTAGCATCATCTAGAAAGAGATATTAACAGATGCTAATATGAAACACCATCTAGTGGGAGACAATAACAGTTGGTAATAAGAGCTGTCAGAAGCAAGTAATAATTGCTAATATGTGACAAGAGCTGTCAGAAGGAATTAACAATTGCTAATATGCAACAATGAATGAATATGTGACAAGAGCTGTCAGAAGTAAGTAACTATTGCTAATATGTGACAAGAGCTGTCAGAAGGAGTTCAGTCGGTCATTTGCGCGCCCCTTGTGGAACTTTGCCTCCCTAACGACACTCCTGTAGGCCTCTCGGTTGTAAGCAAGATGCACTGCTGCTGATGCATCCATTTGAAGGTTATCAACAATGTCTTGCAGCCATATTAGCCTTGGTCTTCCTCTCTTTCTTTTTTCCCATTATGTACCCTTCCAAGACGGTCTTCTCTAGATTATCATGACATTTAATGTGTCCAAAATATTTAACTCTTTCCGTGCGGCAGAAGAAACATGGATGTGTCATGGCGTGCGGGAGTAAAACGCGGGTCTTTGTCAGTAAGTGGGTCTAGTTGTAAAATGGAATGGAAAACAGTATTTCCATGTACTTCCGTATACGTAATATGTGTCAAAGTGTAGCTAAATGAATGAAAATTTCATAAATGCAGAGTTTTTTAGGAAAAAAGAAGTAATGTGATGTTTTTAGACACTGATTGTGGCCAGCTCACCATCGGCAAGGTCTAGATTCATGCTACTTACCCCTACTTACCATCTAAGATGTGTAGATCTACTTGTCGATCTCGTATTGTGACTCCGTATGGCATTTTCGCTTACTGAATGTCTGAAATAACCTCCTAACTACTTCTCCAGTCGTCTAAATATGTCTAAATCTACTTAGAAAACATTCAAGAGCAGCGGGGTGGCCATAGGCTATGTCCATACCCCTATCTACATCGTCAAAAATTGAAAAATTTCCATGCTTCGCGTCCTTGTTCTCGCTCGGCATCGCTCGTAACTAGGCACGCATTCTCCATTTTGAAAGTGTCACCGGAATCGCGGACGAAATCCATACAATCTAAATGTTACACCGCCTGTTTTAATGGAACAAACAATGTCGAATTTTCCACCATACGGTAGCTTGGGACCACTGGAAGTGTCGAAAATTCGACCATACACACGGAAAGAGTTAAGGAGTGTCTATCCACACACCCTCTGTCTGTGACCTACATTGATTGCGCATTGAGTCTGATTATATGCTACAAAGTGAGAAGTATGTCAGCCGTTCAGCTAGTTCAGTCAGTAGGAGCATGGGTCTGATAAATAGAGGATATGGGTTCGAACCCCACTCTGCGATTTTTTTTTTTAAACTTTTAAAGTTATATGTTAGATTATGGCACTAATTATTTGTCTTTTTATTAAGAAAAATGTTACTTTTTTCATTTTTAGAAAAACAAGCAATTTTTGCATGCCTGCTGACCGTTTGTCCCGGATAGAGTAAACGTTCCACCCCGAATTCGGTTAGGACCCTGGCTCAACTATCTGTGCTGGAAGGAGTAAACGTCACACCCTGAGTTCAGTTAGGACCCTGCCCCCATTGTCCATCCTGGCTCGACTCAGGAGCAAGGATTAGGGAAAAGTGTTAAAGAAATTTGCTTGAAATATTTTACCTACAAATCCAGTGTTATTAGTATGGGGTCAAGGGCCGCGGGGCATGCACAGTGTCAGTGTAGGTCACACTCTGGTGTGCAGATAGCCTCAGCCAAATATTGAAGTTTTCTTTGTTTAATCCTCTTTCCTAGACAGCCTTCTTCAATGTTAAATTCTTGAAGCATGGATATATTTGCTCAGAAGGAAGTAACAATTGCTAATATATTACAAGAGCTGGAAAGAAAAACAAACTATTACTATTATGTAACAACAACTGTAAGACAATCACATAATCATTTCTGCCCTCATGTTTGCCTCCAGCTATAGCTACGACCTCACCCACACTCTTCAGTTCAACATGGCACCAGTAAATGTCCCAGACTTGGGAGGCAATCACAGCAACAACGTGATGAACAAGACACCACAACCTGGTCAACTCAGTTCACAGCCACAGCAGTCTTCAAGACGCTCTCCTGCCAAGGTACCATCACTCTGGGATGAGGACAAACGACCGGACCTCAAATTCTCACCTGCTGGTACAGAAAAGGCTACTGGGCCAGACTCACAAGTGGATGTCACAGACCAGGCTGTGTTGTCTGAGATGAAACAAGAGGCCACACTTCGTCAGCGAGAGAATAAAAAAGGTTTGCTATATGTTGCCGTTTTTTCTGTGTTCCAGCATGATTGTCTATACCCTAGTTTGTTATGTATTCTTATTTTTATTCATCACATGTAAACAGTGACTTATTTTACATAACATCTGAAATAACATTATTTCATGTATGTAACATATATACAGTATATGTGAATGTATATTTTTGTGTGTGAAGGTTTTCACAATGAAAAATTATTAGTTTTGCTGTAAATATTACACGTTGTCAACAGCAGTGTAAAAGTAGTGTCATATATACATTTTTTTATGTGTCATATACTTTCAGAAACTGCCATATATGGTGTGAAAAATGCTCCATGTAGGAAGTTTGTTTGGAATAACTACTTGCTGAAAAATTTCGAAAGCCATGTCCACTCAGACTGGCTCCTTTACGTTATCCATGGATTCATTGGACAGAGCAGTATCCTTTGTGTCCGCTGGTGACTGGATAGAACGTCAATAGTGCTATGTAATTACAGTCAAACTCGCTTAATATCACATCGGCATGACCGTCAAAATATGGTGACGTTAAGTGGAGTTGACATAGAGCGGGGTCCATTACAAAGGCATTAACTGGGCCAATATGTGTGTGCATGTATGTGTGTGTTTTTGTTTCCCCCCCCCCACCCCCCTCCACCATTTGCTACATTAAACACATAACAAACAGCCAAAGCTATCATTGGACACAAAATGTACTAATCACAAAATATATTAATCACAAAATATAATAAGTATTAGTCTTGCAGTATAGATAACACTAAAATCAAGCAGCATGTGACTTGTCAGCAGCAGTAGTAAAAAAAAAAATATGTGATTTTGCATTGTTTAGTGATAACTGGTCTATAAATCAAAAAGTCATTTAGGCATGCTTCAGCATTAAAAATGTCCTGGGTCATGTCAGGCATAATGTAAGTGAATGAGTGCACAATCTCGAACGTGCTGAGTGCAAGAAGCAGTTTTGATGGGCATCTGGTCTGTGATGGACTCACTGATGCCATCAGTACTGTCCTCGGTGTCGCTGTCTACCTTACTTTTAGTGCAGCTAGAAACTATCTCTTTGACTGAATGCATTTATGTTGATAACAAGCCATCATCAGCTGAAATGAACTGATCAGTTGTGACACTTCTGTCAGAAATTGATACCTGCTCTTCATCTGTGATCAAGTCCAGGGAAATGTCACAAATATCACTGGCATTTGTATTGATCACTGGCTCAGTCAAGAAAGTAAACTGCGATTTATGAAAAAAGTTCATAATCGTTGACTGACTGATGTTATTCCATTCAGAATGCATAAAATTAATCGCAATCTTGATGTCGATCTTGACAACGCACTTTTGTTCCACAGCATGCAACACATGATGCACTACTTGCTTTCTGTACTGTTTGCTTGAAGGCATAAATGATACTTTGGTCACACGGCTGCGGCACACTGGTTGTATTAGGTGGCAGGAATACAAGCTTTGTAGCCATCAGATTGGCAGAGTCAATGTGTGCGGACAGTTATCAATGAACAACAAAAATTTCTGTTCATTCGATTCATTTTGTTGTAGAAAGAAACGACCCAGTCCTCAAACAGTTTACTTGTCATCCAAGCACATTGGTTGGCCTTGTAAGTGACGGGCAGGCTCTTTATGTTCCTGAAGCACCTCATATTTTGTGACTTGACAAGGAGTGGAATCTTCTCAGTGCCAGACATCTTATAGCATATGACAGCTGTTAAGTGATCTTTAGCTAGTTTGCCACTGTGACACTTCTCATCACAAAGCACAAAGTTTTGTTCAGTAGCAGGTTATAAAACATGCCTGTTTAATCCATGTTAAAAATGTCATCTGGGCTGTACACATCCAAAATTTTTGGCAAATGTGAAATCCAGCCATTAATGACATTGGTGTTAACCTGGGCTGCTTCACATGAAGCAACCCTAAATGTTATGTTGTGGCATTCTTTAAAGCGCTCAAGAAAGCTGTTAGGGACACTTTTTTATAAATAGGAAACGACGAGGTTTTTGTACGTATTGAACCTATCTTGTTATGTGGAAGTGAATCATGGGCAATAGGCAAGTCTGCACAAAAATCATTGGAAGCAGCAGAAATGTGGTTTATTAGAAGAATGTTGCGAATCCCCTGGACAGCAAAAATAACTAATGAAGAATGTATGAGAAGAGCTGGAGAGACAAAAAACCTTGTCAAAAAGATAAGAGAGAGACAATGTACTTTCATAGGACATGCAGTGAGAAGAGGGGGCATTGAAAATATTATAACAGGAAAAATAGAAGGAAGAAGATCAAGAGGAAGACCAAGAGAAATGATACTGGACAGTCTGACGGGATGGTGTGAGAGGAGATCACCAACTGAACTGATGGCCTGCATGAAGGATTGGGTACTCTGGAGAAGCATAATAGCCAACACCAATCGGCACGGCACCTGATGATGATGATGATGAAAGTAAGAGAACATAGTTTTGTAGCATTAGACCTTGAAAAAAGAGTAGACAAAGCATTTTAGTGAGATGTGAGAGAAAGAAAAGTCACAAAAGAAGGTGCGAGTTAGCGCAGTTCGTTAGTACACTGTTCTCTCGTGGCTAGATGGCTGCTGTCCTACCATAGTCTGTGGTTCAAATCCCAGGTGGTTCTCTTGTGATTTTTCACAAGTAAAGTCTCATTCAGTTTTAACTTGTTTTTAACAAGTTTCGATACAGTTGAAACATTAGTTTCAAATTTATCCTCAGTGTCCTTTCTCATAACATTTTCATCAACTTGCCATTTTAGTGCTTAAATCCAGATCAGCATATTTGCATTTATTAGCCATTATCTATCACAATGAGAACCAGAGGGAAGTTCCCAGGCTATACAGTTCACAGTACACTGCTTGAGAATGACCATCTATCAGCTCACGTTGCCAGCTTAACACCGCCCATGTCCTGATAAAGAAGACAAAGACCGACAGAAGACAGTATTAATAACAATCATTTGAAAGGGTGGCCATGTTAAGCCTTTGATTCACCCCACCTGAGTTGCGATGCCCACATGTTCAGAAGGTTGATGCAACACATACTCAGTGATCAAAATGCCAGCCCCTTCTTTGATGAGTTTGATAACACTTTATTTGGTATTTATAGCTTGGACTTGCCCAGTTTCTGATACAAAGCGTAGTCCAAGTGCAAAAATATGGTGACATTAACCTATTTGTGTCAGTAAGCAGAGTGATATTAACTGGAGTAAAGCCCATTAATTAGTTATGGGAGTTAGCTGGGGATACAAATTTCTATGACAATATCCGGGTTGTGACATAAAGTTATGTGATATTAAGTGGGTTCAACTGTACTTGTCTTCTACTGAAATATCTGTATGTTAACAGTGCAGCAGCTGTGTTCACAGGATGGGATGTTGACAGTGAAGTATACATATATCTTCTTGTGAAAGGACCGAACAATAACAGTGCAGTAACTTTGTGCACAGAACTGGACATTTACATGGTAGTATATTTACATGAAAGGACTGGACCTTGACATTGCAGTAAACCACATGACTAAACATTGATAAAGGTAAAGGTAAAGGTAATCCTCTCATGCCTTAGAGGCACATAGGGATATGGTGTTAGTGCTCATTTTTTCCTTGACCTGTCAGCACACTAGAGGGCGATATGATCAGTATCACGCCAGGCCACCTTTCCTTTTCCGACTCCAGAAGAAGTCGGGTACCCATTTACAGCTGGGTGACTGGGGTGTCTCCGGCCGGATTTGAACCCCTGACCTTCGCCATGAGAGACCAGTGCACTAAACATTGATAAGGCAGTGTGGTTTTTATGTCAGCAAATGAAGAGACTGGTCTCCTAGTAGCTGCTTTGTTTCTAGCTATCCATATGTAAAGTAAAACCAAGCTATGGTACCTGATAGGACTTGTGGCAATGATGATGAATTTCAGGTCTGGCAAAGGGAGTATGGGGACATACTGGGCAGTCCATTGGTGGTCATTATCTGTATAAAAGGTCAAGAATCTCTGATTTAGAAATACCCTTGACTTGTTTTAGATGTACGAGTGTTTGGGAAGTCTATATACCTGTCATTGATTGGACGTAGATCAAATCAGTTTGCTGGAACTAGGTTTCTGAAACGCGGGGTGAACTTGGAGGTAAGTGCTGAACTGTAGTGACACTAGATTATTTTTAAAATGTTGAAGAGGAGTTGATGTTATGGTGGCGAGTTTTATATGAAATAGGAAACAGTGGTGTTTGTTTGCAGTGAAGTTACGGATCACACTTTTTGAAAGTTAATCATACACGCTGTGCTGTGTTACCTTAATGATTATGCATATCATTAATGGAGTTATTTTTTATTTTATGTTGAAGATTTGCAGTTTTATTCTGACAGAGTACTGATGATGATTACGGTTGTTGGGTCATGGAAGATTTAGGTTACATTGGTAAAATTTCTTTTTTTTATTGCTGTCAGCAGAAATTACCTACACATTTCATAATTTAATGCAACTCCTTGCTGTTATAATATACTTTCTTAGTCTGTTATAACCAGTAATACACTTTGCTGACATTCTGTTTGCAGTAATAAACTTTCTTGATTTTCTGTCTACAGTCATATGCTTTCTTAAATTTCTGCCTGCAGCAACATACTGTATCTAGTCTCTTGTAATATACTTTCTTAACTTCCTGCCTGCAGTGATATGCTTTCTTAACTTCCTGCCTGCAGTGATATGCTTTCTTAACTTCCTGTCTGCAGAAATATACTTTCTTAACTTCCTGACTGCAGTGATATACTTTCTTAAATTGCTGCCTGCAGTGATATGCTTTTATGACTTCAGGTTTACATTTATATTTCCATAACTTTACATTTGCATTAGATGTCATTGGCCTTTCTGTTCCAGTTCTCCCAACGTCAGCGGTGTCAGTGTAAGATTCTGTTGAGAAGATTTGTTTCTTGCCTTGTTATTTGTTATCATATATCACATTCATGTTGGTGTCAAGTGTTTTTCCAGTTTGGTGAAGAATTTACAGTGGATTTTGAATTTCCTCATGATAAAGATATCAAAATAGGCTCTTATTGTTGATTTTGTAAGAGCTTGCCTGTTTTACCAGGGCTCTCATGGCTCCATGAACTGTCAGATGTGAGCTGCAGACTGTTCACATCTCATCTCTTACACAGGGATTCAGAGTTTGACTTTGATTTAATGCAGCCTTTCATAGGACGATTTAAGTAAAGCTGCTGTTGAAATGACTTAATAGAACCTCCCATAGGTAACTTTAATCAAAGCTGCTTTTGAAATAACTTATGAAGGGTGATTGATAAGTTCTCGGCCTAAGGTACAAATGCTTGAAACACAGTTGATATTATGTGCATTTGTAGACCAGGTTAATGTAAGATTAAACACCAAATTTCAAGAAATTAACTGCAACCAATTTTTTTTTACAGGCTAATGAAGTGGTAAGGGGCGTCAGAAATTGAGAAAATTGATAAAATTTCTCATCGATCAGTCATTCGCTACCTCTGCATCAAGGGCTTATCATCGAAGGAGATCCATCAGGATATAGTAGAGACTCCAGGGGAGAGAGCCCTTTCTTACAGCACAGTGAAGAAATGGGTAGCTCAGTTCAGACGTGGAAGGGAGAGTCTGGAAGATGATCTCCATCTAGGAAGACCAAGATCAGTAACCACCGATGAAACCACTGGCAGAATCCATGACATGATAATGGAGAATCGACGACTAACTGAGCGGTACATTGCTACTGAGTTGGGCATCTCCCAGGAATGTGTTCATGCCATTATTCACAATGATCTTCAAATGACAGGTCTCTGCTTGATGGGTCCCAATATGTCTTGGAGCTGATCACAAACGACAACGTCTCAACATGTCAAGAGACAATCTTGGCCATTTTTCTGCAGATCCTGAAAAGTTTCTTCAGCAATTTGTGACCATGGATGAGACTTGGGTTCTTCATTTTCAACCAGAAACCAAAGAACAGTCAAAGCAGTGGAAATGGATCCCCACCTCCAAAGAAAGCAAGGGTGGTTCTGTCTGCAGGCAAAGTGATGGCTTCCATCTTTTGGGATTCAAAAGGTGTGCTTTTGGTAGACTATCTTCAGAAGGGCAGAACGGTCACTGGGGCCTATTATGCTAATCTTGTGAAGCAACTGCGGGTCACATTGAAAGAAAAGCATTGATGGAAATTGCGAGAGGAGTAATCTTTCATCAAGACAATCCTCCAGTTCACAAGTTGGCAGTGGTAATGGCTGCCATTCATGAATGCGGCTTCTGCTTCTTGAACATCTTCTTTATTCCCCAGATTTGGCCCCTTGGACTATTACTTGTTTACCAAACTCAAAAAAGGAGCTCAGTTGTTGCAGATTTGCTTCAGATGATGTCATTCAAGCTGTAGATCACTTTCTACTGGCACAGTAGACTTTTACAAAGAAAGGATCCGTATGCTTCAGGATCACTGGACTGAGAAACTTGCAAGGGGACTATATTGAGAAATAACCCTAGAAAGTTGTCCACAAATAATCCATTGTACCTTATACTGAGAACTTATCAGTCACCTCTCATATTTGAGCCTGCCATAAATTACGCCATATGTATATGATTTATATTGTCAGGGATATGTGGCCAATGAGATAGAAACTGAGCAGATTGTACAGGACACAGCTGTCACATTCTTGGAGCATGGGAAGGTCTCCTCCTTTGTCCAGCTCCGAGGGTCCGTTCCACTATTCTGGTCACAAGACACTTCCAAGATAGTTCCAAAACCAACAATTTCATGTAAGTTGTGTCTAACAGATGAGAAAAGAAGGAAGGGCCATTGTTTTTTAAACTGAGACCTTGGGTGCTATTTGGAGTATTTAGATAATGCAGCACAATCTGCTTCATGTTTTCTATTCATTCAGTTAAACAAAATGGGCCTGTTTGTAAGAGATAAAAGGGATGGCGACTGCAGTAAAACTGGTTTAAATAAATAAGGTAGATAGAGGTGTATGGTGCAGTTTTACAAAGTGAGGGAGGAAGTGAGCAAGGTGAGAAAAAACGAATATAAAGTATGAGAATGTATAAATGAAAAATATAAATGAATCCTGTTTGTAAGAGGCTAATAAAGTACCAAATAACCAGTCATACTGATATAACCCAAGGCCTCCGTATTTCTCTCTTTGATAATGCACTCATTTTGCCATATATTTTTCTCTCATAATGTAATTGAATGCTTTAGTTCTCTCTGCCAGTACTAATATATTTACCATTGTATCTTTCTCTCACTTGAAAGTTCTAAATATGCTAAGTTTTGCTTATGTAGTACATTTTTTTCTCTAGCTCTGCTGTCTCTCTTTGTTTCACTGTGTGGCAGAGAAAGTTGAGAGATAAAAGGCGGCATCAGACATACCAGCATGCTCATTTGTTCACCCTTTACAAATAAATTTCATTTCTTCTTTGTTCCCTCTCTCTCTCCCTCTCCTTCTCCCTCTCTTTTAGCATGTGATGCCTACCACACGTGCACATAATATTAAATAGTCCCTGCTCTTTTATGTGTGGTTTTAGTACATCCAGGACACATGATATTCTCTTTAGTACATCCAGGACACATGATATTCTCTTTAGTACATCCAGGACACTTGATATCCTCTTTCTTGCTCTCAGAAAACTCTCCTCGTCACAGTATGTTTCTTCTTGCCACTCTGTGGTGTAGTCTTCTAAGCCGGAGATGTCAAATCCTGTTTTCAGTGGACCAGAGAGACCCTTACTCCAGTGCTGCAGGGATGCACTTCAACCAGTTGCTGTGTAGATACGGTGCTCCAACCATTGTCCTCAATCTTGTCAAGGTAAGGTAGATCCGAGTATATCTTGCACCAGTATGTGTGTGCCAGAACTTGTTATGTCTATAGAATGTTGACTTTTGTATTAGATAACAGTTGGTCAGCCATAACAGAGTGTCATCACAGTCCTGGTATCTTTCTGGAACTAAATATGTACATGAACTTGTTCTGATATGTCCATAATGTATTTCTTCATGTTTATGTATGTACATGACATGTTTCCTTTTACTTAGATGTGTACATGAGATGTTCCTTTGTGTTTAGATATATACAAAACATACATGTTCCTTTATGTTTAGATATCTTCATAACATGTTCCTAAATGTTTAGATTTGTCCTTAAACTTATTCTTTTTTTTTCAAAAGCATTTACTCGGACTTATATTTGTTTTGATAGGCACTTACAAGTGTGATACGTAAATGTTTATGTTTACATTTGTACATAAACTCAATTCTTATGTTCAGATTTGTACATAAATTTCTCAGGAAATTTAGTTGTATATTAAATATACATAGATTTGAGATGTTTAAACATAGATAAGAACATTAAACGTACTTTATGCTTAGATATCTATATAAGCCTGTATCTCATGTTGAGTTAAATGTTCTCATTTAAGGATATATTCTTATCTTTCAGACAAGAGAAAATAAACAGCATGAAAGTATTTTAAGCCATGATTACATCAGCACAATAGAGTACCTGAACCAGTTCCTACCTGCCCAGCATACAATTCAGTACATCGGTTTTGATATGGCCAGAGTCAATAAAAGGTGTGATGTGCATACTGATGTTTACATGAGTTTGTGGTCCAATAGACTCTTGCCATTATATATTGTGTAGACATCCACTGATGCTTATCTAAAATTAATGACACGCAAAGCAGTCACCACCAGTGTTTCATATCTGTTGATGTTTACATTAGTTCATGGCTGGCACAATAGACTCTCGCTGTGATATATTGTTTAGATATCCGATGATGTTTATATTAAGTTAGTGCTGTTAAAATCAGATCATGACCATTGTTCATGCCGAAAGAAATAGCAAAGTGTACTTCTGCTATCCTTACAGTATCTGTGTTTTTAATCTTTTGCTGTTTCCAAGTATCACAAGTCTTCAGTCACTGATGCATGGCACAGCCGAAGAAATCATCATCTGTTGCTTGTATTTCTGGGTGAAAGATTATAAAGAAATGAAATTTTGCCAACTCTTGATATGGCAGTAGTGGTTATGGCACTGCGGCTGATGATTATGATGATAATGTTATTGAGTTAAAGCAGCATGTTGTGTCTTATAAGTTTGTTGCCTGTTTTTTTTAAAAAAAAATTTCTTGATGTGTTGCTTACCAAAGACTGATCAATGTTTTTTTTTTCTTAACATTCCAACATTCTTGGGGGCTGGTGTGCTGGTCATGCAGGAAGGATGCTGATGTCATGCTGAGACTGAACAGAATTGCAAGATATTGCATCAGACAGACAGGCCTGTATCTTAGTGTCCAGCCTTCACAAGCTCACTACCTGCTGAAGGATAGTCAGTCAGTACATTCACTAGCTCATCATAATGTTCTCTGTTTAGAACTAATCAGCACTCAGTATTGTTAACTTTGGAGAGTATCTACCCTTGTTGTTAACTTTGGAGAGTATTAGCATACCTTGTTGTGTTAATTTTTTAGAGTAATTTGCATGTCTCATTATTATTTATGAATGTATATTAACACACCTAGTTCTTGACTTTGAAGAGAATTTTATCATGTCACTGTTAATTTTTCAGAGTATTAGCATACCACGTTTTTAGCTTTGGAGAGTATTTATATATCTCTTTGTGACCTTTTAAAGAGTATTAACTTACCTTATTGTTAACTTTGAAGAATTTTAATGTATGAGAGTGAGTCAGAAAGTAACCTTAATGTTATTTTATTTTAATAAAATGTACAAACATGACTGAATACTCCTTATTACTTTTCACCATAGTCCCTCACCACATTCAGTGCAGGTTGGTCACTGCTTCACTAATTCCTGGATTCCTTGAGGAAAAAAAAATCTACTGACTGAATGAACCTGTAGCCAACAATCTATGGTCTTTTTAAATCTATTCATCAGTACTGAACTTCCTCCCACCTTGAAGTGTTCAGACACATGAAAATCACTGGTGCAAGGTTGGATGAATATGTAAAATGTGGAAGACGCTCCAAACACAGATTTGTAATTTGTTGAGATGTTGGTGTGTGAGACCATGTGTTATCATGCTGTAACAACACTCCAGAACTGAGCAAACTAAGATGGTTGTTTTGGTTTTTTTTTCCTGATTGCAGATTTCAATTCATTCTCAAGCAGATCACAGTGTTCTTCGCTTTTGATAATGCATCCTTCAGTTGTTTGCCATAAATTTGCAAGTGTTAATTCTTTTGCATCCTGAATTCTTCTTCTTCTTCATGAGTGTATATTAACACACCTTGTTCTTGACTTTGAAGAGAATTTTATCATGTCACTGTTAATTTTTCAGAGTATTAGCATACCACGTTTTTAGCTTTGGAGAGTATTTATATATCTCTTTGTAGACCTTTTAAAGAGTATTAACTTACCTTATTCTTAACTTTGAAGAATTTTAATGTATGAGAGTGAGTCAGAACCTTAATGTTATTTTATTTGAATAAAATGTACAAACATGACTGAATACTCCTTATTACTTTTCACCATAGTGCCTCACCACATTCAGTGCAGGTTGGTCACTGCTTCACTAATTCCTGGATTCCTTGAGGAAAAAAAAAATCTTCTGACTGAATGAACCTGTAGCCAACAATCTATGGCCTTTTTAAATCTATTCATCAGTACTGAACTTCCTTCCACCTTGAGGTGTTCAAACACATGAAAATCACTGGTGCAAGGTTGGATGAATATGTAAAATGTGGAAGACGCTCCAAACACAGATTTGTAATTTGTTGAGATGTTGGTGTGTGAGACCATGTGTTATCATGCTGTAACAACACTCCAGAACTGAGCAAACTAAGATGGTTGTTTTGGTTTTTTTTTCCTGATTGCAGATTTCAATTCATTCTCAAGCAGATCACTGTGTTCTTCGCTGTTGATAATGCATCCTTCAGTTGTTCCCATAAATTTGCAAGTGTTAATTCTTTCGCATCCTGAATTATTCTTCTTCTTCTTCATCGAACACTTTCAGATGTTAGCGTTGGTATCTTTGAAGAATGCTGCTGTTTGTCTTAGGCTGTTAAGATCACCATACAGCCTGTCATAGACTGGTGCAGGTGGTGGCCAAAAGTACTGTTTCAGTTCTTCATGTGGAGGGCAGTCATTTAACAGGTACTGGGCTGTCATTTTGTTGTGGGCTGTCATTTTGTCGGCACCAACTCCTGACTTAACTTCCACACTCTGCCAGAACAGATTTTGATGAGAAATTTTTGTAGAAAGAAACTGGAAGGATGTTATTCTGTAATTAAAAATATGGGTTGTGTTAGAAATGTGCTAGTTTTTATTTTTTTTGACTTTGCCTAAATATCTCTTTGAGCATTGACTGGCAGATGTGCACAAGTGGTATTTTGTAATAAAAGAGTTAATTTTCTTGTCCAGCCACTGAGACCCGGTGAAGTTGAAACATGAAAATCAGAAATTCTGAATTGAAGATGTCTTTGAATTTTGCAGACTCCAGACTTTAAATGGTTCATGGGGTCCAACTGGTTGCAGGCAGACAGGGATTGTCAGAACCAACTGTGTTGATTGTTTGGATAGGACCAACACGGCACAGTTTGCTTTAGGTCGTTGTGCTTTGGCTTATCAGGTACTTAACTCAGTTGTGAAGATCAGCAGGAGGGCTTGAGTTCATTGAAAAGTGGAGGAGATTTAGGTGTAGAAAAGACAAGGAGATTAGAGTTTCATTTAGTGTTGTTTGTCAATAGTTGAAACAGTTCCATATTTCTTCAGATATAACTAAATGTTCTAGATATCTTCAGATATAACTAAATGTTTTGGATTTCTTCGGATATAACTAAATGTTCCAGATTTCTTCAGTTATAACTAAATGTTCCAGATTGCTTCATTTATAACTAAATATTCAAGATTTCTTCAGATATAATTAAATGTTTTGGATTTCTTCAGATATAACTAAATGTTTTGGATTTCTTCAGATATAACTAAATGTTCCATATTTCTTCAGATAAAACTAAAGGTTCCAGATTTCTTCAGATATAACTAAATGTTCTATATTTCTTCAGATATAACTAAATGTTCCATATTTCTTCAGGTATAACTAAATGTTCCAAATTTCTTTTGGACCTAACTAAATGATCTAAATGTAATCCAGTTATTTTTGCTTATAGCCATGTACAGATGTGGTGGTTTGCATTGTTTTCTCATAACATGAACAGGATATAAATACTTAGAACTCTTGTGTCAAATAGTCATTCAGTCAGTCATTTGCATGTCCCTTGCAGACATTTGCCTCCCTAACAGCACTCCCGTAGGCCTCTTTGTAAGCATGATGCTCCGCTGCTGATGCATCCGTTTGCAGATTATCAGTGATGTCTTGCAGCTGTCTTCATCTTGGTCTTCCTCTCTTTCTTTTTCCCATTATGTACTCTTCCAAGATGGTCTTCTCTAGATTATCATGACGTTTAATGTGTCCAAAATATTTAAGTTTTCTCTCTTTAATCCTCTTTACTAGCCAGCCTTCTTCAATATTAACACTTTGTTGACCACAGTTATTTACCCTGAAAAACCCCCAGTTCCCAGCCATTTTTCTGAAAAATGAACTTTTTTGAGTGAACTTAGAAAAACATGCATATCTCTACTCACCCTTTAGGGAATGTAATCCAACTTGGTAGACAGACTCCCAAGACCCTCTAGTACTTCTTGAGGGTGTGATATCTTGTGAAACAACTATCTGAATGCAGTGGAACTTGACAACTTTGACAAAAAAAAATTTGTTTCACTCTTTTTCTCATTGACCAAGCACACTCTGCACTTCCTAGATGATGCTTTTTTAGTGCCTTCATCCTCAGGATTCACCAGAACATGATTATTTACTATTCCAGACAATCACTGTTGTGCATTGTTGATATCATGCGAACAAATCTTTCGTCTTTCCTTCATCAGTCGAAAGCTGCTGCTTCGGTTTATACAACTCTTGAAATTTAGGCAAAAAATAATCCAGCAGAGGTTTTATTTTGCTAATTCTACTTGTTTCTGGAAATGTTTGAGAGTTGTCAGAGAAATGCAGAAGTGTCAGAAGATGCTCAAATTTAGCTCTGCTCATTGTTTTTGAAAATATTGGTGTTTCCAGAAGAGGGTCTGTTTTCCAGTAATATTTTCCAGTGTGTCTTCCTAGTCTGGTCCATCAAAATGATCAATCCAAAGAATTTGTTAATGTCTGAATGTGTTATATTTTCAGACAAAAAGGCAGTAGTTTGTTCATATGTTGTGTCTGTGCACAGTATAAATTTTCATGATGAGGTAACAGTTTAAAAAAAATCATTGCCAAACACTGTACTGAAAATTTCCTCCATGCTGTCTTGTTTGTTTACATTCACTGAAACACCAGAATTTCCTATAAATTTTTCAAGAACTGGTGTAGAATCAATGTTACTCCACACACCTATATCACTGCTAACTATATCACACAAAAAATGTGAAATACTTACTGTTGAAGAATCATATCCTGACTTCGAATCACAATCACACTATCTCTGGAATTTTCACTTCTGACACAGCAACACTGTGCCTAGTTATCATATTTTTAATCAGATCGCCGTCACAGAAATCACTTTGAAACACATCAATTTCATTACTAGAATCATTAAACAGTGGTTTTTATTAATTACTAGGGTAGTCTGACAAAAGATTCTGGGCATAATTCATTGTACTGTCGCAGTAACATCGAGCGTAACGTGCTCCGCCATTTGCACAAAATGTCGACTTGGCGAGATCTCGTAAACACGTGTTTCCGACAGCTAAACCAGCGAGATTTCTATTTTTTTTTAAGTTACAAAGATTAAAAACAATATTTTATTATATTAACTTTGCAGTAAAAATACAAACAACCAAAAATTACTTTAAATAACACGCTAGAAACAGTTTAAATAAGACGACCATCGAATACGGCAAATCCGCCTTTCGGTCAACAACGCACGGAAACCAGAAATACGGATTTTCCCGTATTTGGTCAACAAAGTGTTAAGTTCTTGTAGTATGGATATATTTGTTCTTTTTTGTGTCCATGATATTTGAAGAAGTCTTCTGTAGCATTTACATTCAAAGGCATTTATGTGTTTCTCAGCTGTTTTGTTAAGTGTCCAGGTCTCACAGGCATATGTTGCGATGGGAAAAATGCATGACCTTAAAAATCTTATTTTTGTAGTTCTGTCTGTTCCTCTCCACAGTTTCTTTAGTTGTTTTACTTTTTGAAGAGCGATAGATGTCCTCCTTTTAATTTCCCTCATTGTATTTCCATTATTAGTTAGTGGTGATCCAAAATATTCAAAACTCTCCACCTCTTTCAATTTTTCCTCATTGATTCATATATCAGCTGCCATATTTGTTTTGTCATTTGTCATCAATTTAGTTTTCTTCACATTAAGATACAGGTTTTGCTCTTCACTATTCAAATAACACACACAAAATACAAATTTAGCCAGATTTGTTGTGCAGACCTGTCAGTAGTCTACTTTGACTGCTCTTTCTTTCTTGCAGTTGTATGCTATGGGAGTACTGGAAAGTCCTCATCTGGACTTTGATACAGATTGTATGAAGTAAGTTACCATATTAGTGATAAAGTTCTTTGTCTAAGTTGTCAGATTAGTAATATAGTTGTTTAAAGTAAACTGTCACATGAGTAATGTAGTTGTTTGTAGTAAGTTGTTACATTAGTAGTATAGTTGTTTATACTTTGAAACATAATAAGTATACGGAAGTACATGGAAATACTGTTTTCCATTCCATTTTATAACTATACCCCCTAACATATCAAGACCCGCGCTTTTACTCTGGTAAGCAACTGAACGTCCGTGTTTCTTCCTCTGGCACTGAAAGTATTAATGTTACTGCACATTATTTTGACATTTTAACAGCACCATGTCAGCATCCATTGGGATTTTATAGCACAAGTTGATCTGATACTCATTCACAAATTACCTACACACTTATGCCATCACATGTCTTAAATAGTCCTTTCAGTTTTTGTGTAGAATTATTAGTTTAATTGAATATTAAAGTCACATACAAAGTTTTCTGTTCAGATCGCTACGGCAGTTCATTTTGTATTTGAAAATATAATCATTTAAGAGATGGTTAAGAGGTGTCCCTGTTGGTGAGATGTACTGAGCAGAGAAGAAAAAGTCAGTTCCAGTTGTTATCACAACTCATAACTACATCTGCTACTTCTCAAGACCACATCTTGTACTTTTCACTTCTGACACAGCAACACTGTGCCTAGTTATCATATTTTTAATCAGATCGCCGTCACAGAAATCACTTTGAAACACATCAATTTCATTACTAGAATCATTAAACAGTGGTTTTTATTAATTACTAGGGTAGTCTGACAAAAGATTCTGGGCATAATTCATTGTACTGTCGCAGTAACATCGAGCGTAACGTGCTCCGCCATTTGCACAAAATGTCGACTTGGCGAGATCTCGTAAACACGTGTTTCCGACAGCTAAACCAGCGAGATTTCTATTTTTTTTTAAGTTACAAAGATTAAAAACAATATTTTATTATATTAACTTTGCAGTAAAAATACAAACAACCAAAAATTACTTTAAATAACACGCTAGAAACAGTTTAAATAAGACGACCATCGAATACGGCAAATCCGCCTTTCGGTCAACAACGCACGGAAACCAGAAATACGGATTTTCCCGTATTTGGTCAACAAAGTGTTAAGTTCTTGTAGTATGGATATATTTGTTCTTTTTTGTGTCCATGATATTTGAAGAAGTCTTCTGTAGCATTTACATTCAAAGGCATTTATGTGTTTCTCAGCTGTTTTGTTAAGTGTCCAGGTCTCACAGGCATATGTTGCGATGGGAAAAATGCATGACCTTAAAAATCTTATTTTTGTAGTTCTGTCTGTTCCTCTCCACAGTTTCTTTAGTTGTTTTACTTTTTGAAGAGCGATAGATGTCCTCCTTTTAATTTCCCTCATTGTATTTCCATTATTAGTTAGTGGTGATCCAAAATATTCAAAACTCTCCACCTCTTTCAATTTTTCCTCATTGATTCATATATCAGCTGCCATATTTGTTTTGTCATTTGTCATCAATTTAGTTTTCTTCACATTAAGATACAGGTTTTGCTCTTCACTATTCAAATAACACACACAAAATACAAATTTAGCCAGATTTGTTGTGCAGACCTGTCAGTAGTCTACTTTGACTGCTCTTTCTTTCTTGCAGTTGTATGCTATGGGAGTACTGGAAAGTCCTCATCTGGACTTTGATACAGATTGTATGAAGTAAGTTACCATATTAGTGATAAAGTTCTTTGTCTAAGTTGTCAGATTAGTAATATAGTTGTTTAAAGTAAACTGTCACATGAGTAATGTAGTTGTTTGTAGTAAGTTGTTACATTAGTAGTATAGTTGTTTATACTTTGAAACATAATACGTACACGGAAGTACATGGAAATACTGTTGTCCATTCCATTTTATAACTATACGTCCTAACATATCAAGACCCGCGCTTTTACTCTGGTAAGCAACTGAACGTCCATGTTTCTTCCTCCAGCACTGAAAGTGTTAATGTTTCTGCACATTATTTTGACATTTTAACAGCTCCATGTCAGCATCCATTGGGATTTTATAGCATAAGTTGATCTGATACTCATTCACAAATTACCTACACACTTATGCCATCACATGTCTTAAATAGTCCTTTCAGTTTTTGTGTAGAATTATTAGTTTAATTGAATATTAAGGTCACATACAAAGGTTTTCTGTTCAGATCGCTACGGCAGTTCATTTTGTATTTGAAAATATAATCATTTAAGAGATGGTTAAGAAGTGTCTCTATTGGTGAGATGTACTGAGCAGAGAAGAAAAAGTCAGTTCCAGTTGTTATCACAACTCATAACTACATCTGCTACTTCTCAAGACCACATCTTGCACTTTTCAAGACCACATCTAGTACTTTTCAAGACCATATCTAGTATTCTTCAAGATTACATCTTGTACTTCTCAAGACCTGAATCCACGTTCCTCAGAATCTCATTGTTTTTGTCTTAATCAAGAATGCTTGAAGAACTGTATGAAGACCATGGAGATACAGTGGCTTTACAGTATGGAGGCAGCCAGCTGGTCCATCGTATCAAAGGTTACAGGAAAGTAGCACCATGGACGTCACACAGCAGAGACATTATGCAGACTTTGTCTCGTTATTACAGCAATGCTTTCTCAGGTAATTGATGACTCTTGTATCATACAACACTCATCTTCACTCAAGTCTTTGTCCTGTTCCACAGCAGTTTACTCTCTGGTAAGAACAAGTGTGTAATCAAGCACTTCCTTGTAGAATAAATGTGTAATAAAGTGAAAAATTATGTGTATTATGAAGAGGAAGCAACATAAATCTGCAAAAACTAAGCACATGTTACCAGGGAAAAAGCTAAAACAATAGTCTGCATCCCATCCATGTTTTTTTTTCTCTCTCATTAATGTTCGTTGTTTTAGTTTAAGATCCGAGGAAAGTGATTGTTAAGGTGGTGATAAATTGTCGAGAAAGGTGATTTGTGCTGAGAAGTTAGCTAGTGCTTCTGCGGATAAATCCTTCACAGGAAAGTAGTACAAGATAAAAGTGATGAAGATGTCTGCAGTGTTTAACTGCTTTTTGTTCTCTTTGATCTAGGTCAGTAAAACTGCTGTGATAAAATACTGCAGTAACAGTGTTAACCGTGTTAACAAATTTCCTCAGATGTGGAGAAACAGCAAGCCTTCAACTTGTTTCTGGGAGTTTTCATACCGGTGGAAGGTCAGCAGAACCTCTGGGACCTACCAACAGACTACTACCTTCACAACAAGGCCTCACTCGGTGTCCAGACAGACAGGAATCAGTGAGGCTGTTTGCCTTGTGTTCATGGTTGTTTCCTTTAGTCTAGGACTAGATGTTCGTATTTCTAGTTATCCTACTCCCAGTTACACATACATGGTCCCCCGCTCCCCACTCCATTATAAGCGTTATAAGACTTAAGTATTCACCAGCTATGAACTAATATATATATATATATATATATATATATTGGTTAGCCGAGTGGTTAGGCGCTCGGTTTACTGATCTGGTGGTACCGGGTTCAGTCCCAGCAGCGGGATTTTTGTTCTGGTACATACCAAAAAGGCCCCGGGGTTCACCCAGCCTCTAAAAATGGGTACCAGAGAAATCTGGGAAGGTAAAGCGGCCTGGTGTGATACTGACCACATCACACTTTCATGTGCCAAAGGTCATGGAAAATATGGGCCTAACACCGTATTCCCCAATTTGCTTAACTCTTTGTATACTGGGGGTTTTTCTTTCAAAAGACCAAGGGGGGTAAATTTCACAATGTGGAATGGGATGGTTGTCTCATTTAAAAGAATGACATAGGCATAATCTGATTTGTAGTATGATACATTAGTTTAAACAGGAAAATTGGATTTTGGTTTTCTTATAAAATTGTTAGTATGTTATTGGTTCATTCATTCATTGCTTTGCATGTCCCTTGCGGAACTTTGCCTCCCAAACAGCACTCCTGTAGGCCTCTCGGTTGTGAGCAAGATGGCCTGCTGCTGCTGCATCCATTTCCAGATCATCAACGATGTCTTGCAGCCATCTTCGTTTCGGTCTTCCTCTTTTTCTTTTTCCCATTATGTATCCTTCCAATACGGTCTTCTCTAAATTATCATGACGTTTAATGTGGCCAAAATATTTAAGTTTTCTCTCTTTAATCCTCTTTACTAGCCAGCCTTCTTCAATATTAAGCTCTTGTAGTATAGATATTCAAAATTCTTTGAGTCTATTCAAAATGACCTTGCAAAATACTTTTGACACAACTGATATTAAGGTTACTCCTCTCCAGTTGTTACAGTCACTAAGGTTGCCCTTTTTTGGTATTTTAACAATGATTCCCTTCTTCCAATTAGAAGGGACCTTTTCTTCTTTCCAAATCTTGTTAAACATTCTCTGTAGTTGTCTCATGTTGTCACTATTGATAGCTTTTAGCATCTCGGCTGTTATTTCATCTTCACCTGCAGCTTTGTTGTCTCGACCAGATCTTTACTCTCAGAATAATACTTGAAGAACATATTGAAAAGCAAAAACCATTAATACTGAATTTCATAGATTTTAAGAAGGCATTTGATAGCATACACAGAGATTCATTATGGAGAATTTTATGTCTATATGGAATACCATCTAAAATTGTCAACATCATTAAGGACTTATACAATGGAAAAAGCTAAAACAATAGTCTGCATCCCATCCATGTTTTTTTTTCTCTGTCATTAATGTTCGTTGTTTTAGTTTAAGATCCGAGGAAAGTGATTGTTAAGGTGGTGATAAATTGTCGAGAAAGGTGATTTGTGCTGAGAAGTTAGCTAGTGCTTCTGCAGATAAATCCTTCACAGGAAAGTAGTACAAGATAAAAGTGATGAAGATGTCTGCAGTGTTTAACTGCTTTTTGTTCTCTTTGATCTAGGTCAGTAAAACTGCTGTGATAAAATACTGCAGTAACAGTGTTAACCGTGTTAACAAATTTCCTCAGATGTGGAGAAACAGCAAGCCTTCAACTTGTTTCTGGGAGTTTTCATACCGGTGGAAGGTCAGCAGAACCTCTGGGACCTACCAACAGACTACTACCTTCACAACAAGGCCTCACTCGGTGTCCAGACAGACAGGAATCAGTGAGGCTGTTTGCCTTGTGTTTATGGTTGTTTCCTTTAGTCTAGGACTAGATGTTCGTATTTCTAGTTATCTTGCTCCCAGTTACACATACATGGTCCCCCGCTCCCCACTCCATTATAAGCATTATAAGACTTAAGTATTCACCAGCTGTGAACTAATATATATATATATATATATATATATATATATATTGGTTAGCCGAGTGGTTAGGCGCTCGGTTGACTGATCTGGTGGTACCGGGTTCAGTCCCAGCAGCGGGATTTTTTTTCTGGTACACACCAAAAAAGGCCCCGGGGTTCACCCAGCCTCTAAAAATGGGTACCAGAGAAATCTGGGAAGGTAAAGCGGCCAGGCGTGATACTGACCACATCACACTTTCATGTGCCGAAGGTCATGGAAAATATGGGCCTAACACCGTATTCCCCAATTTGCTTAACTCTTTGTATACTGGGGGTTTTTCTTTCAAAAGACCAAGGGGGGTAAATTTCACAATGTGGAATGGGATGGTTGTCTCATTTAAAAGAATGACATAGGCATAATCTGATTTGTAGTATGATACATTAAACAGGAAAATTGTATTTTGCTTTTTGTATAAAATTGTTAGTATGTTATTAGTAAACAACAGAAAAAAGAGCTAAGAACTGAGAAGAAAGAAAGGAAAATGATTTGGAATAATGTTTTTTTGACTTACCCCCTCAAGTTAACCCACTGTAGTTGATCAAATATATCCATAATGAATAAAAATGTACACCTTTTCTTCACATATTCCCCCAAAATTTACATGAAAACATACGCTAATTATGCGTTTACAGTAAACTTAAAACACCAAGTGGGTAGGTAATATTTATATGAAAACAAGTGGGCGGGCGGTGACTAATAATTACCAGAAAACAGGCCCTTTTTTATAAAAATTTGAAGCATTCTATTTACAACATTTAATTTTTTAAATTACATAATCTCCAGCATTACTTACTGTGATATTACAGCTAGTACTAGCAAAAAGCTGAGAAGTAGTATCACCAGCTACCCTTCTAGCACGTTTTGCTGCTGGATCAAAAAAAAAAAAAAAACATCATCCTCATCCTTTCAATCAGCCATGTGGGTCCAAAAATTCAAAATCACTACTGCTGCATTCTCTTCACCGCAGTCTGGACACTTTTGAATGAAATTTTGAGCTTGTAATGCAGAAATACGTTGCTCTGGATGAAATAAATTATCACTGGAAGCCATATTTGTTGGTAAACATAAATCTAGAGACGATAAACTTTGGGAAAAAAAACCAGTTAAATTAACACACAACGGTTCTGAATTCAAGCTGAAATACGTGCCTTGGGTCAAGAAATGTATTCCGGAAGGAAGTGGAACTGCCGGTTTTAAGTATATTTTGATTATCTTCAAATTAAAAAGCTACAAACTACCATCGCACTGTGCAGAACATAGCGTTCGGACGGCTCCATAATCTACGCGCTGCGCATCACAAAGCATACAAAGAGTTAATGGCATGGAAACTGGAATTTTACCTTTTTTTTACCTACATATGTACAGAGAGAGAGAGAGTATATTGATAATGGTATTGTATTTCACCACAATTGTTTATCACTTAACTCTTCCCGTGCCATAGTCGCTATAGTGAGGATTTCCGATTACTGAGTTGCATGCCATAGTCTTTATAGTGACAATTCATTTGTTTCAATAAAACCAACCGGTGTAACATTTAGATTGTACATATTTCGTTCACGTTTCCGGTGACACTTTTCAAAATGGTGGAAGAGTCCTTAGTTACGAGCGATTCCGACCGAAAAAAAGGAAGAGAAACATCGAAATTTTTCAATTTTTGACGATGAGATAGGGGTATGGACATGGCCTGTGACCACCCCACTGCTCTTGAATATATCCTAAGTAGATTTAGACAGAAATAGTTAGTAGGTTATTTCAGACATTAATTTAGCGAGAATGCAACATAGAATCACAATACGAGATCGACAAGTAGATCTAAACATCTCAGATGCTAAGCAGTGCATATCTAGACCTAGCCGATGGTGAGTTGGGCACAATCATTGTCTAAAAACACCACATTACTTCTTTTTTCCTAAACAACTCTGCATTTATGAAATTTTCATACATTTAGTTATACTTTGAAACATAATAAGTACACGGAAGTACATGTAAATACTGTTTTCCACTCCATTTTACAACTATGCCCACTATACAGATCAGGACCCGCGCTTTTTGTGTGGCACGGACAGGAATATCCGCGTTTTTTTCTTGGGCATGGGAAGAGTTAATGTATTTACATGTGTATGTACAGTCTATTCTGTTGTCCTTCACCATTCTTCAGTCTCCCTGCAACTGCAAGACTTTACAGCCACTGCAGTGAAGATGTTGAAGCACAGGATCATGTCAGGTTGGAAGAGGGTAATTTCTTTAGCAGAGTCCACCGCCATGGGGACTGCCGTTAGCCTGGCTAGGCCCGGTACTGGTTGCACCAGCAGAAAGGCAGAACAGGGTCTTTGTCAGCTGTGGTTTGTCTACCCTGACGCAAACATGTCAATAGTGGGTTGCTGGTTGCCAAGACAGTGTATTCACAGTACAAGCCATGTATGTTGCTAACATCTTGGAGAGAAATGCAGACATGTAACATTTGATTTTAATTTGAAGTTATTGATGGTGATAATTCAAGCAGACAAGCCAGTAGTTGAAGATCCCTTAACTCTTCCCATGCCTTTCGTCGCTTCGACAACGGTTATGATTTCTCATGTTGTGCCTTTAGTTACCCTAGTGACATATGGTTTGTTTCATTAAAAACCTGGTGTAACATTTAGATTGTAAACATTTAGTGTGCGTGCCCCATGACCTTTTTCAAAATGGCCAAAGAGTGCTTAGTTATGAGGGCGAAAATTGAAGTTTTCTGCGAGAAATTTCAGTTTTTGGTGATGTAGATAGGGGTATGGACATGCCTTGTGACCAGATCACTGTTCTTGAATGTATCCCAAGTAGATCTATTAGACGACTAGAGAAGTAGTTAGAAGGTTATTTCATACATTACTCTGCCGATAACGACGTCAACAGGTAGATTTACACGTCTCAGATGATAGATATTGTACCTCTAGACCTTTCCGATGGTAATTGTCACAATCATTGTCTAAAAACATGACATTACTTCTTTTTTTCCTAAAAAACTCTGCATTTATAAAATCTTCATACATTTAGTTATATTTTGAAACATAATAATTACATGGAAGTATGTGGAATTAGTGTGTTTCTTTCAGTTTTATAACTATACCCCCTATACATGTCAAGACCCGTGCTTTTAATCCGGCACCGAACTGAACGTCCGCGTTTATTCCTGAGACACAGAAAGAGTTAAGTTAGCCACTGCATATTTGCATGAATAGACCAGGCTTATAGTTACCCTCTGTTCTCTTTGCTTGTCATGTGAATGACCCAGTAAATGAAGGAACTAACCAGACTGTGCTTTCTGTTCTAGTTACTGCCAGTGGTGGGACCAAGATGCCTGGAATAGCTTACCCTTACCACATGAAGAAGGTTGGTCAGTAAATGTTGTAATGCTTTTACAAGAAGAATGTTGGTCAGTAAATGTTGTAATGCTTTTATAAGAAGAATGTTGGTCAGTAAATGTTGTAATATTTTTATAAGAAGAATGTTGGTCAGTAAATGTTGTAATGCTTTTACAAGAAGAATGTTGGTCAGTAAATGTTGTAATGCTTTTACATGAAGAATGTTGGTAATTGAAAGCTGAAGTGTTTGTTCTCACATGGAGAATGTTGGTCCTTAAAAATTGTGTTGTGTTTGAGGTTAGTCACTTGACATTTGACTTGTCATTTTTATAGTTTGAAAATGCAAGAATAGTTACACAAGTCGCTTTACTCTTTATAGTTTTACTTCACTTGCTGTAGGATCAGTAGTGTGAGTTATCACACACAATATGTCCTTGATCTTATTATTGTTCTACTTTCACTGTCTAGGTCTTCATATTTATATCATTGTTCTACCTGCAGTGTGAAGTATGAGCAGTCACACAGACTAGCTAGTTCATTTTATTGTTCTACTTTCAGTGTTCAATGAAAGTATGAGCTAGCACACAGCTTACTTAATATTATATCATTGTTCTACTTGCATGTTCCAAGGTCTGAAATATGAGAAGTGACACAGACCAGTTCATTTTTGTCATACTACTTTCAGTGTCCAAGAATAAGGTGGTCCATGCAGCTGTCATGACAGCCCCAGAGTCAGATGAGCATGTGAACACATTTTATGAGCACTACAGGCCTGAAGAGCTGACATCCTTTGATGAGATGTACCAGATGTACCTGTCACAGGCTTGCTGGTACAAATATTGGTTGTTATTTTCATAGTAATTTTATTTGAAGTGGAGGTAATTGCTTCATTGATCTCTTAAGCTTATCCATACCTGCATGGTGTAATTTAAACCAGTTTCTTTGATTTTCCTCTTAGTGCCTCTAACCAGATCTGGTGCCTTTTTTTTTTTTGTCACTTATCAGTTGGTTAGATTTGCCAGGATGTTGTTTGGGCCTTTAATTCCCAGTGATTATCAGGTTCTCTGACATTTCCAAAGAACTTTTATTGACTTTTTCCACATTTCTTTAAATTAGTGAACTGTTTTGCACCTTTTCTGATAACTGTTTCTTTTCATTTGTTTTTTTTTCTTTTCCAAGGGTATATGTTGTGTGTTTCTCCAAGCCCACATCGTTATTGGCTTTTCTTGTATCCTGCTTACTTGTCTGCAGTTCGTAGATCAGTGACCAGAGCATTGTACAGGTTGTGCCCATTTAAATTCACAGCTGGCTGAGATTTTGTTCTTGTTCCAGGATGTTTAAAGTCACAGCTGAGATTTTGTTCTAGTTTTGGGATGTTTAAATCCACTTGCTGTAGGATCAGTAGTGTGAGTTATCACACACAATATGTCCTTGATCTTATTATTGTTCTACTTTCACTGTCTAGGTCTTCATATTTATATCATTGTTCTACCTGCAGTGTGAAGTATGAGCAGTCACACAGACTAGCTAGTTCATTTTATTGTTCTACTTTCAGTGTTCAATGAAAGTATGAGCTAGCACACAGCTTACTTAATATTATATCATTGTTCTACTTGCATGTTCCAAGGTCTGAAATATGAGAAGTGACACAGACCAGTTCATTTTTGTCATACTACTTTCAGTGTCCAAGAATAAGGTGGTCCATGCAGCTGTCATGACAGCCCCAGAGTCAGATGAGCATGTGAACACATTTTATGAGCACTACAGGCCTGAAGAGCTGACATCCTTTGATGAGATGTACCAGATGTACCTGTCACAGGCTTGCTGGTACAAATATTGGTTGTTATTTTCATAGTAATTTTATTTGAAGTGGAGGTAATTGCTTCATTGATCTCTTAAGCTTATCCATACCTGCATGGTGTAATTTAAACCAGTTTCTTTGATTTTCCTCTTAGTGCCTCTAACCAGATCTGGTGCCTTTTTTTTTTTTGTCACTTATCAGTTGGTTAGATTTGCCAGGATGTTGTTTGGGCCTTTAATTCCCAGTGATTATCAGGTTCTCTGACATTTCCAAAGAACTTTTATTGACTTTTTCCACATTTCTTTAAATTAGTGAACTGTTTTGCACCTTTTCTGATAACTGTTTCTTTTCATTTGTTTTTTTTTTCTTTTCCAAGGGTATATGTTGTGTGTTTCTCCAAGCCCACATCGTTATTGGCTTTTCTTGTATCCTGCTTACTTGTCTGCAGTTCGTAGATCAGTGACCAGAGCATTGTACAGGTTGTGCCCATTTAAATTCACAGCTGGCTGAGATTTTGTTCTTGTTCCAGGATGTTTAAAGTCACAGCTGAGATTTTGTTCTAGTTTTGGGATGTTTAAATCCACAACAATTTTGTTCTAGAATGTTTAAATTCACAACTGACTGAGATGTTGTTCTAGTTTTAGGTTGTTTAAATTCATGACTGGCTGAGATATTGTTCTAGTTCAAGAGTTTTTAAATTCACAACAGACTGAGATATTATTCTAGTTCTAGAGTGTTTAGATTCACAACTTGTTTCATCTTTCACTAGGAAACACATGCCAAAAAATGCCACAGACCTGAGCCCATTTTGTGTCCGTCACTCAACAGACACTGAAAGGTGAGCAGGATTAGGAATTAACTTGACGGCTGTCAATCATTATGTGATAATTAATATTTTCCAGAAAAGGATGAAATAAAACCATATTACAGCCTTATTAGATCTGGGCCGAGGGAGAGAAGCTGAAAGAAAAGATATGGGCTCACACCTCAGATGGCAGACTTTGTCATGGTAACAGGTCTGCAGATTTAGTGTGACCAAACTTTCTTGAGTGCTAAAGAAGAAGATAAAGCCTTATTGATGATGAACGAGGACCTTCTGTAGCCATATTTCTTCTTCAGCATGTAAGTTTTGGTCATTCAAAATCCGGGACTTTGTTACCAGTGTAAAGTCAGCAGTTTTCACCATCTTTGAGCGGTTCTATACAAGCACCTTCTGTCACATGATCAGTACATCCAGTCAGGTTTGAAAATGTGGACCTATAGAGGCTAGGCACGCTTGTGAGATTTATTATGTAATGAAGTTCATGTGTTAGCAGATAGATAACACACCAACAGAAAACTTAAAGAGTTCAGATAACACACAAACAGACAGCTGGAGATAGCAGATAGATAACACACCAACAGAGAGCTGGGGAGAGCAGATAGATAAGACACCAACAGAGAGCTGGAGAGAGCAGATAGATAAGACAACAATAGAGAGCTAGAGAGAGCAGATAGATAAGACAGCAACAGAGAGCTAGAGGGAGCAGATAGATAAGACAGCAACAGAGAGCTGGAGAGAGCAGATAGATAAGACACCAACAGAGAGCTAGAGAGAGCAGATAGATAAGACAGCAACAGAGAGCTAGAGGGAGCAGATAGATAACAACAGAGAGCTGGAGGGAGCAGATAGATAAAGCAGCAACAGAGAGCTGGAGGGAGCGGATAGATAAAGCAGCAACAGAGAGCTGGAGGGAGCAGATAGATAAGACAACAGCAGAGAGCTGGAGGGAGCGGATAGATAAGACAGCAACAGAGAGCATGGATATATGACAGTGTTGATTGCTTTATACATGATCACAGATGTTGTTGCAGCCATGTAATAGTGGAGTGTAGTAATGTGAATAACCACATAAAAATCAATCATAGAAATGTGAACACCTACATAAGAATGTAATTATAGTAATGTGAATTGTCACAAAATAATGTAATGTAGCAATGAGAATATCTATATAGAAATGTCATGTGGTCATGTGAGTACCCATAAAATAATGTAATATGGCAATGTGAGTTCCCATTTAGTAATGTAATATAGTAATGTGAATATCCACATCCCTTCTAGGAACCAGGGTGTGAAGGCCTCACTTCTAACATTAACTAGGTCACACAGGTAGAAATGTTTCTGCTTCTCCCCCATTCCCTCTTCTATCCTTATCAGTTCAGTCCAACTCTTCCCGCTGTTAACAAAACACATATACGAGGGGTGATTCATACGTTCTCAGCATAAGGTACAATGGATTATTTGTGGACAACTTTTTTGGGTTATTTCTCATCATAGTCCCCTTGCAAGTTTATGCACTTAGTTCAGTGATCCTGGAGCATACGGATCCCTTATTTGTAAAAGTCAGCATCTTGTGGCAGTAGAAAGTGGTCTACAGCATAAATAACATCATCATCTGGAGCAAATTTGTGACCACTGAGCTCCTTTTTTAGTTTGATAAACAGGTAATAGTCCGAAGGGGCCAAATCTGGGGATAAGTAGGATGTTCAAGAAGCTGGAAGCTGTATTCATGAATGACAGCCATTGCCACCGTCGACTTGTGAACTGGAGCATTGTCTTTATGAAAGATTACTCCTCTCGTGAATTTCCCTCGATGATTTTCCTTCAGTTTGACCCACAGTTGCTTCACAAGATTAGCGTAATAGGCCCTGGTGACTGTTCTGCCCTTTTGAAGATAGTCTACCAATAGCACACCTTCTGAATCCCAAAAGATGGAAGCCATCACTTTGCCTGCAGACAAAACACCCCTTGCTTTCTTTGGAGGTGGGGATCCATGATGTTTCCTCTGCTTTGACTGTTCTTTGGTTTCTGGTTGAAAATGATGAACCCAAGTCTCATCCATAGTCATAAATTGCTGAAGAAACTTTTCAGGATCTGCAGAAAAATGTCCAAGATTGTTGTCGTTTGTGATCAGCTCCAAGAAGTTTCGGGACCCATCGAGCAGAGACCTTTGTCATTTGAAGATCGTTGTGAATAATGGCATGAACACATTCCTGGGAGATGCCCAACTCAATAGCAATGTACCACTCAGTTAGTCATCAATCTTCCATTATCATGTCATGGATTCTGCCAGTGGTTTCATTGATGGTTACCATTCTTAGTCTTCCTGGACAGGGATCATCTTCCAGTCTCTCCTTTCCATGTTTGAAATGAGGTACCCATTTCTTCACTGTGCTATAAGAAGGGGCACTCTCTCCTAGAGTCTCTACCATATCCTCATGGATCTCCTTTGATGATAAGCTCTTGATGCAGAGGTAGCGAATGACTGCTCGATGAGAAATTTTATCCATTTTCTCAATTTCTGCCACCCCTTACCACCTCATTATCCTGCAAAAAAAATTGGTTGCAGCTAAGTTCTTGAAACTTGGTGTTTACATTAACCTGATCTACAAATGCACCTAATATAAACTGTGTGTTTCAAGTATATGTACCTTATGCTGAAAACTTATCAATCATTCCTCATACATCCAGTGGGAATGTACACTCACATGCACACCCTGTGGAGAGACATGCACATTCAGTGAAGACATGCAAGCGCAGTGAAACATACTACACAAGCACACTCTTATAGTCATTATGCACATACATAGAAACACATACATACGTGTGGATGTGTGTGCAACATTATGATATAATACTGTTCTTTATTCTTCTTTTATTCATTCGTCTGTGTGTTAGCAGACTTCTGTTGCACTTCTCTCTATGACCATGTAGTTCTTCTCTTATTCATCCCTTTGTCTGTGTGCTGGCTGACTTCTTTTGCACCTCTCTGAACCACATATTTCTTCTCTTTTTCATTCTTTTCTCTGTGTGCTAGCAGACCTCTTTGAGACCATGTAGTTGTTTAAACTGTGAGGTTCAAAATGGAGCTAAATCTTTCTTGACCGCTGATGTCCTTGTAAGGCCCCGCTTGTCTCTCATTTATGGTTTTCATTTCAGTATTATGTCTTTTAGACTGGTCAAAGTAATTTTTAAAGAAAAGAGCCAGAAATGTGCTCAAGAGGACTATATCTTTCAGAACTCAATCTTTCCCAAAATTATGATCACATAATTGAAAATTCATTCACGTATATAAAAATAATCCTCATATCTTATCAGGGAGCTGGTTTTCCCTATCTTACATCCTTCCTGTGCCATTAAACGTCACACAGGGCTCACATGGTAGTTTGCCAAGTTTTCCTGTTTTCAGCAAGCTTTTCAACCTCATCAAGAGATTTTATGCCTGCTAGTTTGGCCTCTCTTACCAATCTCCTCTTTCGAGTTTAACATGGTCTTCCCTATGCTTTGTCAATAATTTTGTTTGCATATCTGCTTCAGCATACTCCACCCCACCCCCCCCACATAGAGTGCTGGCATTTTTTAATGTCACCATACCTTGTGTAATAAGACATTATAAATTTACAGCATTTCAGTATATTGTAGTTATGTTTTACATGTGCTGAGCCAAATTTATTATTTCATATTTTTCTCTGTTTTATCAGTATATTCAACATAACAAGATACTTCTTTTCTTATAAGCTGACACTACTTAATAAGTAATAAAATTAATATTACATTTATGGTTATGCAGAACAGACCTACATTCTTGTCTTTGATTTTACTTACTGATGTTTGAAAGATTTAATAAAACTTCACAGAAAATAGTGCATATTTTATGTACATGAGAATTATATTTTTTTATAACATGTAGATATGTGGGAATCAGTATATATATTTCATATAACAAGCAGTTTGTACATATTTCAGCACAATTGATTTTTCATACAGGATTTTCTGTTGTCTGTTCCTGTTTGGTGTTATCAGAGGACTTAATTGACAGCTGTCAGTCATCATCATTGTCAAGAGTGAAGCAGCTGGGGGTGACACTTGGGGGTGGGGTGGTGAGAAATGAATGATTCGTCAGGAGCTCCAGATGCACAAAGAACAGGTGTAATTAAGTACTGAATGCTGCAGGAGATATTACAGAGAAGATCAGAGCCCTATGGATGTTTCTAGAGAGCACGGATGGTGGTCCTTCCTAGCTAACTGACTTCTTTTTGATGTTATCAAATCTATGCAGACATTCAAAGATTTATCAGAGCAAAACAGAAAATTCCCTATTCTCCCATGAGACAGGTGAGGAATGCAAGGAGCAAAGATAAAGGGCGCTAGAAGGATGGTCCAGATATCAGGGCCTGTGAGCCAGGGCTAGCCCAGATCCTCTTATTGGTGCTCGTGATCACATGATACACATTCCTCAGCCTTAACAGTGGTGTGGACATATTCTCTGTTTGGGTGGAGCCTTCCCAGAAGCCTGCTTCTTGTATCCATTTTAGGTCTTACCTCAAGCCACTAGTGAAGTCTTCATCCATGATGTTTGTACTTCAAGATCATCAGAGAATTAGCTAGAACAGAAGTTCATGGTTCAGAGGAGACCAGACTAGTAGTAACATATTTCAGAGCATTTTGTTTGCTAAGTGTTCAGGACCAGAACCTCATCCTTTCTAATTGTTCCGTTTCCCCAGAGCTGAAACTAATCCCAACATTTCTGGCAAGGACTCTACTTCTTCTAATGCATCTTTTGGATCAGAGGGAAGCTCAGATTCTTCTGAAGATTCAGATGTCGAAGGAGGTGTTCAGTTGTCAGCTTCATCAGATGAAGATGATAGCTCAGAGAACACTGGAAATTATTTGTCCTTCAAGGTAGCGTGTTTCTTTATTTTGTCAGATTTTATGTTTACTGGATGTGACTTGCCCTTCATGACAAAGCATGTTCAGGCATTTTTTTTTTTTTTTTTAAAAATTTTATACTTATTGTAAGTCTCTTGTCAGCTGACACTACTTAATAAGTAATAAAATTAATATTACATTTATGGTTATGCAGAACAGACCTACATTCTTGTCTTTGATTTTACTTACTGATGTTTGAAAGATTTAATAAAACTTCACAGAAAATAGTGCATATTTTATGTACATGAGAATTATATTTTTTTATAACATGTAGATATGTGGGAATCAGTATATATATTTCATATAACAAGCAGTTTGTACATATTTCAGCACAATTGATTTTTCATACAGGATTTTCTGTTGTCTGTTCCTGTTTGGTGTTATCAGAGGACTTAATTGACAGCTGTCAGTCATCATCATTGTCAAGAGTGAAGCAGCTGGGGGTGACACTTGGGGGTGGGGTGGTGAGAAATGAATGATTCGTCAGGAGCTCCAGATGCACAAAGAACAGGTGTAATTAAGTACTGAATGCTGCAGGAGATATTACAGAGAAGATCAGAGCCCTATGGATGTTTCTAGAGAGCACGGATGGTGGTCCTTCCTAGCTAACTGACTTCTTTTTGATGTTATCAAATCTATGCAGACATTCAAAGATTTATCAGAGCAAAACAGAAAATTCCCTATTCTCCCATGAGACAGGTGAGGAATGCAAGGAGCAAAGATAAAGGGCGCTAGAAGGATGGTCCAGATATCAGGGCCTGTGAGCCAGGGCTAGCCCAGATCCTCTTATTGGTGCTCGTGATCACATGATACACATTCCTCAGCCTTAACAGTGGTGTGGACATATTCTCTGTTTGGGTGGAGCCTTCCCAGAAGCCTGCTTCTTGTATCCATTTTAGGTCTTACCTCAAGCCACTAGTGAAGTCTTCATCCATGATGTTTGTACTTCAAGATCATCAGAGAATTAGCTAGAACAGAAGTTCATGGTTCAGAGGAGACCAGTCTAGTAGTAACATATTTCAGAGCATTTTGTTTGCTAAGTGTTCAGGACCAGAACCTCATCCTTTCTAATTGTTCCGTTTCCCCAGAGCTGAAACTAATCCCAACATTTCTGGCAAGGACTCTACTTCTTCTAATGCATCTTTTGGATCAGAGGGAAGCTCAGATTCTTCTGAAGATTCAGATGTCGAAGGAGGTGTTCAGTTGTCAGCTTCATCAGATGAAGATGATAGCTCAGAGAACACTGGAAATTATTTGTCCTTCAAGGTAGCGTGTTTCTTTATTTTGTCAGATTTTATGTTTACTGGATGTGACTTGCCCTTCATGACAAAGCATGTTCAGGCATTTTTTTTTTTTTTTTTAAAAATTTTATACTTATTGTAAGTCTCTTGTCAGCTGAGGCAGTGTTGTGTCATTATTTTGTAAAATTTAATATATATGAGGGGCGTTCAGAAACTAATGCACCACATCATTTTTTTTTTTTTTCAGCTAATAATGAAGATAGAAGCATGAAAATTGGACACTTTAATCTCCTGGGAGCAACTGTGTTAAGAGCACACTTATCTTAACATAGTGTTTGTGAGACAGGGAACATAGATCTGTTTGCTTAAAAACTCTGACCTACCTCTGTAGCCCAGAAACTTGTAGCAATCAACACTAATTGTAATTGTTATTTTTGTAAAATGTAATATCAGGTTGGTGGATGGATGGGGACATGGAGATCTCTGGCGGGGATGAGGGAAGTCTGGTGTGAAACCAATGAATCCAGGACATGACAAGCCTATAGGTCTTTACAACAATGGCTATCAGAATGATGTAAACAAAACAGAGCCAGTAGACTATGGGTGGCGGGGAATGGATATCGTTGAAGCACTCATCAGATTCCTCATCTCATAGTCAGAGTGTCTTTGTGGAACTGTCTCAAAACCATCTGACATGGAGAAGGGGTTTAAGTACAGCCACCAGAGGCTGGAAAACAAAGTTTTGGCCAAGCCAGCCACACTGTCTTCATGGCAGTCCGAGCAAGACCACAGTCTGCCCTAGCAAGGAAAGGTGCTGAAGTCGGAGTTACCCAGCCAAAAGGTGCATCGCAAAAATCAGGGTAACACGCATTATCGCTAATGAAATGTCTCTATCTGCAGTTTTCAAACATGGTGCTCACCCCGTGAAGACTAACCAGGCAGGTGCAGTGCCGGGCCCCCTGCCTCGAAAGGGTCCACCCAATGCTACTGGAGGTCCTCTCAGTTCGTCTTGTGGAGTCAGGAGACATGAGAGTAGAGCTACTGGCCAAAAAATACAACAGAAGAAAACAGCCAAAAAGCAAGAACTTAAAATAATGCAGTGGAATGCTGAGGGTGTCAGCAGTGTTAGAGATGGCTATAGCAAAAAGGTTGAACTAGAGAACATACTTTTTGCAGAGCAGGTAAGTATATGCTGCATACAGGAGACACACCTAACCAAAGATGCCGCCTTTAAAATCAGAGGCTACCAGTGTTTTAGATCAGACCGACAGGACAGAAGAAAAGGAGGAGTACTCACACTTGTTAAGAATAACATCAGCGCATGTCAGGTGGGAATGTACATGGAAGGAGCCGAATACCAGATGATCCATCTAAAAAGTAGTAATACAGATTTCCACCTCCTTAACTATTACTGTCCTAATGACCGCCCACTTGCTTTAGGAACAATCCCACACAAAGAGAGACTGATGGTCTGTGGTGATTTTAACAGTCATTCCCAGAGCTGGGGCTATGACCACATAGACAAGAGAGGAGAGGAAGTTGAGAGCTGGCAGGATGATAATGGACTTCTCCTGATCAACCAGCCAATGGATGCCCCAACATTTTACTCAAGGTCTTGGCATACAAAATCAACACCAGATCTGGCATTCCACTCTCCAGATCTGAAGTGGAACATTACACGTGAAGTTGGAAAACAACTTGGAGGTAGCGACCATCGACCAGTCTTCCTGACAATAGAAAATGAACTCCTTAACACCAGTAACCCTCTCCCCAGATGGAACTATAAAAAAGCAAACTGGACAATGTACAGACATCGTACAGGTATCCTGGTGGGACAGCTGTCCTTAGAAGGTAAGGATATTAACAGCATAGTGAAGGAATTCAATGCTTGTACTAGCAGCATGGATAGACCTGAAGAAAGCCTTTGATAAAGTATGGAAAAAAGGTCTGTTGTGGAAACTAAGAAACTGCAATGTGAATGGAAGACTGTACAACTGGATAAAGTCCTATTTACACAATAGAAGAGCTAGAGTAGTAATGGATGGACACAAAAGCCAGAAAGTACTTCTGCGACACGGTGTACCACAAGGAGGAGTCCTTTCGCTACACTATTCCTTGTATTCATTAATGACCTGGTCAAGGAACTTCCCTATGGAATCAAAGCGGCACTGTATGCAGATGATCTGGTCATGTGGTGTACAGATGAATATGCGACAGTTGCTACACAGAGACTCCAAAGAGCAGCAGATATCTTGACATCATGGACAAACAAATGGTGTGTAAGTATCAACACAGAGAAATCAAGTACCACTCTGTTCACCCTCTCATCTAAACAGAAAGCAGGTAAGATCTTTGTAAATGAAATACCCTTAAGGATGGACAACCAACCCACTTACTTAGGAGTGACTCTTGACTCAAAACTGACTTGGAAGCAACACATCAACAGTGCAGAAGCAAAAGCCAGAAGAAAACTAGCCATATTAAGAAAATTGAGTGGAACCACATGGGGAGCTAGTGAAAGAATCCTCAAGAACGTATATCAGCAAAGTATTCTACCACATTTAGAATATGGCTCAACATCTTGGTGCACAGCATCAAACACTACGCTGCATAATCTAGACAAGGTTCAAAATCAGTCACTACAGATTATCACAGGTGCCATGAGGTCCACACCAATAGTAGAAATGCAGAAAATAGTTGGTGTTCAACCGCTAAAGGAACGTAGAGACACAAAGGTCATGACTATGGGAGAAAAATTCCTTAGCTCTGTAAGCCATCCCCTGAAAGAGAGATTCTATAACTTGGCATTAGGACGGCTTAAAAGAAGCAGCTTCATCATCAGGCCAAGCGTATGCGTAAGCTGATACCTGACCTTCCAACTGTAGTCACTCCATTATCATCTGTACCAGAGCATACACCATGGAAAGAAGCAGATTATACACAAATAACTATTCAGACTGAAGTGAAAGGTGTGCAGAATGGTGAGATGCAGAGCAGTCTTGTAAGATCAGTAGCCACACTTAGTGTTCTAGATGACAAATATCCATGTGACACCTGGATACGTGTGTATACAGATGGATCTGCACATAATGCCATAAAGAATGGTGGGGCAGGAGCATATATTGAATATCCAAACAACACCATTGACAAGATTTCCATACCCACTGGTAAATACTGCAACAACTTTGATGCAGAAGTTAGGGCAATTATTGCTGCAGTTGAAAAACTATCAGACTCCAGAATTGATACATGTCCTGTAGTAATTCTCACAGATGCAAGATCAGTACTGGAGGCTCTTCAGTGCAACAAACTACCAGACCTTAAGGATGCCTTGTCAAAAATTGGCTTACAACATGGAGTCACTTTGCAATGGATTCCCTCCCACTGTGGGATACCAGGCAATGAGAAAGCTAACCATCTGGCCAAAGAGGGCACTGAAATGGAGCAACCAGACATACCAATCACCTATAATCAGAAGAAAAGCATGATAAAAACCTACAGGAAGCCACAAACACCACCACATGATGACTATCACATGCTAAACAGAAAGGAACAAGTCACCCGTCTCCGAACAGGACACAGCCGACTCCGAAGTCATATGTATACAAAGTTTAAGGTTGGTACTACTAATCTATGTACATGTGCCCAGGTGCCCCAAACTGTGGAACATATCCTCCAGAACTGCATCAACTACGAGACACTGAGAAATAATTACTGGCCCAGTGAAACCACTAAAGACGATAAGCTCTACGGTTCCATACATGAGTTACAAAAAACAGTGAAATTTATCCAAGAGACAGGACTGCAGATATAGACAGACAGTGCGAACGAAGAAGAAGAAGAAGAAGAAGGACACTTTAAATATGGCATGTGCCAGTTGTGTGAACCATATTGTACCACAACCAGTCAAAGAATATGGCTGCCCTAACCATTGAAATGGAGCGTGTTAGCAGCATGCAGTATAAGCAGCGAATTGTGATAGAATTTCTCGTAGCAGAGAAGGAAACTTGTGAACATTCAAAATCGCCTATGTGATGTGTATAGAAGTTTTGCAGTCGACAGGAGTACAGTCAGTCGCTGGGTTCAGAGAATCAAAGAATCAATAAGAGGAGATAAGGAGTTGCATGATCGGCCGTGCTGTGGATGTCCTGCCACAGCCACTATGGCAGAAATGTTGAAATGCACTGATGATATTATTCTTACTGATAGGCGTATCACTACTCAACAATTGGCCGTAAAGCTGTCAACATTGGTAGTGCAAATGCAGTTATAAAAACTCTCAGATTTTCTAAGGTTTGTGCAAGATGGGTTCCTCAAAGTCTCACAAGTGACTATCAATTGCAAAGGAAAGCAATTTCTTCTGAATTGTTGGAGCGTTTCAATGCTGAGGAGAGAATTTTTTAGCTAAGATCGTAACAGGTGATGAAACCTGGACACATCATTTTGAACATGAGACAAAAAGACAGTCAATGGAGTGGCATCATCTGCAGTCACCACGAAGAAAGAAATTCAAGACTCCTTCAGCAGGAAAGGTCATGATCACTGTCTTTTGGGACATTGAAGGTGTGATTCTTGTGAATGTTATGCCAAGAGGAGAGACAATCAATTCACAAACTTACATTAAGACATTGAAAAACTCAATCAACGTTTTTGCAGAGTTTGGCCCCACAAGAATCCAGTAGACCTGCTTCTCCTTCACAACAATGCACGCCCTCTCACAAGTCTGGCAACACGGGAAGCAATCACCAAATTGGGTTGGACTTTAATACCCCATCCTCCCTATACTCCCAGTTTTGCATCCTCCGATTTCCATCTGTTTGGTCCACTTAAAGATGCACTCCATGGGATAAGATTTGAAGACAACAAAGGAGTGATTCATGCAGCGAAGAAATGGCTACATAATCAAGAGAAAATCTGGTACAGGCTAGAAATACATGCACTTTACACCTGGTGTAAAGCTGTAAAGGATTGATGGGGATTATGTTGAATAATACCCATGTTTGCATGACATATCCATGTATATTGTATATAAATTTCATGCTTTGTGAGTAAACAGCTCCTGAGAAAAATGATGTGGTGCATTACTTTCTGAATGCCCCTTGTATTTCATAGCAGCGCAACAGTTTGTGGTGGTCTGGTTAGCTGAGTGGTTAGGCGCTCGGTTTACTAATCCAGTGGTACTGGGTTCAGTCCCAGCAGTGGGATTTTTTCAGGTACACATCAAAAAAAAAAAAAAAAGAGGCCCCGGGGTTCACCCAGCCTCTAAAAATGGATACCAGAGAAATCTGGGAAGGTAAAGTGGCCAGGCATGATACTGACCACATCACACTTTCATGTGCCAAAGGTCACTGAAAATACGGGCCTAATACCATATTCCCCAATAAACCTTAATGGCATGGAAGCAGGAATTTTACCTTTACAACAATTTGTAGTTCATTCTTGTGATCCTTTGTTCCTTGTTCTGCATAAGCATATAAAAGTTTCTGTGCCTGTCATCTGAGTTCGTTCAAGGTTTTCTTCCATGTATCCTATACAAATATATCCATACTAAAAGATCTTAATATTGATGAAGGCTGGCTAGTAAAGAGGATTAAACAGAGAAAGCTTAAACATTTTAGACATATTAAACGTCATGATAATCTGGAGAAGACCATGTTGGAAGGGTACATAATGGGAAAAAAAGAAAGAGGAAGACCAAGGTGAAGATGGCTGCAAGACATTGTTGATAATCTGCATGTGGATGCATCAGCAGCAGGGCATCTTGCTTACTACCGAGAAGCCTACAGGAGAGCTGTTAGGGAGGCAAAGTTCCGCAATGGACATTCAAATGTTTGACTGTATCCTATTCTGTAGTTCTTATTCAAGCCACTATAGTTGAATCTTCCATTCTTCTGTTGAATTTTGAGAATTCCTTGTAAATGCATTATAAAATTGACTTGATTCTGCACTGTTTGTACATGTTCCAACCATGTCAAACACTTTCAGATGCTGGTGTTTCTTGTTATCATTGATGGACTTGTTCCTGCTCTGTGGTGTCTCACCTCTTGGCAGCTTTTGTTTGAGCAAATAGCAGTGTTTATATGTGTTAAATGTAGTGTTTGTCTGTTATTTTTGACTCGTATCATTGTGCTGGCACTGTCTTATCTGTTTCTCTGAATTCACAGGACATCTTCCCGTCGATGAAAGCTGTGTACGATACAGAAATCACAGAGCCGAGTTCACGGGATCAAAAAATCTATGAAAGGTAATTTATAATAAAACCTGTGATCTACTTCATGTTTTCTTGTCAGGAGTACCGCAGTAGCTACTGATATTTTAACTTAACAGAAGTGGGGGTTGCTCAGTTGTCAGAGCATTTGCCTAATGAGCAAAAAACGTTGGCTCAGATTCTTCCAGATGCTGGTATTTTTTTTTTCTGAGTCTGTCGTTTCTTAAGTAAAGTTGTTCCTGACTGGATCTCATGAGCACTGAGATCATATGGCAGCTTCTGAAAATGAAGGACATCTGCCTGCAGTGTGAGGCACACTAGAACCAACTTTGCATTAAAGGCAAGTAGATGTTTACAAAAATGTAACTTTAATGTTGAATTATGCTGAAGTTGATGGTTTGTAAATGGAAAAAAAAAAGCCGAACATGATCTATGACCATTATTGCTTTTCAGATATGTGGACATTGGTCAAGGGCAGAGTCACAGCCCAGTCAAGTCCAGTGGGGCAGCACAAGCTTCAGAGTGGGAGGGTGAGGGTTCCAGCCAGTCAGGGACTCAGGCACAGGAAAGTCCAGGGTCAAAACACACCCGTAAACGTGTGCCTCAAGGCATTGACATGTAAGTTGTGAGTTTTATTATGAAGAGAAGTTGGAGATCAAAACTTGTTCTCGTTGTAAGTAGGACGTAATGATGTTGTTGATTTGAGAGAGGTTGGTGCTGTATAATACAGTGATGGTGTTGGTGATGTATAATACAGTGATGGTGTTGGTGACATATAATACGGTGATGATGTTGGTGATGTATAATATGATGATGATGTTGATGACATATAATACGGTGATGATGTTGGTGACGTATAATATGGTGATGATGTTGGTGAGTACAATACGGTGATGATGTTGGTGACATACAATACGGTGATGATGTTGGTGATGTACAATACGGTGATGATGTTGGTGACATACAATACGGTGATGATGTTGGTGATGTACAATACGGTGATGATGTTACTGACTTTTGAAAGCATTAAGAAAATTATGTTGTTTCCTTGGCTCAGTCAGTCAGTCATTTGCATGTCCCTTGCGGAACTTTGCCTCCCTAACAGCTCTCCTGTAGGCCTCTCAGATGTAAGCAAGATGGCTTGCTTGTGATGCATCCATTTGCAGATTATCAACAATGCCTTGCAGCCATCTTCATCTTGGTCTTCCTCTTGTTGCAAGTTTCCTTTCAATGAGAACAAATTAGATGTTATCCGCCCATCCTTATTACTGGAGTCTTATGGATAAAGAAATCACCATCCAGTGCACCTTGTAGTGCCTTAATGAGACAGCAGCAGATTCTATTAGTTTCTCATATTCTGTTGCCAGCCTTTATCTGGTGTCCTAGCTGTTTTTTTTAATTGGTCTGTGTTTGTCTTTTTTCATGTTCGTGGTAATGACAGATGTATTGGGAACATGTCAGGTAGCAGGCATAGACTTAGTATTCATTCATTCATTTGCATGTCCCTTGCGGAACTTTGCCTCCCAAACAGCACTCCTGTAGGCCTCTCGGTTGTGAGCAAGATGGCCTGCTGCTGTTGCATCCATTTCCAGATCATCAACGATGTCTTGCAGCCATCTTCGTCTTGGTCTTCCTCTTTTTCTTTTTCCCATTATGTATCCTTCCAATACGGTCTTCTCTAAATTATCATGACGTTTAATGTGTCCAAAATATTTCAGTTTTCTCTCTTTAATCCTCTTCACTAGCCAGCCTTCTTCAATATTAAGCTCTTGTAGTATAGATATATTTGTTATTTTTTGTGTCCACGATATTTGGAGAACTCTTCTGTAGCATTTACATTCAAAGGCATTTATGTGTTTCTCAGCTGTTTTGTTAAGTGTCCAGGTCTCACAGGCATATGTTGCTATGGGAAAGATGCATGCCCTTAAAAATCTTATCTTTGTGGTTCTGTCTGCTCATCTCCACAGATTCTTTATTTGTTTTACTTTCTGAAGAGTGATAGATGTCCTCCTTTTAATTTCCCTCATTGTATCTCCATTATTAGTTAGTAGCGATCCAAGATATTCAAAACTCTCCACTTCTTCCAGTTTTTCCTCATTGATACATATTTCAGTTGCCTTGTTTGTTTTGTCAGTTGTCATCAATTTAGTTTTCTTAGTATTATTGATGATAAATACGTGAGATAAAACAACAGATAATTATAACAGACAAAAAAGCAGAATTGTCTTTTGGAGGTAAAAAACATGTAACATGATGAAAGTTGGCACAGACCAACAGCAGTGACAAAAAAATCTGAGAGGAAAAGTGACAGAATGGCTTGAAAAACACCATCTTGTAATTCATGCTTTTGTTCTGTCTCCTTGGAACTGTGGAGCTGATGCAGTGAGGATTTTGAAGCTTTGTATTGTGCTGAATGGAGAGCTACCCTGAGTGGAGAGCTGCCCTGAGCTGAGTGGAGGGCTACCCTGAGTGGAGAGCTGCCCTGAGCTGAGTGGAGAGCTACCCTGAGTGGAGAGCTGCCCTGAGCTGAGTGGAGAGCTACCTTGAGTGGAGAGCTGCCCTGAGCTGAGTGGAGAGCTACCCTGAGTGGAGAGCTGCCCTGAGCTGAGTGGAGAGCTACCCTGAGTGGAGAGCTACCCTGAGCTGAATGGAGAGCTACCCTGAGTGGAGAGCTGCCCTGAGCTGAGTGGAGAGCTACCCTGAGTGGAGAGCTGCCCTGAGCTGAGTGGAGAGCTACCCTGAGCTGAATGGAGAGCTACCCTTAGTGGAGAGCTACACTGAGCTGAGTGGAGTGGAGAGCTACCTTGAGTGGAGAGCTACCCTGAGTGGATAGCTACCCTGATCTGAGTGGAGAGCTAACCTTAGTGGAGAGTTAACCTGAGTGGAGAGCTGCCCTGAGTGGAGAGCTACCCTAAGTGTAGTTAAAAAGGAGGAAAAAAATCCAGTCCTTTATTTTTTTAGCAGACTCCACCACTGCGGAAACTATATCAATCCTTGCTTGGTTAGCCAAATTAAGTCTATTACGGGGCATACAACATGAGATGTGGGACAGGGTCTTGGGTCTTGTGTATTGCATGGAACAAGCATTCAACTATAGGTGTCTTACAACTACATTAGACTGCATCTGTAAAACTGAGAAAAATTGTGAAAAATGAACAGTCAGAAAAGAAGGATAGTGCATCACATGAACTTGTGGAGAAAATTATTTCAAGATGAGCAGAGTCATATCACATAGAGTGATTTAACAGATAAAGTAGCATTTTATACATGAAAGCAAAAGAGATGTAGTTGAGAAGGTATGTATGGCGTATGAATGTGTGATTCAGAGTCAAGAACACCCCATAGAGTAGTATAAAGTCTGTATACTACTCATTGTGATATAAAAGATGAAAAAATAAAGTCTGTATACTACTCATTGTGATATAAAAGATGAAAAAATAAAGTCTGTATACTACTCATTGTGATATAAAATATAAAAAAAATAAAGTCTGTATACTACTCATTGTGATATAAAAGATGAAAAAATAAAATCTGTATACTACTCTTCTTATATTATATCTTATATCCTTCCCGTGCCGTTAGACGTCACATAGGGCTCGCAAAGTAGTTCGCCAATTTTTCCTGTCTTTGGCGAGTCTTTCAACCTCATCAAAGGATTTTATGCCTGTTAACTTGGCCTCTCTTAATAATGTCCTCTTTAGAGTTTCACGCGGTCTGCCCCTTTTTCTTCGGCCTGTTGTGTTCCACTTGATAGCTTGTTTTGGGATTCTCTGATCATTTCTTCTCATCAAGTGACCAACATATGTCCATCTCCTTTTCCTGATCACCCGTGAGACTGGTTGTTGTTCAGTCATCTGTCTTATCTCTGCATTGTTCTTGAATTCATTCCACTTGATGCCAAGTATTTTCCTTAGGCATTTGTTTTCAAAAGAGTCTAATTTCTTTTCTATTTCTTTAGTTGTTTTCCAGCTTTCGCATGCATAAATGAGGGTGGATATTACATTTGAATTGAATAGTCTTAACTTGGTTTTTGTGCTTATAACTTTTGAATTCCATATGTTCTCAAGATTCTTGAAGATTGATGCTGCTTTTGCAATTCTGATCCTAACTTCCTTTCTAGTGTCACCATCCTGGTCTATGTAGCTGCCAAGGTATGCAAATTGATTGACTTCTTCAATATCTGTCCCTTCTATGTGTATTTTTCCATTTTGATTGATGGGAATTTTCATTATTTTTGTTTTGTCCTTGTTAATTTCAAGTCCTATTTTGCTAGGCAGTGAAGATAGGCTATCTGTTTTTTCTTGCATGGAATTCACATTATTACTGATAAGAGTTATGTCATCAGCAAAATCAAGATCTTCTAGTTGGGTCCCATGTACCCAGTCAATACCTGTGTTACCTGTGCAGCATTTTGTCATTATGAAGTCTATTGTAATCCCAAAAAGTAAAGGAGACAGTATACATCCTTGTTTCACGCCTGTTTCAATCTGGAACCATTCACTCATCCCTTCTTCTGTCTTGACTGCACAACCATATCCATTGTATAAGTCCTACAAGAAGAAAATACTAACATTAATTTCAATCAGGAACTTGCCAATCATTCCAAAACACCCAGTGAAGTTGAGGAGATAGGTATAGATGAGTTATGGAATTCTTACAGCACAGCCATAATCACAGCAGCAAAAGTAAGCGCTGGATTGGAAAAACCAAATAGAAAAGCATGGATATCAGATAAAACATGGAAGTATATACATGAAAGACAAGCAGCCAAATTAAACATGTTGAATGCAAAAGCAGATCATGAAAGAGATTCGTCAAAAGCAAAATACAAAGACATAGACAGGAAAGTAAAAAGTTCAGCTAGAAGGGATAAAAGAGAATTCATTCATTCATTCCTTTGCATGTCCCTTGCGGAACTTTGCCTCCCAAACAGCACTCCTGTAGGCCTCTCGGTTGTGAGCAAGATGGCCTGCTGCTGCTGCATCCATTTCCAGATCATCAACGATGTCTTGCAGCCATCTTCGTTTCGGTCTTCCTCTCTTTCTTTTTCCCATTATGTATCCCTCCAATATGGTCTTCTCTAAATTATCATGACGTTTAATGTGGCCAAAATATTTAAGTTTTCTCTTTTTAATCCTCTTTACTAGCCAGCCTTCATCAATATTAAGTTCTTGCAGTATAGATATATTTGTTCGTTTTTGTGTCCACGATATTTGGAAAACTCTTCTATAGCATTTACATTCAAAGGCATTTATGTGCTTCTCAGCTGTTTTGTTAAGTGTCCAGGTCTCACAGGCATATGTTGCGATGGGAAAGATGCATGCCCTTAAAAATCTTATTTTTGTGGTTCTGTCTGCTCCTCTCCACAGATTCTTTATTTGTTTTACTTTCTGAAGAGCAATAGATGTCCTCCTTTTAATTTCCCTCATTGTATCTCCATTATTAGTTAGTAGTGATCCAAGATATTCAAAACTCTCCACTTCTTCCAGTTTTTCCTCATTGATACATATTTCAGTTGCCTTGTTTGTTTTGTCAGTTGTCATCACTTTAGTTTTCTTTGCATTAAGATAGAGGTTCTGCTCTTCGCTGTTCTTGCGGACTGACATAATCAGTTTTTCCATTCCTTCTTGTGTTGTGGACAGCAATACTGTGTCATCAGCATATCTAATCTCTGGTATTTCATAACCTCCAACTGTTATGGCATCGTAATATTCTTTGTCTACATCTTCTCTAACATTCCTCATTATATTTTCAGTATACAAGTTAAATAAGTAGGGTGACAATATGCACCCCTGACGGACCCCTTGTTTTATGTCAAACCAACTTGTTGTTTCACCATTTATTCTTACTGCTGCTTGTTGGTCTAAATACAGCAGTGATGTTAATTGTATCAAATGTAAAAGAGAATACATAGACAATATGGCGAAAGAGGCAGAAAAAGCAGCAAAAACAGGAGACAGCAAAACTTTATATAACATACAAAAGAGGCTAACAGGTACTATTACATCTAAAGAAAGACCAATCCTTAGCAAAACTGGAACACTATTAACATCAAATAAAGACCAAAAGCAAAGATGGGTTGAACACTTCCAAGAAATACTCAATCGACCACACCCAAAAGAATTGTTAAACCTTGAAACTGACTTACCAGCCCCACAACTAAATGTCAATCTAGATGAAATTAAATTGCATGAAATTGAAGCAGCAGTGAATTTAATGGCTAACAACAAAGCTGCAGGTGAAGATGAAATAACAGCCGAGATGCTAAAAGCTATCAATAGTGACAACATGAGACAACTACAGAGAATGTTTAACAAGATTTGGAAAGAAGAAAAGGTCCCTTCTAATTGGAAGAAGGGAATCATTGTTAAAATACCAAAAAAGGGCAACCTTAGTGACTGTAACAACTGGAGAGGAGTAACCTTAATATCAGTTGTGTCAAAAGTATTTTGCAAGGTCATTTTGAATAGACTCAAAGTATACTACTCATTGTGATATAAAATAATAAAAATAGTCTGTATACTACTCATTGTGATATAAAAGATGAGAAAAGTAAGTGGAGTATTCAGTATAACAAAAGAGAATTTGTCTAAGTCACAAGGTGTGCTATTTGCTGTGTATTTTTTTTAATGAGGATGCCAGTAAAATGAAATGTGAACCCCTCATAATGGTCTTTTACGTTTCAGATTTCCTATATCAGCCTTCAAATTGGACAGTACTTTCTTTGTGGAGCCACCACCTGTCAGTCGTCAGGCTCGGGATCTTTATAAAGCGTACGTGCAGCGTGGAGAAAATGGTGCAGGGCCAGTGTCGGAAGCTGACCGGCATGCGTACATGAAGTACGTCAACAAGAAATACCAGTAATGCTGAGGTAACTGAAGTCATATGACTGGGGATTGGTAGTTTGTGATGGTACCACTGGCAAACCCACAGTCGTCATGCAATGGGGGCAGTTGGTACATGCATTTTAAATTGTGCGCTGGGTAAGGCAGTGGAACATATATAGGAATATTCTATCTGCAGTAATGCTACTTCCAGAGATCAAGATGAAGTAATCCAGGTTATTCTGAGATAAAGAAGAAAAGAGAAGTAGGTAGATAAACATGAGGTTGATGCATATTCAGTGGAATAAATATAATAATAAAATTGTAATAATATAGGATAATGCGGCAGAAAATGGATTAAGGGAGTAGCTAAGATTTAAAAGATTTTACATGCATCATTCTTGTAACATTCCTTTATTGGTCTCTGTTTATATCTTTCTTGTTCTTTGAGTTATAGAAACATGGAAATGCTGTAACATTTTTCTGTTGGTCTGTGTTCTTTCTTACATGAAGTTCTTCCATTCAGTTATTATTGAAACATGTGGCACATAGCAACAGACACTTGTTAAACTCTGTTCTGTGACATCAATGTCAGATCATTCCAAGATATTATCACACTTTTGTCACCTTGTTATCTCTCATCTTCCTGTGGTCACTATTTCTTTCTTTCTCCTTAGTAACACCTCACTCAGGATTGTCACCGGCTGTTTTATCAGGAGGTGGGCAAAGTGACTGCCTTCTTCTTCATGTCGTGGATAAGTTCTTGGTTTAGTTAGTTCATGGATCATCCTAATTTGCACGTGCTCTGATCCCATCAATATTTCCACCAGTGTTTGGCAGCTGATGATACCAGTTCTGTGTTGTTTAACCAGTCTTCTTTTCTTCCCGCTGTAGTGCTCTTGTCTTGGGCCACTACACATTTGACGTCATTTTCCAGCAACTTGTTCATGGTCGCAGTTCTTGGTTTTCAAGCCAGCTTTGTTTTGCTTTTTTAGTTTCTGGGTGTGTAATCTTAACTCTTCCTGTGCCATAGTCGCTATAGTGATAACTTCCGGTTACTGAGTTGCGTGCCATAGTCGTTATAGTGACATTTCATTTGTTTCAATAAAACAACCGGTGTAATATTTAGATTATACATATTTCATCCGCGTTTCTGGTGACACTTCAAAATGGTGAAAGAGTCCTTAGTTATGAGCGATGCTGAGCGAGAAACATCGAAAATTGTCATCTTTGATGAAATTAAATTGCATGAAATTGAAGCAGCAGTGAATTTAATGGCTAACAACAAAGCTGCAGGTGAAGATGAAATAACAGCCGAGATGCTAAAAGCTATCAATAGTGACAACATGAGACAACTACAGAGAATGTTTAACAAGATTTGGAAAGAAGAAAAGGTCCCTTCTAATTGGAAGAAGGGAATCATTGTTAAAATACCAAAAAAGGGCAACCTTAGTGACTGTAACAACTGGAGAGGAGTAACCTTAATATCAGTTGTGTCAAAAGTATTTTGCAAGGTCATTTTGAATAGACTCAAAGTATACTACTCATTGTGATATAAAATAATAAAAATAGTCTGTATACTACTCATTGTGATATAAAAGATGAGAAAAGTAAGTGGAGTATTCAGTATAACAAAAGAGAATTTGTCTAAGTCACAAGGTGTGCTATTTGCTGTGTATTTTTTTTAATGAGGATGCCAGTAAAATGAAATGTGAACCCCTCATAATGGTTCTTTTACGTTTCAGATTTCCTATATCAGCCTTCAAATTGGACAGTACTTTCTTTGTGGAGCCACCACCTGTCAGTCGTCAGGCTCGGGATCTTTATAAAGCGTACGTGCAGCGTGGAGAAAATGGTGCAGGGCCAGTGTCGGAAGCTGACCGGCATGCGTACATGAAGTACGTCAACAAGAAATACCAGTAATGCTGAGGTAACTGAAGTCATATGACTGGGGATTGGTAGTTTGTGATGGTACCACTGGCAAACCCACAGTCGTCATGCAATGGGGGCAGTTGGTACATGCATTTTAAATTGTGCGCTGGGTAAGGCAGTGGAACATATATAGGAATATTCTATCTGCAGTAATGCTACTTCCAGAGATCAAGATGAAGTAATCCAGGTTATTCTGAGATAAAGAAGAAAAGAGAAGTAGGTAGATAAACATGAGGTTGATGCATATTCAGTGGAATAAATATAATAATAAAATTGTAATAATATAGGATAATGCGGCAGAAAATGGATTAAGGGAGTAGCTAAGATTTAAAAGATTTTACATGCATCATTCTTGTAACATTCCTTTATTGGTCTCTGTTTATATCTTTCTTGTTCTTTGAGTTATAGAAACATGGAAATGCTGTAACATTTTTCTGTTGGTCTGTGTTCTTTCTTACATGAAGTTCTTCCATTCAGTTATTATTGAAACATGTGGCACATAGCAACAGACACTTGTTAAACTCTGTTCTGTGACATCAATGTCAGATCATTCCAAGATATTATCACACTTTTGTCACCTTGTTATCTCTCATCTTCCTGTGGTCACTATTTCTTTCTTTCTCCTTAGTAACACCTCACTCAGGATTGTCACCGGCTGTTTTATCAGGAGGTGGGCAAAGTGACTGCCTTCTTCTTCATGTCGTGGATAAGTTCTTGGTTTAGTTAGTTCATGGATCATCCTAATTTGCACGTTGGATGATTAGTCCATAAGTGCTCTGATCCCATCAATATTTCCACCAGTGTTTGGCAGCTGATGATACCAGTTCTGTGTTGTTTAACCAGTCTTCTTTTCTTCCCGCTGTAGTGCTCTTGTCTTGGGCCACTACACATTTGACGTCATTTTCCAGCAACTTGTTCATGGTCGCAGTTCTTGGTTTTCAAGCCAGCTTTGTTTTGCTTTTTTAGTTTCTGGGTGTGTAATCTTAACTCTTCCTGTGCCATAGTCGCTATAGTGATAACTTCCGGTTACTGAGTTGCGTGCCATAGTCGTTATAGTGACATTTCATTTGTTTCAATAAAACAACCGGTGTAATATTTAGATTATACATATTTCATCCGCGTTTCTGGTGACACTTCAAAATGGTGAAAGAGTCCTTAGTTATGAGCGATGCTGAGCGAGAAACATCGAAAATTGTCATCTTTGATGATGTAGATAGGGGTATGGACATGGTCTGTGACCACCCCAGTGCTCTTGAATGTATCCCAAGTAGATCTAGACATATTTAGATGACTGGAGAAGTAGTTAGGAGGTTATTTCAGACATTAATTTAGCAAGAATGCAACATAGAATCACAATACGAGATCGACAAGTAGATCTAGAGATCTCAGATGGTAAGTAATGCATATCTAGACCTAGCCGATGGTGAGCTTGGCACAATCATTGTCTAAAAACATCATGTTACTTCTTTTTCCCTAAAAAACTCTGCATTTATGAAATTTTCATACATTTAGTTATACTTTGAAACATAATAAGTACATGGAAGTACATGTAAATACTGTTTTCCATTCCATTTTACAACTATACCCCCTAACATATCAAGACCCGCGGTTTTTGTGTGGCACGGACAGGAACATCCGCGTTTTTTTTCTGGGCACGGGAAGAGTTAAGAAGTTGTAGAGCAGACATGTGCTAGTCAAGATTCCATGCATTTTTGGGGGGAGCTGATAATGGTCTCAGTCATCAGCAAATTTTTTTTTTCTTTGTTTAAGATTAGAGAGGAACAGTTCATGTGTGTTTTTTTTCTTGTTTAAGATTAGAGAGGAACAGTTCATGTGTGTTTTTTTCCTTGTTTAAAATTAAAGATAGGAACAGTTCATGTGTGTTTTTTTTCTTGTTTAAGATTAGAGAGGAACAGTTCATGTGTGTTTTTTCCGTGTTTAAAATTAAAGATAGGAGCAGTTCATGTGTGTTTTTTTCTTTGTTTTATTTGAGATGGGAATTTAAATGAAGACTCCTGCCTGAAATAAAACTGGTCTCCTTATTATGGAGGAATAAAATGACTAGAAACTTTCTTTTCATTTGAATTTTTTTATATCAATTTTACACCATGTTTGAAATGTTTTTTATCATCTTCTATGGATGAGGCAGTTTATGAAGACTCTGACACTTGCAGTGAAGGAAAAGATTGTGTGATTTGTGAACTATGTTGTGTCTGAGACTTGCAGTGAAGGAAAAGATTGTGCGATTTGTGAACTATGTTGTGTTTGAGACTTGCAGTGAAGGAAAAGATTGTGTGATTTGTGAACTATGTTGTGTTTGAGACTTGCAGTGAAGGAAAAGATTGTGTGATTTGTGAACTATGTTGTGTTTGAGACTGACAGTGAGAAGAATTCTGTTTTCTGTGGGGAATAAATAGGAGAGTTTTATAGGAAGGCAGATGAAGCCGCTGACAGCAGTTTTTGAGGAAAGACGTTGGCGATGGTTGGGACATGTGCTCCGAAAGACTGATGGCTCACTACCAAAAACAGCACTGAGATGGACACCACAGGGGAACAAGACTAAGAGTGGAAAAAAGGAGACATGGGGAAGAACAGCAGGGAGGATGTTGAGCAATAGAGGGCTCACCTGGGCAACAGCGGAAAAAAAAGGCAAAGGACAGGCATTTGTGGAAAACCCTTGCAGAAGCCCCATGTGCTTTGAGCACTTAAGGTTCAGAGAGAGAGAGTGAGAAAGAGAGAAAGAGATAATGGAAATTGCAGTGCTGAGTTATGTTTGTTGTTACTTGTCTCAATTTTATTGCTGTTACATGTAATAGCATTGACTGAAGCATGTTTATTGTCGCTTGATAGAGTGGCTCTTATATGATTGTTGTTGTTTGATCTAGTCACGGTGACTCAACCATATTTATTGTTTTATTTCATTACAGTGACGTATATATATTGAGTGTTTGAATGAGTATTTGGTCTAACCAGAAGCACAGCCTGATATAGAAGATTGTGTGTAATAAGATATGAGGAAAAATAAACATTTCGCATAAGTTTCTTTTTTCTTTATGTGGCAGCTTACAGAGAGAATGATGGGAATTTTTTGTTGAATGTTCTAGAGCACAAAAGAAGTAACTACATCATGTGAGCTCAGATGTTGGCACTAGATTGTGTGATTTGGTAAACTGAGGGGCTAGCCATAATATTAGACATTAATCAGTCTCTTTCTTTTTCCTCTTCTTCTTCTTCTCTACTTTTCTTCTTCTCCTTCTTTTTCTCATTCTTCTTCTCCTCCACTTTTCTCTTCCTCGTCCTTCTCATTCTTCTTCTCCACTTTTCTCCTCTTTCTCTTCCTCCTCATCCTCCACTTTTCTCTTTCTTCTTCTTGTTCTTTTTGGTCTACTTCTCTTCCTCCTCTCTCCTCCTTTTCTTCCTCCTCCTCATCCTCTTCCTCCTCCTCATCCTCTTCCTCCTCCTCATCTTCTTCTCTTCCTTCTTCTTCTCCACTTTTCTCCTCATCCTGTTCTTTCTCCTCTTCCTCTTCTCCACTTTTCTTCTCCTGCTCTTTCTCCTGCTTCTCCTTCTTCTTCTTCTCCACTTTTTTCCTCCCCCTGCTCTTTCTTCTCCTCCTTTTTCTTCTTCTTCTCCTCCTTTTTCTTCTTCTTCTCCACTTTTCTCCTCCTCCTCCTCTTTCTCTTCCTCCTCCTTCTTCTTCTCCGCTTTTCTCCTCCTCCTCCTCTTTCTCTTCCTCCTCCTCTTTCTCTTCCTCCTCCTCCTTCTTCTTCTCCACTTTTCTCCTCCTGCTTCTACTTCTTCTTTTCTTCCTCCTCCTGCTTCATCATCTTCTTTTTCTTTTTCTTCATCTTCTCTTCCTCCTCCTCCTTCTTCTCCACTTTCCTCCTCTTCCTCCTGCTCTTTCTCCTCTTCCTTCTCCTCCTTCTTCTCCACTTTTCTCCTCCTCCTGCTCTTTTTCCTCTTACTCCTCATCCTCTTCTCCACTTTTCTCCTCCTCCTCCTCTTCCTTCTCCTCCTCCTTCTCCACTTTTCTCCTCTTCCTGCTCTTTTTCCTCTTACTCCTCATCCTCTTCTCCACTTTTCTCCTCCTCCTTCTTCTCCTCATCCTTGCTTTGAAAATGTGAGCTTGTGTAGAGCCAGCATATCTCGGAGCACAGGAAATCCTGCCTGGTGACCATAATTGGTTGCTTGCTTATAGTGGCAGCTTGTGAATGTTTTGACCAGTTGTAGCTTTTCATGTTTTGCAGAGTTTTTTTTGTTGTTGTTTTGTTGATGTTTTGTAGATGTCTGAAATATCTGGTAATTTTGTTTTGTGGTTGTCTGTGAAATATTTTGTTTGTTTTATAGGTGTGTTTGTAATATCTTGTCACAGCAGGTGTGTTTGAGGTCAGTATCATGACAAAAGTTGACTGGCTGACAGAAGATTCACACAAATTCTGTCAGGCTTTTTGTGCCATTCTTCAGAGCTCCACATTCTGGCAGTTTCTCCTAGAAACTTGTCAACGCTGTGAAAGCCCGTTGGCTTGGTCTTGATCCACAATACCTCTCCTGGAATACTGCTCTGAAATTGTGCCATGCACAGTGCAAACCTTGTCCGTCTTTCTTCTTTGTCGTTAGACACATGAATGAAGTTTGGGCAGGACTGTTGGAATCATAACCACAAAAAGTTTTGAGGAATTTTTCATGGCTGACTGGTTATTGAAATGTCCTCTCGTGGCTAGACTGTTGCTGGACCTGCTTGAGTTTGGAGATTAGATCTCGGTCGTTCTCTTGCATGTCACTAGCTCACTTCTGTGTGTTTTGTCTATAATTTTCCCAATGCTAATCTTGACTACTCTGGTCACATTTCTCCCAGTAATGACACCAGTGATCGCGCTAGGATTCTTGGAAATGTATGAAGTACTTTCTGATGTGAGCGAGCATGCGATGCTCACTGTGTGTACGGTGGATGAGCGGAGCGTCCTCGCTCACATGATCTGAACGAATAAGACCTATATATAGTCAAGGAAAGCGTGGTGGGAGCTTGAGACGTGACGGGGCTGAGGTTCGTCTCGTCTGTGCTTATGATTATCGTGAATACTTAGACCCAGCCGAACTCATACTGTTTGATAACGTATTGTGAAATTATACCATGCTGTGGATTTATGTCATTATCGTCTTATATGGAGATTCCCGGTGATATTCGTCATATGGGCACATGTCAAGGTCCATCATGTTTTCATTCGCATGGATAATGTTATATCCATGGTATCAGGCAGCTGCATAATCAGTGATGTGCATTAGCATATGGTAATTCCAGGAGAGGGGAGGCAAGGCACAAATAGCGGCAGCTATGAGGATAATTCATTGCATTGGCACATGCTTGTGAGAAAATTCAGTGCATTGGCAGAGGGGGAAATATGTGTGATAATTCAGTGCATTAGCACGAGGGGAGATATGTTGTGATATTCAGTGCATTGGCACAAATTAGAAGAATGTGTGTGTTGCATGTGAGAGCCAGGAAGGTCAAGGCATTTGGGTCCTTACGATTTCAGTTGATACATAGAGAGTTATACATTATATTGATGTATGTTTGTTTACATTCATGATGATACATGATGTCCTATGTATGTAATATCTGCTGTGGCGTTGATATGGCGTATGTAGTGTAGATAATAAAATGTTGATTGATTTAATTGCTTGACTTGGTAATGTGTATTGCATGTCATGTAATTGTATGGATGTATGTAATATGCTGCATAACTGGCATACAGTGTCCTTGGAGGGTAAATCCTGGGTTCTCGGTTAGATATGGATTTTGTGAGCCTGGCCACCCAGTGCGATAGTACATTAGGCCATGGATTTGTGGGTTTTCAGCTGGTTTTGGTCATATCCCTTCCCTAATTTATCCCCGAGTGTAAACTTAGCACCTGCTAGGTTTACACTGGAATACCAGATTTCTCAGGACAACATTCGGTACTTGAAACTTTTTTCTAATATAAAATTAAACGTACTTTACAAACATCAGCATGAAGTAAAAGTTTGTGTGAGTTTTTTTCTCTTACCTTACTCGCATGGAGATTTTATCTTTACAAAAAGCTCACATTCTGAACCAAAGTAAAAACTGGCTCTTTCTCATTCATGCAAATTAAGCATCAACAACATACTGACCCAGTTATCCTCCATCTGATTTCGCTGGTTGCTTTTTTAATAGGTTTTTTTGATCATATAAAATAGCTACGGCAACGACGACCTCTGAAACTTTCTGTTTTTCTCTTTTATAAATCCACAATTTACCGGTATCTGCCTGCCAACGCGATCACTGGGTGGCATCTTGTTTCTGCTGTGGATATTATATTGCTTATCTTCACTACAAGGCGACATTTCTGCCTGTCCAATATTTTTGAAGACCTGGTATTTTGAGACAACATGTGTGACATACATGCATAGTATAATAATACGTATACTTGGTGTACAAGTTATAAAGTAAGAGAAGTGACTGGTGCCCACCTTTCCTACTAAGAGGAGACAAAACTATATTTTTCATCTCTTTTTTTGTAATTTTATTTGTTGTGTTGTTTTTGCATGTGATCCTTGAAAAAGACTTTTGCCAAAATATTGGATTGTTGTATGTTCTTCATCAGTATGTGCTCATCTTGCTTTCTGCCATTCTTGTTCCTGCTCACTTTTCTCACTCTTTCTAGCTTTTTTTGTTGTTGTAAATCTGATCTATACATGTCCATCTACTTCATCAAATTTTAAACTACACCAGCTTTTGTGAACTGGCAGACAATAATGCTTTATGAGACAAGGAAGTGAATGGTCAGTTTTTTTATTCTAGCGCCACTGTATTCAGGAAGTTAGAAATTTAAAACGCCCATTAAGCCACCAGGATGCGCAAGAGTACAGTGATAGCAAGCGCTGCATCGCAGATGATTTTAACAATCTAATTAACATTGCGACAGACCGCAACAGTTATGGGGTACTGTATGAACAGTATCAACAGTCAAGTAACACGTGTGACTAATTTCAACAGTCAGTTTAAGCACTCACTGTAGCAGATTTCTTTTACTCTGAGCACACTTAGCCAAACATTTGTAAAGTATGTGTGGGTGTGTGTGTGTGTATGTGTGTGAGAGAGCCCACCTAAAACGGATCATGCCAGTCTAAATCTATTCTTTCTTCTTTCTCTGGCGAATTGTTAAAGTGTAGTTCCTAATTCTCGGTATGTGTCAGACTTGAATGGTCAAGACATGAACTGTCAGATTTATATACATTCTTAAATTTTAAGATATATATAGTTTCATAAACAGTCAGATGTATATACTTCATAAATAATCAGATTTACATACAGTAACTTCATAAATTGTCAGATTTATATCACATCATTAAACAGAAAATGTTTAATAAAGTTTGAAAAGAAGAAAAGGTCCCTTCTAAATGGAAAAAAGGAATCATTGTTAAAATACCAAAAAGAAAAGGCAACCGTAATGATTGCAACAACTGGAGAGGAGTAAACTTACTATCAGTTGTGTCAAAAGTATTTTGCAAAGTTATTCTGAATAGAATTCAAGATATAGTGGATGCTGCAATGAGAGAAGAACAAGCAGGATTTCGAAAAAGGAGGAGCTGTCTCGACCAGATCTTTACTCTAAGAATAATATTTGAAGAATATGTTAAAAAGAAAAAAACAAATAATCCTGAATTTCATAGACTTTAAAAAGGTATTTGATAGCATACACAGAAATTCATTGTGGAGAATTTTAAGAATATATGGAATACCATCTAAGATTGTCAACATCATTAAGGACCTCTACAATGGATATATTTATGCAGTCAAGACAGAAGAAGGGATGAGTGAATGGTTCCAGAGTGAAACAGGTGTGAAACAAGGATGTATACTATCTCCCTTGCTTTTTGGAATTTCCATAAACTTCATAATGAAAAAATGCTGCACAAGTAAAATGGGCATTGACTGGGTACATGAGACCCAACTGGAAGATTTTGATTTTGCTGATGACATAACTCTTATCAGTAACAATGTGAAATCAATGCAAGAAAAAACAGATACCCTGTCTTCAATGGCTAGTAAAATAGGACTTGAAATTAACAAGGACAAAACAAAAATAATGAAACTTCTCATTAACCATGAAGGAAAAATATACACTGAAGGAACAGCTGTTTAAGAAGTAAACCAGTTTGCATATCTCAGATCTAAGTAGACCAGGATGGTGACACCAGAAAGTAAGGTAGAATTCGAATTGCAAAAGCAGCATTGACCTTCAAGAATCTTGAGGACATATGACATTCAAAAGTTAAGCACAAAAACCAAGTTAAGATTATTCAATTCAAGTGTAATATCTACCCTCATTTATGCATGTGAAAGATGGAAAACAACTAAAGAAATAGACAAGAAATTAGACTCTTTTGAAAACAAATGCCTAAGGAAAATACTCGGCATCAAGTGGAACGAATTCAAGAACAAAGCAGAGATAAGACACATGAGCACACAACAACCTGTCTCATGGGTGATCAGAAAAAGAAGATGGACATATGTCGGTCATGTGCTGAGAAGAAACAATCAGAGAATCCCAAAACAGGCCATCAAGTGGAACACACCTGGCCGATGAAAAAAAGAGGTCGACTACGCGAAACTTTAAAGAGAACATTGTTAAGAGAGGCCAGGCTAGTAAGAATAACACCCCTTGATGAGGTTGAAAAGCTCTCCGAGAACAATAAATCTATGCAAGCTACCACGCGAGCCCTATGTGACGTTTAGCGGCACGGGAAGGATGTAAGATAAGGTGTCAGTTTTATATTTTACAAACTATCACATTTATATCAAAAATTGTCAGATTTATATATATCCTCATAAACTGTCACATTTATACAGTATAGCGTTATTAAAATGTACGTGAAGGATTCACATTTTGAAGTGAAAGTGATATGTTGAATCAAGTTTTCATGCCGTGGATCAGAACATTAAACAGTACTTTAAATGACGTTCACATAAAGACATCTGGGAGAAAGCTACTGTGTAAGGTATCTGTAAATGATGTTGTTGTAACAAAACAAGGATGTTACTTCTGGTTATTTGAGTGGAGTTTTTTGTTTGTTTGATTGTTATCTTTCGTGTTTGTTTGCGAGACTGTGTGAGAGAGATAGAGAGAATGAGAGTGAGTGAGAGAGAGAGAGTGAGAGTGAGTGAGAGAGTGAGAGAGAATGATAGAGTAAGTGAGAGTGAGAGAGAGAGTGAGAGAAAGAGAGAGTGTGAGTGAGTAAGAGAGAGTGAGACAGAGTGAGAGTGAGTGAGAGAGAGTGAGAGAAAGTGAGAGGAAGTGAGAGAGAGTGAGTGAGAGTGTGAGAAGGAATGAGAGAGCGTGAGAGAGAATGAGAGAGAGTGTGTGAGAGAGAGTGAGTGAGAGAGAGTGAGTGAGAGAGAGTGAGAAAGAGTGAGAGAGAGAGTGAGAGTGAGAGCGAATGTGAGAGAGAGTGGAGAGTGAGAGAGAGAGTATGTGTGTGTGGGTATTTGTTTTCTGGCAGCAGTTAGCCCTGGCCAGAAGTTATCTGTGGACGCCTGAGTGGCCTCGTTGGATGCTAGACCCTGACCTCACGTGGGAGTCAGATATAAGTTCTCGTCCCAGTAGACAACATGGAAAGATGGATGATCGAGATATGGCCCCCAGAGAACAGATAGCGCTGTAATTGTGGCCAGACTTATTCAGTGTTTACAGTTTGTCTTTATTTTTCGGTATTGAAGTTTTTGGCCACGTCAGATTTAAAATCTGTCGCCTCAGACAAGAATAGAGATCTACTGGTGGAAGTCTTTCAGTTTTTAGCTCAGGTCCAGCTTCTTGTATGTCTTACGAGAACATGCATAGACTGGACACTCTTGTCAGCTTCTTGTATATCTTGCCAGAACATGCATAGACTGGACACTCTTGTCAGCTTCTGTCTTGCGAGAACATGCATAGACTGGACACTCTTGTCAGCTTATTGTACATCTTGCCAGAACATGCATAGACTGGACACTCTTGTCAGCTTCTTGTATATCTTGCCAGAACATGCATAGACTGGATACTCTTGTCAGCTTCTTGTACATCTTGCCAGAACATGCATAGACTGGACACTCTTGTCAGCTTATTGTACATCTTGCGAGAACATGCATAGACTGGACACTCTTGTCAGCTTATTGTACATCTTGCCAGAACATGCATAGATTGGACACTCTTGTCAGCTTCTGTCTTGCGAGAACATGCATAGACTGGATACTCTTGTCAGCTTCTTGTACATCTTGCCAGAACATGCATAGACTGGATACTCTTGTCAGCTTCTTGTATATCTTGCGAGAACATGCATAGACTGGACACTCTTGTCAGCTTATTGTACATCTTGCCAGAACATGCATAGACTGGACACTCTTATAATATAAGTTCTGAAGCTGTATTCCACCCCCTTTTCCCAAACTCTCCTTGACGCTCTAATATATTTAGTGTCTGTAAGTGGCATCTCTATAGTTTTAGTTACTTGTGTGCAGAAGAAAAAGTCTTAGTCCAGTACTGGTAGCTGGTTTAATTGTAGTGGTATATCTGTATACGCGTTGCGATGCATATGCAGAAAAGTTATCTTGATCTTCAACAACATGCCGTACCCTCGGATTCTAGTTTTTGAGCGACCTTTTCATAACGAGTCCGAATCTGGAAATGACGTCATTTTATATTTTCGTGTAAACTTCCGGCGCAAAAGAAAAATGGCTGAAGTCCCATACCTTCAGGAATGAAATACACGCAGTTACAGATAGTTACTCCCAAAGACCAGCAAGATCATGTGCTGTGTGATTGCTGAATGCTACGAAAACCGAGTAATAATTCTTCGAAGATCGTTAATAGCTGCAGAGATTTTAATAATGGCTTGGACGTACTACGTCTACGTGATAGCTATGTGCATCTTCACGTCAAAAGTTCTAGCGGAAAAGGCTGTATTTCTGATCATCTACCACCCTCTGCTGATGCTCAGCCTCTGGGCCTATTTCATGTCCGTCTCCACCAAGCCCAGAAACCCTCCACAAGAGTTCCGTCTTGAGGAGAACGAGTGGGTCATGCTGAACCATCTGCCTCAGTGGACGCTGAAAAATGAGATGGACAATCTGAGGCTGAAGATGGGAATCAAGACCACAAAATCCATGTTCGCAGGGGGTACAGTTATGTTCAGTGCGCATGCGCAAGACGTTAGTTTTATAGATTAACGCTTTAATATAGCACTGGCGATACAAATCATCCTTTACTGCCTGAACATAGGGCATCATGACAGTTACGATACCGACTATCGAAATAAACTTTCCACGACGGAACGATACAGTCTTTACAACATGGACTGTAACAATACATTTATGATACTGAATGTCATAACAGACTTTCAAAGATCACAGGTTTAAGATATGAGGCAGCACAGTGGGCTCAAAACACGGACGGACTTACAGGATCTAGCTCATGGCACAGAACATCATGACAGACCTTTATTTATAGCACCTGTACATCTTGTACCTAGCAACTGTAGTAGTCTGTTATCACTGTTTCTGATATTTAAAAAAAAACAATACTATTCCTATGATGGATATTATATTTATTTAACAGTCAAAGCCACAATTTATCGTCACTGTTTTCTTTTTGGGTGTACAATAATTTCAGCTAAATGTCGGAGTTTCTGATTGTTTTTTCCCCCTGTCTGTATCTATAATCTGATGCGGTCGTATGTATTTTCTCCTGTTTGTGCTTGTAATTAGAAGCAGTCGTTTGAATTCTGTTGTAACTGTTCTATATTTTCTTTTGTTTGTGTGTGTAATCTGAAGCGGTCGTTTGTCTGAATTCTGTTTATATGTGCTACATTGTTTTTTATTTTGGTCTGAAGAGTGTTTGTGTTCAGCAGGTCTCCTTGCTTGTGTAATCTGAAGTGGTCGTTTGTCTGAATCCTGTTTATATGTGCTACATTGTTTTTTATTTTGGTCTGAAGAGTGTCTGTGTTCAGCAGGTCTCCTTGCTTACTGTCAGCAGTGTCAGCTGGTCAAGCCAGACAGATGTCATCATTGCTCGCGCTGTGGGATATGCGTACTGAAAATGGACCACCACTGTCCATGGATCAACAACTGCGTCGGTTACCATAACTACAAACACTTCCTCCTCTTTATCTTCTACACAATCATCTACTGTGCTTATGTTTCCTTAAGCTCGCTGAGGTTCGTCGTGGCTTTCTTTCTGGACATTTCCCACGGAGTGAACGTTTCCCAAGACGCCAACAGGATCCAGATTGTTGTGATGTTTTTCTTCTTGGCGTTCATCGGCATCGCCATGGTACCGCTGCTCATTCTACACTGGGGCCTTGTCTGTGAGAACATGACGACTCTAGAAAACTTCCGACCTGTAGGACTTGCTGGCCTGCCGCCTGACCCAAGGACGTTTGATATCGGCCGTCGACAGAACATCCTGCAGATCTTTGGCTACCGGAAGTGGCTGTGGGTTTTCCCCGTGTTCACGAGTCTTGGGGACGGAGCACATTTTCCGGTCAGGGACGAGCAGAAAGTCCCGGAGACGTCAGATAACACGGAGATTTCGAAACATGCGTAAATATGCTAACTAAGACAAGAGAGTATGCGCCACAGAAGTGAAACACAGCCAAGGAGAAGAACACATGAACATGTATCAGCTAGACAAGACCACCGGGCTGTACTAGACAAGACCCAAGGGCTGTACTAGACGAGACCCTATCGCAAAATTAATGCAGTCTAATCAAGGAATAAATGGAACTGTTCTGTACATATCTTAGTGTTCTGTAAAGCTTTCTCATTTCTTTTTCTTTCTTGACTGTACAACCTTCATTAATAGAGAAATCACTTGAGGTAAGACAAATTCAGAAACGTTGGACAAGAAACAAGCTTAGACAGACTTAGTGGTAGTTTGCAGGGTTGTATAAAACATGAGTTGACTGAAAGCTCAGAATTTAAGATCAGACAAAAAGCCAATTCACAAGAAAAGACTCTGCGAAAGACTTCGTAGACAGACATTAACAACAGCCATAGCCATAAGATTAGAACACTTGGAAAAAGACCACAAGTTGACACATAGAAGAAAAAAAACTACTAAACTAGTCAGGATGGGAGCCATGATAAGGGATAAGAAAGGAATTAAACTAGTCAAGAAGACAGCCATGATAAGGGATAAGAAAGGAATTAAGGTAGTCAAGACAGAAGGAATAAAGTTATTTAACAAGTGAATAGAGCTAATTAGAAGGAGCAGATACTGGACAATGAAAGAATATGGATAAGAAAGAAATAAAGTTAGACAAGACAGAGTAAATGAGATTATATAAGAAAAGGATAAAATAGCTAGAGAACAAGTGAGCAACGAATCTGGATAAGTCAGAAAACAAAAACACTTTTTAGGCTGTTTAGAAAATAATGCAGATGTTTACTGTAGGCAGTTTCTGAATGCAGACATTGGTGCTCGCTCGATCATGTTATAAGTTATAAACAGGTTGAATCTTGATCATCTTAAACTGACTTCTGCCGGTGCCAGGACCTGTCAACTGACTACGTTGTAAGTCCCTATACTTTATTAAATACGGTTAGTGGTTTCTGTCTGTAGAGGCTCCACCTGGTGTGATGTTTTTTAACAGGCAGGCGAATGATTTTCTCTCTGTATTTGCTAACAGTTTTGGATGAACTCACGAAGGGACATAATACTGATAGGTAGACCAATAATTTGTGTGTAAGTATAAGCCAAAGCAATTCAGTTCGTTCAAAAGGCAAGGAACAAGAGTGGCCAGACATGAGCTAAGGGGAGAACTCGTATAAAAGTAAGAGATTATAGATTTTAAATACAGCTATAGCTAGAATACTTTATTGTTGTTGTATCCTATACGAAGGGGATAGAACTTACATCAAACTCGAGTAATGTATTTATCAGTAACATTCCAATATTACTTTTTGTACGCTTTCATGGCTAAAAACTGTCACGCTGATAATAATACTTTTTTAAACATATATATGCATAAACTGGCAGTAATTATACCTAATTTTACTCTTTAGTAACTTTACTTATTTTTAAAATATAAATTGACAAAAGTTATCTGGTTATATTTACTTTTTCCCCTAGATTTTCCTGTATATAGCTGGCGAAAATTGGAAATCTTCTATTTATATCAGATATGGGCAACCTTATTTATATTTTCACCTCGCCTTGAAAAACTATTGCAGAATAAAAATGTAATAAAAGTATTAACACCTTGAATATGGTTAATTCAAAGTGTGATTACATTAATTTACAGTTACAACTGTGTGAAATAGATTTTGCAAAAAATGATAATTTATTTGTGCTACAGGCTGGGGAAATACTGTCTTTATATTTCAACTAGAAACACATACGACCTGACATGAACAGTGCAGTGCGAAAATTTTCGAAAATGTAGATTCCACTATAAACCAGAGAAAGGAAAGACTGAACAGTGATAGTTCTCATTTCGATGTGTGAAGCAGGCTACATAAAGGAAATCAGACAAGGGACATCATAAACTTTAATTCAGACTGAAGCACTGCAGAGCTTCCCATTTTGCGACAGTATGTACGGTAATAGGAATGAATTTATTCCAGAGAGGGTCTGGAATTTCAGCTGTAATCATTTTTCTTTTCCATCCATTTGTAACTAGGATACGTCTTCCTGGAAAAAAAAATATGAAACATTTAATTGCAGGATCATAGAGATATCTGGAAAACACTTAACTGCCACAGTGTTATGACAAAATCCACAAGTGGCGTTTCACTATCAGATTGCCCATCCCTGCTTGTACAAACTCTCAGCTAAAGAAATATATTGTTTTATACGAGGTGGGGATTATTTCAAGAACACTCTTATACAAACTGGGCATAGTCAAGAGCATCACTTAATACAAACTGACTACAGTTGCAAGTCTGCTGTTACACTAATTGGTAACAGTAACAAGTTGGTAATAGTAACAAGTACTTTTATGCTGTCTACAATATTATTTTTTAACACTCTAGCAGTAGTTTACTGCTTTATTTTTATAGTTCAGCCCCTACATTTATTATGATATGTTTTCTTTGTAGAAGGTAACAATAGTTCAACACCTACATTTATTATGATATGTTTTCTTTGTAGGAAATGCAGTTTTTTAAAATATATAACTGCCCAAAAGTTGAGGGTCACTTGCTAAAACCCTTGCCTAAAAAGTAATGTACAGTAAGTATAAGAAAAACATAATATCAGAATTAACTGCATTTAAAATGCACAAATTCATACAACTCTTATACATATATGATAATTAGTACACAAGTTACAAGCTTGAAATTCACTCATCCTTCATGGTTCTAAGGACTGTTATAGCCGGAGGTGGGGTGGAGGATACGCTCTCCACTCCAATGGCGTGCGTCTCAAATAGCCTCTGACAGTCAAGTCCAGCTCCTGGCTTTCTCGTGGCAGAACTGTTCAAACTGACAGGAGAATGGGCGAAGGCGAATATCCGGGGCCTGAAAACCAGACGCTTCGGGTAGATGAGAGTCATATTTGGTAGCTCATCTACCGCTGCTGGCGAGATTCTTCAGCTGCCGTGCGTGGAGTGGGGATCCTCCCGGCCAGTGAAGAAAGGTGCGAATGCGGTTGCCGAGCGGCACCACTGTGGAAAAGGTGAAAGAAAGGATTAAGCGAAGTGAACAGTAGTCAAATCACGGAACCTCTGGTCTGGAGGTCGGCCACGTCCCATGTGCACTCATATCGGGCGAAATGCCTGAACCAGCTTAACCCAGAGGTTAAGACACTGCTGGCGAGATTCTTCGGATGCTGCGCGTGGAGTGAAACTCCTCCCGACCGATGAAGAAAATGCGAAAAAGAAATTAGGGTTGCCGTGCGGCGCCGATGTGAAAAGGTGATGGAAAGGATAAAATGAAGCTTAGTCGGTATGTCCAGTGTTCTCGCAGCGAGAGCCACTCATACCATGGCACCTCTGCTCTAGAGGCCGGCCACGTCCGATATACACCCATACTGGTCAAATATGCCTAAACCGGCTTAAAACAGAGATGAAACTTGATGGCTACGCATGTCACGGTACCTCCGCTCTAGAAGTCGATCACGTCCTAAACATGCCCATACTGGGATAATATGCCTAAACCGGCCCAACCCAAGGGTGAAACTTACTAGTGGCGAAGATTCGTCCTCCTGGACAAAAGCTCCGTCCTGGTCACAACTAGGAAGGGTAGCGGCCACGACCACAGAATGCTAAAGTCGGAGACACTGGACCAGTGCAGTCTAGATAGTCAACCACCTCTCACCCGGCGATGATGTATGCGTATCCTAATCAAGCTGAGGTTTTCCAGTGAAGAAGTCCGACGCTGGACCGGATGGGCAACCACCTCTCACCCGGCGGGGATACACATGTATCCCAAAACACGTCGAGGTTTTCCGGTGAGAAAGTCCAACCCTAGGCTGGATGGGGATATACTGATATTCAAAACACGACGAGGTTTTCCTGTGAGAAAGTCACGGTGTCATGCATTCCCGCTTCTGAGACCCACCAAGAATACAGGCACAAGCCATGCGATACTCTGAACCTCTTTTGGTCCTCTTGTAGATCTCGTGTGGTCCTTTCGGGGACCACAGGGGGACCGCGGGACCTATAGAGGACCACAGGAGTAAATTCAGTAGGATGACGGGGCGGTCTTGGTGGTAGAAGAGAAAGAAGAAGAGAAGAAGAAGAAGACTCATCATTCATCATAAAAGTCACAAGATACGTTCTGTTACATTTAATCTGTTAAAATCTGGTTTAACTACCATCTGTGGCCAGGCATTCGATACATCTTTTACGCATGGAGTCCACAAGGGTTCTAAGAACATCTACGGAATAGCCTGATACTCTTGAAGAGGAAACAATCAGCCGTGCAACCTCAACTGGCGGAATGTGAGTAGTTGATACTCTCCGTCCAATGACATCCCAGAGATGTTCAGTTGGAGCAAGATCAGATGAACGAGGGGGGCTACTCTGTCGTGATGATTTTCTGGTGTCATTAAAGATACGAGCTCGATGAGGCCAAGCACTGTCATCCTGCAAAAACTGCTTCACCATCCATGGCTTCCAGAGCAGGCTGAATAAGACGACGCAATATCTCATCTTGGTACTTTAGGCCGGTTAATGTGGCATGGATGGCATGAAGAGGGGTCTTGCCTTGTCGTGGTTAAGCCACCCCAGACCACGACAGAACCTCCCCCACAGAGATCCACTTATCTAATTGTGTCATCAGTAAAACGTTCTCCTTGTCTTCTCCAAACACATCTCTGCCATCATTAAATGACAGAGTGAAGCGGGACTCATCTGTAAAGAGGACTTGACTCCACTGCCATCTTGTCTACCTGATGTGCTCACGACACCAGGCAACACGGGCTCTGAAATGAGTTAGACAGATTCTGACTGCTGGTCTTCGTGAAGGTAAGAGAGATTCTGACTGCTGGTATTCGTGAAGGTAAGAGAGATTCTGACAGCTGGTATTCGTGAAGGTAAGAGAGATTCTGACTGCTGGTATTCGTGAAGGTAAGAGAGATTCTGACTGCTGGTCTTCGTAAAGGTAAGAGAGATTCTGACTGCTGGTCTTCGTGAAGGTAAGAGAGATTCTGACTGCTGGTATTCGTGAAGGTAAGAGAGATTCTGATTGCTGGTCTTCGTGAAGATAAGAGAGATTCTGATTACAGGTCTCTGTGAAGGCAAGAGATATTCTGACTGCTGGTCTCTGTAAAGGTAAGAGAGATTCTGACTGCTGGTCTCTGTAAAGGTAAGAGAGATTTTGACTGCTGGTCGTTTTGAAGGTAAGAGAGATCCTGACTGCTAATTTTCGTGAAGGTAAGAGTTTCTGACTGCTGGTCTCTGTGAAGCTATGAGAGATTCTGACTACTGGTCTCTGTGAAGCTATGAGAGATTCTGACTGCTAGCCTTCGTAAATGTATGAGAGATTCTGACTACTGGTCTCCGTGAATGTACGAGATATTCTGATTGCTGGTCTCTGTGAAGGTATGAGAGATTCTGACTACTTTTCTCTGTGAAGCTATGAGAGATTCTGACTACTGGTCTCTGTGAAGGTATGAGAGATTCTGACTACTTTTCTCTGTGAAGCTATGAGAGATTCTGACTACTGGTCTCTGTGAAGCTATGAGAGATTCTGACTACTGGTCTCTGTGAAGCTATGAGAGATTCTGACTACTGGTCTTCGTGAATGTATGAGAGATTCTGACTACTGGTCTCTGTGAAGCTATGAGAGATTCTGACTGCTTTTCTCTGTGAAGCTATGAGAGATTCTGACTACTGGTCTCTGTGAAGAAAGTCTTAATTCACGTAAGCGCCTGCAGACTGTCATCCTGCTGACGTTAATGTTCGCAGTATTCATCAGTTGACGTCTTAGAATGGTACAGGCAACTGCTGTAGCGAAGGGCAGACAATAAGAGATATCTGTCATCCTGCTGTCTTCTACAACGTGGTCGTCTTGAACGGTTCCGGTCCTCTACTTCTCCGGTGGCTTTAAATCTCCAAAAGCCTTTGGATGGTAGAATGTGACACTTCCAAACGTTTTGCAACCTGACAAGTGGATTCGCCATTCTTAAGCCACGAGTTCTGTGGTGCTAGGACTTCTTCTCTGGGAGTAGGTTTCTGCAGCTGGTAAAAGGGTTGTCACCAATTTTAAAACGAATGAAAACTAAGACTCCCTAGGGCACTTGCATGACGAATCAGCGCCATCTTCTACCTGCCTGGGTTGGCCGAACTCATTGACCACACCCAAAATTTACGCCTAACACATCTTTATAGCACGTGATTTTTTTACACTGATCATGATAATCAGTGAGTACTTTTCATACTTCACATGCACAGAGGACTGTTTGTGGATGGCACTGAAGCAAGTTTCAGAGAAGTAAGTCTTTATCGTATCAATATATCAGTTGATATAAAATGTGTTGTAAATGAAGGGATTAACTTATGTGGGGTTTAAAGATGCTGGCAATGGTTACACGTTTTATTTTTATACAAAAGAGCAATATTTTACTTTGGTTCGAGATGATATTCCGTATTACAATAATTCGAGATGATTGGGCAGTATATTGTCATTAAAACATTCGAAAGGCTAATTTACAAGAAAAGTAATTCTTTACCGAAAATAATTAACACTTTCATATTTCTACACCGTTTATTTCTATCCTGTAAAACAATCTTTAGTAAGAAACAGAGCCAAGGCCCTTAAGATAGAGTTTGTCTTTAAACGTACGGACTTTACAAGTGTTTCTGTGAAACTGCAGATAAAGAATTGTTTCCCCCCTATGACTGCAGAGTTATTTCCGTTTTCTAGGTGGGGGCGGTATAATTTTTGTTATAAAGTAAAATATTGTTAATCTCGTTGTGACCACAGGGAAAAAACGCATGAAGAACGTGAAGTTTGCCGAACACGAGAAAAGTTGCGTGTTCAGTGTTCGACATGGGTTATATTTTCCTAAAGAAAATCATTTCTTCTCCCGTTATTTATTACGTATTTTAACTAGTGCTGTTATAAAAACAACGAAGTAATTGTATTCTTATTTACATCTTACATCCTTCTCTTGCTGTTAAACGTCACATAGGGCTCGCATGGTAGTTTGATGGCATTTTTTATGTTGTGTGATATATAAATACGTGTTTGATGTTGTCAGTCAGTCAGTCATTTGCATTTCCCTTGCAGAACTTTTCTCCCTAACAGTTCTCCTGTAGGCCTCTCGGTTGTAAGCAAGAGGCCCTGCTGCTGGTGCGTCCATTTGCAGATTATCAACGATGTCTTGCAGCCATCTTCACCTTGGTCTTCCTCTCTTTCAAAAAAAAAACATGAAAAATCATTATACACCTTCCAAGACTGTCTTTTTAAAATGATCATGACGTTTAATATGTCAAAATATTGAAGTTTTCCCTGCTTAATCTTCCTTACTAGCTAAACTTCTTGAATATTAAGTTCTTGTAGAATGGATATATTTGTTCTTTTTTGCGTCCATGATATTTGAAGGACTCTTCTTTAGCATTTACATTCAAAAGCATTTATGTGTTTCTCAGCTGTTTTGTTAAGTGTCCAGGTCCCACAGGCATATGTTGCGACGAAAAAAAATGCATGCCCTTAAAAATCTTAATTTTGTAGTTCTGTCTGTTCCTCTCCACAGCTTCTTTAGTTGTTTTATTTTTTTAAAGAGCGATAGATGTTCTCCTACTTTCCCTCATTGTATCCCCATTATTAGTTAGTAATGATCCAAAATATTCAAAATTCTTCACCTGGACCAATTTTTCCTCGTTGATAGGATATCATAGACTTAAAATTCCTCGAAATAGCATCCTTGAGCATCAGTACACCGTTGCCAGCTGTTCTGCCACGCGTCGTAGCTCCCTGGAAGTCTTGAAAAGTGATCTCCTTCAAAGCACTCGTCACGGCAGCTTGCACGCCATTAACAATCCAAAAATGGTGGCCTTTCAAGCTTGATTTGAACTGGGGAAACAAAAAGAATTCTGCCGGGGTCAAGTTCGGGCTGTAGGGAGGTTGGCACAGCATTGCCACGGTTTGTTTCGCAGAAACTCTCTCACTAGCAGCAACGCATGGCTCGAAGCATTGTTGTTGTGAAGAGCCCAGGTGTTGGCCATCTCCAGGCGGACGCGCGCGACTCTGTTCTTCAGTTCTTTAAGCACTGAAGCAAGTTTCAGAGAAGTAAGTCTTTATCGTATCAATATATCAGTTGATATAAAATGTGTTGTAAATGAAGGGATTAACTTATGTGGGGTTTAAAGATGCTGGCAATGGTTACACGTTTTATTTTTATACAAAAGAGCAATATTTTACTTTGGTTCGAGATGATATTCCGTATTACAATAATTCGAGATGATTGGGCAGTATATTGTCATTAAAAACATTCGAAAGGCTAATTTACAAGAAAAGTAATTCTTTACCGAAAATAATTAACACTTTCATATTTCTACACCGTTTATTTCTATCCTGTAAAACAATCTTTAGTAAGAAACAGAGCCAAGGCCCTTAAGATAGAGTTTGTCTTTAAACGTACGGACTTTACAAGTGTTTCTGTGAAACTGCAGATAAAGAATTGTTTCCCCCCTATGACTGCAGAGTTATTTCCGTTTTCTAGGTGGGGGCGGTATAATTTTTGTTATAAAGTAAAATATTGTTAATCTCGTTGTGACCACAGGGAAAAAACGCATGAAGAACGAGAAGTTTGCCGAACACGAGAAAAGTTGCGTGTTCAGTGTTCGACTTGGCTTATGTTTTCCTAAACGAAATCATTTCTTCTCCCGTCATTTATTACGTATTTTAACTAGTGCTGTTATAAAAACAACGAAATAATTGTATTCTTATTTACATCTTACATCCTTCTCTTGCTGTTAAACGTCACATAGGGCTCGCATGGTAGTTTGATGGCATTTTTTATGTTGTGTGATATATAAATACGTGTTTGATGTTGTCAGTCAGTCAGTCATTTGCATTTCCCTTGCAGAACTTTTCTCCCTAACAGTTCTCCTGTAGGCCTCTCGGTTGTAAGCAAGAGGCCCTGCTGCTGGTGCGTCCATTTGCAGATTATCAACGATGTCTTGCAGCCATCTTCACCTTGGTCTTCCTCTCTTTCAAAAAAAAAACATGAAAAATCATTATACACCTTCCAAGACTGTCTTTTTAAAATGATCATGACGTTTAATATGTCAAAATATTGAAGTTTTCCCTGCTTAATCTTCCTTACTAGCTAAACTTCTTGAATATTAAGTTCTTGTAGAATGGATATATTTGTTCTTTTTTGCGTCCATGATATTTGAAGGACTCTTCTTTAGCATTTACATTCAAAAGCATTTATGTGTTTCTCAGCTGTTTTGTTAAGTGTCCAGGTCCCACAGGCATATGTTGCGACGAAAAAAAATGCATGCCCTTAAAAATCTTAATTTTGTAGTTCTGTCTGTTCCTCTCCACAGCTTCTTTAGTTGTTTTATTTTTTTAAAGAGCGATAGATGTTCTCCTACTTTCCCTCATTGTATCCCCATTATTAGTTAGTAATGATCCAAAATATTCAAAATTCTTCACCTGGACCAATTTTTCCTCGTTGATAGGATATCATAGACTTAAAATTCCTCGAAATAGCATCCTTGAGCATCAGTACACCGTTGCCAGCTGTTCTGCCACGCGTCGTAGCTCCCTGGAAGTCTTGAAAAGTGATCTCCTTCAAAGCACTCGTCACGGCAGCTTGCACGCCATTAACAATCCAAAAATGGTGGCCTTTCAAGCTTGATTTGAACTGGGGAAACAAAAAGAATTCTGCCGGGGTCAAGTTCGGGCTGTAGGGAGGTTGGCACAGCATTGCCACGGTTTGTTTCGCAGAAACTCTCTCACTAGCAGCAACGCATGGCTCGAAGCATTGTTGTTGTGAAGAGCCCAGGTGTTGGCCATCTCCAGGCGGACGCGCGCGACTCTGTTCTTCAGTTCTTTAAGCACTTCCACGTAAAATGCCAGGTTGACATTTGTCCTGGTGGTACAAACTCCTTATGGACAACACCTTTGGAGTAAAAAAAACACAATGGGCATCGATTTCATTTTCGATGTGCTCATTCGAGCCTTCTTTGGTCGAGGAGACTCGGTAGTGTGGCACTCAGAGCTCTGTCTTTTCGTTGAACGTCTTGAGCCACCGAAACACTTGTGCTTTCGATAAAGCATCTTTCCCGTAGGCTTTCTATATCATAGCAAGTGTCTTGGTCGCGGAACTTTCAAGATTAACACAAAACTTTATCGCTGCTCGGCACTCCTCTGCATTTTGACCGTTACGCGACGCTTAAACAGCTGTCTACTTCGCAAGCGATCCGCACTCTGTAAAAGCTCAGAGCCAAATGGCGAGATATCGACCCTTTAACTAACATCCCGCACTAAACTTCGGGCCCAGAGAATCCGTCTCGCCCCCTTCCCGGCCCTGCTGATTGGTTGCATAAAGCAATTCTCATTACTTACCAGACGCACGTTGTAGCTGTGTGCTCCAGCCGGCATCCACATACATTTCGCTGCTGTCTTGTGTAATGAAAGGTATTGTAAGTTGCACGACCACGTTGCTCTGAATTCTGAAGTGATGGACATGTTATATGGCAACTCCAGAGAAATAGATGCAGTGACCCACAAAGAAGGGCCAGTGGCTCGTCATCGACAGACTGTCTGAGTGATCATTGCATGCTCTCAGTGGACGATAGTTAAGGAGGTAAACACAAACCTGTACCTGATGCACCCTTACTGTGGAAATATTGGCCGTCACGAAGAGGCTGATAATCAAGCGGTAGACCGGTATGAGGGGATAGCTTCATTTACACTGTTAGCTGGACAGACAGTGGAGTTGGCATCCTTTGTTTACATCCTCATGGAGACCACGAAGGCGTTGTCACACCATATCTTTGTAGGTCATTGGGAAAGATTCGATCATATCTCGTCCCTGCACAGGATGAGAGAACTTGGAGAAAAGACGAATAATATGTCAACATGTAAATGTGTCATTAGTCTCTGTACATTAAATCACAAGAACAATATGTCAACACATAACATGTGTCATTACTCTCTGTACATTAAATCACAAGAACAGTATGTCAATACATAACATGTGTCATTAGTCTCTGTACATTAAATCAGAAGAACAATATGTCAACACATAACATGTGTCATTAGTCTCTGTACATTAAATCAGAAGAACAATATGTCAACACATAACATGTGTCATTAGTCTCTGTACATTAAATCACAAGAACAGTATGTCAACACATAACATGTGTCATTAGTCTCTGTACATTAACTCTTTCACTCTTGAATTATGTTCCATGATTTTGCTAGAATACGTTCTGTGTAAAAATTTCAGCATAAAGACTTGCGTAGAAATATTTCAGTATAAATACTTATGTAGAAATATTTCAGTATAAAGAAACTGAACAAGTAAGTTACTCTATATTTTAAAACAGGGGTTGTGATGCATTAAGCAGCAGGCCATCCTGCTCACAACCGAGAGGCCTACAGGAGTGCTGTTAGGGAGGCAAAGTTCCGCAAGGGACATGGAAATGAATGAATGAATGAATGAATGAATGAATGCTTGTGAGAGAAATGTGCTACTCTTCGTTTTACCTATACCTTTCCCAAATACCACTCTGGGCATTCATTTGCATATGGTTGCAAGATTTATTAACTCAGCCAGTGTTATTTTGGAGCAAAAGAGTTAAGTAGAGGATTGGAGATCCTACAGACTTGTCCGGAATGTAAAGATTATAATCATAGCCAGTTAACTCTCTCACGTCGACTGCAGCATCCTAGACGTGATACCAGGAAGTGAAAAGATCTGGTACGCTTTTTGTGTGCTTCATAATCTGGCTTGTAGCAGTTCAGATCCTGGATGTGTCAGACAAGAGGAGAGCAACACAAATAGTTATACTGCCTAGAGAACGCCCAGAAGAATGTTGGGAAAACTGTTGTGTCTTTTGTTCTTGGCTGTTCATTCACTTCCAAAAGGTAGGTTTTCACAGAGGTCGTTAGATGACGGACAAGAACAAACATCCGAAGTAAAACACAGCAGTTATCACTGTCTTGTTTTGTGGCCTCAGAAGAGTTAAGAACAGAGTGATCATAAACTATTCTATACCTTATCTGGCACTGGACAAGACTACACATTATAGCATTATAAACACTGTGTGTGTGTGTGTCAGTACATGTTATAGCCTTCACTGAGCAGTTCTACCTAGAATTGATCTTAATGGATTAAACCTTTATTTTCCTCCAGTAACTATTACTTCTAACCTTAATCTGTTTATTTCCAAAAAATATCATCCTTATTAACAAGCATTATATTCGTTTTTGTAGATATTATTTCATATTACTTGGAGAACTGTAATTGTTGATTTTTGATGTGGCTCACTGAGTTTATTGTGTGTTGTCCATTGTTGTTCAAGCTTTAAACAGCAGTGCCATAAAAATAGATCGAGATCAATCTGGAAGGTGCATCCTGTATGCCACGTATTTTATTTAGGAAATGGTTGATTCTCTCCTTACCAAGTGATGACGTGTTTCAAGTACTCATTCTGCTGTTATAGCCTATATATGAATGTAAGACACTGAGACAGAATATCTAAGGTATTGTCTGAGGGCTAACAGGGAGACAACTGTAATAATTATACGTACACAATGTACGTACTTCACAGTTTAACCTCCCATCATTCCTTTAACAAAGTCGTGGTACACGCCGAATATTTTCTGCACAAATCTAACTAACTGTGGGTGGGGAAGGTATAAACTTTTATTTATTAATTTTTTTTTTTTTAGTCATGAAAAACCCCACCCAACCCACTCGCACACACACACATGCACGCACACACAATAGTCCTGGCATCTAACCATAAACTCGTTCGTTATGGTAAAAAAAAGTAGTAAAAAAATAGTCATGCTGTATAAGAGTGACATCTAAAAAAAAAAATTGCAGACTTGTCATTTCATCTTTCATTCAGACATAAATATTGGTGCCCTCGAAATCTACCCAGTTGCTATGGTGATAAGAGAAGAACTTTACCAGTCCTATGTAAACAGAGATAATGAAGAGTTGAAAGTAACAGATGTAACATGAGAAACGTTATTATAATCAGATGACAGAGTTAAATATTAGTCCTGCCTCTCTTTGACCAGACAATTGTAACAGGACGAACCTGGGATGTATCTGGTAGAAAAGATAGAGGTAGGCAGAAGGTGTAGAAAGAACCTGAGCTATGATTAGAACAAAACATAGACATGACATGAGTTAGAGTTAGAACAAGACAACGTAGACATGAGTTGGAGTTAGAACAAGACAACGTAGACATGACATGAGTTGGAGTTAGAACAAGACAACGTAGACATGACATGAGTTGGAGTTAGAACAAGACAACGTAGACATGACATGAGTTAGAGTTAGAACAAGACAACGTAGACATGACATAAGTTGGAGTTAGAACAAGACAACGTAGACATGACATGAGTTGGAGTTAGAACAAGACAACGTAGACATGACATGAGTTGAAGTTAGAACAAGACAACGTAGACATGAGCTGGAGTTAGAACAAGACAACGTAGACATGACATGAGTTGGAGTTAGAACAAGACAACGTAGACATGACATGAGTTGGAGTTAGAACAAGACAACGTAGACATGACATGAGTTGGAGTTAGGACAGAACAACGTAGACATGAGTTGGAGTTAGAGCAAGACAACGTAGACATGAGTTAGAGTTAGAACAAGACAACGTAGACATGAGTTAGAGTTAGAACAAGACAACGTAGACATGACATGAGTTAGAGTTAGAACAAGACAACGTAGACATGACATGAGTTAGAGTTAGAACAAGACAACGTAGACATGACATGAGTTGGAGTTAGAACAAGACAACGTAGACATGACATGAGTTGGAGTTAGAACAAGACAACATAGACATGACATGAGTTGGAGTTAGAACAAGACAACGTAGACATGAGTTGGAGTTAGAACAAGACAACGTAGACATGACATGAGTTGGAGTTAGAACAAGACAACGTAGACATGACATGAGTTGGAGTTAGAACAAGACAACGTAGACATGACATGAGTTAGAGTTAGAACAAGACAACGTAGACATGACATGAGTTGGAGTTAGAACAAGACAACGTAGACATGACATGAGTTGGAGTTAGAACAAGACAACGTAGACATGACATGAGTTGGAGTTAGAACAAGACAACGTAGACATGACATGAGTTGGAGTTAGAACAAGACAACGTAGACATGAGCTGGAGTTAGAACAAGACAACGTAGACATGACATGAGTTGGAGTTAGAACAAGACAACGTAGACATGACATGAGTTGGAGTTAGAACAAGACAACGTAGACATGACATGAGTTGGAGTTAGGACAGAACAACGTAGACATGAGTTGGAGTTAGAGCAAGACAACGTAGACATGAGTTAGAGTTAGAACAAGACAACGTAGACATGAGTTAGAGTTAGAACAAGACAACGTAGACATGAGTTAGAGTTAGAACAAGACAACGTAGACATGAGTTAGAGTTAGAACAAGACAACGTAGACATGAGTTGGAGTTAGAACAAGACAACGTAGACATGAGTTGGAGTTAGAACAAGACAACGTAGACATGAGCTGGAGTTAGAACAAGACAACGTAGACATGAGTTGGAGTTAGAACAAGACAACGTCGACATGAGCTGGAGTTAGAACAAGACAACGTAGACATGACATGAGTTGGAGTTAGAACAAGACAACGTAGACATGACATGAGTTAGAGTTAGAACAAGACAACGTAGACATGACATGAGTTAGAGTTAGAACAAGACAACGTAGACATGAGTTAGAGTTAGAACAAGACAACGTAGACATGACATGAGTTAGAGTTAGAACAAGACAACGTAGACATGAGTTGGAGTTAGAACAAGACAACGTAGACATGAGTTGGAGTTAGAACAAGACAACGTAGACATGAGTTGGAGTTAGAACAAGACAACGTAGACATGATATGAGTTGGAGTTAGAACAAGACAACGTAGACATGACATGAGTTGGAGTTAGAACAAGACAACGTAGACATGAGCTGGAGTTAGAACAAGACAACGTAGACATGACATGAGTTGGAGTTAGAACAAGACAACGTAGACATGACATGAGTTGGAGTTAGAACAAGACAACGTAGACATGACATGAGTTGGAGTTAGGACAGAACAACGTAGACATGAGTTGGAGTTAGAGCAAGACAACGTAGACATGAGTTAGAGTTAGAACAAGACAACGTAGACATGAGTTAGAGTTAGATCAAGACAACGTAGACATGACATGAGTTGGAGTTAGAACAGGACAGTATAGACAGAAAACGAATTGCACTTAGAAAAATGTTTAGAATGAACAGGAATTAGGATTAGAAGAATAGAACGCAACTTTTTGATTGTTTAGATATGCTGTCACGTGTCAGTTTAAACAAACAGTAAACAAAAAGTAACATTTTCAGTTAATGTTTGTGTTTGTTCTATTTCAGATGTGACAGGTCAAACGATTGTCTGGGGCCCCGTAAACAAGACCTGCTCAAACCCTAAAGTTATGATCCGAGGGGAGAGAATAATACTAAATGCAATTCTCAATACTTCTCAGTCCAACTCGAGTTATTGGCCTTTCAACCAGATACACCTCCAGCAGCTGATTGTTTCTAAGGTACAACGTTGTTTATATTTATTATTTGTTACTCGACCGTGAGAGAACTAAATAAAGAATCTGTGGAGAGGAGCAGACAGAACCACAAAAATAAGATTTTTAAGGGCATGCATCTTTCCTATCGCAACATATGCCTGTGAGACCTGGACATTTAACAAAACAGCTGAGAAGCACATAAATGCCTTTGAATGTAAATACTATAGAAGAGTTCTCCAGATATCGTGGACACAAAAAAGAACAAATATATCTATACTACAAGAGCTTAATATTGAAGAAGGCTGGCTAGTAAAGAGGATTAAAGAGAGAAAACTTAAATATTTTGGCCACATTAAACGTCATGATAATTTAGAGAAGACCGTATTGGAAGGATACATAATGGGAAAAAGAAAAAGAGGAAGACCGAAACGAAGATGGCTGCAAGACATCGTTGATGATCTGGAAATGGATGCAGCAGCAGCAGGCCATCTTGCTCACAACCGAGAGGCCTACAGGAGTGCTGTTTGGGAGGCAAAGTTCCGCAAGGGACATGCAAAGGAATGAATGAATGAATGAATACTCGACTTCTATCAAACTTTCCTCATTATATTTAGGATAAGCGTGGTAATTGCTACAGTAAAACTAGCACTAGTAAGGTAGAACTGGACGGAGGTGTAGACAGAAAAAAAAAGAAACAGAAAGGGAAGGAAGAAAAATTAACAAGGGGTTATTAAAGCAGTAAAATAGTTTTGAAAAACAAAACGAGACCAATATTTCGGCCAGAATGCTTTATCAAGGGCAGCAAAGAAGACAAAACAAATTAATAATCAACCCAGGAAAACATATTTGAGGTCCACTCTAACAGAAAATCAGGAACAGAAACGGAATTGTAAATATAAGGAGTGAGAAAAACAGCGAAGAATTAAAGAGAAAAAAGTATATAAACTAATGTATAGTACATCAAAAGGAGAATTAAAGAGAAAAAAGTATATAAAGCAAAGCATAGTACATGAAAGGGAGAATTAAAGATAAAAAAAGTTAACATGAGAACCAGCTGGGATCTGACATTCAGACAGGAGAGTTGAAGAACACTGGTGGACTTGCTGTCCGCTGAAACAGATGAGAAAGTGTACCAGAGAAAACGGTAAAAGGACGTGGAAAATGAAAAGAACGGGGATATAGAACACTGAACCGAGAACTCAGACCTGCTGGATGTAGACATCCGGGCTGGAAGATAAGGCCTTGTTTCAGGGTTGTACGAACACGCTCACAGGAAGAACAGGAGCAGATAGCAGTGAATGAAATGTCTCCTTTGCACTTGGTTCTTGCGGATATTTATCTGTTTTGTCTTTTCTGTTGTACTTGATGAAGGCATTTTTGTCGAAATATTGGATTATATTTTTTTATAATCATTTTGCTGTTCTTATTCCCTCTTACTAATTTTTTCCTATTTTCTGTCTCTTTCCATCGTTTCTTTAGTAAAACTATACAGTACTGCTCTATCTAACTCACTATATTTTATATTGTTCTTACATTGTTCTTAAGTTGTTCAAACTTTTCTTGTTATTGATGTGTGAAATAGACTCAGAATATATGACGAAAAACTAACACATTGGATACATGGATATATTTTAAACTACATTTTGCTGCACAATGTGAAAAGAGATCACGAAATAAACAATATTTACACCATCAAAAGCACATCTTCCTGTTTTACTAAGTTTCACGTTCTAATTAATTACTTAGTGATGTAATTAGTACAGTCGTCACCTGTTATCTCACATCAGTAATTTTCAGCCTCAAACTGTATGCAGTGGGAGAACTAGAGGTGTGCCGCGAGAGAACGAGAGGTGGGTCATGAGAGAACTAGAGGTTTGTCATGAGATAGCCAGAGGTGTGCCGTGATAGAGCTAGAGATGTGCCGTAAGAGTGCTAGAGATGTGCGGCGAGAGAACTAGAGGTGTGCCGTAAGAGAACTAGGGGTGTGTCGTGAGAGAAACATAGGTGTGCCGTGAGAGATCTAGGGTTGTGCCGCGAGAGAAATATAGGTGTGCCGTGAGAGAACTAGGGGTGTGTCGTGAGAGAAATAGAGGTGTGCCGTGAGAGAAATAGAGGTGTGCCGTGAGAGAACTAAGGTTGTGCAGTGAGAGAATTAGAGGTGTACAACCAGATACTGAAAACTGTGATGGACCACCAGTATATGAAGGTGAAATTATAGATGCCATCAAACACACGAAGAAAGGAAAAGCGACTGGGCCTGATAATATAACAATAGAAGAAATAGAGGCGCTAGAGGAGACAGGAATAAAAATAATAACCAAGTTACTGAATGACATTTACAACAGTGGTTATATGCCCAGTGACCTGCTTAAATCCATGTTTATAGCACTACCAAAGAAACCAGGTGCAAAGGAATGTGATGACCACCGGACTATCAGCCTATCATGTCACATAACAAAGCTACTTCTGAGAATTATTATGAGAAGAACAAGGAAAAAGATAAAAATGGAAATAGCAGATGAACAGTTCGAATTTGTTGAAGGAAAGGGGACACACAATGCCATTTATGCTTTACGAACACTAATAGAAAGAGCTTTAGAAGTACAGAAAGATCTCTTTTTATGCTTCATTGATTACACCAAGGCATTCGACAAGGTGAAACATAATGAAATTATTAAAATGAAGACATAAATATAGACGGCAAAGAACTGAGGATTGTAAAATATCTATACTGGTAGCAGGAAGCAGCAGTTCGAGTTGAAAATAGAACTGAAAAATATGAACCTATAAAACAAGGGGTGCGACAAGGATGTGTACTGTCTCCATACCTTTTTTCTCTCTATAGCGAGAATATTCTAAGAACGATCATTGGAGAACCAGGCATAAAAGTAGGACGACACAATATTAACAACCTTCGGTATAATGACGACACAGTACTGATAACTGAGAACCAACAAGACCTGCAAAATCTCTTGGACAAAGTCGCCAAAGAAAGTGAACAGGAAGGCCTTACTTTGAACATCAAAAAGACAGAGACTATGGTTATATCTAAGAAACAGAATCCACCAACATGCAGTATAAAATTAAATGGAACTATTCTAAAACAGGTGCAGAAATTGAAATACTTTGAAGCAGTAATAACTTCAGATGGGAAATGCAGAGCAGAAACTAGGAACAGAATAGGCCAAGCAAAGACTGCATTTCAGAGAATGAGAAACATATTATGCAATGCATCCTTATCAATGAATGTTAGAAAACGAGTCATAAAATTCTTTATAAAACCTCTCTTGTTATATGAAAGTGAATCATGGACAATAGGCAGGTCTGCACAAAAGTCAGTGGAAGCAGTAGAAATGTGGTTTATTAGAAGAATGTTGCGAATCCCCTGGACAGCAAAAATAACTAATGAAGAATGTTTGAGAAGAGTTGGAGATAGAAAAAATCTTGTCCAGAAAATAAGAGAGAGACAGTGTACTTTCATAGGACATGCAATAAGAAGAGGAGACATTGAAAATATTATAACAACAGAGGGAAGAAGCGCAAGGGGAAGACCAAGAGAAATGATACTGGACAGTCTGACGGGATGGTGTGAGAGGAGATCACCAACTGAGCTGATGGCCTGCATGAAGGATCGTGTACTCTGGAGAAGCATAATAGCCAACGCCAGTTGACATGGCACATGATGATGAGCCAGTCTTGTTACACCCCCCCCCCCCAGCTATTCTTGTTACATGCCCCAGCTATCTTAATCTTCATCCGCTTGATCAGTGATGGAAGTGTACCAAGCTGCTGAGCCACATATTTGCTTACTTTACCTTACAAGTTACATAAGTTAATTATTTTGCGAAGGATGTGAATACGAAAACCTTTTTATTTCCCTGTACAAAATAATCTGTCACACTAATCATGATTTATTTTTTTAGGTCTTCACTAACATCTGTCAGATAAACTTAACACCTGATACCTGTCATGGTCCCAGGCCAGATCTGTGTGGTTACTGTGACCATCAGAACGATGACCAGTACTTCTTGGCATTTAACATAACCGTTGCTACATATACAGCCGGTCACACATCATTTCGTGTCAAATCGTCTTCGCCAGAAGTGCAAAGTCCTGTAGCTAATTACACCACTATTGGTATGTGTTCTTGATACGGTACATTACAATCTAAGTGAATGTTATTGTGTTCTGTAGATATAAAGTTCAAATTGGCACGTAACTAACTGAACACAATTATATGTATATATACAGTCGCCCATGAACAGATCGAGTATGTGCTGGTGAGTGAGAGTTTCGAAGAAAATGTTATTTTCTGCTATGTTCACTATATGTGCATGTACTTTAGATTGTATGATAATTCTGGAGATATTAGCACTTTTATACGGTCTTGATCACCATCGCTTTAAGGCAGTAAGTGAATATTTTACTATTTTCATGAGTTTGAAGAGCTGAGAAAATAATAATGTCTTCATTAGTTCTAGTAAAGACAGTTTTCTCCCTCACTTTTGATAGGTCACATGTAGCATCTATGGACACTATATTTTATGTTACATTCGCGAAGCATTCTTCGTCTCATATATTTAAGATAAATAAAATGTACAGCATATGCTCTTTATAAATATCTAGGCACAACCTTCAACAGAAACAACACAGTAAGCGAGGAAATTAAAGTCAGAGTACAGTTAGGGAATAAAATATACTTTGCCTTGCAACACCTGTTAAAATACAAAATTCTATCCCAAAACGCCAAAGTCTACAAAACTATAATAAGATCATCCGTCATGTATGGATCAGAAACATGGAGTACGACAAAGAAAGATGATCAACAACTGTAGATCTTTGAAAACAAGATCCTAAGATTGGGATACCAACAGTGGAAAATGGAGAGCTAGAGAGAACACTGAACTGAACAGCTTATTTAAATCCCGACGAATTATAAATGTCTTGAAACTGAACAGACTACGCTGGCTGGGGCATGTAGAAAAAAATGGAAAAGAACAGACAAACGAAAATGATGTATGCACAAGAGATGAGGGAAATAAGACAACATAGAAGAGGATATAAAAGAAATTGGTGTCACCAACTGGAGAGAGAAGATTAGGAATAGAGAGGAATGGAGGCGAACTTTATCTACAGCAGTGAGCCTTAATGGCTCGGAAAGGTGAAGAAGAAGAAGAAGAAGAAGAAGAAGAAGAGAAGAAGAAGAAGAAGAAGAAGAAGAAGAAGAAGAAGAAGATGAGAAGAAGAAGAAGAAGAAGAAGAAGATGAAGAAGAAGAAGAAGAAGAAGAAGAAGAAGAAGAAGAATAAGAAGAAGAAGAAGAAGAAGAAGATGTTGCTTTAGTTCATTGCTGAGTCACTGATCCTATGGCAGACGATTAAATCTGCGCTCTAATTGTGAGTATGATCCTGTACAGATGTCACATGTAACCAAATAAATGCGTGAAGTATAGCCCAGACTTGTCATTAGAGTAAAACTTATTTTAAACTTTTATGTCTTACAGATTATCCCTCTGCCAGGACGGAAATAGATTACACGCTAACGTACATAACACAAGACGTTATAAGAGGTGCTTTTGAACGTAAATATAATACCTCATTTCCGATAACGTCGTATTTTACTGGTGAGATTTCATGGCGCTTTGGCAATCAGGCAAATTACACTAAGCGTCAGTCTAGTCTAAAATATTTAAAGTACGATCTCCGGCAATGGAACAGCCATATTGATGATGTTATCCAGGCGATAATGTTTGACAGTCAGTGTCCAGGAAACTGGTCTGTTACAATTCCTGTGACAAGTAAGTTTTGTTTTATTTCATCTTTTTTATTTGCGTTATTTTTATTTATTTTTTCAATTTTTTTTTCTTTGTGTGGAGAGAAGAGAACTGGTAACGAGGAACACAGCGTAAAACTTGTTGAGAGAAGTGTGCGAGTCTTCAGTTTCATTCTTATAAGATGACAAGCCATTTTTTTTTCTCTTTGCCTGTTTTTTTTTTATATTTCTGAAACAATTTTGGGCATCTAACAAAATAAAGTCGTATCACATATTGCTTTGTCTTATCACAGTCTCTGTGTAGTTTCTTATCTCTGAACTTTCTCTGAACTGGTCAAAAACTTATTTCAGATTAGACCACATCCTTTTAATCTTTTATGTTTCACATCACAAGTCAAATAACGAAACAAGTCTGGCGTCACAAGTCAGCCAAACAAGTCCGAGGTCACAAATCAACCAAATAAGTCCGGCGTCACATGTCAAATAACAAAAACAAGTCCGGCGTCACAAATCAACCAAATAAGTCCGGCGTCACATGTCAAATAACAAAAACAAGTCCGGCGTCACAAATCAACCAAATAAGTCCGGCGTCACATGTCAAATAACAAAAACAAGTCCGGCGTCACAAATCAACCAAATAAGTTCGGCGTCACAAGTCCAATAACAAAACAAGTCCGGCGTCACAAGTCAAATAGCCAAACAAATCGACAAGATGTTTATTGGATGAACTGTGTGATGATGGAAATGAGGACAATGAGATGATGATTGCTGGCTGGGTAATGCCTGCCACATACAGTCCATTCACGCATTCCACTCTGCAGAATTCTATACGACAATCAAATTTTCTCGGCAACACCACGACTTGACATCCAACCTGGTCCAGATCCAAACATACTCCCACTAACCAAGCAGTATTCTCACCAAAATTACTCACGCTTGTACAGGTCTTCTGATCTCGTGACCTAAACTTCTCGAAACGTCTAGAAGTTACTACAGAAGTAAAAATAAATGATATTACATCCCTTTAGCGAAACCACGCAAGGGGGAATAAATGCCCAATAATAAATATCACATTTAATTCCCTTGTATTGTTACCCAAAAAGGAACTGCTCATTCATGATTCTCTTATTTTCTTCATAACTTGATGCACTATTGGATCTGCATGAGTGAGCAACACTGAAATGTCGTCAGTGATGTGTGTTGTTTCACAAAGATTGTATAACCTTAATGTAAGGAATCAATCAATCAAGTACCGTGCCACGTGGCGTAGGGACCATTTCTCTCCACAATTCCCTGTCTTTAGCTTGAATATGACATCCGCCCGTGGCTTTCTTCCTAGCCACACTGACACCCCATCCAGTAACTTCTCTCTCTCTCACTCTGTCTGTGTGTCTTCCTCTGTCTCTTCTTCCGTCATCTGTAAAGAAACCAAAACTATAATCTTTGCTTGTATCTTACAAAATAAAATACGAAAAACAATGTCTGTGACAGAGATGAGAAAAGTGACAAGATAAACAAAACTGCGCATAGATGGAGAAAGTTATGACAATAGCACTGTGACACGGAGACAGTAAATTATGTGAAACAGAAGTTGAAAGAAATATACAGCAGATTCTCAGTTATCATCATCATCATCAGGTGCTTCTCCAGAGTACCCGATCCTTCATGCAGGCCATCAGTTCAGTTGGTGATCTCCTCTCACACCATCCCGTCAGACTGTCCAGTATCATTTCTCTTGGTCTTCCTCTTGATCTTCTTCCTTCTATTTTTCCTGTTGTTATAATATTTTCAATGCCCCCTCTTCTCATTGCATGTCCTATGAAAGTACATTGTCTCTCTCTTATCTTTCTGACAAGGTTTTTTGTCTCTCCAGCTCTTCTCATACATTCTTCATTAGTTATTTTTGCTGTCCAGGGGATTCGCAACATTCTTCTAATAAACCACATTTCTGCTGCTTCCAATGATTTTTGTGCAGACTTGCCTATTGTCCATGATTCACTTCCATATAACAAGATAGGTTCAATATAGCATTTTAGGACTCGTTTTCTAACATTCATTGATAAAGATGTGTTAGCTAATATGTTTCTCATTCTCTGAAATGCAGTCTTTGCTTGACCTATTCTGTTCTTAATTTCTGTTCTGCATTTCCCATCTGAAGTTATTACTGCTCCAAGGTATTTGAATTTCTGCACCTGCTTTAGAATGGTTCCGTTTAATTTAATACTGCATGCTGGTGGATTCTGTTTCTTAGATATAACCATAGTCTCTGTCTTTTTGATGTTCAAAGTAAGGCCTTTCTGTTCACTTTCTTTGGCGACTTTATCCAAGAGATTTTGCAGGTCTTGCTGGTTTTCCGCTATCAGTACTGTGTCGTCAGCATACCGAAGGTTGTTAATATTGTATCCTCCAATTTTTATACCTGGTTCTGTGATGATTGTTCTTAGAATATTCTCGCTGTACAGAGAAAAAAGATCTTGAGATAGTACACATCCTTGTCGCACCCCTTGTTTTATAGGTTGATATTTTCCAATTCTATTTTCAACTCGAACTGCTGCTTCTTGCTGCCAGTATAGATGTTTTACAATCCTCAAGTCTTTGCCGTCTATATTAATGTCTTCAAGCATTTTAATAATTTCACTATGTTTCACCTTGTCAAATGCCTTGGTGTAATCAATGAAGCATAAGTAGAGATCTTTCTGTACTTCTAAAGCTCTTTCTGTTAGTGTTCGTAAAGCATAAATGGCATTGTGTGTTCCCTTTCCTTCAACAAATCCAAACTGTTCATCTGCTATTTCCATTTTTATCTTTTTCCTTGTTCTTCTCATAATGATTCTGAGAAGTAGCTTCGTTATGTGACATGAGAGGCTGACAGTCCGGTGGTCGTCACATTCCTTTGCACCTGGTTTCTTTGGTAGTGCTATAAACGTGGATTTAATCAGGTCATTGGGAATATAACCACTGTTGTAAATATCATTCAGTAACTTGGTTATTATTTTTATTCCTGTTTCCTCTAGTGCCTCTATTTCTTCTACTGTTATATTATCAGGCCCAGTCGCTTTTCCTTTCTTCATGTGTTTGATGGCATCTATGATTTCATCTTCAAGTATTGGTGGTCCCTCACAGTTTTCAGTATCTGGTGTTAATTCTGGTCTTTCTCCTCCATATAGCTCACCGATATACTCTGTCCACCTGTCTACAATGTCTTCTTTTCCCATTAACATTTTACCTTCTTTCGATTTCAGGCATCCTGTGGTATATTTTGTTTTCCTGCCTGTGAGTTCATTAATTCGTTTATGCATGTTTTTGCTGTCTTTATTATGAGCGTCCTCTATCTGTCTGCACTGTTCATTTAAGCACACTTCTTTTGCTTCTCTGCATTTGCGTCTTGTTTCTTTATTTATCTTGCTATATTTTTCCTCGTTATTTTTACTCCTCCTCCTCTTGTCCATCAGTCCTAAGATGTCGTCTGTCATCCATTTATTTTTAGGGGCTTCTTTTTTCGGTGGTATTATCTCCTTAACAGTTTGGTGGATATAATCTCTTAACATTTCCCATTGTTCATCTATACTATTTATCTTTGCTATTGCATTGTATGTATTTGTTATGATAACTCTGTATTGTCCTCGCAGTTCTTGGTTATTTTTAAGAAGTTCTGTATTCAGTTTGATGTTTCTCACTTTTCTGCCTGCTTTCTTTAGCTTTATTCTAACTTTTCCACAGAGTGGATCATGGTCACTATTGCAGTCAGCTCCTGGCATGGTTTTTGTTGTCAGTAATGTATTGCGGAATCGTTTGTTGATTAATATGTAGTCTATCTGGTTAAATGTCTTTTTGTCTGGGCTGCACCACGTTGCCAGTCTTCGAGGATGTTGTTTAAACCAGGTGTTTCCTACAACCATGCTATGTATTCTTGCCCATTCAATTAATTTATAACCTCTGTCATTCCTCTCCCCCAGTCCATAGTCACCAACTTTGGCATTAAAATCTCCCATGATTATGGTAACTTCATGTGACTTTGTGTGTTTTAGTGCTGTCTCTATGTCATTATAAAATAGCTGTACATCTTCCTCAGAACTTTCAGATGTTGGAGCATACACTTGTATAATATTTATGTTTATTGGTTGTCCTTTCAGTTGGGCTAGCAGGACTCTGTCCGAGATGTTCAAATATCCTACAATTGTCCTTGCCGTTTTTTCATCAAATATAATTCCTACTCCTCGTTCATGTTTCTCACTTCCTGAATATATTATTGTATATTTATCTGAGTTTACCTTTCCTACACCTGTCCATCTAACTTCACTCATTCCTAATATGTTGATCTTCATCCTTTCCATTTCCATCTTTACATTTTCTAATTTTCCAGCCTGGAATAAAGTTCTAACATTCCATGTTGCTATTTTGAACTTGTTAGTTTTGCCACCAGTAGCTTGATGACGATCTGACCTCACCTGTGGCTCGTGAGCTGCCCTACCGGACGAGGCTGTTCCAGAGGAACATCCGTTAACGTCGTTCATGATAAATCTATGACTTTGAATAAGCATAATTGTTCTTGGGAGCTACAACAGTGGTTTCCCGTTGCCTTCTGTCGGTTTGTGTACGGACTCTCCGCTAGCCTTTGGACTCCCTTTCCTACCCGCAAGGCAGCGGGAGTGAGAGGTTTTAAGGCGCCTCTGACCCGCCTGGTATTCCCTTCACTGAGCACCTGAGGCACTTTATAGGAGTAGTAGAGCCAGCTACTACCCTACCTCGCTCTCTGAGTCTACCGCCAGTTGGTCCGCGCCTGCTTATTTGGACAACTCCTTATTCACAGGGATCCTCCATATCTGGAGGACTTTCACCATCCGCCACCTGTGACGCGCTGGGTTGGGGATGGTCGCCCCAGCTTTACCCAGAGATTATCAGTTAACCGGCACTTATGGAGGTTGGTAGATGCCGGATAAATGAAGTTTTCGGTTGCTTGAGAGTTATTAAAAATAGGCCTAATGCTACGTACCATACCATACCATACCATACCATACCATACCATACCATACCATACCATACCATACCATACCATACCATACCATACCATGAACTCTGTATTGACTTTATATTAATATTGAAACAAAGTAATTAATAGCAAATAATGATAAATAAAGGCAAACTTACCTCAGTGCACATTTACATCTTCTGTTTGAGAGTAAGCATTACACGTTTACTCTTAATTTGGACATGTTTCAGCCTACTTGGGACATGTTTTGGCATACTTGGGACATGTTTTGGCATACTTGGGACCTGTTTCAGCATACATGGGACCCGTTTCGGCATAATCGGGGTTAGATGAAACACAAAATTTGAATTACAATAAATCTCAACCGACTGGTCTGTTTACACACAGTCAGCTGGCACAGGCGTGGTAGAGCTCTCTTAATAATATCCTCTTCAGAGTTTCACGCGGTCTGCATCTTTTTCTTCGGCCTGTTATGTCCCACTTGATAGCTTGTTTTGGGATTCTCTGATCATTTCTTCTCATCAAGTGACCAACATATGTCCATCTCCTTTTCCTGATCACCCATGAGACTTGTTGTTGTTCAGTCATCTGTCTTATCTCTGCATTGTTCTTGAATTCGTTCCACTTGATGCTGAATATTTTCATTAGGCATTTATTTTCAAAACAGTCTAATTTCTTGTCTATTTCTTTAGTTGTTTTCCAGCATTCGCATGCATACATTAGGGTGGATATTACATTTCAACTGAATAGTCTTAACTTGGTTTTTGTGCTTATAACTTTTAAATGCATATGTTCTCAAGATTCTTGAAGATCGAAGCTGCTTTTGCAATTCTGATTCTAACTTCCTTTCTGGTGTAACCATCCTGGTCTATTTAGCTGCCAAGGTATGCAAATTGATTGACTTCTTCAATATCTGTCCCTTCTATGTGTATTTTTCCATTTTGATTAATAGGAATTGTCATTATTTTTGTTTTGTCCTTGTTAATTTCAAGTCCTATTTTGCTAGCCAGTGAAGACAGGCTATCTGTTTTTTCTTGCATGGAATTCACATTGTTACTGATAAGAGTTATGTCATCAGCAAAATCAAGATCTTCTAGTTGGGTCCCATGTACCCAGTCAATACCTGTGTTACTTGTGCAGCATTTTTTCATTATGAAATCTATTGTAATTCCAAAAAGTAAAGGAGACAGTATACATCCTTGTTTCATACCTGTTTTAATCTGGCACCATTCACTCATCCCTTCTTCTGTCTTGACTGCACAATCATATCCATTGTATAAGTCCTTAATGATGTTGACAATTTTAGATGGTATTCCATATAGACTTAAAATTCTCCATATTGAATCTCTGTGTATGCTATCAAATGGCTTTTTAAAGTCTATGAAGTTCAGTATTAATGATTTCTGCTTTTCAATATGTTCTTCAAGTATTACTCTTAGAGTAAAGATCTGGTCGAGACAGCTTCTCCCTTTTCGGAATCCTGCTTGTTCTTCTGTCATTGCAGTATCCACCATATCTTTAAGTCTATTCAAAATGACCTTGCAAAATACTTTTGGCACAACTGATATTAAGGTTACTCCTCTCCAGTTGTTACAGTCACTAAAGCTGACTTTTTTTGGGTATTTTAATAATGATTCCTTTTTTCCATTTAGAAGGGACCTTTTCTTCTTTCCAAATCTTATTAAACATTCTCTGTAGTTGTCTCATGTTGTCACTATTGATAGCTTTTAGCATTTCGGGTGTTATTTCATCTTCACCTGCAGATTTTTTTGGTAGCTATTAAATTCACTGCTGTTTCAATTTCATGCAATTTAATTTCTTCTAGGTTGACATTTAGTTGTGGGGCTGGTAAGTCGATTTCAAGGTTTAACAATTCTTTTGGGTGTGGTCGATTAAGCATTTCTTGGAAGTGTTCAGTCCATCTTTGCTTTTGGTCTTTGTTTGATGTTAATAGGGTTCCAGTTTTGCTAAGGATTGGTCTCTCTTTAGATGTAATAATACCTGTTAGCCTTTTTTGTATGTTATATAAAGTTTTACTGTCTCCTGTTTTTGCTGCTTTTTCTGCCTCTTTCGCCATATTGTCTATGTATTCTGATTTTATTTTAATTGTTATTTAAAGTATTATTTCTTTGATTTTTTTTTTGCCGGTTATTTGATTTCAGGTTAACGGAGAGTCTTACTGTAAATATGGTCTTGTAAAATCATAGAAAACATGACTTGGATAAATAGAAAAACACATTTTTAGAAAGGCGGTTTAACAGCGAAAATAGGTTGAAACACAAGGAGAAAACATTGACACAAGGAGAAAACAGGTTGAAACACAAGGAGAAAACATTTTGAAACACAAAGAGAAAACAGTTTGAAACACAAAGAGAAAACAGTTTTAAACACAAGGAGAAGACAGTTTGAAACACAAAGAGAAAACAGTCTGAAACACAAGGAGAAAACAGTTTTAAACACAAGGAGAAAACAGTTTGAAACACAAGGAGAAAACGATACGATCAAATGATTTTTGTGTTATGAAAAGGTAGAGAACGGAACAGTTATTGGAAATAGAAAGTAAAGAGTGGCAGTTTTAAAAATATCTAAAGGCATTTCCAACATATATATATATATATATGAATTAAAGAAGATATCACTTTCAATAGGAACAAAAAGGACAGATAAATGTAGATGATAGGAGGTAAGACTGGTGGTCAGAGGTAATATTGGTGGTAGGTGGTAGGATAGGTCGCCAGAGATAAGGTTGGTGGTCAGAGGTAATATTGGTGGTAGGTGGTAGGATAGGTCGCCAGAGATAAGGTTGGTGGTCAGAGGTAATATTGGTGGTAGGTGGTAGGATAGGTCGCCAGAGATAAGGTTGGTGGTCAGAGGTAATATTGGTGGTAGGTGGTAGGATAGGTCGCCAGAGATAAGGTTGGTGGTCGGAGGTAAGATTGGTGGTCAGTGGTAAGGTTGGTGGTCAGAGGCATGATTGGTCGTCGGAGGTAAGATTGGTGGTCGGTTGTAAGTTTGGTGGTCGGTGGTAAGATTGGTGGTCGGTGGTAAGATTGGTAGTCGGAGATAAGATTGGTGGGCGAAAGTAAGATTGGTGATCAGAAGAAAAATTGGTGGTCGGAGATAAGATTGATGGTCGAACCAATATTGGTGGTCGGTGGTATGATTAGTGGTCGGTGGTGAGATTGGTGATCGGTGGCAAGATTGATGGTTGGAGGTAAGATTTAGGATCGAAGGTAAGATTGGTGGTCGGTGGTAAGAGAATATCAGATGCCAAACATGAACCAGAAGATAAAAGCAGAAGATAACAGGAGAACGAATACTCCCACAAGCAGAATTATTATTTGAAAAAAAGCAAAGTTTACTAAATAATTCTGGATGTGAAGATTTATTACTTACCCTTCACATTAAACGGCGGAATTTTTTCAACACTGGGGTCAATTCAGCCTCAGAAAATGGGTACCTTTGGCTTCCATGAGGAGAGAAAAACAACGAGGACAGATGCTGGCCTTCCTACCTCAGATGTTGGTCTTCCTACCTAAGATGTTGGTCTTCCTACCTTAGATGCTGGTCTTCCTACCTCAGATGTTGGTCTTCCTACCTAAGATGTTGGTCTTCCTACCTTAGATGCTGGTCTTCCTACCTAAGATGCTGGTCTTCCTACCTAAGATGCTGGTCTTCCTACCTCAGATGCTGGTCTTCCTACCTAAGATGCTGGTCTTCCTAGCTAAGATGCTGGTCTTCCTACCTAAGATACTGGTCTTCCTACCTAAGATGCTGGTCTTCCTACCTTAGATGCTGGTCTTCCTACCTAAGATGCTGGTCTTCCTACCTCAGATGCTGGCCTTCCTACCTAAGATGTTGGTCTTCCTACCTCAGATGTTGGTCTTCCTATCTAAGATGTTGGTCTTCCTACCTAAGATGCTAGCCTTCCTACCTATGATGCTGGTCTTCCTACCTAAGATGTTGGTCTTCCTATCTCAGATGTTGGTCTTCCTACCTAAGATGTTGGTCTTCCTACCTCAGATGTTGATCTTCCTACCTAAGATGCTGTTCTTCCTACCTCAGATGTTGGTCTTCCTATCTGAGATGCTGGCCTTCCTACCTAAGATACTGGCCTTTCTACCTAAGATGCTGGCCTTCCTACCTAAGATACTGGCCTTTCTACATCAGATGTTGGTCTTCCTACCTAAGATGCTGGTCTTCCTACCTCAGATGTTGGTCTTCCTACCTAAGATGTTGGTCTTCCTACCTAAGATGCTAGCCTTCCTACCTATGATGTTGGTCTTCCTACCTAAGATGTTGGTCTTCCTATCTCAGATGTTGGTCTTCCTACCTAAGATGTTGGTCTTCCTACCTCAGATGTTGATCTTCCTACCTAAGATGCTGGTCTTCCTACCTCAGATGTTGGTCTTCCTATCTGAGATGCTGGCCTTCCTACCTAAGATACTGGCCTTCCTACCTAAGATGCTGGCCTTCCTACCTAAGATACTGGCCTTTCTACATCAGATGTTGGTCTTCCTACCTAAGATACTGGCCTTTCTACATCAGATGTTGGTCTTCCTACCTAAGATACTGGCCTTTCTACATCAGATGTTGGTCTTCCTACCTAAGATGCTGGCATTCCTACCTCAGATTTGGTCTTCCTACCTCAGATGTTGGCCTTCCTACCTCAGATGTTGGTCCTTCTACCTAAGATGCTGGCCTTCCTACCTCAGATGTTGGTCCTTCTACCTAAGATGCTGGCCTTCCTACCTCAGATGTTGGTCTTCCTACCTCAGATGCTGGCCTTCCTACCTAGGATGTTGGTCTTCCTATCTAAGATGTTGGTCTTCCTATCTAAGATGCTGGTCTTTCTACCTAAGATGCTGGTCTTCCTACCTCAGATGTTGGCCTTCCTACCTAAGATGCTGGCCTTCCTACCTCAGATGTTGGTCCTTCTACCTAAGATGCTGGCCTTCCTACCTCAGATGTTGGTCTTCCTACCTCAGATGCTGGCCTTCCTACCTAGGATGTTGGTCTTCCTATCTAAGATGTGGTCTTCCTATCTAAGATGCTGGTCTTCCTATCTAAGATGCTGGTCTTCCTACCTAAGATGCTTGTCTTCCTATCTAAGATGCTGGTCTTTCTACCTAAGATGCTGGTCTTCCTACCTAAGATGCTGGCCTTCCTACCTCAGATGTTGGTCCTTCTACCTAAGATGTTGGTCTTCCTACCTAAGATGCTGGTCTTATTACATAAGATGCTGGTCTTCCTACCTAAGATGCTGGTCTTTCTACCTAAGATGCTTGTCTTCCTATCTAAGATGTTGGTCTTCCTACCTAAGATGCTGGTCTTCCTACCTAAGATGCTGGTTTTCCTATCTAAGATGCTGGCCTTCCTACCTAAGATGCTGATCTTCCTACCTAAGATGCTTGTCTTCCTACCTAAGATGCTGGTCTTCCTACCTAAGATGCTGGTCTTTCTACCTAAGATGCTGGTCTTCCTATCTAAGATGCTGGTCTTCCTACCTAAGATGCTTGTCTTCCTACCTAAGATGCTGGTCTTCCTACCTAAGATGTTGATCTTCCTACCTAAGATGTTGGTCTTCCTACCTCAGATGTTGGTCTTCCTATCTGAGATGCTGGCCTTCCTACCTAAGATACTGGCCTTCCTACCTAAGATGCTGGCCTTCCTACCTAAGATACTGGCCTTTCTACATAAGATGTTGGTCTTCCTACCTAAGATGCTGGCATTCCTACCTCAGATTTGGTCTTCCTACCTCAGATGTTGGCCTTTCTACATCAGATGTTGGTCCTTCTACCTAAGATGCTGGCCTTCCTACCTCAGATGTTGGTCCTTCTACCTAAGATGCTGGCCTTCCTACCTCAGATGTTGGTCCTTCTACCTAAGATGCTGGTCTTCCTACCTCAGATGTTGGTCCTTCTACCTAAGATGCTGGCCTTCCTACCTCAGATGTTGGTCTTCCTACCTCAGATGCTGGCCTTCCTACCTAGGATGTTGGTCTTCCTATCTAAGATGTTGGTCTTCCTATCTAAGATGCTGGTCTTCCTACCTCAGATGCTGGCCTTCCTACCTAGGATGTTGGTCTTCCTATCTAAGATGTTGGTCTTCCTATCTAAGATGCTGGTCTTTCTACCTAAGATGCTGGTCTTCTACCTAAGATGCTGGTCTTCCTACCTAAGATGCTGGTCTTCCTAGCTAAGATGCTGGTCTTCCTACCTAAGATACTGGTCTTCCTACCTAAGATGCTGTCTTCCTACCTAAGATGCTGGTCTTCCTACCTAAGATGCTGGTCTTCCTACCTCAGATGCTGGCCTTCCTACCTAAGATGTTGGTCTTCCTACCTCAGATGTTGGTCTTCCTACCTAAGATGTTGGTCTTCCTACCTAAGATGCTAGCCTTCCTACCTATGATGCTGGTCTTCCTACCTAAGATGTTGGTCTTCCTATCTCAGATGTTGGTCTTCCTACCTAAGATGTTGGTCTTCCTACCTCAGATGTTGATCTTCCTACCTAAGATGCTGTTCTTCCTACCTCAGATGTTGGTCTTCCTATCTGAGATGCTGGCCTTCCTACCTAAGATACTGGCCTTTCTACCTAAGATGCTGGCCTTCCTACCTAAGATACTGGCCTTTCTACATCAGATGTTGGTCTTCCTACCTAAGATGCTGGTCTTCCTACCTCAGATGTTGGTCTTCCTACCTAAGATGTTGGTCTTCCTACCTAAGATGCTAGCCTTCCTACCTATGATGTTGGTCTTCCTACCTAAGATGTTGGTCTTCCTATCTCAGATGTTGGTCTTCCTACCTAAGATGTTGGTCTTCCTACCTCAGATGTTGATCTTCCTACCTAAGATGCTGGTCTTCCTACCTCAGATGTTGGTCTTCCTATCTGAGATGCTGGCCTTCCTACCTAAGATACTGGCCTTCCTACCTAAGATGCTGGCCTTCCTACCTAAGATACTGGCCTTTCTACATCAGATGTTGGTCTTCCTACCTAAGATACTGGCCTTTCTACATCAGATGTTGGTCTTCCTACCTAAGATACTGGCCTTTCTACATCAGATGTTGGTCTTCCTACCTAAGATGCTGGCATTCCTACCTCAGATTTGGTCTTCCTACCTCAGATGTTGGCCTTCCTACCTCAGATGTTGGTCCTTCTACCTAAGATGCTGGCCTTCCTACCTCAGATGTTGGTCCTTCTACCTAAGATGCTGGCCTTCCTACCTCAGATGTTGGTCTTCCTACCTCAGATGCTGGCCTTCCTACCTAGGATGTTGGTCTTCCTATCTAAGATGTTGGTCTTCCTATCTAAGATGCTGGTCTTTCTACCTAAGATGCTGGTCTTCCTACCTCAGATGTTGGTCCTTCTACCTAAGATGCTGGCCTTCCTACCTCAGATGTTGGTCCTTCTACCTAAGATGCTGGCCTTCCTACCTCAGATGTTGGTCTTCCTACCTCAGATGCTGGCCTTCCTACCTAGGATGTTGGTCTTCCTATCTAAGATGTTGGTCTTCCTATCTAAGATGCTGGTCTTCCTATCTAAGATGCTGGTCTTCCTACCTAAGATGCTTGTCTTCCTATCTAAGATGCTGGTCTTTCTACCTAAGATGCTGGTCTTCCTACCTAAGATGCTGGCCTTCCTACCTCAGATGTTGGTCCTTCTACCTAAGATGTTGGTCTTCCTACCTAAGATGCTGGTCTTATTACATAAGATGCTGGTCTTCCTACCTAAGATGCTGGTCTTTCTACCTAAGATGCTTGTCTTCCTATCTAAGATGTTGGTCTTCCTACCTAAGATGCTGGTCTTCCTACCTAAGATGCTGGTTTTCCTATCTAAGATGCTGGCCTTCCTACCTAAGATGCTGATCTTCCTACCTAAGATGCTTGTCTTCCTACCTAAGATGCTGGTCTTCCTACCTAAGATGCTGGTCTTTCTACCTAAGATGCTGGTCTTCCTATCTAAGATGCTGGTCTTCCTACCTAAGATGCTTGTCTTCCTACCTAAGATGCTGGTCTTCCTACCTAAGATGTTGATCTTCCTACCTAAGATGTTGGTCTTCCTACCTCAGATGTTGGTCTTCCTATCTGAGATGCTGGCCTTCCTACCTAAGATACTGGCCTTCCTACCTAAGATGCTGGCCTTCCTACCTAAGATACTGGCCTTTCTACATAAGATGTTGGTCTTCCTACCTAAGATGCTGGCATTCCTACCTCAGATTTGGTCTTCCTACCTCAGATGTTGGCCTTTCTACATCAGATGTTGGTCCTTCTACCTAAGATGCTGGCCTTCCTACCTCAGATGTTGGTCCTTCTACCTAAGATGCTGGCCTTCCTACCTCAGATGTTGGTCCTTCTACCTAAGATGCTGGTCTTCCTACCTCAGATGTTGGTCCTTCTACCTAAGATGCTGGCCTTCCTACCTCAGATGTTGGTCTTCCTACCTCAGATGCTGGCCTTCCTACCTAGGATGTTGGTCTTCCTATCTAAGATGTTGGTCTTCCTATCTAAGATGCTGGTCTTCCTACCTCAGATGCTGGCCTTCCTACCTAGGATGTTGGTCTTCCTATCTAAGATGTTGGTCTTCCTATCTAAGATGCTGGTCTTTCTACCTAAGATGCTGGTCTTCCTACCTCAGATGCTGGTCTTCCTACCTAAGATGCTTGTCTTCCTAACTAAGATGCTGGTCTTCCTATCTAAGATGCTGGTCTTCCTACCTAAGATGCTGGTCTTCCTACCTAAGATGCTTGTCTTCCTATCTAAGATGCTGGTCTTCCTATCTAAGATGCTGGTCTTCCTACCTAAGATGCTGGTCTTCCTACCTAAGATGCTGGTCTTCCTACCTAAGATGCTTGTCTTCCTATCTAAGATGCTGGCCTTCCTACCTAAGATGCTGGTCTTCCTACCTAAGATGCTGGCCTTCCTAACTCAGATGCTGGCCTTCCTACCTAAGATACTGGTCTTCCTACCTCAGATACTGGTCTTCCTAACTCAGATGCTGGCCTTCCTACCTAAGATACTGGTCTTCCTATCTCAGAAGCTGTAGTAGTCTAGAAATGTGGAAGCATTAACACTTTAAGCCTCTAATATATGCAGGTGCTACGGAACATTAAAAAGATCTTTGTTTATGTTCACATTTTTCAATGACCACGTTTAAATTTAACATTTTCTACATCTCTTTTTTATTTTAAAACCAGATACACCAGAGCTTGTATGCGGTCGCCCAGTCTTGTATAAGAATCAGTCGAAAACAACAGAAATTGTGACTCAGTGCAGGTTTTCTAAATTCCCATTAGCCGGCGAGAAACTGCGAGACTTGAGCTGTGATGTTAAAACTTATCCAGTAAGTAGTTTATGTTCATGTCGTGTAAACTGGTAACTAATAAGATCAGTTAGCGTGTTTTCTGCTGCACATGTTAACATTATAGGAAACTAATAAGATTAGTTAATGTGCTTCCTGCTGCACATGTTAACACTATAGGAAACTAGTAAAATAAGTTAATGTGTTTTATGCTGCACATGTTAACATTAAAGGAAACTAATAAGATTAGTTAATGTGCTTCCTGCTGCACATGTTAACACTATAGGAAACTAATAAGATTAGTTAATGTGCTTCCTGCTGCACATGTTAACACTATAGGAAACTAGTAAAATAAGTTAATGTGTTTTATGCTGCACATGTTAACATTATAGGAAACTAATAAGATTAGTTAGCGTGTTTTATGCTGCACATGTTAACATTATAGGAAACTAATAAGATCAGTTAGCGTGTTTTATGCTGCACATGTTAACATTATAGGAAACTAATAAGATCAGTTAGCGTGTTTCATGCTGCACATGTTAACATTATAGGAAACTAATAAGATCAGTTAGCGTGTTTTATGCTGCACATGTTAACATTATAGGACAGTCTAGGATAAACTTTGCTTTTTGTCCTCCTCTTTCATTTTATTGCAGTTGCATAAAACTATACTTTCTCTTTCTTCATACAAGACATTTGTATAGATTCTAAGTCACGTTTACGCATATATTCTCTCTGATGGGGATAAAATTAGTTTGTGCCCATACATGTTTTTTTTCTTACCGTCCACATGTACAAAAATAAAGTTGATCCATAAAGTTCTGTGTATGTGAAAACTTGTCGCTACCACTAAGAGAAAAACTCTATGTATAAAGCGTGTCTCTGTCACTAAGAGAAAAAACTTTCTCTATAAAACTTGTCTCTGCCACAAAGAAAAAAATCTCTCTCTATAAAGCTTGTCTTCCTACCTAAGATGCTGGTCTTCCTACCTAAGATGCTTGTCTTCCTATCTAAGATGCTGGTCTTCCTATCTAAGATGCTGGTCTTCCTACCTAAGATGCTGGTCTTCCTACCTAAGATGCTGGTCTTCCTACCTAAGATGCTTGTCTTCCTATCTAAGATGCTGGCCTTCCTACCTAAGATGCTGGTCTTCCTACCTAAGATGCTGGCCTTCCTAACTCAGATGCTGGCCTTCCTACCTAAGATACTGGTCTTCCTACCTCAGATACTGGTCTTCCTAACTCAGATGCTGGCCTTCCTACCTAAGATACTGGTCTTCCTATCTCAGAAGCTGTAGTAGTCTAGAAATGTGGAAGCATTAACACTTTAAGCCTCTAATATATGCAGGTGCTACGGAACATTAAAAAGATCTTTGTTTATGTTCACATTTTTCAATGACCACGTTTAAATTTAACATTTTCTACATCTCTTTTTTATTTTAAAACCAGATACACCAGAGCTTGTATGCGGTCGCCCAGTCTTGTATAAGAATCAGTCGAAAACAACAGAAATTGTGACTCAGTGCAGGTTTTCTAAATTCCCATTAGCCGGCGAGAAACTGCGAGACTTGAGCTGTGATGTTAAAACTTATCCAGTAAGTAGTTTATGTTCATGTCGTGTAAACTGGTAACTAATAAGATCAGTTAGCGTGTTTTCTGCTGCACATGTTAACATTATAGGAAACTAATAAGATTAGTTAATGTGCTTCCTGCTGCACATGTTAACACTATAGGAAACTAGTAAAATAAGTTAATGTGTTTTATGCTGCACATGTTAACATTAAAGGAAACTAATAAGATTAGTTAATGTGCTTCCTGCTGCACATGTTAACACTATAGGAAACTAATAAGATTAGTTAATGTGCTTCCTGCTGCACATGTTAACACTATAGGAAACTAGTAAAATAAGTTAATGTGTTTTATGCTGCACATGTTAACATTATAGGAAACTAATAAGATTAGTTAGCGTGTTTTATGCTGCACATGTTAACATTATAGGAAACTAATAAGATCAGTTAGCGTGTTTTATGCTGCACATGTTAACATTATAGGAAACTAATAAGATCAGTTAGCGTGTTTCATGCTGCACATGTTAACATTATAGGAAACTAATAAGATCAGTTAGCGTGTTTTATGCTGCACATGTTAACATTATAGGACAGTCTAGGATAAACTTTGCTTTTTGTCCTCCTCTTTCATTTTATTGCAGTTGCATAAAACTATACTTTCTCTTTCTTCATACAAGACATTTGTATAGATTCTAAGTCACGTTTACGCATATATTCTCTCTGATGGGGATAAAATTAGTTTGTGCCCATACATGTTTTTTTTCTTACCGTCCACATGTACAAAAATAAAGTTGATCCATAAAGTTCTGTGTATGTGAAAACTTGTCGCTACCACTAAGAGAAAAACTCTCTCTATAAAGCTTGTCTCTGTCACCAAGAAAAAAACTCTCTCTATAAAGCTTGTCTCTGCAACCAATAGTAAAATTCTCTCTAGAAAGATCGTCTCTGCCACCAAGAGTAAAATTCTCTATTACGCTTGTCTGTGCTACCAAAAAGAAATTATTTCTCTCTCCATAAAGCTTGTCTCTGTTACCAAGAAAAAAACCTTGTCTCTGAAGCTTGTCTCTGTTACCAAGAAAAAAACTTTCTCTCTGAAGCTTGTCTCTGTTACCAAGAAAAAAACTTTCTCTCTGAAGCTTGTCTCTGTTACCAAGAAAAAAACCTTGTCTCTGAAGCTTGTCTCTGTTACCAAGAAAAAAACTTTCTCTCTGAAGCTTGTCTCTGTTACCAAGAAAAAAACTTTCTCTCTGAAGCTTATCTCTGTTACCAAGAAAAAAACTTTCTCTCTGAAGCTTGTCTCTGTTACCAAGAAAAAAACTTTCTCTATGAAGCTTGTCTCTGCGACAAAGAGTAAAATTCTCTATGAAGTTTGTCTTTGCTACCAAAAGAAATTCTTTCGCTCTCCATAAAGCTGGTCTCTGCTACCAAGAGAAAAACTTTGAAGCTTGTCTCTGCCATCAAGAGTAAAACTTTCTCTATAAAACATGCCTCTGGTACCAAGAGTAGAATTCTCTCTTTAAAGCCTGTCTCTGCCACCAAGAGAAGAACTATCTAGGAATCTTGTCTGCAATACCAGAAGAAATACTCTCTCTCTCTCTCTCTCTATGAAGCTTGTCTCTGTCACCAATAGTAAAACTCTCCCTATAAAGCTTGTCTGTGCCACCAAGAGAAAAACTCTCTCTATAAATTTGTATTTGCCACCAAGAGAAAAACTCTGTATAAATTTGTCTCTGCCACCAAGATAAAAACTCTCCTTATAAAACTTGTCTGTGCCACCAAGAGAAAAACTCTCCCTATAAACTTGTATTTGCCACCAATAGAAAAACTCAGGAAAAGAAACGATAGGATGGAAGAGAAATAAATAATATTTTAATCGCACAGATAAATATAAAGTTTATGTGTGTGGGTATTTGAAATAGAGTGATTGATCGTTTGATTGATTGATCTTTATTGCAAAAGGGTTAAGAATTGGGCACGCAGGCCCGTCTGACATTCTGCCTTTTATCATACAACTTTCACTCTGTTCCGGACGTTCTACAAACATGCTGCTCATACAACAAACACAATTAACAATAAAGTAACTATATACACATAAAAATAAGTACATACACATATAAATGACTATCTACTAAACAAAAATTTCAAGACTATTCATATTAAACAATTAACAGAATTCAGTGTCTGTAAGATAGGTCTAAAATAACTTTTAAAGTTTTATGATTCATGTAATCGACATCAAATAGATATTGGAAAAGTGTGTAGTTGTAGGAAGGAGTATAGTTTATATTTTTTACACAGGATTGGAGGGTATTCCAAAGATGAGCAGCAGAATAAGTAAAGCTTTTCTTGTAAAGGTCAATGCTAGGTTTTGGAAGACTTTTATTGTTGAAACGTTGGCTGGACTTTGGGATAAATTTAAAAAGATTTCACAGATAAGGTGGAGCATGCTGTGAAAGAATTTTCTGTACCAACTTGGCTTTGTTGAAGAGGAACCTGTTCTTAAGAGGCGGTATTTTGATATGTTTGTGCTGGTTAGTTGTTTGTGCTTAAATCTTTGTCACTAATTAGCTTTACTGCTCGCTTTTAAAGTGAGTAAAGCCTCTTTGTATTTGACACTGAGCAACCATCCAAAATTGGTGAACAATAGTCTAAATGTGTTTGTATATATCACGTATAGTATGTCTTCTTTGTGTCTTGATCGATGAAGTGGTTAATTTTGGCTAACTGGTATACTTTTTGTGCGATGAGTTTTGTTAGACTTTGCACATGAGAGTTCAGGTCAGATGTTGGTCAATAATAAGACCTAGTGTTTTGTGCTCGCTAACGTTTTCTATCTGTGATGTTTTTGTACTGAGCCGAAGTGTTGTTTTTGCTGCGTTTTGTAGTTTCTGTCTTGTTGTTATGAGCATTGATTTTGTTTTATCAGTATTTATAAAGACTGCATTTCAGAGAATGAGAAACATATTAGCTAACACATCTTTATCAATGAATGTTAGAAAACGAGTCCTAAAATGCTATATTGAACCTATCTTGTTATATGGAAGTGAATCATGGACAATAGGCAAGTCTGCACAAAAATCATTGGAAGCAGCAGAAATGTGGTTTATTAGAAGAATGTTGCGAATCCCCTGGACAGCAAAAATAACTAATGAAGAATGTATGAGAAGAGCTGGAGAGACAAAAAAACCTTGTCAGAAAGATAAGAGAGAGACAATGTACTTTCATAGGACATGCAATGAGAAGAGGGGGCATTGAAAATATTATAACAACAGGAAAAATAGAAGGAAGAAGATCAAGAGGAAGACCAAGAGAAATGATACTGGACAGTCTGACGGGATGGTGTGAGAGGAGATCACCAACTGAACTGATGGCCTGCATGAAGGATCGGGTACTCTGGAGAAGCATAATAGCCAACGCCAGTCGGCACGGCACCTGATGATGATGATGAGTATTTATAACCATGCCATTGTTTTTGCTACATCTATGAGTAAATTGTTCTCTTGCATGTGTCGTAGAGTTATTTTGTGTTTGCGTTTTTCGAGTGGTTTTGATAATGATGATAGTATGTATATTGGTCTATAGTTGGTAAGATTGCTAGATGAGGCAGATTTAGAGAGAGGATACAGTTTAGCAGTTTTAAAAGCTTCGGAGAAATAAAATTTGCAGTGCACTGATTGTAAATGTATGTCAGTATATGTGCAATGACAGACTGTTAGGAATGGAATTTGTAACTGTTTAAATTTAATATATCTGCTATCCAAGAATTTTCGTAGTTCATGTAAATCGCATACAGGAGCTAGTATTGATTATTTAAGAACGTTGATTTCTTCTCTGAATTAGTACTGGTATGTGCGATAGTGTATGCATGATTGCTGGCTTGAAAATCAAATTCTTTTCTTTTATTTGATAGCGTATTTATGGCTTTCCAAACTGATTTACTGTTTGATTTATTCTGTACTAGATTCCTAAAGTAATTTTTTTCTCTTGTCTTATTAAGTATTGAACTTTGTTTCTGTGTGAACGGTAGGTCATGAAGTCCTTGATTTTATGCGCCCGGTCAAGTTCTCTCATGGATTGTAATATTTCAGGTGTTATCTAAGGTGACTTCGTCTGGTGTTTTACTCTCACCTCTTTCATGGGGACATGTTTGTCTAATATATCTCTGAAGATCTTTAGCCAATATTCTATTGCCTTATCAGGGTCAGTTAGATGGTACACGTGTGTGAGTGAAGATTCTTGCAAATCATTAAGGAATAATTCTAGGTTAAATTTTCTGAAGCTTCTAAATTTCATACTGATGTGATGTGTTTAGAAAGTTTGTACCTCTTCTTGTCCACGTACAGCCGACTGGGTAATGATTACTTAACGAATTATGAGGGATGTTACATTAAATGATGTTTTCTGGGTGGGCTACATATATATGATCTAATAATGTGGATGATACTTCTGTTACTCTGGTAGTTTGGTGACAGTTTAGAAAAAAATTGTAATAAAGTGCAATATTGCACTAGGTTGGATTTGATTGTGTTAGATCCATGTTTAAATCTCCAAGAATGATAATATATTTGAACTTAAAGGTTAGAACCTCATCCATCATAGTCGTGAACTGATCATATCACATTGATAATGCGATTAGATTTCGGTACAAAAGTCAATAACTAATGGAGTCTGGTTTGACAATTTAACTTCTGCCCAAATACACTCTACCTCTGATGGTTCGAGGTCTTCTCTACGACTAAACTGGATAGGTGTGGAGACATACATTACTAGACCTACCTGTTTCTAGTTTTCTACCTGGGTCACGCCGGATCAGGTTAAAACCCTTAATTCTAATATCTTCATCGGTTATGTTCCTATTTAAACGACCTTCAGAGAAGCCAAAAAATATGGAAATGTTGAAGTAATATTATTCAGGAATTTTAATTTCTAATAGAAGAATATACCTTCAGATGGCCTATTGGAAGTCTTTCTTTATGTAACCATATTTCAGTAAGTGGTGTCATTTTATATTCTTGTCTGCTATTATTGATTTGAAAGTAATTCCTATTATTACACTTACTATTGAGGTAACTAAAGTTTTAAATACCACACACAGATACAGTCTGTATAACTAAACTTTTAAATACCTCACACAGATACAGTCTGTATAACTAAACTTTTAAATACCTCACACAAATACATTCTGTATATTAAACTTTCATCTGGCACACAGCTCATTAGCTGAAATAATTGGAGATTGAAAGAGAAACACGCCTTACTACTGAACAATTAAATGCTCAAATATGAGAATTCACTTACAGGTTGAGTAATTAAGTTTATAGTTCTCACACAAATATAGATACAAAACATAAACTGCGAGAATCTAAAAAAAAATTACAAGGATTAGACAAATAGGTCTCTTCTTCTTCGTTCGCTGACAAATAGGTAAAAAGGAGAAGTTGGGAGTAGCAAGAAATCAAGTACAATAATGAAACGCAAAGAATTCTAAATAAGCTTAAGAAAAAAAGATATCAGTCACTATGTCCTGCTGAATAACAATTCGTTTCTTTTTGACATTGCGGGTTAAAGGTTTCAGTTTGTGATGGATTATAATATTACAGATCGTGTATTATATATGTCTAATTAGCTCCTTATTATAGAACTGAAGATTAAAGAGACTCTTTGATTAACACCCAGGTTTCACAAATATTACAATTTCACCAGAACGCAACAATAGCCAGAGAATATTAGAACAATGTAAAGGTGTGCACTATCATATTATTGATGAAAATGAAGTTGAAGTTCTTTGTTCTTTGATCATAACACATCGATGTTTCACAAATATTACCACACATGTTTCACAAAACTTTACCATTTCACTAAATCAGTCTGAAGAAATGTTCTCTATAGAATTCATTTAATTCTGTCAAATAAGTTCAAGATGTATACTTGATAACATCACTTGAATTGAATCACTTAATCATTCGTTCATTAAATCAAACTCTATCATATTCTAAATACAGCATTTCTGCAATCTTCTCAACTTCACAATATTCTGCACATGATACGATGTCTATTCTAAACTCGGTACTATATTCCATCTGAAACACGCGGTCAACTAGTTTATCGTCTAAAATCACTGTATCCAAAGTTTCAAAAGTAACAAATCTTCTTAATCGCTTGAATCACATCTTCAGCCTGTCCTAAAACTACTTCTTCAAAACTGCTTTTCCTGAGTATCTATTGCTCTAATTGTCCATATGTTTTATCATTCGTTACCTACGTCTTCTTTCTCCCTCGTGTCTTCTCTGGTGTGTGTTCACCTTCTGCTGTTCTTCTCTGATTGTCTGTCCTTTTATTCTTCTCTTGTCTGGACCGGTCTCAGTTCACTGACCGTCCTTGTTCCTCTGTCTTTGGGGCTCCGTCCTCTGTCTACACTCTCCTGTACTTCCGTACTTCTTGGTTCTTCTTCGTCTTTCTTTCTTCGGGTTCCGTCCTCTGTCTCCTCTGTACCTCTGTACTTCTTCCTCCTAGATGGTCTGTTCTTCCGTCTTCGGGCTCCGTCCTCTGTCTCCTCTCCTCTCTACTTCCGTACTTCTTGGTTTTTGATTGTCTGTTCTTCCGTCTTCGCCTTTTTATCTTCAAGTCCAGCTTGACGGATTAACCAATAAATATTTTGGCTCCCTTCAGATGTCCACTGGTTCCCATGAGCGTTCTGATTGTCCGTCATTCAAACTGCCCCGTGACTTATCTCTCGTAATTCAATTGTCCAATAGGGTACCCCTCTAAATATATAATTGGTCAGCTGGCCAAGTTTGTCACTCCTTTATTTAAAAACCGTGTGCAATCGCGTCCTAATGCGTGTCAGTCTGTGTCAGTTTCGTCTATACGATTGTTATTTACTAAGTCATTATCTAGCTTTTTCATGTTCGGAGCTTTTATTGTGTCTTGGCTTTTTCATTGTGTCTGTTTCTTCTGTTCGTCTTTTCTATTGTTTACACGTGTCAACGTCCAGTCATCGTTTTGTTATCACTGAACCAACCTACGTTCTGGCGTCCTTCCTTTGTATTTCCTCAGCGTCATTGAGTCTCGTCTTTTTGTATTCACTGTTTCCACCGTTTACTTTTGTCCGCGTCTTGTTCTAGTGTCATGGACGTTTTATACCTTTCTCTTCCTTTTTCTGCCTACTTTTCTCTGTCGCTATTCGATGTTACTATTTTCTTTACAGTATATTTTCATAATCATATTCAATAATAATAATAATAGTAACAATAATCATTACTTACAAGCCATGCTACAGGATCTCGATGATAATGTCATGTGTCTAAGGCATATGGTGTCTGTAAGGTACCATGCCATGTGAATTATGCAGAGATAACATATAGGCATGACTCAAGGATGCAGGGCTAAATTGCAGCACATACTGCAGCTCCAGATTTCTTTGAGGATATTGCATGGAACTTGCTTGTGTATTGAAGTCTTCCAATGAGGTCTCTTCTTCTTCGTTCGCTGACAAATAGGTAAAAAGGAGAAGTTGGGAGTAGCAAGAAATCAAGTACAATAATGAAACGCAAAGAATTCTAAATAAGCTTAAGAAAAAAAGATATCAGTCACTATGTCCTGCTGAATAACAATTCGTTTCTTTTTGACATTGCGGGTTAAAGGTTTCAGTTTGTGATGGATTATAATATTACAGATCGTGTATTATATATGTCTAATTAGCTCCTTATTATAGAACTGAAGATTAAAGAGACTCTTTGATTAACACCCAGGTTTCACAAATATTACAATTTCACCAGAACGCAACAATAGCCAGAGAATATTAGAACAATGTAAAGGTGTGCACTATCATATTATTGATGAAAATGAAGTTGAAGTTCTTTGTTCTTTGATCATAACACATCGATGTTTCACAAATATTACCACACATGTTTCACAAAACTTTACCATTTCACTAAATCAGTCTGAAGAAATGTTCTCTATAGAATTCATTTAATTCTGTCAAATAAGTTCAAGATGTATACTTGATAACATCACTTGAATTGAATCACTTAATCATTCGTTCATTAAATCAAACTCTATCATATTCTAAATACAGCATTTCTGCAATCTTCTCAACTTCACAATATTCTGCACATGATACGATGTCTATTCTAAACTCGGTACTATATTCCATCTGAAACACGCGGTCAACTAGTTTATCGTCTAAAATCACTGTATCCAAAGTTTCAAAAGTAACAAATCTTCTTAATCGCTTGAATCACATCTTCAGCCTGTCCTAAAACTACTTCTTCAAAACTGCTTTTCCTGAGTATCTATTGCTCTAATTGTCCATATGTTTTATCATTCGTTACCTACGTCTTCTTTCTCCCTCGTGTCTTCTCTGGTGTGTGTTCACCTTCTGCTGTTCTTCTCTGATTGTCTGTCCTTTTATTCTTCTCTTGTCTGGACCGGTCTCAGTTCACTGACCGTCCTTGTTCCTCTGTCTTTGGGGCTCCGTCCTCTGTCTACACTCTCCTGTACTTCCGTACTTCTTGGTTCTTCTTCGTCTTTCTTTCTTCGGGTTCCGTCCTCTGTCTCCTCTGTACCTCTGTACTTCTTCCTCCTAGATGGTCTGTTCTTCCGTCTTCGGGCTCCGTCCTCTGTCTCCTCTCCTCTCTACTTCCGTACTTCTTGGTTTTTGATTGTCTGTTCTTCCGTCTTCGCCTTTTTATCTTCAAGTCCAGCTTGACGGATTAACCAATAAATATTTTGGCTCCCTTCAGATGTCCACTGGTTCCCATGAGCGTTCTGATTGTCCGTCATTCAAACTGCCCCGTGACTTATCTCTCGTAATTCAATTGTCCAATAGGGTACCCCTCTAAATATATAATTGGTCAGCTGGCCAAGTTTGTCACTCCTTTATTTAAAAACCGTGTGCAATCGCGTCCTAATGCGTGTCAGTCTGTGTCAGTTTCGTCTATACGATTGTTATTTACTAAGTCATTATCTAGCTTTTTCATGTTCGGAGCTTTTATTGTGTCTTGGCTTTTTCATTGTGTCTGTTTCTTCTGTTCGTCTTTTCTATTGTTTACACGTGTCAACGTCCAGTCATCGTTTTGTTATCACTGAACCAACCTACGTTCTGGCGTCCTTCCTTTGTATTTCCTCAGCGTCATTGAGTCTCGTCTTTTTGTATTCACTGTTTCCACCGTTTACTTTTGTCCGCGTCTTGTTCTAGTGTCATGGACGTTTTATACCTTTCTCTTCCTTTTTCTGCCTACTTTTCTCTGTCGCTATTCGATGTTACTATTTTCTTTACAGTATATTTTCATAATCATATTCAATAATAATAATAATAGTAACAATAATCATTACTTACAAGCCATGCTACAGGATCTCGATGATAATGTCATGTGTCTAAGGCATATGGTGTCTGTAAGGTACCATGCCATGTGAATTATGCAGAGATAACATATAGGCATGACTCAAGGATGCAGGGCTAAATTGCAGCACATACTGCAGCTCCAGATTTCTTTGAGGATATTGCATGGAACTTGCTTGTGTATTGAAGTCTTCCAATGAGTTGTGCGACTGTGAAAGAACTCTGACGTTGTTGACGCTCGTATCAGTGCGTCTGAGAATTTGAGGCTGACGTGAGGGTATGGGTATGATAGTCGGTTGTTTGCTGTGGAGCAGTTTGGGGGCCTCTGTGGTTTTAGTGCTCGGAGTAGAGCTGGCTTTTAGGGGGTTTTGTTAGACGTGGGTGTTGTTTGTGGACATCCAACTGTAATTCGTCTTTCTGTAGTGTACGTCCTGGAAACTTTAGATTTTTGTCAAGGATGTTGGTATCAAGTTTTGATGTATGTATGTGGTCTCTGTACATCCGTTTCTTCGGAGGACAAGAGGATGAGATGAAAAACACGGTGTGGTTTATGAAGACGATGTTGTTATCATGGCAGTATGAGTGAAGTGTCTTGTTACCACGACAGTATGAGTGAAATGCCTTGTTACAACGACAGTATGAGTGAAGTGCCTTGTTACAACGACAGTATGACTGAAGTGCCTTGTTATCATGACAGTATGACTGAAGTGCCTTGTTATCATGACAGTATGACTGAAGTGCCTTGTTATCATGACAGTATGAGTGAAGTGCCTTGTTACAACGACAGTAGGAGTGAAGTGCCTTGTTACAACGACAGTATGAGTGAAGTGTCTTGTTACAACGACAGTATGAGTGAAATGCCTTGTTACAACGACAGTATGAGTGAAATGCCTTGTTACACCGACAGTATGAGTGAAGTGCCTTGTTACAACGACAGTATCACTGAAGTGCCTTGTTACAACGACAGTATGACTGAAGTGCCTTGTTATCATGACAGTATGACTGAAGTGCCTTGTTATCATGACAGTATGAGTGAAATGCCTTGTTACAACGACAGTATGAGTGAAATGCCTTGTTACACCGACAGTATGAGTGAAGTGCCTTGTTACAACGACAGTATCACTGAAGTGCCTTGTTACAACGACAGTATGACTGAAGTGCCTTGTTATCATGACAGTATGACTGAAGTGCCTTGTTATCATGACAGTATGAGTGAAGTGCCTTGTTACAACGACAGTATGAGTGAAGTGCCTTGTTACAACGACAGTATGAGTGAAGTGCCTTGTTATCATGATAGTATGAGTGAAGTACCCGGGATCTGCAAAGAATAGGACTACTGTACCCTACCACGCATGATCGTAAAAGGCGACTAAGGAGGGTTCGGCATAGGGCCAGCAACCCTATCTGGTAAAAAAAACTATCAGACTGCTACAGAAACGGAAGCAAGGGAAAAAGCAAATGCAGGTGGAAGGAGAAATGCGTATCAGGAAGAACAACAGAAAGGATGTTGAGCAATAGAGGGCTCACCTGGGCAGGAGCAGAAAAAAAGGCGAAGGACAGGCATTTGTGGAAACCCCTTGCGGAAGCCCCATGTGCCCTGGGCACTTAAGGTTCAGAGAGAGAGAGAGAGAGAGAGAGAGAGAGATGAGTGAAGTGCCTTGTTATCATGACAGTATGAGTGAAGTGCCTTGTTATCATGACAGTATGAGTGAAGTGCCTTGTTGATGTCTACCAAGCGGCGTCCAGGACCGGAGCAGGGTGGAATGATGGAGATAGGAAGATGGCTGCAGTCGGATACTTTTCCTTGATGGCGGAAGTCAAAGCCTTCATGTCGGAACGTCTTATGTTCCTACCATTTATGCTGTCATTTATGCCAACATGTATAGAGATTTTCGTCACACTCTGGTCCATGTTAAAACTTCTCAGTGTTTGCGTTATTTTCACAATACCAACTCCCGGTGCTGCAACTACTGAGACAGTGTCTTCATCTGCTATGGACATCCGCTCGCCATATATGCCCTTTAGTAGAGAGTCCCCAATTATTAAATGTGTTGTACTGTCCCTGATTTTGTGACTGGTAATTTGCTGCGTGTTTTGTTCACGTTGTTTTTGGTTAGAGTGTGACTGGAGGTGGGATGCGTTGTTTGACTGAGATGATTGTTACGTCCTGTCTGTCTGCTGAGTGTCTGGTACAGAGCTTTGTTGTAGAGCGTCAAATCTGTTGGTGATCTAGACCTCGATGGGGTACTCGTATTTTGTTATGATGGTCTTGGTCACTTGATAAAGAGTCACTGACTTCACTCTGTTTGTGTTAGTCGTTGTTGGATGTTTATCAGTCGGTCGGTCGAGACAGACAGACAGAGAGACAAACAGAGAGAAGGAGAGAGAGACAGAGAGAAAACGAGAAAAAGAGAGAGAAGGAAAGAGAGAGAAAGAGAGAGAGAGAGAGAGAGCGAAAGAGAAACAGAGAGAAAAGGAAAGAGAAAGAAACAGATATGTAAAAAGAGACAAAAGAAAGAAAAAGTAGAGAGAAAGAGAGAACGAAGGAGAAAAGAATGAGAGAGATAGATAGATAGATAGATAGAGAGAGAGAGAGAGAGAAGGGGGGGGGGAATAAACGAACGGATTTTATTTTCAAAGGGTTAAGAATTGGGCACTCAGGCCCGTCTAACATTCTGCCCTTCATCATACAGCTTTCACTCAGTCACAGTCATTCAGCTTTTGTTAGTGAGCATAATAAACATGAAGACACAATTAAATAATTACATAAATAAATAATAAATGATCTATTGTCCATACACTCCACACTCTGATTTATGTGACTGCGTGAAATAAACGTAAATTCTTACACTCATTCCAAACTAACAAATTTATGGAAAAGCAGTGCAAGAAATACAACAGTCAAAACATTCTTTAAACTAAATTAGACTTTGACAGTCACATACCTCTACTTTTCAGATACGCAAGTACATGCAGATACATATATTCACACACACACTGTATACAAGTACATACCGTATACATACAATTACATATATACATGTATACACACATACGTTCAAACATGTGAATGTTACGCACTTAAAGATATGCTGATACTTCATGCACATATTTGCACATACATACTTACATTTATATACACATACACATATATGTATACATATAGACACACATATATAGACATGGATTCGTATAAATATACATATTCATACATGTATATGTGTACACACAAACACAAATACATATTAGAGAGGCATGTAGTCCATCTCAAACAGATAATAACATGCCAGAAGTTATAAGAGCGAATATTACTTATAAGTTTAACTTGAGTTGGGAGGGTATTCTAAAGGTGATCAGAGGAGTAAGAGAAGCTATTTTTAAACATGTCAACCTTTAGTGTGAGAGAGAAGAGTATATCTATCTATCTATCTATCTATCTATCTATCTATCTATCTATCTATCTATCTATCTATCTATCTATCTATCTATCTATCTATGTATCTATCTATCTATCTATCTATGTATGTATCTATCTATCTATCTATCTATCTATCTATCTATCTATCTATCTATCTATCTATCTATCTATCTATCTATCTATCTATCTATCTATCTATCTATCTATCTATCTATCTGTCTGTCTGTCTGTCTATCTATCTATCTATCTATCTATCTATCTATCTATCTATCTATCTATCTATCTATCTATCTATCTACCTACCTACCTACCTACTTACCTACCTACCTACCTACCTACTTACCTACCTACTTACCTACCTACCTACCTACCTACTTACCTACCTACATACCTACCTACCTATCTATCTATCTATCTATCTATCTATCTATCTATCTATCTATCTATCTATCTATCTATCTATCTATCTATCTATCTATCTATCTATCTATCTGTCTGTCTGTCTGTCTGTCTGTCTGTCTATTTTTCATAAATTGCCTGAGTTTATGAGAAAGCGAGTCTTGAACTTGCTTATAGAACTGAAACAGAAGATTGTAGAAGCAAAGCTTTATTAATATGTTGCAGATAAGAGGAAATGCCATCACCGGGAAAGTGACTAGAGAAAGGGATGTTTACACATGTATGTTCAGTGTCCTTAGCTACAACCTCAGGCCCAATGCAACTATTGAGATAAATATCAGGTGGAATCCCATAATAGATATCCAGTTCACAAATGGCCCAGGACAAACTCCACGTAAGTTTATTGCTACATTTTTATACCAGGTAGTGAAGTTTCTGACACGATCTTACCTGAGACAGTCTGGTAGTGAAGTTTCTGACACGATCTTACCTGAGACAGTCAGGTAGTGAAGTTTCTGACACGATCTTACCTGAGACAGTCAGGTAGTGAAGTTTCTGACACGATCTTACCTGAGACAGTCAGGTAGTGAAGTTTCTGACACGATCTTATCTGAGACAGTCAGGTAATTATAATAAAAAGTAACCGGGATCTAGTGTCGTGTTCTTGATTGAGAAAGAGAAATGTTTTAATACTGACAGGGAAAGAGGATTTTTTTTTTGGGGGGGGGGGGAGAATTATTTGACAAACTGGCCTGATGTTTAGAGGGGTAAAAATGCTGGAATACACAACGTGAAGCGAGACGTTTATGCAAATTCGTTGGAAGCCCTTTGTCTGAAATATTACCAGTGACAAATTTCTCAGAACCCACTCTCCACACACAGCTACCAGTGATAAATTTCTCATAACCTACTCTCCAGGCACAGCTTCCTACAAGTCATACATGAGAGCTTTCTTTTCTTACAATTCTTACTTTTCCAGAAATTTTACTTAAATACTGTGGCATTCTGTTATCCCAACTACTTTGATTAAAACAAGGATGACAACGTACTTCTGTCTTTAGAGAATCAGAACTGAGGATATTATCAAATTTCTGAACTTAGTGATTTACAACAAGGATACTATCATATTTCAGTCTTTAGTGAATTAAAACAAGGATATTATCCTTCTGTCTCTACAGACACCCAAATATGACCGAGTTCCCTCCCTTGTTCAAGTATAATTGAAAAGTTCTTGCAGAATTTTTCAGTAAAGAAATGTGAAAATTTAATACAACTTAGTAGAATTTTCCAGCTTTAAAAGCGATTATTTCACATTTATATTTGCATAAAAATCCTCCGCTGTCTTTTTCTTCTCACTTTCAAATATTACTCGCATTAACAGCTTCTAACTGATATACTTTATTTTATTTTATTTTGTCAGGCGTTGTACGCTTCAACGTGAACGGGTCAAGGTCGATCACGGTTGAGCCAGGATCTGACGTCAGCTTTGAGTGTAAGGTGTACGGGAACCCGACAGCTGTGGCCGTGCTGGTCGGGACTGGGTTAGGAAGAATCCAAGAAGAAAGATCTGACACTGATCTTTTACTGACTACCCTCGCTAAAGTTCAGTGTGAGGACTCGGGCAGGTACACGTGTAAGGGGGTCAGTGGATTTGGTTCTACACCTGGAGATAGTCAGGCACACGTGGACCTCAATGTCAAGTGTAAGATTTAGTTTTCTACTGATTCCACTGGTTGTACATGATATCCCTAAAACTTTCTAAATCTTTTTTTCTAGATCATGTTACTGGACGTTCTAATTTTTGTCTGATTATAGGTAGCAATAAGACTGTCCTGTAGTGCAGGAATTTACATCAGATTTTTCGAAGACTTATTCCAGATGAGAATAATAATTTCCTAGTTTACAACCGCTCTGGTGACAGAAAATACCTGAGGTGATTTTCCTGTACTTATGGACTCACCTAAATATTTTTTTGTTCCCTTTATCTTTCGTTGTTTCTTATTTCTCTTTCTTGTCATCGTTATCTCCGTTCTGAGTGGTTGCAAGTATTCAAGATTCAGTTTACCGTCAGACTTTACACTGGGGGACGGCGGGCAGGAGTGGGGTGGCAGGTGGGGGTGGGGTGCTACATTCACACAAGAGAAAAACAATCACATTCTGACTGATACCTGCATATAAGACTATAACGTCTCTGACTGATACCTGTATATAAGACTAGAACGTCTCTGACTGATACCTGTATATAAGACTATAACGTCTCTGACTGATACCTGTATATAAGACTATAACATCTCTGACTGATACCTATATATAAGACTATAACGCCTCTGACTGATACCTGTATATAAGACTATAACGTCTCTGACTGATACCTGTATATAAGACTATAACGCCTCTGACTGATACCTGTATATAAGACTATAACGTCTCTGACTGATACCTGTATATAAGACTATAACGTCTCTGACTGATACCTGTATATAAGGCTCTAACGTCTCTGACTGATACCTGTATATAAGACTATAACGCCTCTGACTGATACCTGTATATAAGACTATAACGTCTCTGACTGATACCTGTAAAAAAACTATAACGTCTCTGACTGATAACTGTATATAAGACTATAACGCCTCTGACTGATACCTGTAAAAAAACTATAACGCCTCTGACTGATACCTGTAAAAAAACTATAACATCTGTGACCAATGCCTGTATACTAAAGTATAACGTCTCTAACTGTTGCCTGTATATTAGATTATAAGGTCTCTGACTGATGGCTGCATATAAGGATGTAACGTCTCTGACTGATACCTGTATGTAAGGCTATAACGTCTCTGACTGATGCCTGAATATAAGGATTTAACGTCACCTTGGCCTAAATTCTTCAGTTTTTCAATAACGTATGATCATTAGTCAGTACTAAAAAAAGAAATGTTCCATGTTTGTGTGACATAGAAAGATTGTTTTTTTCCCATATTTTCCATCACTGATCTCCACACTAGAAGGTTACGTGTTAAGCACACTACAAGATGATGTGGTCAGCATGCTACAAAGTGATTTTGTCATCACAGTACAATGTGATGTGGTTAGCACACTATAAAATGATAATGCCAGAATGCTACCAGGTGATGTGATTACTACACTACCTAGATACTCTTATATCATTTAGTTTTTTACCTAAAATATTTTGTGTTTAGTCAGATTCAGACTGAGTCTCACTAACAAGTGTTAACATGGGACAAGCTAACATATCAGCGAAATAGAATACATAAGTGTGGGTACACAAGGCGTATATATGGATATGTGAAAAAGAGACTGAGTTCCAAAATTTTATATTATTTGCTTTAGATAGGTTAGGTATATCTGATTTATGTACTTAATTAATGTTTAAACTATAGCTTTTATATTATTATTATTATTATCTCAAACATTATTTGGATATCAGAGGTAGGAAATGGGAATAACCCAGCAACAAAAGATAGTACGAAGAACATCTTAGAGTTAAACGAGTACGGTGGAGGAAGGGACGAAGTACACTTCAGAAAATTGCGCAGTTCTTATAAAAAAGGGTAACGTAGACGTTGCAAAGGGAAAAAACTAAACCTGACAAGTTCTGAAAACAAAATTCCAGTACGGACAAGACCTTATTGCGCTAATGTGGTCTACTGAATTTTAAAAATAATTATTCTTGACAAAAAACATTCACGGGAAAATGGTCACCAGGTAAAATGCTGGCCGCTAAAAGCCTTTTTTTAAATACCCTGGGGTTTTCAAGAATTATTTAGGGAAGATTTGATTTAAAGCATTGCTATATCACACTGCTCTATTATCATTACAAAAAAGCATATCACACTGCGCTGTTATCATTACAAAAAGCATTGCTATATCACAATCTTCTATTATCATTACAAAAATCAATTGTTAAAACTTAATAAATACTGATTTAAGGCATATTATTTTCTTCAGTCATAGCTCTCTTACGTATCTTCATTCAGTCAGTTATTTGCATGTCCCTTGCGGAACTTTGCCTCGCTAACAGCACTCATGTAGGCCTCTCGGTTGTAAGCAAGATGCCCTGCTACTGATGCATTCATTTGCAGATCATCAACGATGTCTTGCAGCCATCTTCGCCTTGGTCTTCCTCTCTTTCCTTTTCGCATACATGTACCCTTCCATGACGGTCTTCTCTAAATTATCATGCGTTTAATGTGTCCAGAATATTTAAGTTTTCTTTGTTTAATCCTCTTTATTAGCCAGCCTTCTTCAATATTAAGTTCTTGTAGTATTGTAGCATTTACATTGAAAGGCATTTATGTGTTTCTCAGCTGTTTTGTTAAGTGTCCAGGTCTCACAGACATATGTTGCGATGGGAAAGACGCTTGCCCTTAAAAATCTTATTTTTGTAGTTCTGTCTCTTCCTCTCCACAGATTCTTTATTTGTTTTACTTTCTGAAGAGCGATAGATGTCCTCCCTTTAATTTTCCTCATTGTATCTTAATTATTAGTTAGTAACGATCCAAGATATTTAAAACTCTCCACCTCTTCCAATTTTTCCTCATTGATAAATATTTCAGCTGCCTTGTTTGTTTTGTCAGTTATCATCAATTTAGTTTTATTTTCGCATTAAGATAGAGGTTTTGCTCTTCACTATTCTTACAGACTGACATAATTAGTTTTTCCATTCCTTTTTATGTTGTGGACAGTAATACTGTGTCATCAGCATAGCTAATTTCTGGTATTTCATGACTTCCAATTACTATGGTATCGTAATATCCTTTGCCTACATTTTCTCTAACATTTCTCATTATATTTTCAGTATTCAAGTTAAATAAGTAAGGTGACAATATGCACCCCTGACGGACCCCTTGTTTTATTTGAAACCAAGTTGTTGTTTTACCATTTATTCTTACTGCTGCCTGTTGGTCTAGATAAAGGTAAAGGTAAAATTCCCGTTTCCGTGGCATTAAGGCATATTGGGGAATACGGTGTTAGGCCCATATTTTCCATGACTTTCGGCACATGAAAGTGTGATGTGGTCAGTATCACGCCTGGCCGCTTTACCTTCCCAGAATTCTCGGGTACCCATTTTTAGAGGCTGGGACAACCTCGGGGCCTTTCTGGTGTGTACCAGAAAAAAATCCCACTGCTGGGACTTAACCCAGTACCACCGGATTAGCATGGTCATATCTTACATCTTCTCATATCTTATATCCTTCCCGTGCCGTTAAACGTCACATATGGCTCGCAAAGTAGTTCGCCAATTTCTCCTGTCTTCTGTGAGTCTTTCAACCTCATCAAAGGATTTTATGCCTGTAATTTTGGCCTCTCTTAATAATGTCCTCTTTAGAGTTTCACGCGTTCTGCCTCTTTTTCTTCGGCCTGTTGTGTTCCACTTGATAGCTTGTTTTAGGATTCTCTGAGTTTAGTTTTTGAAGATAGTCTACCAATAGCACACCTTCTGAATCCCAAAAGATGGAAGCCATCATTTTGCCTGTAAACAGAACCACCCTTGCTTTCTTTGGAGGTGGGGATCCATGATGTTTCCACTGCTTTGACTGTTCTTTGGTTTCTGGTCAAAAATGAACCCAAGTCTCATCTATAGTCACAAAGTGCTGAAGAAACTTTTCAGGATCTGTAAAAAACTGGCCAAGATTGACTCTTGACATGTTGAGACATTGTCGTTTGTGATCAGCTCCAAGAAGGTTCGGGAGCCATCGAGCAAAGACCTTTGTCATTTGAAGATCATTGTGGATAATGTCATGAACACGTTCCTTGGAGATGCCCCACTAAGTAGCAATGTACCGCTCAGTTAGTAGTCAATCCTCCATTATCATATGTTGGATTCTGCCGGTGGTTTCATCGATGGTTACCGTTCTTGTTCTTCCTGGACAGGGATCATCTTCCAGACTCTCCCTTCCATGTTTGAACTGAACTGCCCATTTCTTCACTGTGCTAGGTGCACTATCCCATAGAGTCTCTACCATATCCCCACGGATCTCCTTCGATGATAAGCCCTTTATGCAGAGGTAGCTAATGACTGCTCGATGAGAAATTTTATATATTTTCTCAATTTCTGCCACCCATTACCACTTCAGTAGCTTGTAAAAAACAATCGGTTGAAGTTAATTTCTTGAAACTTGGTGTTTAATTTTACATTAGCCTGATCTACACGTGCACCTAATATCAACTATATGTTTCAAGTTTTTGTACCTTATGCCCAGAACTTATCAATCACCTCTCTTATCTGCATCATCTACCAAAATTCGCTCCTGTAAAAACAGAGATCAGCTGAAGACTGTTTTGTTGGTTCTACTGGAGTAGAAATGCTCAGAAGTATACGGTACAGTTTATATATATAAACTGTACCGTATACTTGATGATATATGAGTCGAAATAAGAAAAAAGGCTATAAGGTGAGCACGTAGAAGTGTATATGCAGGAAACTCTCTACCGTAGAGAGCGGAACAACAACACAACTCCTTCAGATCATCAGAGGAACTACCCCCCCCCACCCCCTCAGACAAATGTTTCGGCCCTTTAAACTCCTGACACTCTAAGGGGGGTGAGCCCCTCTGGGTTATGACTCCCAAAGGTCTTGTGAGTTGTTGCTTTTTTTTTCCCCGGTCCCGGGATCGAACCCATGATCTTCCAGTTGCCACTGCACTTTTTTGAAGTGCGTCTTTAGCGATTTAGCTACGGAGGACTGGTATTGGTTGTGGCAAATGAAATTACTTATGTTGCCAATGCTTGTTTCGCGTACTCCACAGCCAGCATGAGGCCTTTTCTGCTGTTTCTGAAAGGCTTCTCAATGCCCTTACTCTTATATATATATATAAAGGAAATATGAGACGAAATAAGAAAAAAGGCTATGAGGTGAGCACGTAGAAGTGTAGAATAGACAACAACAAACGAATACTTTATTAATATTAAGAGCCAAGAAAACAACCAAACAACAAATAGACGCAGAGACAGCAACTTCTGACACAGATCCCCCTAGCTATGACGTCACTCAAGCAATCAGTAAAGTAAAAGGTCAAGGTAACATTCCATTTTCCACGCCATTAAGGCATATTAGGTCCCATATTTTCCAGATACCTGGAGCACGAAAGTGTCATGTGGTCAGTATCACGCCTGGCCGCTTTACCCTCCCAGATTTCTCTGGTACCCAGTTTTAAAGGTTGGGTGACCCACGGGGGGTCTTTCTGGCGTGTAAAAATGTGTGTGGCAGAGTTTAATATCTATAATGTGTGTGGCAGAGTTGAATATCTATAATGTGTGTAGGAGAGTTTAATATCTATAATGTGTGTGGCAGAGTTTAATATCTATAATGTGTGTGGCAGAGTTTAATATCTATAATGTGTGTGGCAGAGTTTAATATCTATAATGTGTGTGGCAGAGTTTAATATCTATAATGTGTGTGGCAGAGTTTAATATCTATAATGTGTATGGTAGAGTTTAATATCTATAATGTGTGTAGCAAAATTCTACCTCACTCTCGTCTTTCTCCAGGTCCGCCTGCTGTCAGATCTCACGTGCCCAGTGATATAAACCGGAAGTTCAACTTTGACCCTGGGAGCAACATCCTGGTAACACTGGAAGTCTACGGGTACCCAGTTCCTACAGACTTTGGTCTACAACTAGGTCAAGGTTCATCATCTTCTGAGGTGGACAAGGACCAGTACTCCGTCTCGTCTGTAGAGCTGAATCCGCCCCTTGCTGTGCTCACTTTGATCATCTTCAGTAGAGACAATGGAGGACCTGAAACTTACGTGTTCAGGACATCAAACGGTGCAAACAGTAGCCTGGATTTTCAGTTTGAGGCTGGGAAATTTGAAGCAGGTAACAAATTTTGTGTCTAGTGTAGGGACTTCGATTGGTTTATCTGAGAGACGTGTGTGTTGTTAGGACTTCCATGGGTTTATCTGATAGATTTGTGTATGTCGCAGTGATTTCCGTGGGTTTATATGAGAGACTTGTGTGTGTTGTAGTGACTTCTATGGGTTTATATGAGCGATTGGTATGTGTTTTAGGGACTTCCATGGGTTTATATGAGCGATTGGTATGTGTTTTAGGGACTTCCATGGGTTTATATGAGCGATTGGTATGTGTTTTAGGGACTTCCATGGGTTTATATGAGCGATTGGTATGTGTTTTAGGGACTTCCATGGGTTTATATGAGCGATTGGCGTGTGTTTTAGGGACATCCATGGGTTTATCTGATAGATTTGTGTATGTCGCAGTGATTTCCATGAGTTTACATGAGAGACCTGTGTTTGAGAATTTGTTTGTCTTATGGAGCTGGTTGTATTCGTTTTTATCATTTCACCAAAAGTAAATAAATATAACCCCGTATACACACCCCAAACATTATAACTAAAATGTCTCCCTAACCTAGACAGGATTTCTTAAAGTCCTATGATATCAGTCTACATAATCTGTTTCAGAAAATTCAACACTTTAATATAACATGATAGTTCATTACTGCTCATCTTTAAACCTGAAACTGATATTTGTTGTAATTCATATTTAGTTGCTGATTTTAAAATACAAACTGGTTGAATGCAAGAATGAAGAGATGCAGTAAGAAAGGAAAGTGAAAAGAAAAGAACTATCAGGAGTGTTTGTGTTGATGTTTCTTAGTTCTTTAAGTATTTCTTTAAGTAGTTTTTTGTTTCAAGGAGTCCTTTGTTTTAAGGATTTCTCTGTTTTTCAGGAGTTCTTTGTTTGCTCACTAGTCCCGAGCTGTCATATTTAGAACATATTTCGTTTATAAAGTTCTGTGACTAAAGAGATTTAAAATTTGCTGTGGCTAAAAGAGCTTTATCATTTGCTGTGGCTAAAAGAGGTTTAGATTATGCTGTTGCTAAAAGAGGTTTAGATTATGCTGTGGCTAAAAGAGGTTTAGATTATGCTGTGGCTAAAAGAGGTTTAGATTATGCTGTTGCTAAAAGAGGTTTAGATTATGCTGTGGCTAAAAGAGGTTTAGATTATGCTGTTGCTAAAAGAGGTTTAGATTATGCTGTTGCTAAAAGAGGTTTATAATGTGCTGTTAGTAAAATAAGTTTAAAGGGAAATTCTTTTTTTTTTTTAAATCAGATATTTGAAATCTGTTGATGTTGAGTGACTGTGACTGATATTGATGTTAGTGTGACTGTGATTGATATTGATGTTGAGTGACTGTGATTGATATTGATGTTGAGTGACTGTGATTGATATTGATGTTGAGTGACTGTGATTGATATTGATATTGAGTGACTGTGATTGATACTGATGTTGAGTGACTATGACTGATACCGTTGTTGAGTGACTGTGATTGAAATTGATGTTGAGTGACTGTGATTGATATTGATATTGAGTGACTGTGATTGATATTGATGTTGAGTGACTGAATGATACCGCTTTGAGTGACTGTGATTGATACTGATGTTGACTGATTGTTAAGACAGTCCTGATTAATTTTCACTCTGATTGACCGGTAAGCTATGTACTCGTGCTATGGCTGATCTTGATGTTCACGAACTTCTAACAAAATGTCTGCTGGTTACAGATTCTGCCTGGATGATAGCTTTCGTTGCAGTGATGTGTGTCTTCTGTCTGTCCGTTATCGCCGTCATCGTCATCTGTGTTATAAAGACACGGTGCCAAAAGAAGGATGGGCCCAGGATTTTAAACACTCTAGGAACTACACGGAAACTCGATATCAAACAAGGTAACTGAATTAAAATAAGGTAGACCTCGACTTACGCCGGGGATTTGTATTCCTGGACGAACCAACGTATGTGTGTGTGTGTGAATGTGTGTGTGTGGGTGTGTACATGCGTGCGTGTCGCAGGGGTGTCCGGATTAGTACACTTACCTGCTAACCAGACGGCCCTTGGATCGATGTCGTACTAGGACGATATTCCTTTTCGGACGGACCAGCTCCAAAGTCAACCTAGCCTTTTAAAAAAATGGGCATCTGGAGTTTCCCTAGGAAAACAAAGGCATCGAGGACAGGTGCTGCACCCCTACATTAAATGTTGTAGTGGCCTAGAAATGTGAAGGAACTAACACTTCACACTCTTGCCTAATGCGCAATCCCCGGGACCTAGATATATTTTACATACTTACAACTGACAAAGTCATAATGTAGTTTCCTAATGTAGTTCTGTCAGTTCTCTGACAAAATCTTAATGTAGTTCTGTTAGTTCTCTGATAAAATTGTAATGTAGCTCTCTTAGTTCTCTGACAAAATAGTAATGTAGCTCTCTTAGTTCTCTGACAAAGTCGTAATGTAGCTCCCTTAGTTCTCTGACAAAGTCATAATGTAGCTCCCTTAGTTCTCTGACAAAGTCTTAATGTAGCTCCCTTAGTTCTCTGACAAAGTCTTAATGTAGCTCCCTTAGTTCTCTGACAAAGTCTTAATGTAGCTCCCTTAGTTCTCTGACAAAGTCTTAATGTAGCTCCCTTAGTTCTCTGACAAAGTCTTAATGTAGCTCCCTTAGTTCTCTGACAAAGTCCCTGGTTGAGGATTCTGACGTATTTAGGAAAGCACGCAGTGAGTTTTTCTTCATTTTTCTCTCAAAACTTAACGATAAGATCTCATGGCTGCTGTAAGCTTCTCTTCGTTGTAACACTCTCCTCTCGGTCTTGTTCATTCTCCCAGATCTCGCTAGTGAATTTGTCTGTCTGAGGCAATGAGCTGGAGATCGCTGGCCTTCATTCTCGTAGAGTAAATTCTCTTTTCTAACTTTTCGGACGTTTTATCTCTAAACCTTTACAAATAAGAACAAGCTCCTGATAAAACAGTTTCAGCGCAACGAATGATCAGTGCTCAGTTGACTGACGTGCAATGGTGTCGTATCAACATCTGTGTTCAGAACCATTCATTCATTCATTCATTCATTTGCATGTCCTTTGCGGACCGCTGCATCCTTAAAAGCTCTCCTGAAGGCCTCTGTGTTGTGAGCAAGATAGCCTGCTGCTTATGAGTCAATTCTAAAATCATCAACGATGTCTTGCTGCCATTTTCGCCTTGATCTTCCTCTCTTTTTTTTCCCCATTATGTATCTTTCAAAGACTGTCTTCTCCAATGTCTCATGACGTTTAATATATCCAAAATACTTAAGTTTTTTTTTCTGTTTACTCTTCTTTACTAATCAACCTTCTTCAGTATTAAATTCTTGTAGTGAGGATGCATTTGTTCTTTTTGTGTCCATGATATCTGAAGGATTTTTCTATAGGATTTACATTCAAAGGCGCTTATGTATTTCTCAGCGGTTTTGTTAAGTGTCCAGGTCTCAAAGGCATATGTTGCGATGGGAAAGATGTAGTTCCTTAAAAAAGTATATATTTTTGTAACTCTGTCTGTTTCTCTCCATATCCTTTTTAGTTGTTTTAGCTTCTGAAGAGCGGTAGATGCCCTCCGTTTAGTCTCTCTCATGTGTTTCCAGTATTAGTAGTGTACCAAGATATTCAGAACTCTCCACCTTAGTTTAATACAGGAACTGACCATCTAAAAATATTTTTTTATAACTAAAACTAATCTTTTCACCAAAATTCGTCATAATATTAGAAAAACAAAGTGATCTGCAATAAAAAAAATAGACAAACTTCCTGAAAAAAGTCGTGAAATGATTACAAGACTGACAAGACTTGTCTGTGGGGGATACCATAAAGACAAAAGACAAAATGAAATGAAAATCCAGTGCCTACAATCTTCACTGTAAAACTAGCACAAAATGATAACTAGTAAAACAACATCTGCAGTCTAATAGGATCAGGTAATGGAGAGAAGGTAATACTGATCAAATAAAAGTATTAGCTTAACCCGTGAAAAATCACCAGAAAAGAAGTAAAAATATGATTTACACTTAAAAAAAACAAAAACCTACCCTTGACGGAACCTAAAACCTCTTGCTCACTAACCACACACTTTACCGCTGCTCCAGGGGTTTCGTAAGCTATTTGTTGATAAATTAAAACAGATTCATGACTTTAAAGATCATTAAAGAATATAGTATCTGCAGTTCTGTTCTATAGGATGGTGAAACCAGAAAAGAAGTTAGAATTAGAATTGCAAAAGCAGCGTCGATCTTCAAGAATCTTGAGAACATATGATATTCAAAAGTTATAAGCACAAACATCAAGTTAAGACTATTCAATTCAAATATAATATCCACCCTCATTTATGCATGCGAAAGCTGGAAAACAACTAAAGGAATAGACAATAAATAAGACTCTTTTGAAAACAAATGCCTAAGTAAAGTAGTCAGCATCAAGTGGAACGAATTTAAGAACAATGCAGAGATAAGACAGATGACTGAACAACAACCAGTCTCATGGGTGATCAGGAAAAAGAGATGGACATATGTTGGTCACGTGATGAGAAGAAACGATCAGAGAATCCCAAAACAAGCTGTCAAGTGGAACACAACAGGCCGAAGAAAAAGAGGCCGATCACGTGAAACTCTAAAGAGGACATTGTTAAGACAAGCCAAATTAATAGCCATAAAATCCCTTGGTGAGATTGAAAAGCTCGCAGAAAACAGGAAAAATTGACGAAGTAACTTGCGAGCCCTATGTAACGTTTAACGGCACGGGAAAGATATAAGATAAGTTCTGTTCTATAAAGGGCACTTAATCAGTTCGAGAATCAACAGACTACCAGACCTTAAGGATGCCTTGTCAAAAATTGGCTTATAACATGGAGTCACTTTGCAATGGATTCCTTCCCACTGTGGGATACCAGGCGATGAGAAAGCTGACCATCTGGCCAAAGAGGGAACTGAAATGGAGCAACCAGACATACCAATCACCTATAAATCAGAAGAAAAGCATGATAAAAACCTACAGGAAGCCACAAACACCACCACATGATGACTATCACATGCTAAACAGAAAGGAACAAGTCACCCGTCTCCGAACAAGACACAACCGACTCCGAAGTCATATGTATACAACGTTTAAGGTTGGTACTACTAATCTATGTACATGTGCTCCAGAACTGCATAAACTACGAGACACTGAGAAATAATTACTGGCCCAGTGAAACCACTAAAGAAGATAAGCTCTACGGTTCCATACATGAATTACAAAAAACAGTGAAATTTATCCAAGAGACAGGGCTACAGATATAGACAGACAATGCGAACGAAGAAGAAGAAGAAGAAGAGTTTGAGAATCTTAATTTATTTCCCTTCGATAACAAATTCTGTTCACTCGAGAAAGCTAGTCTTGTTTATTGAAGACAAAGCTAATCTTGTTTATTGACGACAAAGCTAATCTTGTTTATTGACGACAAAGCTAATCTTGTTTATTGACGATAAAACTAATCTTGTTTATTGACGATAAAACTAATCTTGTTTATTGACGATAAAACTAATCTTGTTTATTGACGATAAAACTAATCTTGTTTATTGATGATAAAGATGAATTAAGAGTAACAAAAACATGAAAAATATATTTGATTACTACATTCCTGTTCTTAATATTTGTGTGTTTGTTTCTGTTATAGGAACAGAACTACATACGTCATCATATGTCATTACAAATGTAGTGTCACACTCTCAGTCATCTACCAAGCCAGGTCTCAAACCAGATGCTGGTAACATCAAATTTTATGACGTGGCAGATCAAAATGAAGATTGTATCTATCAGAACGTCCAGGATAACGTGTATGAGAATCCTTCATCGGGTGTCGTGTGAAGTGAGATCATTTCACAGCTGAAAATGTGACATGAAGCCATATTACATCTTAACGTGTGAAGTGAAATCATATCACATTTGGAAATGTGAAGTGAAATCATTTCACATTTCGACACGTGAAGTTAAACTTTTCCTCAACTTATGTGCTTGTCTAGTATGTTACAGTATCATAGCCTTTGACCCTAAGAAGGGCCGGTCATCCTACGTGACTGTTCAGCTTAAAGAAGTCTTTGAATCATGAGAGAAAAGGGGAGGTAAACAAAAAAAGTTTCTATACGTATATGTCTGGTTAAATAAGTGAACTGTTCTAAAATTTATGTTGTGTATGACTGATCCATTCTTTAAGAAAGCTCGTTGAAAAGCAATTGCGAGCCATTAAAGGTTATCTGTTACTATAAACATCTGGTTCTTATATCTTATATCCTTCCCGTGCCGTTAAACGTCACTTAGGGCTCGCAAGTTAGTTCGCCAATTTTTCCCGTTTTTGGTGAGTCTTTCAACCTCATCAAGGGATTTTATGCCTGTTAATTTGGCCTCTCTTAACAATGTCCTCTTTAGAGTTTCACACGGTCTGCCTCTTTTTCTTCGGCCTGTTGTGTTCCACTTGATATCTTGTTTTGGAATTCTCTGATCATTTCTTCTAATCAAGTGACCAACATATGTCCGTCTCTTTTTCCTAGTCACCCATGAGACTGGTTGTTGTTCGCTCATCTGTCTTATCTCTGCAAACATCTGAATGAGGACTACTTATTTCATCAAGAGCCTGAATGGTACGGGAAAGTGCCAGGAGAGGATCCAGATCCCACAGATAAGAACAACCCCAGGGCATGATAGAGTTCCGCTGTTCTTCACGACCCATCTCTACAAGTTGTCTGGTTTCTGGCCGTAGTGAAGTTATACCATTTATTTGGCTGTGACGCAGTGCTTCGTTTTAAAATTTGCAATTTTATGTCCACACTAAACTTTTTGCTGGATTAATTAACCTAATTTTATTGGTTTAATTCGAGAACACTGAACAAATATATGTTTATACACCCCGTTTATGAAATTACTTTATATGTGAAATACTTGTTGTTCAGATTTGTAGTTTACAAACATATTACCGAAACTAATAGTCTGTGCGGATCTCAATCTAATTCTTAGTTTGTTTATATTGTTACCCTAGTATTTTGTTTATTTACCTATACGTCAATCTGTTAGCTTTTACATTTGAACTGTCATTCGCACATGTAAGTCAGTCGATTTCTAATTGAAATTGTTAATTTATTCGCTCCTACAGGTAAATCATATTGTTTGACGTTGCATTTGTAAATCATATCTCTAGACCATACATTTATAAATCACACTTTTAGACCATACATTTGTAAATCAAACTGTTGGACCAGTCATTTGTGAATCACATTGCTAGGCCATACATTTCTAAATCTGATTGTAGCTTGTGCACTTTTAAATCAGATGTTAGTCTTCTGCACCATAAATCACAAATCTAATGGTTAATTTGTATACCATAAAGTTAACGAACATGCTTTTAAATTCCCAGGATTTTCGTAAATAGGTCAGATGGTTTTCTTTAACGCTTTCGTCACCCATTTCTGAGTTGCTGAAATGTCCTGATTTTGGACACAGTGTCTCTCAATGTTCTGAACCCATACTTTCATCATTTGCGCTAAACTTAGTAACTTTATTACTGGTAACCATTCCTGATCTTATAACTGAGCGGTAACAGCAGCGCAACTTAAAACTATTTAAGACAAAAGTAGGAGCAGCTTTGTTAACGAGCACACAGCTGCTGTAATATTTCTGCTTACAACTTAATCACACAAAAACATATAGGATAAAGAAATAGGGAAAGAAGATAAAATATACATTCACAGGAATTATATACAACAAACAAGAATAATAAACAAAAATAGTAGAATAAACGGGAGCACTTAGCTGTGACTTATAAGAAGCTGTGTCCAAGAGTGCATGTGGAGGTGTACTCAATACTCTGCACTAGAAAGCTAAAAATGAAAGTAACCGGAGGTGTATGGTCAAATTTTACAAAGAAGGAGTTAGAAAAATTGGAAGAAACAAGAATGGCAGAAAGCAAGATGAGCACATACAAATGAAGAACATACAATTCAATATTTCGACAAACGCCTTTCAAGGACCACATACAGAAACAACACAACAGATAAAAACACCAAAAAATGGATGATAAATAGACTTAACGTTTTGGCCTGCTCCTAGTATGAAAGACGGACAAGAAATGCGCCAAAACAGGCCATGAACGATCTCTTAAATCTCTGGATCGGCGTCTTATTTTCCAGACTGTCTCCACCCAGCCTGTACTTTACCTTTCCACCCCTTTCTTTTTTTCTGCTTTCTTGCAAGCTTTCTTGTCCTAGTCTCAATCTTGAGGCAGGCGATTTAGGGTTAATTTTCCAGATCCTTCTTCTGTAGCTCCCAATATTCTTTGTTAGCTACTGTGTCTATGCTACTAAACAAGAAGTCTTGTCTTTTCTGTGTTCTCTACTCTTTCTTTACCTTCCTCCATCCACCCCTCCCCCCTTTACATTTTCTTCTCACTCTTCTGTCATCTATGCCATCTGGGCGACTGTTTGCATAGGTATCCGATGAGAGTAAGCTAGGACTATTGTAGGACATCACGCCATGTTGGTTACCATATGGTACCCACTGTCAATTTTCAGCCAGTCTGGGCGCATTTTGTGTCTATCTCTCATACTAGGAGCAGGCCAAAAAGCTAAGTCTATTTTTCATCTATTTTTGGTGTTGTTGTCTGTTGTGTTGTTTCTGTATGTGGTCCTTGAAAAAGGCGTTTGTCGAAATATTGGATTGTATATTCTTCATTTGTATGTGTACATCTTGCTTTCTGCCATTCTTGTATTTTCCAGTTTTTCTGACTCTTTCTTCGTAAAATTCGACCATACACCCCCGCCTACTTTTATTGCTACGAGTAGAACAAGTTTTACCGCAGTTGCCATTTCTCTTATCTCTAGAAAGCTGCAAGAAACGAGCGTGATTTAATTCATTGCCATCTTTTCGCCTTATTGTGAATTTCTGGAAACGAACTTGTAATATCACTGAAGATTTATTTATTTGTTCGTTTATTACTGAGTTTCTAATTATTATTCAGTATGATAATATACATTAGCCTTTCATCTGTGAATTTAATCCAAGCACTAGCCACACAATTTGCTTTATTGTATTGACATTAATGTAGTAGTTCTCATGTTATGTCCATCTGTTTGTGAAAAGAGTTGGCCAGCTTTGGTTATTTCTTAGTCTCCGAAGAAACAGAAACAAAAATTAAGCGTGCATTTCATTTAAACATAGCATCAACTGTAATTTAGTGCACGTAAACTGATTTTATGGTGTCGACTACGACACATTTTTCAAAGTGCGTCCCGTTTGGCCGCTCTCTACCGTAATCATGCCAGGCTTCTTCAGGCATATTTGAAAATAATCTTCAGTTGCTTTTCACGCTATAAAAGAGTATCAGAATTAGTACCTACATTCATTTTGTTTCAAACTCTGTATAGAGAAGTTGTACCAAAGGTGCAACCAGAACATGTAAGATTTCTCGTCTATTTTCTATGCCATAGGTATCGTTGTTGCTTGCTTCGTACGTCATATGTGACGCTTTCGCCTGGCAGCAGATACTACAGCAGCGCGTGTTCCTTATATATTACGAGATATATATGAGCCCTTCACGTATTTTATTCTGGTACAAGGGATCCTGTGCTTAAAAAGTTTGGGAATCTCTGCGCTAGAGAAACGCTCAAAGGTTGAGGGATTAATGTCGATTTACTCAGAGCAATCGACATGGAGTGTGCAGGCTATAAGCTTATTATTCTGTCCCTACAGATAGATACAGTCACGCCTTCCTCTGGCTCCAGCAGTGCAATCCCGGTCAAGATCCAGAAGTACGTGATAGTCCATGCGCAGGTCTGTAGTGGAAAAATGATCATTCCCAGTCCATGTGCGGCTGGCTTCAAATAATGTGATCTATAAAATGGACACGAGCAGCTGGCTTCAAATAATGTGATCTATAAACAGGACACGAGCGGCTGGCTTCAAATAATATGATCTATAACCAGGACATGAGTGGCTGGCTTCAAATAATGTGATCTATAAAATGGACACGACCGGCTGGCTTCAAATAATGTGATCTATAAAATGGACACGAGCGGCTGGCTTCAAATAATGTGATCTATAAAATGGGCACGAGCAGCTGGCTTCAAATAATGTGATCTATAAACAGGACACGAGTGGCATTGTTAGTCCTGACCGACTAATGGGCAAAGTCTCGTGTTAGAAAACTATGGCAAGTCCAGGCCAGAAATGATCAGGACCATAAATACTGAACTACATCACAAAGATGTACCAAAGTTTTCACTTAAAACACTAGTAAAAAAAAGTGAAGACTTTGTTCAGAAACCTTAAGTCTTTTCCCCTCCATATTCTGAATCTTACAGTACAGATATTCTTATATATCTGACTTCCGCTAGTTTTGATTTTTACAGCCTCTAAACCACGATGTTCAACGTGTACTATCAGCGCTTCAGACATTATTTTCATTTGGATTATCGCACTTCATTTTTGTACTTCATATTTTTCCCTTCATATTTTCCACTTCACATTGCACAAGAAGACATTAAAGTGAGGGGAAAGATTTTACGTAGACTTATTTCATTTATTAACATTTTGTTGAATCTTGATGTTGCTACCTGTGTGGCAGTATAGCATTGTTGCACGCGCCAGTTTGGGAAGTGTAGACGCATGTGCGCCATTTTCTGGATCAACACACAAGGGTCACACGGGAAGTCGTGAGCACAAATTTCTTAAAAATCAGAATTTATAGATAGAGAAAATATAAATTTACCACCTTAATCTGCATCTTTTTCACTTCATGTAGAACTCACATGACGTCATCATCATGTGTCACGTGACGACGTGGGGCATAAACAAAATGGCGGGTGGTGAAGTTTCGGTTCGTCAACATTGCTGTTATTGAGTTCTTCGTTAAAGAGGAAATCCCCGCTGCTGAAATTCACCAAAGACTTCAACTTGCTTATGGAGATGTGTATATGGGTGTTAGCAGTGTTAGGGGGTGAGTAAAACATTTCAAAGATGGAAACATGAGCATCCAAGATGTGCCTCGAACTGCGTCCACTGAACGCAACGTAGAAAGGGTTGACGACATCATTAAAGAAAACAGACGTGTCACAGTATCCGAAATCGCTGTAAATCTTGGAATAGGACACAATGCAGTACATGAAATGAGTGAAACCCTAGGCTATAGAAAAGTTCGTGCCAGCTGGGTTCCACAGGAGAGAACGTTCAGAAAGCATTACGTCTATGCCGTCGGTCAGCTGGAATTTTGGTATTTTCAAACTTAAAGAACGATGGGAGAAATGTGTAGAGAATGGAGATTATGCTGAAAAGTGAAGAAAAGGATGAAGATTAAGGTGATACATTTATAATTGTATTTTCTCTATCTATAAATTCTGATTTTAAAAAGAATCTGTTCACGACTTTTGGTATGACCTTCTTGTACTAGAGCACATGTGGGCAACCCTTGGTCCTTGGTCCATGGGCCACATTTGGCCAGCGGCCGCACTTTTGTAGCTCGCAGTCAGTCTAGATATTTCTTTAAAAACAGTATAATTTGTTCAAAATGTTAACAAATAAGAATGGCCTAAGCTGAGGAACTTAATAATGCAATCTCTGTCTCTGTTTCTCTCTCTCTCTCTCTCTCTCTCTCTCTCTCAAGTGCCTTTTGTGGCTATGAGGTTCGTAAATTTGACAGTTTTCAAAGTGTAAATGGAAAAGAAAATCTTTCTTCATCCGTTGAAGAAAAAGGTTGCTGATATATGCCCTAGAGAGACACGAAATCCAGTGTTCAACATACTCTAGAGGGATGCGAAGTTCAACGTTCAACATAGAGATGCGAAGTGCAGCGTTCAACCTACTCTAGAGAAACACGAAGTCCAGCATTCAATATACTCTAGACAGACGGTCCAGAGTTCAAAGTACTCTAGAGAGACGCGATAACAGTGACAAAGGCAAGATCTATGGGGAAATAACGCAGCAGGTAGAGAGCGACAGAGAGAGAGAGAGAGGGAGGGAGAGAGAGAGAGAGGTGACAACAGAAGAATTTGGTGATAGGCAGTAACCGCTATAACATTGGACAGGTTCTTACCTTGTTCTCTTCAATCCCCCCTCCCACAAGCCAAACCACCACCATCCAGTGGAAATTTGAGGGATGGGGGGAGAACTGAGACCGCAGGAGAGCTGGGAAAAAATATTGCTGCAAATATTGAAATAAGTGCCCATGATTGCCAAGGTTAGGTACAATAATAAAGCACATGATAGTGGCAAATGACAGATGGCGTGCTCTCAGAGGCGGCGACTTAGTGATGCTGACAGATGGAGTGCCCTCAGAGGCGACGACTTAGTGATGCTGACAGATGGAGTGCCCTCAGAGGCGGCGACTTAGTGATGCTGACAGAGGGAGTGCTCTGAGAGGCGACGACTTAGTGATCCTGACAGATGGCGTGCCAAGGTAAGGTTCCAAGAAGGTTTACCAATGCCGGAGATTGACAGACGATTTGTAGTGACCTACATGGCCACTGAATGACTGCGAGATCGTTTTATAAGCACCGGAACTATGGAACAAGTCAGAAGATCTGGGTGTCCAAGAATAACATATGTGTAACTAGATCGATACATCTATCTTATGCTACTGAAAGACAGAACAGCCAGCGCGATCTGGGCACATCTGTGAGCAACAAATAACATCACCATCAGCGTCCAATTCACAACAGAATGTATGAAGCAAGTCCTCATTCAAGTCGTCCTGCAGTACTCTGTAAAACTTGCTTGGTGAAGGTTTACATTAAAGCTAGTGGGAGGAATATTTTCTCAGGATGGTTACAGACCAACATTTTCCTTGGCAATATGAATAAACTAGGAGAAAAGTAGAAACAGCTTTATTATTTAATGATTACACAGTTGTGACGTTTCGGCGCGAGCCTGTATTAAGCAAAAACAACAGGACGAAGAATCAGAGAGAGGAGACAAAGTATAGATTCACATAAATTTTATGTTAACGAAATAATAAAAAAAAATTAATGAAAAATTGTAAATGAGTTATCTTAGTTCTCGGAACAGTGCAGAATTACAATAGCCTTATGTGTATACCAGTACACCAAGTATTGTGTGTTCCCTTGGCAAAGTACTACCGTACTAGAGGCCAATCTAGCTCGCACTTCATGACTGCCAAGCTAAGTACCCTCCTTCTTGGTATATTGTATGCCAATGTGCTTAAATCCTCAAACACTCAATCCATACAACAATACATTGACATGCAGTACAAATCAAAAGTCTGACATTAAGGACACAGTATTTTAATCTCACTGTACGCTACAATAGCACATATAACTGACACTGACATCAACATGACACGAAGACACGTGTCATCATAATGCACGAACATTTTGATGAACAATGTCAATGCAATGCCGGGTAATTAAGCATGGTATCATATGATAATGACTTCTCAGATTTGCATATTGAAAACCTGATGAACCTGAGATCCTGGGCTCTCTTGAACCTCGACGTAGCCTACACTACGAACCTAACGTGCAGTTGCACTTATTTCCCTGCTATGACACACCTCCATATAACTCTGCTTCTGCAGGACACGATCAGTCTACGTGAAAGGAATAATAGACGAATCATACATGTTGCCCATCCAATATACCGATAAATCACATTGAAATCATGCACAAAACTGAATTTCCATATCGATATGTAAATACAAGTACCCCACATCACAGATTAATTCACAACTTCATAATCTACACCACATGAATTTAGTATATTCGGCAGAATGTACTAAATAAGCACAATAATATAAGCACAACGAAGACACTACATCGCCGACCATGCCTAAAATGATTCCTATCAAGCCAATTGTTTTCATATGTTTGCCCCCACCCCCTCCTTCCCCGAAACCAACTACCAAATCACGTGGACGATAATGCTTTAGTCACGTCGTACACGCCTCGACTCAAGCGTGTATCGTTCACAACTCCCTCGCCTTAAACAAGACCATAGCGCTGTTCATCTTGCTTGGTCTCGACTTCATTTGGCATGGACTCTCCAGCAGTTGTCCATGGCACTCTTTATAGATGAGTCACAATGTCTTTTAACGATGTTAGAATTCGTGTGTGGAGACGGTCCAGACAGCGCTACAGTTAGGGAGTATGATAGTTAGGAAGGTGGCTCAGTCGTGGTATGCGTGTCTTCGTAATGAACTACAGAATGTCTCTGCATCGTGTCGAAGGGAACTTAACAGGTATTAGGTATAGTGATGATATTCTTCTGGCTCTTGTACTCCAGCACTTCAGGCTATTGGGCAAGGTGCTGTGCTCCAAGATGACAACGCCCGCCCCCGCCCCCCCCCCCCCGAGCTCGTGTTGTTAATGACCTCCTCCAGTAGCACCGTATCACCAGGATGGACTGGCCATCACTCTCACCTGACCTCAACCCTACACCATGTCACCAGGATGGACTGGCCAGCACTCTCACCTGACCTCAACCCTACACCATGTCACCAGGATGGACTGGCCAGCACTCTCACCTGACCTCAACCCTACACCGTGTCACCAGGATGGACTGGCCAGCACTCTCACCTGACCTCAACCCTACACCGTGTCACCAGGATGGACTGGCCAGCACTCTCACCTGACCTCAACTCCTCACACTTTTCCTTGGCATTCAGGCTCGAGGTGAAGTAACTAGTCAGCATTCAGACGTTTACAGCAAGAGAGACTTTCTTAGAGAATGGATCAGACACACACAACATAAATCTTTGTACAGGCTGTTTTTAAAGTCTCGCTACACTTTCTATGTAAACATGAAGAAAATGACGTCATAAAAAATGTGCTGCACAGTCAATCGTGAAGACAAATGCAGTGAATGGTTGCCATCTGCTGGAGTAATTTTTTGCACTAAAAACAGAATGGTGTTATCAATGGAAGAAAGAATTTTTTTTCATTGAACAAGTGTTTCGAAATGGCGGTCGATACACACGGATGGTTGTTCAAAGATTTTTAGCAAAATTTCCTGATAAACAACCTCCTCATCGCACTACGGTTAGAAATGTGTTGAATAAGTTTCGTGATACGGGAACTGTGAAAGATGCTCCGCGATCTGGTAGGCCTGATGTGTCTGAAGAAAAATGTCTAGATACCCAAGACAGAATCCTGAAAAGTCCATGCAAGTCCTTAAGGAAGATGTTGCAAGGAGTGAACGATCACAACTGACCATGCACAGTGCATTGGCATTGTTCATTCAATTGTTCGTGCATTATGATGACACATGTCTTCATGTCATGTTGATTTCAATGTCAGTGCTTTTGTGCACAGTGCACAAAATTCTTAAACATCGGTTAAATTTTCATCCATACAAAATTTCTGTTGTGTCTGAACTAAAAGAATGTGACAATCAATCCAGAATCAACTACTCCACGTGGTTTCAAACATTCTTAGTTGAAGAAGACGAGTCAGTTCTCGATTTAACATTCTTCTCTGATGAGGCATGGTTTCATCTATCTGGATACGTTAATAGCCAAAATAATCGTATTTTGAGCAGTGTTAATCCCAATACATTTCATGAAGCGCCGCTACACGATGCGAAAATTGGGGTATGGTGTTCCGTCAGCAGAAAACGTTTAACTGGACCAATTTTCTTCAACAATACTATAAATGCCGATCGGTACCCTACTGACATTCTGTAACCATTTTTAGAACAGCTGAATGAACGTGAAATTGAAGAAGTGCGGTTCCAGCAAGATGGTGCAACCGCACACACAGCTAGAGCAACACACGGTTTTTTGAGGGAGAAATGTTTGCAAATCGCATAATATCTCGTGGAATTTGGCCTGCTCGTTCTCCAGATCTAAATCTATTAGATTATTATCTATGGGGTTTCTTGAAAGGAAATGTTTAAAAAAATAATGTACAAACAATTGAGGACCTGAAAGAAGTAATGAGAATTACCATTCAAGAAATAACAACAGACACGTTGCACAAGGTATTTGACAATATGAAGAGACGTGTACAGTCATGTCTTGAAGCCCGTGGTGGACATTTCCAAAATCTGTTATAATGAATATTTCAGTGGTACATTCCAGCTAACCCAAAACAGCGTTGTATCATTGCAGTCACTATTGTAACTAATTAAATGACTTTTTTAAGCACATTTTGTGATGACGTCATTTACTTCAACTTTTTTTTTTTCAATTTTATTTTCATAGAAAGTGTAGTGAGACTAAAAACACACTGTAGAACTCACCTTACTTAATCCAACATTCGTGTAGAAACTTGACCAAAGAAATTTCTCTCTAATCTGCTGAAACTTGACCAAAGAAATTTCTCTCTAATCTGCTGAAACTTGACCAAGGAAATTTCTCTCTAATCTGCTGAAACTTGACCAAGGAAATTTCTCTCTAATCTGCTAAGCAAGGAAAAGTTGTCCCCCTTCTAGTTAGTCATCTTAGGTCCTTCTTTGTTTACTTCCCCTTACTTTTCCATGCTCACAGTTCAAAAACTTCTTTCTCTTGAGATGACCAGCTCCCCCCCCCCCCCCCCCCCCCCCAATTATTTATGCAGTCAAGACAGAAAAAGGAATGAGCGTAGAAAAAATACTTAAGCGCGCATTTCATTCAACTGTTATTTAGTGTGTATAAACTGGTTTTCTTCGTCCGCTTGGACAAACTTTTCAAACTGTGCTCTGTTGAGCCTCTCTTTGCCGTAATTATGTCAGGCTCCTTTAGGCACATTTAAAATGTCCTTCAGTTGCTTTTCATGCTTTAAAAGAGTGTCAGAATTAAGGCTGGTTTTTAAAAAAAAATCTCAGTATGGAGAAAGTTTGCCAAAGGTGGAACCAGAATATGTAAGGTTTTTCGTTTGTGTTGTATGTCATAGGTGGCGCTGTTGTTGTTTTGTACGTAATAGGTGGCGCTATTGCAATTTAAACGGATACTGCAACAGCGCATGCTCATAACATTATATATATATATATATATATATATATATATATATATATATATATATATATATATATATATGAAAATACGAGGGCTCCAGCATGTATGTTATTCTGGTGCTAGGGCTCTTGCTGTGCTATGGGAGCACTCTGTGGTATTATGAGTAATAATGGCGACTTACCCAGAGCAGTCGATACATTGGATGCCTGGTTTCAAAGAACGAGATCTATAATCAACAAACAAGTGAATGGTGACTAATTGGCATGATAGGTCCTGACAGACTCACGAGCAAAAGTTTCGTGTCAGAAAATCATGGCATGTCCAGGTCAGAAATGACCAAGAGCAGTCAAACTAAAGTGGACCACAGAGGTCAAATAAACAAAGTTTTACATTCAAAAGCTGGTACGAGCTGAAATCTTTGGTCAGAAACGTAACCTTTCTTTCATATTCTGTATCTTACAAATCAAATGTTCTTTGTTTATATCTGACTCCCACCAGTTTTTATGTTTACATCCTCTGTCTCACGATGTTCAGCACGTACTATCAGAGCTTCACTCATTATTTTCATTTTTGGGCTATGGCACTTCATTTTTGCATTTCATATATTTTCCCTTAATATTTTGCACTTCACGTTTCACAAGCAGACATTAAAGTGAGATTTTTCAGTGTAAGCTTATTTTATTACTTAACATGTTGTTGAATCTGGGTATTACTACCTATGTGGCAGTATCGGACTATTGCAAGCGCAACTTCAGGAATCATGAGCTTCAAATTCACGCTCAACATACTCTAGAGAGATTCGAGGCTGAAGTCGAAAGATCAATATATCCTATGTAGTGGCGAAGCTGTAGTCGAACAATCAATATACCATAGAGAGATTCGAGGATGTAGTCGAACGATCAACATACCCTAGAGAGACGCGAAGCTGTAGTCGAACGATCAACATAGCCTAGAGAAATTCGAGGCTGTAGTCGAACGATCAACATATCCTAGAGAGACGCGAAGCTGTAGTCGAACGATCAATATACCCTAGAGAGATGCTAAGCCATAGTCCAACGATCAACATACTCTAGAGAGATTCGATGATGTAGTCGAACGATAAATATACCCCAGAGAGATGCGAAGCTGTAGTCGAATGATCAACATACCCTAGAGAGACGCGATGTTGTAGTCGAACTATCAGCATAACCCTAGAGAGATTCGAGGATGTAGTCGAAGATCAACATAATCTAGAGAGATTCGAGGATGTAGTCGAACGATCAACATAGAGAGATGTGAAGCTGTAGTCGAACGATTAACAAACCCTAGAGAGATTCGATGATGTAGTCGAACGATCAACACACCTTAGAGAGATTCGAGGCTGTAGTCGCTGTAGTCGAACTGGTGACGTATTCTATCTGAAGATCTAACAGAACAATAGAGTGGCTGCCTTAATGAGATGTGGCTGAGAACCACTGAAGAATTTTAAATTTTGTTTAGTGACAGTTATGGAACTTATTTTTTAAAACTTTACTTTGCCTTTTAATTATATGGTGATTAAACGTACATCCCAGGAATTCCGACACCAATTAATATCAACAACTTGAACGTCACAACAAATTCTCTCAGACAAAACTGTTGACGATTAGAGAGGTCAACAGACAACTGGCGATTGACAAATTCACATAAACTTTATTGATGGGAACATGCGGATGAGAAGACAGTGATGAGCAAGACTGCTGCCATACGGCAAGACTGCTGCCACATTGCAAGACTGCTGCTATACGGCAGGTGACAAGAGAACATGAAAAGACTTCCGACAAGAACTGGTTTTCCGTTGGAAGGAAAACCTTACAAAGATAATATACAAAAAGGTCAATACTCACAACTTACAGAATTCCAGTGTAAGGACATTACACAGAATCATGGTACAACAATTCAAAACGTATAGTACTGCCTCACATCAATTACAAACAAACTTTGTCCCAGAGGACATTTTACAAATATATCTAACCCATCATACAAACTTGATGCCACTGCTACTTACTGCTGTAGCCAAGACAGAAACTGCTACTAGTTTCTCACTCGAAAATTAACTCAACACTGACTTTCTAGCAAACATTTCTTCTCTCTCAAAAACGTCTGACTACGAAACACCCAGTTCTCGTGGATATATATGTTTCACGACTTTTTCTTCACTTAGACAAACAAGTCACCCAAAGTTGCCCCCCAGACTAACTCTAATCATACTTTGTGTCAACAGGGATTGACTACCTTAATACTGAATGTATTTACTAACCAAAACTTTTACATGAACATTTTATTTTTAGAAAATTACGTGAACATATAACAATTAAACAAGGACGTAACTCTACTATAAATTCGATTTACATCCCTTGGACTGTAATTAAGCTACCAAAAAACAATATACTATTACATAAAGATCAACATACCCTACGGAGATTCGAGGCTGTAGTCGAACGATCAACATACCCTAGAGATATTCGAGGCTGTAGTCGAACGATCAACATGCCCTAGAGAGATTCGAGGATGTAGTCGAACGATCAACATACCCCAGAGAGGCGTGAAATTGTAGTCGAAGATACATACCCTAGTGACATAAAAAGCTGTAGTGGAGATGACAAATAAAAAGACATACATGTATATATGGGGAAAAAACAGCAATCAGAGAGACAGAGAGATAACGAGAGAGAGAGAGAGAGAGAGAGAGAGAGGGAGGGAGAGAGGGAGGAGGGGCATTTGCTTAATATTTGCTATTGGCGGATTTTTTAATAATGAGCAATGCATGAACAATGTTGATGTTACGAGTATACGTAACCTTGCTTGGTAACTTTTGGTATTAAAGTTCTGTTGTGATGACATGCATTGCAACTGACTTAATTGCTCTAATCTTTTGAGATATTTAAGCTGCTCCATCACCAGGCTCCTGGCCCAAAAACGATAAGGCACTTTTATGAAAGTTCTTTAGCCTATGAATGTTTCAGTTCCTATATGTAATGTTTCTGAGAAGCAGATAAATGAGATAGTTAACACCAGATTTTGGCTACTAAGAAACAGAAGATAGTGTAACACGTACTAGATTTTGGCTAATAAGAAACGGAGATAGTGTAACATGTATCATATTGGGCTACTAAGAAACAGAAGATAGTGTAAAACCAGATTCTGGCTACTAAGAAAGAGAAGATAGTGTAACACTTAACAGACTGGGGCTACAAAGACACAGAATTTCAACAATAAGATAAGGAAGTTCCTGACACGAGCAAACCTATACATCTTTTATCTGTTTTTTACTATCTGTTATCACTTGAGGATGACGACGCGAGAGATAACACTTCTTGCTTTAACAAACAACTTCCATCTCAGAGGTGACAAGTTGAGGAAGTTTAGGAGCACAGATCCAGCTTTAACATAGCTTCCATTTTAAACTTACATTTCTGTTTGAACGTTCATACTGTACCAGTAAACACTGTATGTGTGTATGTATGTATGTATGTATGTATAAATGTATATATGTATGTATGTCTAAATGTATATATGTATGAATGTATGTTAGTATGTATGTATGTATGTTAGTATGTATGTATGTATGTATATATGTTAGTATGTATGTATGTTAGTATTTATGCATGTCTGTATGTATGTTAGTATGTATGTATGCATGTATGTATGTAATGTGTGCATGTATGTATGTAATGTGTGCATGTATGTATGTAATGTATGTATGTATATACTGCATGCTCCAGGTGTGGGTAGTGTTAGTGCCTTCACATTTCTAGGCCACTATTTGGGGCGGGGATAACCAGCACCTGTCCTTGCTGACTTTATTTTCCTAGGGAAGCAAGAGGCACCAATTTGTTTTGGTTTGCTCCTCCCAAGTGAGAAATCGAACCATAGACCTTTTGATCGGCAGGCGAGTACATTAACCACTAGACCACAGCGCCAGTATTAAGGATCAGGTATAACTTCCTGGTTTAATTTTTGAAAGGTTCTCTTTCGACGCCTGTTCGTGACTTGAAGATTCTGAAAACGTGCATACAAACATTGAGAGCTTCCATTATAAACTTTTATAACCAGGAGAGAAGTCTTTGTAGAAGTAAGCCTCAAGGGAAGTGCAGAAACATTTAAGTAAACCACGGATGCAGTTCGCGATGTATGAAGATGTTTACAGGAGAAAGAAAATAGAATTAGTTCGCATCGTCTGTGCTGCAGAGCCATCAAATAAGAAAATATATGGCATATTTAATTTACATTTCAGCATGCAGATTGAAAGCAACGATTTGTGCTGTGAGCTTTCTATGTTTGGTTAGACTGATTTGTTTTTTCATAATCTTTTTGGGACGAACAGACGTGGAAAGTCAGTCTTTCAAAAACATGGACCAGAAAGTGTTACCTGGTATGTCACAGTTCAGGTGGTGGATGTGTGACAAACTGAGCAGCTGCTTATAGTAACGAGCAGACGATGTGAGAAAATGCTGGGAAAACTGTTCTGTTTGGTTCTTGTTGTTCTTCTGTCATTTTCAGCAGGTAGGATATCATTTAAAACATTTTAGAATTTGCTAAACATTTGATATACGACATGCAGATAGTTTCCTGCATACCATTAATCTTTTTTAATTCTTTCTACTGAAAAGAAAAAAAAATATCATGCACAGATATCAAGCAAACCTTAAATTATGTTGGAAATTAGAATAATACATTACATTATTTCATATAGTCAGATTTTGCTCACAATAAAAGTGAAATTTATATTACAGTTTCCATGCGCTGTAAAAGTTCTTCCTGAAATAGACGAATACCAGCTGTTTTACTCTTATGTGTGGAGTTGTCCAGCATTATTTTGTTTTTATTAGCTTTCCTTATTGTTTTGATTATAAATATAGAGTCTATATATTTATTCACTATACTCTAAGATAAGGTAAAGATAAGGTAAGGTAAAGGTAACCCTGTCATGCTTTGGAGGCACATAGGGACATGGTGTTAGTGCCCATATTTTCCTTGACCTGTCAGCACACTAGAGGATGATATGGTCAGTATCACGCCTGGCCGCCTTTCCTTTCCCAACTCCAGAAGAAGTCAGGTACCCATTTCTACAGTACAGTATACTAAAGTGTGTACATTTATACACTCACGGAAAACAAAAACTGTGTGCAGTATTATATATAGGCATTGTGCACGTGTTCTTTGGTGAATTCAACTAAAAGTTGGCCGCACAGTTGTGTGAGTGTTGTTCACTTACCCGTGCTGTTACAACTGGATTTCAGTAATCATGGGGAGATAACCACAGCTCAAGAAAAATCAAGTTCAAAGACACCACAGGGGAGCTGAGCAAAGATAGAAGGGAGGTAAGTAGATAAAAGGGAGACAAGTGTGTAACTCCAGTCAAACCATCTGGAAAAAGTAATCTTGGAAAGAGAGTACTAAAATTGCAACAAAAAATCTTTTACCTTACAAACATGCAGTTAGACCTGTGCTAACACGTACCTTACAGACATGCAGTTAGACCTGTGCTAACATTTACCTTACAGACATGCGGTTAAACCTGTGCTAACGTTTACCTTACAGACATGCAGTTAGACCTGTGCTAACATTTATCTTACAGACATGCAGTTAGATCTATGATAACACTTACCTTACAGACATGCAGTTAAACCTGTGCTAACACTTACCTTACAGACATGCAGTTAGATCTATGATAACACTTACCTTACAGACATGCAGTTAGACCTGTGCTAACACTTACCTTACAGACATGCAGTTAGATCTATGATAACACTTACCTTACAGACATACAGTTAAACCTGTGCTAACACGTACCTTACAGACATGCGGTTAAACCTGTGCTAACACTTACCTTACAGACATGCAGTTAGACCTGCGCTAACACTTACCTTACAGACATGCGGTTAAACCTGTGCTAACATTTACCTTACAAACATGCAGTTAAACCTGTGCTAACACTTACCTTACAGACATGCAGTTAGACCTGTGCTAACACTTACCTTACAGACATGCAGTTAAACCTATGCTAACACTTACCTTACAGACATGCAGTTAGACCTGTGCTAACACTTACCTTACAGACATGCAGTTAGACCTGTGCTAACACTTACCTTACAGACATGCAGTTAGACCTGTGCTAACACGTATCTTACAGACATGCAGTTAGACCTGTGCTAACACGTACCTTACAGACATGCAGTTAGACCTGTGCTAACACTTACCTTACAGACATGCAGTTAGACCTGTGCTAACACTTACCTTACAGACATGCGGTTAAACCTGTGCTAACACTTACTTTACATACATGCAGTTAGACCTGTGCTAACACTTACCTTACAAACATGCAGTTAGACCTGTGCTAACACTTACCTTACAGACATGCAGTTAGACCTGTGCTAACACTTACCTTACAGACATGCAGTTAAACCTGTGCTAACACTTACCTTACAGACATGCAGTTAGACCTGTGCTAACACTTACCTTACAAACATGCAGTTAGACCTGTGCTAACACTTACCTTACAGACATGCAGTTAGACCTGTGCTAACACTTACCTTACAAACATGCAGTTAGACCTGTGCTAACACTTACCTTACAGACATGCAGTTAGACCTGTGCTAACACGTACCTTACAGACATGCAGTTAGACCTGTGCTAACACTTACCTTACAGACATGCGGTTAGACCTGTGCTAACACTTACCTTACAGACATGCAGTTAAACCTGTGCTAACACTTACCTTACAGACATGCAATTAGATCTATGATAACACTTACCTTACAGACATGCAGTTAGACCTGTGCTAACACTTACCTTACAGACATGCAGTTAGACCTGTGCTAACACTTACCTTACAGACATGCAGTTAAACCTGTGCTAACACTTACCTTACAGACATACAGTTAAACCTGTGCTAACACGTACCTTACAGACATGCGGTTAAACCTGTGCTAACACTTACCTTACAAACATGCAGTTAGACCTGTGCTAACACTTACTTTACAAACATGCAGTTAGACCTGTGCTAACACTTACCTTACAGACATGCAGTTAGACCTGTGCTAACACTTACCTTACAGACATGCGGTTAAACCTGTGCTAACACTTACTTTACAGACATGCAGTTAGACCTGTGCTAACACTTACCTTACAGACATGCGGTTAAACCTGTGCTAACACTTACTTTACAGACATGCAGTTAGACCTGTGCTAACACTTACCTTACAGACATGCAGTTAAACCTGTGCTAACACCTCGACATAGACAAGCCAGCTAGGCTTGGACTAGACAGCACGTGGCGTGACCCCATCATCAGTGGAGACGGATTCTGTCTGTAAGGCAAATGATGGGCGTGGTCTGGTGTCCAGGGTCGAGGAGAACGTTTTGCCGATGATGGCGTGCTACACAGAGACAGGATGAGAAGAGGCAGCGTGATGGTTTGAGATGGAATTTCATACACATCCAGAAGGAACCTCATCATTATCAGTGGGAACCTAATGGGTTTATGATACGGAGATGAAACGTACAACCTTTCCTCTCAGTGCAAATGGACCACAGTTATGTTACTGTAGGAGGACAATGCTAGTCCACGTGTGGGACGTGTGGCCAGGGACCACTTTCAGCAACAGCGAACTGACGTCTTACCATGGCCAGCTGCTTCCACGGGCCACCGAGCACGTGTGGGACGTGTGGCCAGGGACCACTTTCAGCAACAGCGAACTGACGTCTTACCATGGCCAGCTGCTTCCACGGGCCACCGAAGACGTGTGGGACGTGTGGCCAGGGACCACAGTCAGCAACAGCGAACTGACGTCTTACCATGGCCAGCTGCTTCCACGGGCCACCGAAGACGTGTGGGACGTGTGGCCAGGGACCACTGTCAGCAACAAGGAACAACCTGTGTTGAAGGCCCAGTTTTTGATCTCTTCATTAACTTATTGTCTGTCCTATTTTCCATCAACGCGCTACCCATATTACACACACAGCTTCAGTAGAAGGTCTACGATACATGTCAGAGAATCTAACACAGCTTCAGTGGAAGGTCTACGCGACAAGTCTGAGAATCAGACACAGCTTCAGTGGAAGGTCTACGCCACATGTCTGAGTATCTAACACACCTAAAAGATGGATAAGAAAAAAAATCATGCCGCCAACATGATCTTAGGATATACAAACATTATTTTTGTACGCCTTTTTCAAAACAATAATTATTTTTGCAGATCTCCTTTTAAACAAATATTATTTTTGTACATCTCATTTTAAAGAAATTTTTTTTTGTTCTGTTCTTTATATTCTTTCACTGACGCTTGTGTGGCGTAGCGGAGCGCGGTGGCCTCTCAAGAAGCTGTCTGCCGTGCAAACCTGCCGGGAGGCGTCCCAGTTGCTCAAAGATAGAAATGAAGCCAGGGAAAGAATGGCGATCAGACGTGTTCCTGGACACATCACTAAGACGTACTGCTGGTCACATCACTAAGACATGTTCCTGGACACATCACTAAGACATGTTCCTGGACACATCACTAAGACATGTTCCTGGACACATCACTAAGACATGTTGCTGGTCACATCACTAAGACATGTTCCTGGACACATCACTAAGACATGTTGCTGGTCACATCACTAAGACATGTTGCTGGTCACATCACTAAGACATTTTCCTGGACACATCACTAAGACATGTTCCTGGACACATCACTAAGACGTATTGCTGGTCACATCACTAAGACATTTTCCTGGACACATCACTAAGACATGTTCCTGGACACATCACTAAGACATACTGCTGGTCACATCACTAAGACATTTTCCTGGTCACATCACTAAGACATGTTCCTGGACACATCACTAAGACATACTGCTGGTCACATCACTAAGACATTTTCCTGGACACATCACTAAGACATGTTGCTGGACACATCACTAAGACATGTTGCTGGTCACATCACTAAGACATGTTGCTGGACACATCACTAAGACATGTTGCTGGTCACATCACTAAGACGTGTGCCAGCAGGGCAAGGAAATTATGAACACTGACATCATGTGATCTAGGGGCTTCCATGGCATGATAAGGCTGTAGGCAAACTAGTTGACAGAAACTGAAGTTCCCACACGAACTGCTATAGCGTAACAAAGATTCTCCCGTTGTAACGTAACAAAGATACTTCTACTGTAACGTAACAAAGATTCTACTGTTGTAACTTAACAAAGATACTCCACTGATTGTCTGACGGTCTTCATGGTTTGTCTGAGCATTCCTGGGGGAGTGAATTGAAATATACCTTGTGCATATCTTGTGTCTTAGACTTATTTTCTTTGACACAACTCTCTGCACTGGCAGATGATGTAAGGTTCAGGTGCCCTTACAGCTCTCATGGTTTATATATCAGTATATTAATCGTATAAAGGAGGTAAGATGTTCAAGTGAAATGTAATATTTCAAAATTTAATGTTGTTTGTCTCCCATCCTTTCAAAGAGGATTCGTGTCCCCTTACCACAGCTTGATATGGAAGTTAATTGTGTTCAGGCCTAGATGCTACACTATTATATATTTAAATATATACACTTAAATAAACCCATACCCCCGCCTAAAATAGTGAACGTGATATAAAAGAAGAAATCTTCCCTGCCTAAAACAGTGAACGTGATATAAAAGAAGGAATCTTCCTTGCCTAAAACAGTGAATGTGATATAAAAGAAGAAATCTTCCCCACCTAAAACAGTGAACGTGATATAAAAGAAGGAATCTTCCCCATCTAAAACAGTGAACGTGATATAAAAGAAGGAATCTTCCCCATCTAAAACAGTGAACGTGATATAAAAGAAGAAATCTTCCCCACCTAAAACAGTGAACGTGATATAAAAGAAGAAATCTTCCCCACCTAAAACAGTGAACGTGATATAAACGAAGAAATCTTCCCCACCTAAAACAGTGAACGTGATATAAACGAAGGAATCTTCCCTGCCTAAAAGAATGAACGTGATATAAAAGAAGGAATCTTCCCTGCCTAAAAGAATGAACGTGATATAAAAGAAGGAATCTTCCCCACCTAAAACAGTGAACGTGATATAACAGAAAAAGGGATGGTGACTGCAGTAAAACTGGTTAAAAAAAGGTAGATAGAGGTGTATGGTGCAGTTTTACAAAGTGAGGAAGGGAGGGAGTAAAGTGAAAAAAAAACGAATAGGAAGTATAAGGATGTATACATGAAAAACATACAACATCCGATATTTCGGCGTGAGCCTTTTTCTAGGATTACATGCACGAACGAGACAAAAGAACGAAGAACTTATCTGAATGTGGCCTCTTCCAAGATGGGTCGCAGCTACGTGTGTCTGTTCATGGGCCACTTCGAACACAAGGTTCAGAGAGCCTTTAGAGGCCCTTTTCCCGCCTTCTATTGACGCTACATAGATGACAGCATTGGGGTCACATCAATGCCAGAGGACGATTTTAACAACTTTATCAGTTTTGTTAAGGAGTACAATCCTGTAATTTCTTTCATCTCCCATATCTCTGCTACTTCCGCTAACTTTCTTGACATTGCCGTTACTATCGGCCCTTCCGAGGTCACTACTTCTATCCACTATAAACCTACAGACTCTCACAGCTACCTCCTGTACTCTTCCTCCCATCCCAGATCGTGTAAGACTCTATTCCTTTTTCCCAGCTGCTTAGGTTGCGACGTTTGTGTAAGGAAGATTTGGACTTCCAGGATCAAGGCCATAAAATGCTAGATTTCTTCGGTCAACGCGGCTATCCAGAACATGTTCTCTCGTCATATTGGAACCGCATTAGCCACATATCGCGGCAACAAGCCCTCACTCCTAAACCGCCCTGTAGCTCGGACAGAGTTAAACTGGTACTCACATATCACCCTCATAGCTTGGCAGTCAAGAACATACTGTTTCGCCATCTCCATCTCCTCCAGACCGAGCCTGATACACGTGAATTTTTTGGGGAATCCCCTTTGGTGGCCTACAGACGGGACAAGAACCTCAGGGACCTTTTAGTTCGTAGTCATCTTAAGACAGATGACACTTTTTATGGTACCAGACGTTGTGGACGCCGTAGATGCAACACTTGTCTGTTTGTTGTCGCTAGCCAGATCTCCTTCCCAAAGTCCACGTTATCAGCTCAGGAGGGTTTCACCTGTACTTCACGCAATGTTATTTATGCTATCATGTGCAAACGTTGCGGTTTGAAGTACATAGGGGAGACTGGCTTACGCTTAGGAGATCGATTTCGCCAGCATCTCAGCGATATTTCTAAGAGGGCCTGGACACCTATGGCTAAACATTTTTGCCTTAGCAACCACAGGGGAAAACAGGACATTTTTGTTAGTGCGATCCGCTCTTGTTCTGCTGATGTACGATCTCGGAGGGTCCTAGAACAGCGCCTTATTTTTCAGATTGGCTGTCTCCACCCAGCTGTCTCCACCTAGCTGGAATTAACAATGTCTTCAGCTTTCTGTAACTTATTTAGTTTTCCTCTTCCCTTTTTTTTTACTCTACTTTCTTTCTCCTACCTACACCTCCCTACCGCCACCCTCTTTTCTTCTCTGGCAACATATTGGTGTTTATAGGGTCTTGTCTTATTCACCAGTTTCACATGTTCTCCTTGCAGATGTTTATGTTCTTCATTCATTATCTCTCCGCTTCACCTCCCCCCCCCCCCACCCCGACACCCTCTCTATCGGTTATTATGTTTCTATTGCCTTTCCCCCACCCCTTTCTACCACTTGTTTTCCTCCTCTCTCTCCACCTCTTCTTTACGATTGGCTCTATCGGGTATCCTTTGTTGGTCCGCTTGATCCTTCTAAGACACACACTTCTCTGCTGTTTACCTCTGGAGGAGGCCACATTCAGATAAGTTCTTTTTTTTGTGTCTTGTTTGTGCATGTAATCCTCGAAAAAGGCTCACGCCGAAATATCGGATATTGTATGTTTTAAATTTATACATTCTCATACTTTATATTCGTTTTTTCTCACTTTACTCCCTCCCTACCTCACTTTGTAAAACTGCACCATACACCTCTATCTACCTTTATATAACAGAAGAAATCTTCCCTCAATAAAACAGTGAACGTGATATAACAGACGAAATCTTCCCCGCCTAAAACAGTCAAAGTGATATAAAAGAAAGAATCTTCCCCGCCTAAAATAGTGAACGTAATATAAAATAAGGAATCTTCCCCGCCTAAAACAAAGAAAGTGACATAAAAGAAGGAATCTAACCTGCCTAAAGCAGTGAACGTGATATAACTGAAGGAATCTTCCCTGTCTAAAACAGTGAACGTGATATAAAAGAATTAATCTTCCCCGCCTAAAACAGTCAACGTGATATAAAACAAGGAATCTTCCCCGCCTAAAACAGTCAACGTAATATAAAAGAATTAATCTTCCCCGCCTTAAACAGTCAACGTGATATAAAAGAAGGAATCTTCCCCGCCTAAAACAGTGAACGTGATATAAAAGAATTAATCTTCCCCGTCTAAAACAGTAAACGTGATATAAAAAAGGAATCTTTCCCGCCTAAAACAGAGAACATGATATAAAAGAATTAATCTTCCCCGTCTAAAACAGTAAACGTGATATAAAAAAGGAATCTTTCCCGCCTAAAACAGAGAACATGATATAAAAGAAGGAATCTTTCCCGCGTAAAACAGTGAACGTGATATAAAAGAAGGAATCTTCCCCGCCTAAAACAGAGAACATGATATAAAAGAAGGAATCTTCCCCGCCTAAAACAGAGAACATGATATAAAAGAAGGAATCTTCCCCGCTTAAAACAGAGAACATGATATAAGAGAAGGAACCTTCCCCGCCTAAAACAGTAAACGTGATATAACCGAAGGAATCGTTGTTTCAGAATGACGTCAGAAGTAAAGCAGCACTCGCTTTTGTCCTTTAGTTCAGTTTATTTCAGGCAATGTAGACGTCATTACAGAAATCAGGACATTTTTCTGTGTAGACGTCATTACAGAAATCAGGACATTTTTCTGTGTAGACGTCATTACAGAGATCAGGACACATTTTTCAGATAAGAAGCAAAGAGACTTTTCTCACCGTTTCTAAGATTAAGATTAATACAGTAATTTGTTACTTTACTATAGATAGCAAGATCTTATTTCTTAAAGAAGACAAGAAACCAACATTAAAAATATTAGTTTCAACAGAAGAGATTCAGAACTAAGGAAATGTTGGAGTACAGTCTTAGTCTCTTCTTATCTTGATGAGACAGAACAAACACCACAACTCGCTGTAGACAGAACTCCAAATGTGAAACAGAACTACAAGAAGACATGATGCGGGCAGAAAACAAGCTGGGGTTTAGTAGAAGACAAAACTCTAAACAGAAAGATAGAATTGATTTATAACATGGGCTTGAGTTAAGAGAAGAATTCCTGACTTTGTGGTAGACCTGGGCAATACTGTTTGGTTTTTTTTTCTCTTGAACTGATAATTTCCGGGTACCTGTTTAGTAAGTATTCATGGAACCGATTGGTGGAACATATTCCTTTATTCATCGAGTTTTTTAAAGAGAATGTTGAGTACAGTAAGTTCTCTATGGAAGGGGTATTCGTTGATTTGAAAAGTGTAGTTCACTTTTGCCGTAACAACAGCGGTGGTAGTACAGTCGTGTTTGTTTAATATCTGAAGGAAGAGGTCAAGGGAATTCCACAGCTTCAGTTTCTTCCATAATGTACAGTAACGGAGACACTGGGTTTGTCTCTTTGTTTGTAGAGGTTGTGATGTAACGGAGACACTGGTGTCGTCTGTTTTTTAGACGGTTGTGATGTAATGGAGACACTGGTGTCGTCTGTTTTTAGACGCTTGTGATGTAACGGAGACACTGGTGTCGTCTGTTTTTAGACGGTTGTGATGTAATGGAGACTTTAATGTTGTCTGTTTTTAGACGCTTGTGATGTAATGGAGACTTTAATGTTGTCTGTTTTTAGATGCTTGTGATGTAATGGAGACTTTAATGTTGTCTGTTTTTAGACGCTTGTGATGTAATGGAGACTTTAATGTTGTCTGTTTTTAGACGCTTGTGATGTAATGGAGACTTTAATGTTGTCTGTTTTTAGACGCTTGTGATGTAATGGAGACTTTAATGTTGTCTGTTTTTAGACGCTTGTGATGTAATGGAGACTTTAATGTTGTCTGTTTTTAGACGCTTGTGATGTAATGGAGACACTGGTGAGGTCTATTTGTTTGTAGATGGCTGTGATATAATGGAGACACTGGTGTCGTCTGTTTGTTTATAGACGGTGGTGCTCTCATGTCCTTATTGCGACCCGCGAGGTTATTATGAAAGTATGATTTATTTGACTAAAATGAATATTTATTTTCTTCAAAGCATGTGACGTGACATTTTAGAAAGATCTGAAAGCTAATTAAAAAACAAGAATTGTTCACCTTTCACTTCATAACCATCACTTTTTCTCATGTGTATGTAAGCTGACAAAAACTATTTGATGTATTGTGGGCCACCACTCGATTTCTGGTTACAGTTGTAGAGCTTGAGGCCAGGTCAGCTGAACCCTCCAGTGCTAGACTGCTTCCATATATAACACATAACAAATAGAACATATAACACATAACAAAGAAAACATATAACACATAACAAATAGAACATATAACACATAACAAATAGAACATATAACACATAACAAATAAAACATATAACACATAACAAATAGAACATATAACACATAACAAATAGAACATATAACACATAACAAATAGAACATATAACACATAACAAATAAAACATATAACACATAACAAATAGAACATATAACACATAACAAAGAAAACATATAACACATAACAAATAGAACGTATAACACATAACAAATAGAACATATAACACATAACAAATAAAACATATAACACATAACAAAGAAAACATATAACACATAACAAATAGAACATATAACACATAACAAATAGAACATATAACACATAACAAATAAAACATATAACACATAACAAATAGAACATATAACACATAACAAAGAAAACATATAACACATAACAAATAGAACATATAACACATAACAAATAAAACATATAATACATAACAAATAGAACATATAACAAATAGAACATATAACACATAACAAATAGAACATATAACAAATAAAACATATAACACATAACAAATAGAACATATAACACATAACAAATAGAACATATAACAAATAAAACATATAACACATAACAAATAGAACATATAACACATAACAAATAAAACATATAATACATAACAAATAGAACATATAACAAATAGAACATATAACACATAACAAATAAAACATATAACACGTAACAAAGAAAACATATAACACATAACAAATAAAACATATAACACGTAACAAATAGAACATATGACACATAACAAATAAAACAGAAACGGCAATGGTTTTCTTCATATTTTTTAAAAATTTATGTTCCGTTCAAGATGTGACAGGACAACAGATCATCTGGGGAGCTGTCAACAAGTCCTGTTCGAGTGATAACGTCCTGCTGGAAGGGGAGAGAATAATCCTAAACGCAGTACTCAATGCGACCTCCAGATACCTGCCCTTAAATCAGATTTACCTGGAGCAGTTCTCCTACACAGTGGTAAGGTATACGAGTGTTGTCTTTTTTTATCATGAATCGTACACAGTGGTAGAATATATGAATAGTGACTGTTGTCCTGAATCCTACACAGTGGTAGAATATATGAATGGTGACTGTTGTCCTGAATCCTACACAGTGGTAGAATATATGAATGGTGACTGTTGTCCTGAATCCTACACAGTGGTAGAATATATGAATAGTGACTGTTGTCCTGAATCCTACACAGTGGTAGAATATATGAATGGTGACTGTTGTCCTGAATCCTACACAGTGGTAGAATATATGAATGGTGACTGTTGTCCTGAATCCTACACAGTGGTAGAATATATGAATAGTGACTGTTGCCCAGAAGTCTCCCCAAACTCTTCTCAGTACTTTCATACTACAGTTTTCTTCAGTTGTGTTATCACTGACTTTCTCTTCTATTTTACAACGTTTGCTGAATAAATACCTAAAAAGCTAAAGCTAAAAATATATTTCGAAGTATTTTGCTAACCTTTTTTTGTTTTTAGCACAGGGTCCGGCATAAAGCATAGTTCGTCTGGAAAATTAATTCATAACACCATTTAACATGTTCAAAGGGATATTTTGAATGCAGTGTCGGATTTAATCCTTTAGGTCTGCTGTTGCATGTGGTCGACTAGCATACACCGTGTTCTTGAGGTTATCCCCCCCTCCCACACACATAAAAAGAAGTTTGCGGCCGATAAATCCGGTGACCTTGCCGGCCAATGAATATCCCCAAATCTGGAAATAAGATGATTGGGAAATGCTTGTCGCAGCATGGCCATAGACTGACGGGCTGTGTGGGCAGTTGCTCCATCTTGTTGAAACCATATTAGTCTCTTCTTTCTGTTGACCAACTCTGGAATGAAGTATTCAGTTAGTATCTGCACATAATAATCGCTATTAACAGTAAGAGGATGCATGTCTTCGTCTTCAAAAAAATATAGGCCAATGACGCCGAATGATGCAACGCCACATCACACTGTTACTCGTTCACTTTTTAGTGGTTTCTCGTGCAGTAATTGTGGACTTTCATCTGACCAGTATCTGAAATTCTGCTTGTTCACACTTCCTGACAACTCAAAATCTGCTTCATCAGACATTATGAAGTTATTGAGCAAATTCGGATTTTCTTCAATGCGTGCTAGAATCGGTAGCAAAGTCAAGTCTGTTAATTCTATCCAAATCATTCAGTTGCTGCACAACTTGCAACTTGTAAGGGTGGAAACGCAGATGATTATGAATGATGCGACGTAGGGAGTGGTCCGACATACCAAGTGCCAAGGCGTGCCTAACAGCTGATCGCCGAGGGCTACGAAGCAATTCGTTCAGGTGTCTGTTACTCTAGACTAAACTGGTACAATGAAAACCACGGTGTCACGCAATCCGCTTCAGAGACCCACCAAGAATACAGGCTAAAGCCCTGCGATACTCTGAACCTCTTGTGGTCCTCTCGAGGGTCTCGTGTGGTCCTTTCGGGGATCACACAGGAGACCACGGGATCTAACGAGGACCACAGGCGTAAATTCAGTAGGATCACAGTGCGGTCTTGGTGGTAGAAGCGAAAGAAGAAGAAGAAGGTGTCTGTTGAGTTCTTGGACGACCAGTAGACGTGTTATAAAGCAATTAGCGGTTTCCTTAAATTTTTTGACTCACCTCAAAATTGGTTTGTCCTCTGATCGGGAACTTTATCACAGGGATGCAACTAAAAATGGCAACGAAACATTCGTTGTACAATAACAGACGATTCTCCACTTTTAAAATAAGTTTCGATGGTGAATGCGCGGTGTTGTGTTTGCCAAGAAGTCAGTGTTAAAAATGACCGTTTGTCTGCTTCGTCTCTGACCTCATGTTTTTTTCATACGTATTCAGTTTCTGCGCACTACGTCAGTTAAATCCATCTATGCTTTATACCGGACCCTGTACAACAATAATATGAAGGGGGTAACAAGTCCAATGTCACACAAATGAAACATTTTATGAGTCATAAAAAAGTTTATTTTAAATGGTTTAGACTTCTATTTTTGCACCGCGAAATATACAGACACCGTCATAGACTTATTTGATTGAAGAAAGAGTTTTGTTTTGTTTTGTTTTGTTTTTTCAGCCATATAAAATGTTTTATTTTTGCTTGTTTGCGGTGACCTAAAAAAAATTCCGCTCTCCATTACAAAAGGAGGAGAATAGAATATAAAAACAAAACTACTTGTTTTGTTTGTTTAAGGCACGAAATCAGTTGTTCTCTGAACAAACTTCTCAAAATAATCAGGGTCTCTCGTGAAACTACGCAGCATTTAAAAAAATAAGTTCATATTTCTCTTAAACAAAAAATATTATGAACATTTAGCAAGCAACGCCGACCAGTTAATTCAAACCTACAAATAAGGATAGATATGTATTTCTCTACATTTATATACTTTTTTTTGTAACAAAATGTGATGTGACATTTAAAACCTTGCACGTACTGCTTGTTCATGACTTGCGGTTCCCAAACATCTAAAGTTATGTGGCCATGGGAAGTTTGGCCACCACTACCTCTGTGAGAACTGCTCCTGTCAAACTCATTTGCTTCCATAGTTTTCTGAAAAGGAAATCCCGAGGTAAATGAACATAGTAATAGGATTTGCTGCCTAGTTTCAGCCAGTGTGAGTTAGAATTTGTTTGTAATGCAGTTCTTGTGACAATAGCTCACTTGAAAATATAACGTCACCTGCATTCTAAAGCAGTCTCTCGAAGAATACATTACATAAATTGAAGTAAGTATATATTAACATAATTTCAAGTAAGAGTACAGGTAACTAAGATGTTCAAACTAGCATTACACATACGAGATACATCATGACATGTAGTTCAGATAAAACATTTGTGTTGATTTAACCTCAGTATGTTGTCAGGACATGAATTTTGTCTTCATGTAAAGTATACGTGGCTCAACATCTGTCAAGTCAACATCATACGTGACGGGTGTCGTGGTCCCAGGCAAGACTTGTGCGGTTACTGTGACCATCAGAATCGTAACGAATACCACGTGGCATTCAAAATCATAGTCAACACAAACAGAACCGGCTCTGCAAGCTATCGGATCAAATGGGCCAGTCCATCTTTGTTACCTATTTACAGCACTTCATTTTATCTCTATACTCTCCTCGGTAGGTATACAATACATATAATTATTAGTCTCTTTGGTAGGTATACAATACATATAATTATTAGTCTCTTTGGTAGGTATACAATACATATAATTATTAGTCTCCATGGTAGGTATCTCTCTCTCTCTCTCTCTGAACCTTAAGTGCCCAGGGCACATGGGGCTTCCGCGAGGGTTTTCCACAAATGCCTGTCCTTCGCCTTTTTTTCTGCTCTGCCCAGGTGAGCCGTCTATTGCTCAACATCCTTTCTGTTGTTCTTCTCCATGTCTCTTTTGGTCTACCCTTACTTCTGTTCCCCTGTGGTGTCCATCTTAGTGCTATTTTTGGTAGTGAGTTGTCAGTCATTCGGAGCACATGTCCCAACCATCGCCAGCGTCTTTCCTCAATAATTGTTGTCAGTGGTTTCATCTGCATTTCTGCTAATAAGATGTTATTTCTTATGGTGTTTGGCCAAAATATTTTTCTAATTTTTCGTAAACATTTAGTCTGGATAGAATTTAACTTGTTTTCTATGGTTTTGGTGATTTTCCAGCATTCACTTCCATAGAGTAGTACACTTAGAACATTACTCTTAAATATCCTGATTTTCATATTTATGCTTAGTTTTTTTTATTTCCATATAGTCTGCAGCATTGCAAAAGCCTGGTTTGCTCTAGTAAGCCTGCTGTTGATGTCCTCTGTGCTGTTTCCATTTTCTACTACTCTGCTGCCAAGGTATACAAATTCGTTGACCTCCTCCACTAACTTGTTATCTACTCTGAGTACATTTCTGTTGTTCACATTTTGTTTCATTAACTTTGTCTTTCCTACGTTGATCTTTAGTCCTATGTTATTTGCATTCTGAGTTAGCTTGTTTATTTTATCTTGCATATCTTTGTGACTGCTTGATAATAGACAAATATCGTCCGCAAAGTCAAGGTCCTCCAGCACTGTGTCAAGGGTCCATTGTAATCCTCTGCGTTTGTCTGATGTTGCCTCCTTCATTAACCAGTCTACTGCCAAGATAAATAATGTTGGTGATAGTACACATCCCTGTTTCACTCCTGTTTGTACCCTAAAGCTGCTGGAGGTATGTTCTCCACAGATAACTTTGCACTGAAAACCCTCGTATAGGGCTTTGATTACATTAACTATTTTATGGGGGAGGCCATGCCATCTTAGGATTTTCCACAGTGCATCTCTGTTGACACTGTCGAAGGCTTTCTCAAAATCTATGAATAATGCATATGTTGTGCTATGCCACTCATTTGCCTGTTCTAATATTTGTCTAAGTACAAATATGTGGTCTATGCATGCTCTTCCTTTCCTAAATCCTGCCTGCTCTTTCCGAAGTTTTTCCTCAAGTGTTGGTACAATTCTGTTGATGATTATTCTGCAAAATACTTTACTGGTGAGTGGCAGTAGGGTAATGCCTCTCCAGTTCCTGCAATCTCTGAGGTAGTTCTTTGGTAGTTTTACTATAAGCCCAGTTTTCCACTCCTCTGGGGCTTTTTCTAGATCCCAAATTTGTTGTAATATCCGGCAAAGTTGTTTTGGTGTTTCTGTTTCTTCTGCTTTCAACATCTCAGCAGTCACTTCATCTTCACCTGGTGCCCTGTCTGATTTTAGCTTCTTTATTCCCTCCTTTACTTCATTTATTGTTATTGGTCCTGTATTGATGTTTAGTTCCGTTTTTGCTTCAGGTATGTTTATTGTTTGTGCTGCTTGTGTTCTGTTTAGTAGGGTGTTAAAGTGTTCCCTCCATCATTCAATTTTTTCTCTTTCTCCACTGACCAGTTGTCCATTTTGTGTTCTTACTGCACTTTCACATCTTGTGTTGAAGTTACCTGTCATCTGCTTTGTGATTTTATATGGTTTTCATGTCATTTGTATATGCTGCTTTCTCTGCTGTTTCTGCTAAGTTGTCATAATATTGACGTTTATCTTGACGGCATGATTCCTTCACTTCTTTGTCTTTTTGTGCATAATTACTTAAAACTCGTTCTTTAAGCCGTTGTGATTTGGTTTTCAGTAATTTTTTCTTGATTTATTTTCTTTGTTCTATCTTTTCCCATGTGGTCTCGCTTATCCATTCCTCTTTTCTCCTTTTTCGATATCCCAGCACCTCTTTTGCTGTTTCCTGTAGTGTTTTATTGAACTCTAATATGGACATTTCTGCTTCGTCTTGTAGGACACTGAAGCGGTTCTTAAGTACTATTGAGAATTCATTTCTTGTTTGCTGGTCTATCAGTTTTCTTGTATCAAAATGTATCTTTCTGTGTTCTCCGATTTTTGGCTTTCCTTAATTTTAGTTTTATTTTTGCTACCAGAAGGTTGTGATCACTTCCTACATCTGCTCCTTTCCTTGCTCGCACATCTTGTAGTGACCGTTTCCACTTGTTATTTATTAGTATGTGATCGATTTGGTTTTCTGTGGTTTTATCTGGTGACCTCTAAGTCACCTTATGGATGTTTTTGTGTTGGAAAATTGTCCCTCCAATAGTCATCATGTTTTCTTCACAGAAACTGCACAGTCTTTCTCCATTTTCATTTATTTCTCCAATTTCTTCTCTTCCCATGATTCTTCTTCTATCTTCATTTCCTTCACCTACTTTTGCATTGAAGTCGCCCAAGATGAGTAGCATATCATGCTTGGGTATTGTTTCTACTGTTGCTTGGAGGCTGTTGTAAAAATCTTCTTTTAATTCCTCTTCAGCTGCTTCTGTTGGTGCATAACAAACTATAATAGACAGATTCGTGAATCTTGAGTTGAACCGTGCATACAATAATCTCTCATTTATTGGGGTCCATTTCAGCAATGCTCTTGATGCTTCTTTTGTTATAATCAATGCTACTTCTCCTTCATGAAGATCTTCTTTACCTGACCATATTATTGTATCTTCTGTGTGCTGTGTTGTTAATTTCCTTCTGCCTTGTCCTGTCCATTTTGCTTCTTGTATTCCTAGTATGTCTAGTTTGTATCTGTGCATTTCCTTGATGGTTTGTGCTAGTTTTCCAGTCTGGTTAAGTGTTCTTACATTCCAGCTGCCTATTTGCATCTTGTGTTTAGGTTCCAGGAGGTCTGCAGTCGGGCTGGGGACTTCCAGTGGCTGGCTTTCATCCACAACCTTCATGGGCTCAGTTTCCACATACGCATTTCTCCATCCACCTGCATTTATTTTTTCCCTTGCTTCCGTTTCTGTAGCAGTCTGATAGTTTTGCTGGGTTGCTGGCCCTATGCTGAACCCTCCTTAGTCGCCTTTTACGATTATGCGTGGTAGGGTACAGTGGTCCTATTCTTTGCAGATCCCGGGTACCACACGGGGGATGGTAGGTATACAATACATATAATTATTAGTCTCTTTGGTAGGTATACAATACGTATAATTATTAGTCTCCATGGTATGTATACAATACATATAATTATTAGTCTCTTTAGTAGGTATTCAATACATATAATTATTAGTCTCTTTGGTAGGTATACAATACATATAATTATTAGTCTCCATGGTAGGTATACAATACATATAATTATTAGTCTCTGTGGTAGGTCTCTTTGGTAGGTATACAATACATATAATTATTAGTGTCTTTGGTAGGTCTCTTTGGTAGGTATACAATACATATAATTATTAGTCTCCATGGTAGGTATACAATACATATAATTATTAGTCTCTTTGGTAGGTATACAATACATATAATTATTAGTCTCTTTGGTAGGTATACAATACATATAATTATAAGTCTCCATGGTAGGTATACAATACATATAATTATTAGTGTCTTTGGTAGGTATACAATACATATAATTATTAGTCTCCATGGTAGGTATACAATACATATAATTATTAGTCTCTTTAGTAGGTATACAATACATATAATTATTAGTCTCTTTTGTAGGTATACAGTACATATAATTATTAGTCTCCATGGTAGGTATACAATACATATAATTGTTAGTCTCTTTGTTAGGTATACAATACATATAATTATTAGTCTCCTTGCTAGGTATACAATACATATAATTATTAGTCTCCTTGCTAGGTATACAATACATATAATTATTAGTCTCCTTGCTAGGTATATAATACATATACTTATAGATGATCATCGTTATATTCATAACCATAACACCTTCCCACCCCAACTCCAAGGACCATTACCACGACTATCATCACACGGCTATCATCACACCACTATCATCACCACCACTACCATCACCAACACTATCATCAAACGCTATCATCACACTGCTATCATCACACTACTATCATCACCACCACTACCATCCCCACCATCACCACTACTACCATCACCATCACCACCACTATCATCACCACCACCACCATCACCACTACTACCATCACCACCACTACCATCACCACCATTACCATCACCATCACCACCATCACCCCACTATCATTACCACCACTATCGTTACCACCACTATCATTACCACCACTGTCATCACCACTACTATTATCACCACCACTATCATTACCACCACTATCATCTTTGCAATTTCACGTAAATAATTTTCTGTTCCAATTATTGAGTTTTAATGAAAACTTTAGTATTTTAGAACTGCCATTTTCATTGCTTTGACTGCCACTGCTATGTTTATTTCTTCTTCTTCTTCTTCTTCTGCTTCGTTCGCTTCTACCACCACCGCCCTGTGATCCTACTGAATTTACGCCTGTGGTCCTCGATACGCCCCGTGGTCCCCCAAAAGGACCACACGAGATCTCCGAGAGGACCACAAGAGGTTCAGAGTATTGCAGGGCTTGAGCCTGTATTCTTTGTGGGTCTCAGAAGCGGGAATGTGTGACACCGTGGTTTTCGTTGCACCAGTTTAGTCTATAGTTGGACTTTCTCACCGGAAACCTCGGCGTGTTTTGAGATACCCGTGTATCTCCGCCGGGTGAGAGTTGGTTGCCCATCCAGTCCAGCGTTTGGACTTTCTCACCGGAAAACCTCAGCGTGATTAGGATACGCAAACATCCCCGCCGGGTGAGAGATGGTTGCCTATCTAGACTGCCCTGGTCCAGTGTCTCCGACTTCAGCATTTTGTGGTCGTGGCCGTTACCCTTCCTAATTGTGACCAGGACGGAGCTTTTGTCCAGGATGACGAATCCTCGCCACTAGTGACTTCCACCCCTGGGTTGAGCCGGTTTAGGCATATTATCGCAGTGTGGGCGTGTTTAGGACTTAACCGACCTCTATAGCAAAGGTACCTTGACATGCGTAGCCATCAAGTTTCACCCCTGGTGTAAGCCGATTTAGGCATATTTCACCAGTATTGGTGTATAGCGGGTGTGACCGACCTCTAGTTTATTAAAACATGTTAAATATGTAGGAAGGGTTAACAAAGACTGATGAATGACTACTGTTCCTTATATATACCTGGTAAAGTACACAGTATGACTTACAAAATTAATGTAATCAAGTTAAATAATTAAATTACTGAGATTCACTGAAAAAAGATATGAAACCGATAAATACACGTGTCTAAAAACTCCAAAAAGCCACCACCTCTAAAATGTCACACTGTTTTCAATGATTACCAGTCCAACAAAGGTAAAAAAGTCATGTCCAAAAATGAAAAAAGAAAACATATGGGTTGTTAGTAGTGTGCATAACCGCCTCTTGGTCTAATGCCACCCTGACAATGTCTACTTATGCTGCAGATGATGTTTCTGATATGCTGCTGTGGAATTCTTGCCCACTCCTGTTGAAGGTCGTCCGCCAGCTCTTGAAGGGTACAGTGCTGGTATGTTCTGCCTCGCACACCACGAACAGGCATCCCTGACATGCTCGATTAGATTTAAGTCTGGAGATTAAGTTGGCCAGTCCAGGCGCTAGATGGCTTCGGCTTCTACTTGCCTGGCACGATGACGCCTTGCACTATCATTCAGAAGAAAAAACTCAGGAATCATGGCGCCAGTGTGTGGTCTGACACTAGGGTCGAGGATGTCATGGTAGTACCGAACTCCAGTCACTGGGTCACTCTGGAAGATATGTAGATTCGTTTTATCACGTAAGCCGATCCCCCCCCCCCCCACCCATTTAAAAATTAAGCCGCCTCTATAGCTGTCATTTTGGGCAACATTATGATTGGAAAAAAAACCGCTCATTTTGTTCGTCTCCATGGCCTCCTCCTGTGGTCCGTCATTCGAAAGAAAATCTGGACCTGTCGATGAGGTAGTCAAGGGCCCAGTCAGCAACAGTCCAGTCTGGACGTTCTCTTGGCCACGCTAACCTGGCATGCCCTAACTTCTTGACAAAATGGTACGAGCTGCACCTGTTCTAGACCTAAAGGCCAGCCTCGTGAAGCCTATTTTTTACAGTTTGAGTAAAAATTCAGTTGGATGCTGCATCTTTCAGCTGAATTCTGAGTTGAGTGGCATTCATGAATGGATTACGTAGTGCCAGGAGATTGAGAAAGCGATCATTTCTGAGAGTCCTCAAGCTTTGTTCAACTCAGGAATGCATTCATTGTACAGAACCTGTTGTCTGGTACCTGTTGTCTGGTACCTGTTGTCTGGTACCTGTTCCACATCCTGGAAATCATGTTTTGACTGACATTTATTGCTGTAGCAACTTGCCGTTATGAGGCCCCATTTCCAGCATTGTTACACCTCTGCTCATCTCATCGGACAAATGTCTTGTTGTTGTTGTTGTTGTTGTTGTTCGTCCATCGTCATCGATGATGACCACAGATTCATCTTAGTCAAAATAAGGAGAGGTGTGTGCGTGCGTGACCAACTAGCCCTATATGAGCTCTAAAAGTTTTGCCACACACGAAACATGTCTTCTTATCACGTAGTGTGAACACTTCAAATAACCACCTTGCTTACACATCTCGAAGATCAGATTTTTTCACGTGCTTTGCTAAAGTCGAATTTTGGGGGTAGCAGTATTCACATTTACAACAGTGGTTATATTCCCAGTGACCTGATTAAATCCACGTTTATAGCACTACCAAAGAAACCAGGTGCAAAGGAATGTGATGACCACCGGACTATCAGCCTCTCATGTCACATAACAAAGCCACTTCTGAGAATCATTATGAGAAGAACAAGGAAAAAGATAAAAAAGGAAACAGCAGATGAACAGTTTAGATTTGTTGAAGGAAAGGGAACACACAATGCCATTTATGCTTTACAAACACTAACAGAAAGAGCTTTAGAAGTACAGAAATATCTCTATTTATGCTTCATTGATTACACCAAGGCATTCGACAAGGTGAAACATAATGAAATTATTAAAATGCTTGAAGACATCAATAAAAACAGCAACAAAGACCTGAGGATTGTAAAACATCTATACTGCCAGCAAGAAGCAGCAATTCGAATTGAAAATAGAAGTGGAAAATATCAACCTATAAAACAAGGGGTGCAACAAGGATGTGTACTATCTCCAGACCTTTTTTCTCTGTACAGCGAGAATATTCTAAGAACGATCATCACAGAACCAGGCATAAAAATTGGAGGATACAATATTAACAACCTTCGGTATGCTGACGACACAGTACTGATAGCTGAGAACCAACAAGACCTGCAAAATCTCTTGGATAAAGTCGCCAAAGAAAGTGAACAGAAAGGCCTTACTTTGAACATCAAAAAGACAGAGACTGTGGTCATATCTAAGAAACAGAATCCACCAACATGCAGTATAAAATTAAATGGAACTATTCTAAAGCAGGTGGAGAAATTCAAATACCTTGCAGCAGTAATAACTTCAGATGGGAAATGCAGAACAGAAATGAGGAACAGAATAGACCAAGCAAAGATTGCATTTCAGAGAATGAGAAACATATTAACCAACACATCCTTATCAATGAATGATAGAAAACGAGTCATAAAATGCTATATTGAACCTATCTTGTTATATGGAAGCGAATCATGGACAATAGGCAAGTCTGCACAAAAATCATTGTAAGCAGCAGAAATGTGGTTTATTAGAAGAATGTTGCGAATCCCCTAGACGGCAAAAATAACTAATGAAGAATGTATGAGAAGAGCTGGAGAGACAAAAAACCTTGTCAGAAAGATAAGAGACAATGTACTTTCATAAGACATGCAATGAGAAGAGGGGCATTGAAAATATTATAACAACAGGAAAAATAAAAGGAAGAAGATCAAGAGGAAGACCAAGAGAAATGATACTGGACAGTCTGACGGGATGGTGTGAGAGGAGATCACCAACTGAGTTGATGGCCTGCATGAAGGATCGGGTACCCTGGAGAAGCATAATAGCCAACGCCAGTCGGCACGGCACCTGATGATGATGATGATGATGAGTATTCACATGTTTCATGCACGCAAATATGGACTGCTACGACCCAGATTTTTATTATTACATGACGAGAAGTTATGTATGGTGACGACACAAAATAACTAACAAAAGCAAGTCACATTTTTAGGCAACGCATAGAAGAATAAATGATCCTTAGCACTTTGTGAATAGTATACATATATGACTGTAATGTTGACCTGAACCGTGGGCATAGGTCAGATGACTATGTTTAGTGTAACAACTGTTGCTTTGTCTAGATCAACATGTTCTGGCCAGTACTAGTTTGTTCTTATTACAGTTTTATCACGCGTAGAGCAGTTATTATCATTAAACTAAGTAAATCGCTTTTCCCCACACAGTTTGTCTTCAGCGACCTTATGGCAGCAATGTCTCGAAACACATTTACGTGGTCATTTCCTGTCTAGGTGGATGATGAGTTATGTCGGGGTCAGTCCCTGTAGCTGTAGCAGGCAATCGTCACATTATGCTCGTAAATCGTCTTGGCTATCTCAGACCGATTTGTTTTGCATATTAAGGGGAATTAACCTGCTGGTTTCAGGTGCTATAATAAAACCACGGTTCAATCCCTTCAAGAGACGTAACATAATGGGTTGGGTTTACGGGCGTGGTGTAGCAGGTAGTGCAACTTTAGAGTCGTAGAAGCATAAGGCATTGTTCAATCTTTATTTACTCTTGTTCCAGCACCATCTGTTTCAAATGGATACTAGTTACTCCCTCCTTAGATTAAACAAAAACTCCATGTATACTCTGTGTTAAACGTGATAAAATTTAAAAGTCTGATATTTTAGTATTAACAGTTATGTATTGTAATATCACACTCCATTCTATTATTATATTCATTTTATATAATATCACACTCCATTCTATTATTATATTAATTTTATATAATATCACGCCCCATTTCATTATTATATACATTTTATATAATATCACACCCCATTCCATTATTATATTCCATTCATATAATGTCACACTCCGTTTCATTATTATAATCATGTCATATAATATCACACTTCATTTAATTATTATATTCATTTCAAATATACAGATGAGTCAGAACTACTTTAATTATTATCTCTGAGAAATTTTTAATTTTTCCACATCCACATCTGTGATGTTATTTAAGAAAAATAAAGGATCACTGAACCAAAGTTGTGCCAGGCCGAATGTTGCTCTAGAGTGATCTGTACCTTAGACTACAATGACTCTAAAGTGATCTGTACCTTAGACTACAATGACTTTAAAATGATCTGTACCTTAGACTACAATGACTTTAAAATGATCTGTACCTTAGACTACAATGACTTTAAAGTGATCTGTACCTTAGACTACAATGATTTTAAAGTGGTCTGTACCTTAGACAAGAATGAGTCTAGAGTGATCTGTGTCTTAGACAGGAATGACTCTAGAGTGATCTTTACCTTAGACAAGAATTACTTTAGAGTGATCTTTACCTTAAACAACAATGACTTTAAAGTGATCTGTACCTTATACAAGAATGATTCTAGAGTGATCTTTATCTTGGATACGAATGACTCTAGAGTGATCTTTACCTTAAACAAGAATGACTTTAGAGTGATCTTTACCTTAAACAACAATGACTTTAAAGTGATCTGTACCTTATACAAGAATGATTCTAGAGTGATCTTTATCTTGGATAAGAATGACTCTAGAGTGATCTTTACCTTAGACAAGAATGACTTTAGAGTGATCTTTACCTTAAACAACAATGACTTTAAAGTGATCTGTACCTCAGACAACAATGACTCTAAAGTCACTCTTGCTGTAAGTGGTTCCTGTCTTCTACATCAGATATTCCATTTTTTCAGAATGTATTCCACTGGAAGGGGTTAAAATTATGTTACTTTCTTGATATTTTATAACCACTCTTCATTTTATCTACAATCTCCAGCCGTCTTATTTAATTACATTTCATGATGGTGGATTACTTGCAAACTTGGGGGTGGGGGGAAAGGGAGGTCTTGATGTTCACATCACAAACAGTTAGAAACTGTTAGATAAAGATTTCAGTTAATATTCTCTTCTACAAATAAAATGTTGTGAGTACACAAAGTTTAAGCTGCGTTCAGTTTTACAGTTCAGATCTATATTATGAGAGTGACAAGATTTTGTTGCGTCTCGACATTTTTATGTCAATGTTTAAAAAAAAAATGATTTTCCTTGTATTTGAAACTGTTGCATATACATTCCACTTTGTTGATAAAGTCTTATGCCTAGAAAATACTGATCTTCATTACAGCAATAATGTTAATGTCTACAGATAATTTCTATGCAATAACGAGAATGAAGTATGACGTATCATATTCGGTGCAAGACATCACAAAGGATGTTTTACTTTTACGAGATTCTTCGGCGGTTATGAGCACACTTTTCCCCACTAGAGGTTACGTCACCTGGGGCTACGACAATCATCCAGTTTACAGTTCTTACCTGTATGGAGAACTGGTTTATTACAATCTCTCACTGTGGGACAGCCACGTTGGTGATGTCATCCAGGTGAATTTTACAGTCAACTGCCAAAGAAACGTTTCCTTCACAATTCCCGTGACGTGTAAGTTGAACTGAGACATATCTGTGGAAAATTCTTGTAAACATTCTCCTCGTGTGATTGAAAATTTCGTCGAAAATGATCTTGCGAAGAATGAATTCAAGCATAGAAACAGATGAAACTTCGAGGACACTTGTGTCATGGTATTATCTTATGCATTCAAGCTTCAGTTAAAAAAAAAGGATCGGAACTCAACAATAAACATAATAATTATGTGCTCGGAAGAAAAGTTCTAAAGACATTTCGTGGAGAATTATCTAAGTCACAGCCATACAAACAGATCACGTTTCTATCAGTAAATATGCGTTTTCTAAAATATAGACACGATTTGAGACAGAAGTGAAAATGTTGAAGATGATAAAAGTTTCTTCAGCATAGAAAAAAAGGGGGGGGGGGGTAGCTTTTAAATGAGCTAGCTTACAAGGAACAAGGATAGTCAAGTCTAACAACGTATATCATGTTTCCTTGCATTGATTTTCATGATAGGTCTGTGTTTCACAATGGTGCTGAAATGGGTCACTGTGACACAGGTGCTGAAGTGGTTGTCTGTGACACAGGTGCTGAAGTGGTTGTCTGTGACACAGGTGCTGAAGTGGGTGACTCTGACACAGGTGCTGAAGTGGTTGTCTGTGACACAGGTGTTGAAGTAGGTGACTGTGACACAGCTGCTGAAGTGTGTGACTGTGACACAAGTGTTGAAGTGGTTGCTGTGACACAGGTGCTGGAGTGGTTGTCTGTGACACAGGTGCTAGAGTGGTTGTCTGTGACACAGGTGTTGAAGTGGATGACTGTGACACAGGTGCTGAAGTGGGTGACTGTGACACAGATGTTGAAGTGGATGGCTGTGACACAGGTGCTCGAGTGGGTAACTGTGACACAGGTGCTGGAGTGGTTGACTGTGACACAGGTGCTGAAGTGGTTGACTGTGACACAGTTGCTGGAGAGGGTAACTGTGACACAGGTGCTGGAGTGGTTGACTGTGAAACAGGTGATGGAGTGGTTGTCTGTGACACAGGTGCTCGAGTGGGTAACTGTGACACAGGTGGTGGAGTGGTTGTCTGTGACACAGGTGCTGGAGTGGTTGTCTGTGACACAAGTGCTGGAGTGTTGACTGTGACACAGCTGTTGGAGTGGGTAACTGTGACACAGGTGCTGGAGTGGTTAATTGTTAGACTTGTTCTGGAGTGAGTAACTGTGACACAGGTGCTGAAGTGGTTGACTGTGACACAGTTGCTGGAGAGGGTAACTGTGACACAGGTGCTGGAGTGGTTGACTGTGAAACAGGTGCTGGAGTGGTTGTCTGTGACACAGGTGCTAGAGTGGTTGTCTGTGACACAGGTGCTCGAGTGGGTAACTGTGACACAGGTGGTGGAGTGGTTGTCTGTGACACAGGTGCTGGAGTGGTTGACTGTGACACAGCTGTTGGAGTGGGTAACTGTGACACAGGTGCTGGAGTGGTTAATTGTTAGACTTGTTCTGGAGTGAGTAACTGTGACACAGGTGCTGGAGTGGTTGACTGTGACACAGGTACTGGAGTGGTTGACTGTGACACAGGTGGTAGAGTGGTAACTGTTAGACAGGTGAAGTTTAGGTGATAACAAAAGTTTCCACCATGAAAATCATTATCAGAATGAGACCCGATTTTAAAATATCCTGAATTTATTTTTCAATCTAAAACCAGACAGACCAGTCTTTGTGTGCGAGCTTCCCATCTTGCTCAGGAGCAAATCAACAGGAACCCAGATTGTGACTCAGTGCAGGTTTTCTAGTTTCAGCTTAGCCAGAAAACTGCTGCCAACAATCAGCTGTTCTATGTCCAGTTATCCAGTAAGTACTTTTTTCTGTTACTGGATATGTCTGTATGTGTGAAACGAGTATGGTCAGCATCCATCCATCCATCCATCCATCCATCCATCCATCCATCCATCCATCCATCCATCCATCCATCCACTGAGAACATTCACATCAGACAAACACGTAAACCGAGAAATTATTTCCTACTGAAAGTCTAATGGATAGTTTTCAAGCTCTGCTCTGTGAAGACAGTGTAAGCAGAATGTATGTATACACATACACACATACCAGTCTCCCTGTACTCACCCCCTCCCCAACCCCAACAATGATGTGCTAGAGACTACAGCGGAAAGAACTCTCTGCCCCTCCAGAGTCTAGCTGTTGTCTCCAGCTTGTCGAGTTTAGCGCGTCCCTGCTACTTTCTTCAAGAATAACTTCACACTTTACTCTAACCTCGGTAGCATTACCTTCCTGGTGATGTATCACAAATTTAAGTCTTGAAGAAATTGACCAACAACAGCCACAATTTGCTGTCCAGTTTCAGAGGCAAGCTAAAGATTTAACGAGAAATAGTTTTGGATTTGTAATTTTAGGAGCCATAAAGGCACACTGTAGTGATGTCTAAATCACGTGACTTAATTTTTAACACTTCTTTGTTTGAAAAAATATGTAAGCGTAAACACACACAGTTGAATATGTAACGTATAATGTTAATATATGCTGATACACGCTCTCACACACTTCCACACAAACATATAATGTTAATATATGCTGATACAAGCTCTTACACACTTCTACACAAACATATAATGTTAATATATGATGATATACGCTCTCACACACTTCCACACAAACGTATAATGTTAATATATGCTGATACAAGCTCTCACACACTTCCACACAAACGTATAATGTTAATATATGCTGATACAAGCTCTCACACACTTCCACACAAACGTATAATGTTAATATATGCCGATACAAGTTCTCACACACTTCTATCTTATATCTTATATCTTATCTTATATCCTTCCCGTGCCGTTAAACGTCACATAGGGCTCGCAAAGTAGTTCGCCAGTTTTTCCTGTCTTCGGCGAGTCTTTCAACCTCATCAAAGGATTGTATGCCTGTTAATTTGGCCTCTCTTAATAATCTCCTCTTCAGAGCTTCACGCGGCCTGCCTCTTTTTCTTCGGCCTGTTGTGTTTCACTTGATAGCTTGTTTTGGGATTCTCTGATCATTTATTCTCATCAAGTGACCAACAAATGTCCATCTCCTTTTCCTGATCACCCATGAGACTAGTTGTTGTTCAGTCATCTGTCTTATATCTGCATTGTTCTTGAATTCATTGCACTTAATGCCGAGTATTTTCCTTATGCATTTGTTTTCAAAAGAGTCTAATTTCTTTTCTATTTCTTTAGTTGTTTTCCAGCTTTCGCATGCATAAATGAGGGTGGATATTGCATTTGAAATGAATAGTCTTAACTTGGTTTTTGTGCTTATAACTTTTGAATTCCATATGTTCGCAAGATTCTTGAAGACTGATGCAGCTTTTGCAATTCTGATCCTAACTTCCTTTCTGTTGTCACCATCCTGTTCTATGTAGGTGCCAAGGTATGCAAATTGACTGACTTCTTCAATATCTGTCCCTTCTATGTGTATTTTTCCATTTTGATTGAGAAGAATGTTCATTATTTTTATTTTGTTCTTGTTAATTTCAAGTCATATTTTGCTAGCCAGTGAAGACAGGCTGTCTGTTTTTTCTTGCATGGAATTCACATTATTACTGATAAGAGTTATGTCATCAGCAAAATCAAGGTCTTCTAGTTGGGTCATGCACCCAGTCAATACCTGTGTTACCTGTGCAGCATTTTTTCATTATGAAGTCTATTGTAATCCCAAAAAGTAAAGGAGACAGTATACATCCTTGTTTCACGCCTGTTTCAATCTGGAACCATTCACTCATACCTTCTTCTGTCTTGACTGCACAATCATATCCATTGTAGAAGTCCTTAATGATGTTGACAATTTTAGCTGGTATTCCATACAGACTTAAAATTTTCCATAATGAGTCTCTGTGTATGCTTTCAAATGGCTTTTTAAAGTCTATGAAGTTCAGTATTAATGGTTTCTGCTTTTCAAAATATTCTTCAAGTATTATTCTTAGAGTAAAGACCTGGTCGAGACAGCTTCTCCTTTTTCGAAATCTTGGTTGTTCTTCTCTCTTTGCAGTATCCACTATATCTTTAAATCTATTCAAAATGACCTTGCAGAATACTTTTGACACAACTGATATTAATGTTACTCCTCTCCAGTTGTTACAGTCACTAAGGTTGCCTTTTTTTTTTGGTATTTTAACAATGATTCCTTTCTTCCAATTAGAAAGGACCTTTTCTTCTTTCCAAATCTTGTTAAACATTCTCTATAGCTGTCTCATGTTGTCACTAGTGATAGCTTTTAGCATTTCGGCTGTTATTTCATCTTCACCTGCAGCTTTGTTGATAGCCATTAAATTCATCGCTGTTTCAATTTCATGCAATTTAATTTCATCTAGGTTGACATTTAGTTGTGGGGTTGGTAAGTCAATTTCAAGGTTTAACAGTTCTTTTGAGTATTTCTTTGAAGTGTTCAGCCCATCTTTGCTTTTGGTCTTTATTTGATGTTAATAGAGTTCCAGCTTTGCTAAGGATTGGTCTTTCTTTAGATGTAATAGTACCTGTTAGCCTCTTTTGTATGTTATATAAAGTTTTACTGTCTCCTGTTTTTGCTGGTTTTTCTGCCTCTTTCGCCATATTGTCTATGTATTCTCTTTTATCCCTTCTAGCTGAACCTCTTACTTTCTTGTCTATTTCTTTTTATGTTGCTTTCGCCAGATCTTTTCCAAGATCTGTTTTTGCATTCAACATGTCTAATTTGACAAATTTGACACTTCTATACAAACGTATAATGTTAATATATGCTGATACACGCTCTCACACACTTCCACACAAACGTATAATGTTAATATATACTGATACACGCTCTCACACACTTCCACACAAACGTATAATGTTAATATATACTGATACACGCTCTCACACACTTCCACACAAACGTATAATGTTAATATATGCTGATACACGCTCTCACACAATTCTATACAAACTTTAGACAGAACAGCAAGTTCTGTTTGAGCCATGTACTGGTAACTTTCTACCATGTTACTCTCTAAATCCGGCGACTTGTTATTACAGTCAGACACAGTGAACGTTTTAGTTTAATCTAGACACGATAGCAAGTAACAATCTGATAGCA